>JAKZAP010000015.1:10469236-11669236 GCA_023053575.1 Branchinecta lynchi
ATGATGCCAGGAGATTAGTGGTGGTTGATTTTGAGTTGTGAATATATTACCGGATCTTATTAGTCTCCCTTTTATTTAAAGGATAAGTTATAGTTGAGTTTTAAACGTAGACTATTGATTGCCTTTGAGAAAGTATTGTTTATTTGTATAGTTTTCAGGGTTTCAAACTATTCTGGTTTGTTCTTCGGAAGATAAGCTTGAGCCGGTGGTAAAAGCTCAAGGCGGTACTTACGATACCACTCTTGATCTTATATATTGTTGAGACATTTTTGGTACTAACACTACCAAAATGTTCATCTCTTCTGTTGCTGCAATAGTTTTGGTACTTACGATACCAGAATGTTCAGCCTGCTGCCGAACTTGGTCTGCGCGGTACCTACGATACCACTCTTGATTCTATACGTTGCTGAAATATTTTTGGTACTTACGATACCAAAATGTTCAGCTCTTCTGTTGCTGAAATATTTTTGGTACTTACGATACCAAAACGATCAGCTCTTCTGTCGCTGAAATATTTTTGGTACTTACGATACCACAATGTTCAGCCTGCTGCTGAATTTGGTCTGCTTTATATGTTACCAGATTCAGCCAGTGTCTACTAACAGTAAAGTGTGACGGAGTCATTATTACTTTCAAGATGCAGACCCCTGGCCATTCAATCGACTCCGCGCATTCTATTCCGTTCAGTGTATCAGTTTTTGTATCAGTTGTTAACAGGGACGCAAAGAATAAACATCGCTCGTTTTGCTGTACTCCGTAGAACCATTGTAGACCGGCTAGGCTATCACATCTGGTGCTGCAGCGGTGGATTAGGAGTTAGGTCAAAGTGAACTAACTCTCGCAAGAAATCCCGCTAAGAAGATTCCTCAAAAATCTACGGTAATAACGAACGAAATAACTGCATTTTTCCGGACGAATTAGCTGATTACTCCTTGATTGCATACAAGATCGCGACTATTGGAATATTCCTGTTTGCCCGCAGGAAAGGATTGTTGATTATTTGGCAAGATAATTAGCGACCGTTTCGAATCGAGTTTGCGAATTGGGTTGAGAAGGGTGGTTGGAAGTAACCTTTAAATTGGGACGGGAATTTAAAGCAAATTTTCTTACGTTGTGTGGTCGTCGGGTTAGGAGTAGAAAATTTAGAGTAAATTTTCTGTCGTCGTAATTTATCCAGTAACTGGCGAAGCGCCTGTCTGCGGTATTGTGAAGTTGATGTATGTCCGAGTCCGATCGTCAGACACGCAAGCAACGCGCCGAAACAGATAAGCCGCAACCATTCGTCAAGTTAGCTGATACATTGTTGGACGGCGCCGTATCTATACCCGTTCGTAAACCAAAGCCGACCGGAACCGCAGAAAAAGTTTCTGCTTCCACAGGACTACTTAGGAAGGAAACCTCTACTGAAAATTTTTTAGTAGAGCCTATCACAAGTCGTTCTGCGCAAATTCCCCTTCTCCAGTCGTCGAAATTAGTCGGAAAAGTTCTGTCCAATAATCCGGAAGTAAAATCGGAATCTACTCGTTCACACGCTACAATGGATCCGACGCAGTTTCAAAAATTTTTGGAACATTTCACTAATAGTCAAGAAAAGCAAGAAGATCGATTTTTGAAGGTATTAGATCAGCAAAGAGAGTTTCAGGAAAAACTGAGGGAGCAAGGAGACCAAATGGCAAATTTATTGAGCAACATTTCGCAAGGATTTCCGCCGCAAGGGAGTCAAAATCAACCAGCCGTAGCTAGGCCAGAGATGTAGTCTTGAATCTTGGTCTTGGTCTTAAGACCAGTCTCAAGACCGATGTCGACAATCTTGGTCTTGGTCTTAAGACCAGTGGCAAATTCTTGGTCTTGGTGTTGTTCTTGCGCTTCCGGTTGTCAAGACCTAGCCTGGTCTTCAAGACCGAGGCTGGTCTTCAAGACCCTAATTACATCCGGATTACTTTCGAAACTTTTCAAAATGTTGCAAAGCAGGATAAGGTTAATAACGGATTGCATCATGAGGACACATTTTGGAGGTCAAGAGATTAGCGGATCAAATTATTTAGGGGCTATTCATAGCGATCGTTGCTATATAAGCAAATGTTCGAGGTGAGTTTCTTCAGTAACACAATAATGGCTACCAAGGAACCTTCAGTGGTGAAGTATGTGTTTACCAACTTTCAGCTTTGTGAAAAAACTCGGAAGTGGTCCGCTCTTTGTAAGTTCTGCAACGAAAAGAGCACTGACAGTAAAGGGGTTTCTTCTACTTTTGTAACGTAAGCATGCAGTATGTACAGTTATTGCTGACATTTTTTATTCGCAACTACGTAAAATATGGACAGGGATGAAAAAATGTACCTTTTCTCTAAGAATCAGTCAGCATGATGCGAAACGGACAGAGGAAATTATTCTTCTTCAAACCCCACACATGACTTATTTGGCGGGTCGAAAATCATTCCATCTCATCTTGATCAGTGGCTGATATGTTAGCAGAAATGACGATGAAATTGTAGAATTATAAAAAAAGCCAACTGCCAAATGACACTTTCTTTTCATACATGAGCCAAATCTTTCGCGTTTTATTTGATATTTTGCTATGTCTATTTGGTTGCTAAAAGTTCAGCTATGTCGCTAGATAATCCGAAAGTCACATCAGGTCCTGGTCGGAACTAGAGATCTGAATGCAGATAATCCAGTTCGGGGGTGATGGGTCTCTAATTTGGCGGAACTAAAGGACATAGTACTAGAAAACGCAACCAAAGAGCAACATTCTAATATTCGTACTTGTAAAAAGGGCACGCCAGAAAATATTCCTCAAAAGGCACGCCAGAAAATGGTCCTAAAAAGGCACGTTATAGAACCACCTTTTATAGCCAATTGAATTCGAGTACCATAAAAAGGCACACCAGAAAAGGGTCCAAAAAAGGCACGCCAAAAAAGTGTCGTAAAAAGGCACGTTATAAAAGCACATTTTATAACCCATAGAAGTCGAGTACTAAAAAAAGGCACGCCAGAAAAGGTTCCTAGTTTACAACCAAAAGAAGTAAAGTACTAAAAAAGGCACGCCAAAAAAAGGGTCTTAAAAAGGCACGCCAGAAAAGGGTCCCAAAAAAAAGGCACAGACGGTGCATGCCTCCTGGTGCAAGCGTGCCTTCTTTTAGTATGCCGTGCCTTTTTTAGTCGATCCCTATAAATTTTATGTGCGTTTTATTGACAACTCCATCTAGTAAAACAGACTTTCTTGGTCTCGGTCTTGGTCTTGATCTTGGTCTTAAGACCAGAGCTGAATTCTTGGTCTTGGTCTCAATACCAGGGCCAAAATCTTGGTCTTGGTCTTAATTCCGGTGCGAAAATCTTGGTCTTGGCCTTGGTCTTGACGTTTTGGTCTTGTCGACATCACTGAGCTAGGCCTAAGCTGATGAAACTAACCGAGTCCGATGATATCGATGCGTTCCTGTCGATGTTTGAGAACACAGCTACGACCTGCGGCTGGGCACGGAATCAATGGGCGTCACATTTGTATCCCATTTTGAGCGGACGTGCGCTCGAAGCTATGGTTAGCTTACCCAGCGATGTAGTTACGAACTACGATGAAGTCAAATCCGTTATACTTGAGAAGTATGCGGTCACTAAGGAATCCTACCGGATGAAGTTTCGTTTGCTAAAGAAAGAAGACACCGAGTCGTATTCAGAGTACGGGAGGAAGTTGCGACACAACCTCACCAGATGGCTCGGTCTGCAAGAGTTGCGCGAGCAGGTACGCGACATCGCAGCAGATCCAGCGAACAATATTCCGGCTTGGAAAGCTGTGCCATTGGAAATGGTGGAATCTATCATTGAACTGGTTTTGTTGGAGCAGTTTATCAACGCATCTCCGTATGGAATTCAGGTTACCTTGAGAGAGAAGCAAGTAAAGACGCTTAAAGAGGCAACTGAGATGGCGGAAGCATGCGCGTTGGCGAGAAAAACGGCTCGAGATCAACAAGGTGGTGGTTTTGGTAACCATAACAAGGACCAGCGAAACGGGAAAGTCCCGTGCAAGAAGAATTATCCGTCAGAGAGCGGCAGTCAAGAAGGTTTGCGTGGCAGCCAAAGTGGCACACGTCGCAGGGACAGCAAATTCTCCGAGAACAAGACTAACGGCGAAGAGACTCCTAGCAAAAGAGGATGCTTCCATTGTGGCGACTTAAAGCATAGGATTGCAGCATGCCCAAAGATGAAATCGGAGAATAAAGCAGCTCGAAATGTGGAGATGGCCGAGAGTCCCGACAGAGAAGTCGCATACGCTAGCGCTACCATTAGAGGGCTTGTAGACGATGAAGAGGTCGACATGCTGGTAGATAGCGGTGCTGATATGTCAATGATACATCAAAGCTTACTACCTCGGATCAGTGAAACGCTAACCACAGCGCGTGTCCGGTGCGTTCATGGCGATATTCACCATTACCCAACTAGAGTAGTTGAAATCGAAGTAACGCGACCCGACGGAGTTAAAGCAAAGGGTGCCTTAACAGTAGCTGTTACAGACAAAGGACCTAAGAGGTTCCTTATTGGAAGAGATGTTCCTGAATTTGAGTGCCTTCAACAGAAGAATGCAAACATCATGGTCTTAACAAGAGCTCAAGCGCTCAAAAAGACCACTGAAATTTCGAGTTCTACTGAACCTGAAGCGAAGGAAAACGGGAGCCGTTTTCCTATGCAACTCTCCGAGCGCAGCGATGCGCTGCAGCCGGATCATGGATGTCGTCAAATAGAGCCAGAGGAAAACGGGAGCCGTTTCCCTGCGCAACTCTCCGAGCGTAGCGAGGCGCTGCAGTCGGACCAAGGACGTCATCAAATCGAACCAGAGGAAAACGGGAGCCGTTTTCCTACTGAGCCAGAATTCAACTTCGACGATGATTTCTTCATTCCACGTCCTAAGCCCCAAACCACCGTACTTGAGAACCATGCGTCAAATCCACAAGCAGACAGCGTTGCTAGCTCTAGTTCAAAAAACGAGTTTGAAGTAGAGCAGAAAAATGATGCAACTTTAGCTAATGCTTGGGAAGCAACCAAGGTGACGGAACATATGGGCAAGGCTTGTTACAAAGTTAAAAGCGGATTACTCTATCGAGTAGTACTCGACAACGCGACAGAGAAGGAAACATGGCAACTCGTTGTACCAGAGAGTCAGCGGAACAAGATTCTGAAGCTTGCTCATACTGAACCTATGGGAGGACACATGGGACGTCAGCGCACCACCGATCGACTACTGGAGCGATTCTTCTGGCCAAACATCTACAGCGACATAGAGGAATACATCCAACATTGCCACGATTGTCAGATGACAGCGCGCAAACGTCGGTTCGAGAAGGTCCCCCTCAAGCCAATGCCAGTTATTACTACCCCATTCGAAAGAGTCGCTATAGACCTGGTTGGTCCGGTCTATAAGAGCCAGCGTGGATTCAAATGGCTTCTGGTAATAACGGACTACAGTACTAGGTATCCCGAGGCGATACCATTGAGGAGCACAAATTCAGCAAGAATTGCAGAAGAATTGGTGAAGTTTTTCAGCAGAGTGGGCCTACCGAAGGAAGTTGTCTCAGACAACGGAAGTAACCTCATTTCAGAAACAATGAAGAAGGTCTATGCTGCTTTGGGAATCAAGAATCTTAGAGCCAGCGTGTACAGGCCAGAGACGAACGGCCTCGTCGAGCGCCTAAATGGTACGATTGTGCAGATGCTGAAGAAATTCGTTCGAGATGAGCCTAAGCAATGGGACTTCTATCTTCCTTTCGTTCTGTTCGCGTACAGAGAGACAAAGCAATCGTCTCTGGGATTTTCACCCTTCGAATTGATGTACGGACACATGCCGAGGGGTCCACTAGATGTCATCAAGGAAGAATGGGAAGATGATACCAAACCGAAGTCTCAGAGCATAGTGTCACACGTCGTCGAAATGAGAGGAAGATTAGCAAGATACTGTGATCTAGCTAAGGAGAATATGGAGCAATCAGCGAAAAAGAAGAAGGAATGGTACGACACATACACCAAGGAACGCAGTTTTGATCCTGGCGATGAGGTCCTTGTACTACTTCCTGTGGGGTCGTCGAAACTAGAGGTACAGTGGCAAGGCCCTTTTCAGGTGATTAGCAGATTTGGCACGCATGACTACGAGATAAACTCTCCAGCGAAAGGAAGGAAAACTCGGATTCTACATGTCAACCTCCTGAGGAAGTACAAGAGAGCAGAAATACGAGAGATTTCTTTCCTGCAAGGAGAAGTCACCTTGGACAAGGCAGTAGAAGAGATAGCCACATACTACACGGGTCCCCACAAACTCATCGATCTAGAAGAGATTCGGGAATCAGTGGGCCAGCGTCTGCCTGCTGAAGAAACCGAAGAGTTAATTCGAGCCTTAAAGGATGTCTCTCACATTTTCACCGAAAAACCTGGCAGAACAGAAGCAGTTCTTCATGAGATCGAAACTGTCAACGATGAACCAGTCAGAGTAAAGCCATACAGGATACCCCAAGCCAAGAGGCAGCTAATGGAAGCCGAACTCGAGAAGATGCTGGAAGATGGGACCATCCGCCCTTCAAATAGCGATTACTCTTCCCCGGTAGTCCTCGTCCCGAAGCGCGACGGGAATCTCCGATTCTGTGTTGACTACCGAACGCTAAACAGTCGATCAAAGAAGAACAGCTATCCATTACCAAGAATAGACGACATGTTGGAGTCCCTGGGAAAGGCAAAGTACCTGTCAGTTCTCGATCTGAGCAGAGGCTACTGGCAAATTGCTATGCACCCGAACAGCATTCACAAGACGGCGTTCGTGACTCCAGCAGGTCACTATGAATTTTTGGTCATGCCGTTTGGTGTTCAAGGAGCACCTGGGCGAGTCCAGAAGCTCATGGACAAGATTCTCAGTGGACTGAGCTTTGCAAAGGCATACCTCGACGATATTGTCATCTTCTCAGACACATTCGAGGAACATGTGAGGCACCTTCGCATCGTTTTGAGAAGACTGGCAAACGCAGGGCTGACGGTTAATCCGAAAAAGTGCCGTTTTTGTCAGAGCCAAGTAGAGTACTTGGGCCATCTAGTAGGCGGTGGAGAAATTAGACCACTTGAGAGCAAAGTAGCTGCGATAAGGAACTTCCCGAAGCCAACAACAAAAAAGGATATCAGGTCATTCCTTGGACTAATCGGTTACTACGGTAAATTCATCAAGAATTTCGCTGAGATTGCGTCACCACTCAGGGACATGACAAAGAAAAGTTCTCCGGAAGTCGTCCACTGGAATGAGGAAGCAGAAGCCTCCCTGGAAGTCCTAAAAGAAGCACTTTGTTCTCAGCCCATCCTGCGAAATCCTGACTTCGAACACGAATTCATAGTACAGACGGATGCTAGTGCAAAGGGCATCGGTGCTGTATTGTGCCAACGCATTGCTGATCAAGAGCATCCCATTGCATTTCTGAGTCGCCGCTTATCTCCAGCCGAAGAAAGATACTCAACGGTTGAACGGGAGTGTACGGCCATTTTTTGGGCTATTCAGAAGTGGCATTACTACTTGGCTGGACGCCATTTCCTTGTCGAGACCGATCACGACCCGCTCCGTTGGCTTTCCGTCATGGCAAACCGTAACGAGAAGTTAGCTCGATGGGCCCTTCAACTTCAATCGTATGAATTCACAGTACGTAGCAGACCTGGCGCTGAGAACGCGAACGCGGATGCGCTCTCCAGAGTTTGAAGCGCCGTGTCTTTTGTAAATAATGTAAATATTTCTTTTCTCTAGATGTCCAGAAAAGTGTCTGCAAGCTTGGAGCTCCCTGAACATTTATACGGCTGGACTTATGGAGAAGTTCAGAGACAGCAAATTTGTGATCGACGACTGCAGTACCTTGTGGAACTTGCTGCATTCGGCCTTCAAGACCAAAGTGGGGCAACATACAAATGGGATGAAAACAATATCCTGAAAAGATATTTCCAAGATCAGCTCCCACAGATTGTTGTCCCATCTGGACCTTTCAGGGAAACGCTCATTATGGAATGGCACATTAAGCCTGACCGTACCCACAGAACAGACAAGGAGATTTCGGATGCTATTCTTGCCGAGTACTACTGGCCACGGCTATTTACCGATATCAAGGATTACCGGAAATCGTGTCAGACGTGCACTGTACATGATGCCGCCCACCGAGGACCTGCACAGCGTCATTCTGACTTAAGGTGCATCTTAAGACGTCGCCGTGAGAACCGGAGCCGTAAAACCCAGCCCCCTAAGCGACGTCCCACAAGAGAATAAGTGTCTCAGATCCCCAAGGAGAAGATCCATACAAAACAGAAGTAAGAGGAACTGTGACGGAGTCATTATTACTTTCAAGATGCAGACCCCTGGCCATTCAATCGACTCCGCGCATTCTATTCCATTCAGTGTATCAGTTTTTGTATCAGTTGTTAACAGGGACGCAAAGAATAAACATCGCTCGTTTTGCTGTACTCCGTAGAACCATTGTAGACCGGCTAGGCTATCACATAAAGGAAGAGTTTATCCTAACTTTAGAAGTTTTAATTCTTCTGTTGTTAGGTATTAATTCTGATATTGATTTATAGAGTTGAGTCATGGACCAATTGATGGAGAATCTCCGCCAAGCCATTGCTGCGGTTGATGCTTCCACGGCTGATAGTTCCACTCGAGATCTCCTATCGGCGGCCCTGGAAAGGCTTGATCAACCTTCTGAGGTCACACCCAGTATTCGAGAGGCTATAAAAGTCTCGTTTGAAATTTTCCCGGAGCTTAAGAGAGCAGAGCAGGCCACCAAACTCCAGTCTACATCAGAGTCACTGGGTCTGGTACAGTCTTCCCAGTCTCAGAGAGTCAGACTACCTATGAACAGACTGTTGAGCTCGTCACTTCAGTCTATCAATGAGAATGTTGCTAAATTGGATTCCAAATCGACCCTACCTATGTCAGCAGACAAGAACCTCATTGACCTGTATGGCTGCCATGATGGGTTTCAGATCCGTCCTCCAGTTGAAGATGTGGACTTTGGAGTATTAAAGCCAAAGGCGGAAACTGCACCCTTTACCTTACCAAGGCAAAAGTGGCTCGAGCTAGAAAAGACGCTACGCTTGGTTGCAAGCATGTGTAACGCTTCGGACACATTCACAGCAGGCATGAATCACTGTTTTTCAGAGCTTGCCCAGTTGCCTGAATTCGACGACACAGAGGAAGCACGCGAGGAAGCGGCTTCATACGTTGAATCACGTCAAGAAAAGATGAAATCCCTACTAGCTGCAAATTCTGTTGTGTTAAGGCATGTGCTATCTAGCTTGATGCCCGTAATAGCGAATTTGGTGTTATGGAGGCGGGATAGTGCCACAGCTAGATTACCTCTTGCTCCCCCTCCACATATATTTGTCCCTCTTAGAGGACAGTCAGTGGATGCGTCCGCTCTCTTCGGTGGGAAATGTCTTGAGGCGGCCAAGCAGTGGGCAGAGTGTGATCCGAGGTTTACGGCTTATGGAAGTCAGAAGCGAACACAGAACAGTTTTAGTGGGCCACAGAACAATCACAGTGGACCCCCAGCTAAGAAGTACCGGCCGGACCCAGTCCAGTCTTCATCCAGTCAGGGGAATTTCCGCCCCCGCAGCGATGGGCCTCTGAGTTTTAGGGGCCGAGGTCGTGGAAGGTCGGCCTTCACGCCTCGTTTTCGTCGCTAGGGAAGTGCACCCCCCCACGCCTATGTTGCAAGATGCCCCTCAGAAGGAGCCAATTGGGGGACGGTTGCCTCGTTATCTAGCAGCGTGGGAGGGAGTGACAACGAACCCGTTTTGTTTAAGGGTGATCAAGCATGGGTACAAGATACGATTTTCTTTGAACCCGCCCAAGTTACGTCGGAGAAGGTTATTCGCGCGTCAGTGCCCGGCAATAGCCGAAGAAATGTCAGTGTTATTAGCAAAGAAGGCTGTCAGAGTAGTGTCGGACGACAGTCCGGGTTTCTTCAGCCCAGTCTTCAGAATCCCAAAAAAGTCCGGATCGTATCGGCTGATAACAGATCTAAAGGTGTTGAACAGTTTTGTCGATAAGCGCAAGTTCAAATTTACAACAACGCGGCAGATTACTCAGGTAATGAAAAGAGGTGCTTGGGGTGTAGTCTTGGACTTGGAAGATGCATATCTTCACCTCCCCATGCATCGCCGTTCTCAGAAATATTTGCGAGTTCAGGTTGGGAACGTGGTGTACGAGCACGTTACTCTACCCTTCGGTCTCACGACAGCCCCGTGGATTTTCTCGGTTTTAATGCGAGAGGTAGCAAAATATCTCCATCACAGGAAAATTTTGATTTTCCAATATTTGGACGATTGGCTCCTAATAGCGGATTCCAGAGACCAGTGCGCGAATCATTTAGCGTTTGTCAAGCAGACACTCAGTGCTCTTGGTCTACGGGTATCTACGAAGACAATACTTGTCCCGTCCCAATCTTTTGTTTATCTAGGAGTCGCGTTCGACTTGAACGATTATACCCAGAAACCATCCGCGATTCCCGAAATTATTGGTCTGGTAAAAGGTGTCACGAAGTTGAAGTGGGTTTCTCTGAAGATGTATTTGAGCCTTTTAGGAAGATTGAATTCGGTTGCAGACCAGGTTTATTTGGGCAGATTGTACATACGCCCCTTGCAGGTTTATTTGACAGCGTGGATTCCCGCCAGGTATCAAAATTTACCTTCCAAGATAAAGATTCCCGTTCTCCCCCCATTACGATCGGCATTAAAAAGATGGACCGACCAGAGTTGGTTGTCGCGTGGGGTTCCACTGGGGCTTTTTCATCCGGACCTGCAGGTTTTCTCGGATGCATCAAGTCGGATTGGCTGGGGAGGACACGGGAACGGTCAAGATATCTCGGGTCTTTGGACAGAATGGGAAAAGACAATGCATATAAATTGCCTGGAATTAATTGCGGCTTGTCGGGTTTTGGAACGCTTAGATCTACCATCTGGCTCCAAGGTGCTTCTCATGATCGACAATACGACAGCAGTGAGTTATGTGAACCGACAGGGAGGAACCAAATCTCTAGGAATGTTGCGGGTTACGCAGGAGTTATACAGAATTGCCGAACAAAAGGGGATTCAGATTCGGGCAGGATACGTGAAGGGCAAGTTGAACACCAGGGCGGACGACTTATCCCGGGGCAAGATTCCCCTGTTAAGGAGAATCCGATTTGCACGACTCGATTGGAGCCTGAATCCGTCGATTCTGAGCAGTTTGTTCGCTATGTGGGGAACCCCAATGGTGGACCTGTTCGCGGATCGCAGAAATGCAGTTCTGCCTATGTTTTGTTCGTTGGAACAGGGTCAGGGGGAAGTAGCAACGGACGCGTTCTCGATTCCATGGAGCGGGATGATGGTATACGCGTTCCCGCCTTTTTCAATCTTGACCAGGGTAGTCCTGAAAATGAGGGACGAACGAGTGAGTGCAATATTGATTGCCCCGCGGTGGCCGTCAATGATATGGTTTCCGATCCTGTTGAGTTTAGTGAAGGTACCTCCCTTGCGGCTCGAACAGTTACCGGATCTAATAAAGAAAGGGCGGTATCTCCACCCCAACCTAGCGAACCTGGATCTACACGCCTTTCTACTTTGAGAGTTTTACTGGAGTCACAAGGTTTTTCTCCTGGTGTGATCAGTGCCATTGTTAATAAACAGAGGCCTAGTACGTTATCGGTTTATGCCAGTAGATGGCGGATTTTCACGGCGTGGTGTGGGGAGAATGGATGCGATCCACTAACTATTTCGGTGCAGAACCTCACGAGTTTTTTCTTTTATCTGTCAGCGGATCGTGCCTTTTGTCCGTCGACTGTCGAGGGGTATAAAGCGGCTCTGACAACAATTTTGGCATATGCTAATAATACCTCTATGGAGTCCCGAGCAGTGACAGATCTGTTAGAGAGTCTGAAGGCGAATCAGCCCGTCCGACCGCAACGCTCCTTTGCTTGGGACTTGGGACAAGTACTCAAGATGTTTAAAGGTGACCAATTTAATGAGAATGCCAGTGTTCTGAATTTGTCTAAGAAATTAGCTTTTCTTTTGGCGTTGGCTTCTGGGCGCAGAAGAAGCGAGTTACATGCTTTGGTAGTAGCCGGAGTCCAGTTCTCAGATTTTGGAGTTAGTTTGCGTGTCGCCCCGAATTTTAAAGCTAAGAACCAGAAACCAGGATCTCTTCACCCAGTTATTCATATCCCGAAGTTAGATAATGATCTGAAATTATGCCCGGTTGAAAATTTGAGGATGTATTTACACAAGGTTGAGGACATTAGAAAAGGGAGGGGGCGTTTGTTTGTCCCAACCAAAGATAATGGAAATAGAGAAATCGCCCCTAGTACGATTTCCTCGTGGATTCGTTCGGTGATAATGATCGCTTGCCCGGAAGCGGTTGGAGTCCGGGCTCACGATGTTCGGGGTATGGCTGCTTCAACCGCATTTTCGAAGGGAGTATCGCTTGAGAGTATCATGGAAGCTGGTTTTTGGTTTTCGTCCGGTTCACTACGTCATTATATTGGTACTTTACCTGTGTTAGATTTATCTGCAGTGGTGGCCCAGTTGAAAATATGAGGACGAATGGCTCCTTGTTTTAGAGTGTCAGCGAACACCACGTGATGTTTCGTTCTTGAAGTTGATGCAATAGAGTCTGATCTGTTGTAGTTTTGTAGTAATAAAAGTGCAATTATTTGTCTGGTATGCCCACCTCCTGTTGTGGTAATTCAGAGCAATCATAAAGTATGAAACAGGTATAGCGATATAGAATTGTAACTTTTTAAAGAAGTAAAGTTAAATTCTATTAGATATACTTACCTGTTTCATACTTTAAGTTTTTATTTCCCGCCCATCCTCCCCGCTTGTGTCAGATGTTTTCTGATCGAAATGTACTGAAGAGCGGAAGCCGCTAGGGGGTTGATGGTGGTTTGGCACTATTTTGAATTTACGCCGCACTTCCTAGCGGAAGTTGCAAGCTTTTCAGTTTTCGTACCATATGTTGGTAGATGGAAGGAATAGAGCAATCATAAAGTATGAAACAGGTAAGTATATCTAATAGAATTTAACTTTACTTCTTTAAAAAGTTACAAATTACGAGGGCTCGTCACTGCACTGATTTCTTCGAATCTTCTTCTTACTCAATAGAACATCTGAACAGAATGTTCGAAATTCAAGTAACTCACGCAGAATCTGTTACTGAGTCAGTTGAAAGTATGCTCAAAGTTTCGAATATTATGGGATGAAATTACTTTGTATTTTGTACTAGAACGAATCCAGATTCTACCCAGACCATTTAGTTGATCTAGGCGAAGCAAATCCAGGCATCTTTTTTGTATTTTTACCACTGAACGATCGATTTTGGGTAAACAAATAAATAATATATATTAAATGACTTCTACCTTCCGTCACCTATAGGCCTACTGTTCCTTTTGACTATACTTAAAACAAACTAACTTTTCCATATCAAATGATTAAAATAACTCTTATTTCATTGATATCCTTGGAAATTCCTGACCACTTGAACTGCAGATCCTTATGTTAGATGTTATAAAACTATGTTGGTATGTTGCAGCTATGTTGTTTTTGCTTGTCTTTATAGCTGGCAAGTGTTTTATTACTGGCATCCCATCTTTAATTTCTCATTTTTATGCTCAGTTCAGTCAATATTCTGTCAAAGAATTGTGAAATTAATTTATAATCATCATAAAACTATTACCATTAACAATAACAATAATTTTATTTTTTACCCATCAAAGAGCACAAGTCAAACATGGAAGAAAAACAAATAAAGAAAAAGGAAGAAAAAACATAATAAAAGGAAAGAAAAAGACTTTATTACGAAACTATTGTAAAATAAGGCTCTTCCATTGATGACTGAATTTAATATAATGTATTAAAATGTTTATTTTTCATCCATCGTTCAAGAAAAGAAAATAATTAAGTACCAAAAATGGTAAAATAAAGAAACACAGAAAAAGATCACAAAAAACGAAAGATAGAGAGAAAATCACAATAATGATTAAAAGAAAAAAAGAAAAACACGGTTAAATTTGTATATGATGTGCCACACTGCTCTACCGTTAACTATTCGTTAATTTTGTAGGTGCGGCTATTTACTATTGCGGGTCAAGGGAGGGATCCGCGGAAACTACTATAATTACTATAATTAATCTTGTATAAAACTAATTAGTGATAAATATTCAGTTTATAAATAGGATTGTTAGTATATTCAAGTTTAATGAGGCAAGTTTAATTAAGTTCATTAAGGGTCATGAAGTATGTAAAATGTAAATAAGTATTTCGTGATTTAGTGCAACATATTTTTTTGGCAGTTGATTTCCGGCCAAGTGCCATATACCGATCACTTTTCCGTCGGTCGGTACGGTGATCGCGAGTTAGGGTAATTCCAGATGTGCTAGGACGATGAAACTTGGCTTGCATATCAGGGACCCGACCAAACTGAGTTGGAAATAGTCATTTCCCAGATTCGACCATCGTGGGGGGAATGGAGGGAGGGGGAATCCGGAATACTAAGGAGTGCGTAACTTTCGAACAGGGGATCGGATCGGAATGAGACTTGATAAGAGGAAAAAAAACACGCCTCATATGTCCTGTTTTACGTCCAAACTGGTTCAGGGAACTGTGTGTGTGGGGGGGGGGGGGGGGGGTACCGGAAATATCGTGACACGCTTAGAGTGGACGGATCGAGATGAAACTTGATGGGAAGAAAAAGCATAGATCCAAGATACATCGTTGACATAACTGGAACGGATCGGGGCACTGTGCGGGAAGTTGGAGGGTGGGTCCCGCAATTCCGGTTATCACTGGTTTAGGTACACCCAGATGTACTAGGGCGATGAAACTTGGCAGGCGTTTCACGGACCTGATCAGAGTGACTTGGGAATATTCGTTTCACCGATCCGACCATCGTGGGGGAGAGGAGGGAGGGGAAATCCGGGATCTTGATGCAAGCATAACTTTCCAACGAGGCATCGGACACACATTAAACTTGACCGTTGACAAGATCTCATATTATTAGAAGCAATTATGCTGGTTTAGATTGACCTTAGACTACCGTTATTTTTTTGTCTGGTATGACTTCATGCCAGGCTAAAACTGAATCAATCAGTGACGACGGTGTGCAGCTTCAATTCTGTTGACTGTGAGTCTGACTCTGACTGAGTCTGGAAGTCAATAGCATCATTTCAGTTATGATTGGTGGACTACTTGTATTAATTATTGTTCTTTGCATTAGATATACTGACTTACTGAAGCACCTCCAAGAGCTTCAAAAGAGACTTCACCTCCTACCTCTGGGGTTTCCAGACTGGATCCGATAAATCAGAGGGGGGGGTTGAAGGGGAACCGGAAACCTCGGGATAGGGTTATAGTGAAGGGATAAGGATGAAACTTGGTGAGAAGAACACGGGCAAGTTGTAAATACATTTTGATACAGAAGGACCGAACCGGCGCACTGGGGGGGGGGATAGAGGGGTTTTCCCGGAATTCCGGTGATCGCGAGTTAAGGTACTTACAGGTGCACTAGGACAATGCAACTTGCCAGCTGTATTTGGGATCCGATCAGAGCCTCGTTTTTGTTGCATGCTGCAGGTCCACTTCTCGGTCGATTCCGGACTGATTCTTTCTACATCCGCTTTTGCACTGCAGCGCTTCCGAGAAAGACGGCAGCGCTTCTCGAGAATCACGGACTTGCTCCGCGACCAAGGCCGTGCTTCCCTGCAAGATGCTGCAGCGCTGCCGCTTCAGCCAAGAAGAAAGTGAATCCAAAAACGCATATTATGCAATAGCAAAGAAAGAAGTGCTGCAGCAGCGATGCGGCAGCGCTATTGCAACAAAAACGAGGCTCAGATTGACTTGGAAGAAGTCAGTTCCCCGATCCCGCCATCTTCGGTGGAGTGGAGGGAACTGGAATCGGGATTACCGGAATTTTGTGTCATACATATCTTTTGAACAGGTTGGGCGTATCCGAAGGAAAATTGACAAACTTGAATAATCGATAATCAACTTGATAATTGACAAAAAAACTTGTTTCTGATATAAAACGATACACTTTAATAATCTCCAAGGGCCCATGATCATTTGTGCCTGAAGTATATGCTTATAAACGAGTGTTTCTGTCTTGAATTTTGACAATTACTATGTACGTATACTTTTTCTACTGCTTCTCACTTGCCGTTAAAACACACGCTGGTCTTTGGTTTCCTGCATAAAAAGAACCCATACCTTTGGTATACCCGTATCAGTTTTCCTAGCTTCCTCCGGGGTCCAGGTCTGGAGTGCTTGCCGCAAGCTATCCGGTACGACCCCATCTTGGTCACCGACAAGGGGTAGCCACTTCGGACTGAAGGGGTGGAGCTACAAAGCAACATGGGCTGTCAGGGTCAGAACATGGCTCCTTAAGGAAACAAAAAGAAAAATTCTCCTTCCGCCAATTAAATCAGCCATTAAATCGTCGCCAGATAGGTGCATAATTATTAGCCTAACCTGAATCTAGTGACTGAAATGATATAAGGCACATTCTCGCCGTTCCCCGAGGACTCCACTTGAGGAGTCCCTGCGTTTTTGTTTGTCCCGGGGACTCATTCCCCGTATTCTCGCGATTCCCCACGGACTGGGAATGCTCCGATTATCATCACCATCATCAAAAAGGACTCCCTTTCATATTCGGAGGGGAATCAGTTTTTGCTGGTGTTGGTGCATGTAAAATTAATTAAAAAGAATCAGAATAAACAACACCAAAAATAAAGTGGACCCAGACTGGTTTTCTCAGCTGCACGTTTTTTTTAAGAATAAAATCCATCTTAGAAGCATTCCCCGTGTTCTCGTTGTTTTCCGAGGCGGAGTCCGCGTGGAGTGACTCCCTCTTTTCTCGCCGTTCCCTTCGATTCCCCGAGGAGTCCTCGGGGAACGGCGAGAATACGCCTATAACAAAAATAAAGTTTGCGATTTGCTTCGAAAAGAAAGAGATACGTTTCACTACAGGCGTTATTCCGCGCTCTCACAAACAGGTCGACTGTGGCTCGAAAAGAGTGTTTCCGCGGTTTTTCGTACGGCCCACGAGTGTGTTTCCGCGACCAACAGGATTTTCGTGGCTCGCTATGTGGCTCAACTTCCACAAACAACTGGCGAGGTGATTGTCGATTCTGTGGCTCGATTCTGGCGGGAAATTCAAATTAAGCAGCAAAATAGTGTCTAAACAATAAAATTAACTACTTTTTCAAGCATATAGACTTCAAACTGAGGATGCTTTTTGTACAGAATGGCAAGGAAATAAGGCAGGAGTTCTATTTATTAAGATTTTACATGAATTTTATTTTTATTTTCCGATATTTGAAATTACCGCCAAAAAGTAGGCAAAATGGCGTTACCGCGAGTTTCAACTTGTGGCTCGACTGTGTGGCACACAATCGTTTTTCCGCGACAAACTCTCAGAAGTGTGTGGCCCACAACTGTATCGCGGAAAAACGCCTGACGTAGAATCGAGCGTGTCATATTAGCCCGAAATCAGTGCGGTCACGCATCATTTGAAACAAATGACGCCGCGAAATTCTAAAAGTGTCGTATCGTCGTCTCCTGGTCAGTCGCGGCGTTAGCTGTGTCGAATAAGAGCATGGTCACACTGGGCTCGAAATCTGCGGAGATTTCTGGGCTGAAAATGCGTCTAGAAAGATGACCTTTGTCGGTGACGATGAGGGGACGTGACGATTGATGGCTTTGGGGCAGCTTAGAGATAATGAGCAGACTGCAATCAGGTATGTAAAATCAAAACTTGACCAGTTTTGCAACAATTCAGTTTTAATTATTTTGGGTTATTTCGAACTATCATGCGCTAATTTTTAACCTCTCAGGATTAACCTTAGCTATTTGGAAAGAAAGGCAAAGAGTTTCTAGAGGCGCATTCTCGTCGTTCCCCGAGGACTCCTCGGGGAATCGAAGGGAACGGCGAGAATAGAGGGAGTCACTCCACGCGGACTCCGCGTACAGAAACAGCGAGAACACGGGGAATGCTTCCAAAATCGATTTTGTTCGAATGAGAAATATGCAGTTGACGAAATTAGTCTGGATCCACTTTATTTTTGGTTTTGTTTATTCTGATTATTTTTAATTAATTTTACATTACACCTACACCAGCAAAAATTGATTCCTCTCTGAATCTGAAAGGGAGTCCTTATTGGTGATGGTGATGGTAATCGGAGCATTCCCCGTCTGTGGGGACTCGCGAGAATACGGGGAGTGAGTCCCCGGGACAAACAAAAACGCGGGGACTCCTCAAGTGGAGTCCTCGGGGAACGGCGAGAATACGCCTTAGATGTCAAAATACCATCAGTCACACCTATCTTTTGTTTTCTGCCAAAACATTAACAAAGAAGCATCTGTTTGATGTCTTTTTTTTTAAGTGAACAAAAAAACCTATTTACATTATTTGTATAGTCAACAGCACTAAAAAATACCAGTCTGTTTCCTGGAACATAATCAGAAATGCTGTTTCGTTCGAAATGATCTCCTGGATTTAACACAACAACATTCAAAATTAGGTGTATCTTGTAAAAAAGAATGTTTAACTTAGCAACTCAAAAAGCTGCCTTTTCTTGGATCTAGTGTGACCACTTCGGCGCCTAATTCTACGCAGAAATGAGCCAGGTGTGACCAAGCTCTATGCGTGGAAGTTAAAGTCGACGGCCAGGAACGAAGAAGGAAGTCCCACTGTACTGTCTGTAGGTACTACTGATCTTGCTAGAAATGAAACGAAACAAACTCACAATACTTAGAGTTCCAGCATAGCTTGGCTCTTCAAGCAGCACATAATCTCCAGGTTGAACCAGCATCTCAAAGGCCTTACAAAGACCATCCTGACTTCCATTGGTTACCACAATGTCCCACTCAATCCCAGAGGTAGGAGAGTGAAGTCTCTTTTGAAGCTCTTGGAGGTGCTTCAGTAAATCAGGATAGCTAATACAATGAACAATAACTGATACAAGTAGTCTATCAATCATACTGAAACGATGTTATAGATTTCCAGACTCAGAGCGTGTTCCATCCTAGTTACCGTAGTTGATGTCACGAATTCTGGCTTTTTGCCGTCAAGGCTGGAACAATTTTTCTATTTTCCAGCAGAATATCATGCCACGGGCGAATCCGACCAATACACGTTACAGAGATCCGTAGTTACTACGCTTACTACGCTCCCGAGCGTGGTAAGCAAATAGTTACTATTAGTGACTATTTCGCGAAGATTGGAACGGTCAGCGTAGTAACTATTGGTGAGGTTGGAACGGAAATAGTAACTAATAGTTACTATTTATAGAAAGGTGGAACACGCTAACTGCGCACTGTCGTCACTGATTGATTAAGTTTTAGCCTGGCTTGAAGTCATATCAGAATAAAAAATAATGGTAGTCCAAGGTCAATGTAGACTAGACCAGTATACTTGCTTCTAATAATCTGCTCCTTATGGGCACATTCTACATCTCTTCTTTATCTGTTCTTCTGCTATTATTACAACTACAAAATTATTTCAAGCTGCTAGAAAAAATGGAGACTATAACAAAAAAGCAGCCTACCCTGCAGTAGCCGTATACTGAAGTGCTGTCTTCAGGATTTTATTATCCAAAACAATCTCTTTCCCATCTTCTAAAGACAGAGATAGAGACTTAAATGGGAAAAGTTCAGGATTTGGAACACCACCGGCCAGAAATATCAAGTTTGGAGGGGCAGAGACGAGCAGCTTACCTGAAAGAAGGTTAAAAGCTGTTTTACTCCAATGTCTCCAGCCTAAAGTAGTAGGCTATTGCTACACAATTGCCCTGATGTTAAAAGCTGTTTTACTCCAAGTCAAAAGTCTACAGCCTAAAGTAGTAGGCTATTGCTACACAATTTACCCTGATGTCCTATAGCAAAGTATTCCATACTGATCAGCAAAACTAAAGGGACATGGGAAGCTCTCAACAACGGTGGGCTGTCCCCCATTCTTGCCGTTCAAAACTATGCAAACTGAAAATCAATTTAAAGTAAAAATGTTAAAAAACGTAGAATATTCAAAAAAAAATTGGTATTCCAGAATGAGAACCAAATAGCTTAAGTTTGGCAGACCCACAAACCTCCTTTGCAAGTTGGTTGAACGAAAGGTGCCACTTTTCAACACAGGAAAATCGCTTTTTAACTAGGCCAATATTTTCTTGCTTTTTCAAGACATTACTACACATTTGCTATACCGTTGCTTGATTGATACCCTCGGTTTTACTGGTATGCAGCCTATAAGACTATATGTAGCCTATAGTTCTAAAAGAGCAATGTGCTAAGTTCCGAGTGATGCATCCTATAGGCTAAGAGATGCAGAGGTGCAGTTTGCTTATTTGAACACCTTGGTTTTTGTTTGTTGCTTATGAACAGTCAAATGGAAAGGATAAATAACAAACTGGATACCAGGTAGCAGCCAAATTTTCACCCATCTTTTGGCATTCTGTTTTAGCTTCTCTTTTAAAAATCTTTGAATCTTAAAAACGCTGATTGATTGATCTTGATTGATTTTAGCAATTGAGCTGAGAGGTCAATAAACTGGTTTAGAGACTTCCAATGATTTGAACACTATCTAGAGATGACAAACAATTTGGATAAATTTCCTGCATGGCATCACCAAAAGTTTTCTCATTTCAAAAGTAGATGTCAAGATTTGCACTGTGCAAAGCCTGAAAGTAAAAAACATTGCAGTAAGATACTAATAGCAAGTTTGATTATCTTGTGTTTGACAGTCAGGATTGTTACAGGCATTAGTGGTTTCCTCATTTGTCAACTTATAAGGCTAGGTGACATTCACATGAATCAAAATCTTTCGTATACAGATGTGATATCAGTGATGTACCCAGAGGCGTTACTAGCCAAACTGTTTGGGGGGGGGGGACGAGGCATTTACCGACTGGCTGGTAATTTTTACCGACTTTTTCTGCAGAAAAAAACAACTGTTTTAAACAACAAGAATGACATTTTTTTAAAAATCAACTACTTTCAGAAAAATCAACTGTTTTTCAGAAAAACCGAATATTTTGACGAAAAATCGACCAACTTTCAGAACAAGACCAAAGGTTTCGGTGGGATCCCAAAAATGTAATATTTGATCCAGACAATTGGGTCTTCTCTTCGCCAGATCCCGTCTTCGCCCGGCTAATCATCAGAGAGAACCAAGTTCAGATATACCTCTATAAGCCATATCTATTTTGACGATACTGACCGAAACTTCCTGCTTTACTTCTGCCAAATTTCCGGTTTTGCCCGAATTCCGAGAGAACTACTAGTCCAGCAAAAAAAAAGAAAATTCAGAAACGAATCCAGCGGATCTCTTTATCCCTGTAAAGAACATGTCATCAACTTTAAATAAAACTTTGACTTAAAAAAAAATTCCGGTCAAAACCGGATTCCGGACTAATTATATGTCCGGGTAAAAAATTATTGTCATACACAGACTTAGCGTCTCTTCTTACCCCTAAAGCTGTCATCTAATCAACTTCAAATAATACTTTCGCTTTTAACAAACTTTCCGGTTTTGGCCGGATTCCTGGGGAACTTGTTATCCGGTGAGAAAATGGTTTTCACCATCGTGTTCAGCATGTCTTCTTACCCCTAAATCGAAAATTTAATCAACTTCAAATTAAACTTTTCCTTTTAACCAACTTTCCGTTTTTTGCCGGATTCCGGACGAACTAATTGTCCGGCAAGAAAATGATTTTCACCATCGTATTCAGCATGTCTCCTTACCCCTAAATCAAACATTTAATCAACTTCAAATGACACTTCTACTTTCACGAAACTTTCCGGTTTTTGCCGGATTCCGGACGAACTACTTGTCCGACAAGAAAATGGTTTTCACCATGGTACTCAGCATGTCTTCTTACCCCATAATCGACTATCACATTAGCTGTTTGAAAATATTTTGTTTGTCCCTTAATTTGAAACCCCTCCCCCACCCTCAAATATAGGGCTACATAGCCCATCTTCGAACTTGACCTGTACTTTGACCTAAAGGATCCTCCCGCCAAGTTTCATCAAAATATCTCATTGCCTTCGAGAGTTATCATGCTTACAGACGGAAAGACGGATAGAAGGACATTTTCGCGATGTCATAGGTATCCCTCCACTTACGTTTTGGGATCCCAAAAACCGACTGTTTTCATGAAAAAAAATCAACCATTCTGACGAAAAATCGCGGCGCGAAGCACCGACTCGGTTATTTTTTTTTAGAATGGCCGACAACATTGGAGGGGGGGCATCCCCCCTCCCCCCCCTCCAGTCGTGACGACCCTGGATGTACCTATCCTAGCCCGTAGGTATAATACCCCCACTGTAAGACCAGAGTAACTGTCTACCAGTACATGGCCAGTCCAATTCATTTAATCTAATGACGAGCCTACCTCATCTATAAATTCTGATCATAAAAGGGATTACTGTCTATAACACCATTAAATCTTTGTATAATAGTATGCTCAGCTGCTGTTAGCTGTCCAGTTTTTAGTAGGTGTCTAATATTTACACTATTGCAACTCCAGGAAGGGAGTTGAAATTTCTATCAATGGAAACTACTACCACTCTTTAACTCCTTTAACAAGCCGTAGGGGAGCTCGGGTTGGATCGGACACGAGGTTGGTCTTGACACCCGCGACACAAATATAAAAGTTGTCTCTAAAATGTGAAAAGAATACATAACATCTACCTTCTAGTGAACTAACTTTGTACCAAACTTTCGTGGTAATTGCTTTTCTGGTTTTGACAAAAAGCTGAAAAAATTGTTTTTCTTGAGGTAAAAGTTTTTAGCTCATTGAAGATTAACAAGCTGTACTGCAAAGATTAGAGATAACTGGAAGTCGATTAAACGGTAAGATATAGCTTAGTGACCAGGGTTTATGGCCTGCTTAGTATTTTCGAGATAGATCTCTTAATTTTCCAGTGGTATGCCATTTTGTTATTTTGGTCAGAGTGGGGTTGGTTCAGACAGTTTTGGAGGGGTTGGTTCGCAGTTTTGGAGGGGTTGGTTCGCACAGTCTTTGCCTACTTGATACCATGTAAAAACTCGAAACTGAGTCGGAAAAATACAAAAGATAATATCAGAATCCTTATTGTGTTATTTGTTAACAGAATTAATTATCAAAATTGGGAAAAAGGAGAGCTAAGAAGGGTAGGCCACAACCAAAGAACTTGGCTAGTAGAATTGCTTACAAAAAAGAAAAAAAAATTTGGATTTAATGAATTTCATATTTACGAAATTTTCAAGGAGGGAAAAAAAACACGAATTCGTCCTTGAGAAGATAAATTTGGAAAAAGGGTCAAATCAATGTGTTTCTTATGTGGGAAACTAAGTAGAACAAAAAGGGAGGTTCTTTCAAAGAAAACCTGTGAGGGGCTTGAATATATTTTTTCTGTATGTATGTATGTATGTATATATTTATTGACCATCATAAATGTAAGAATAGAATCTTTACTGACGTAAGTTTGAAATTACCAGCCCCTGGAATTGCTAGGTTAACTGAAAGTACAAATGAAGGATTTTCATTTTTATGCAACCTTGGCTATCGAAACATGTATTTTGTTTAGTTTTGTATCTACTTTTGAGATGCTATATTATCATTTTCACTTTTTAAAATGTTTAAATAAAGTAGATTACAAAATAGTAGGCTATATTAAAAGTAATGTCCCAACCAACCCTGGACTTTTCTGGATCAACCCCATTGGTACAGGGTTGGTTTGGACAAATTGAAAAACAGAAAAAAGTGTTTACTAAAAACCCGATGTCGTGAAACAATTACCAGCTATTCTCCCAGACATTCTACACGTTTGACAACAAAAACGATGTAAATCCACAAAGGAATGGCGTCCCAGCAAGAAAAGGAAAATTAGTGTCCCGGTCATCCCCGAGCTCTAATACTCTAGGTTGTCTCAGAGTCAGACATTTTTCTATATGAATTTTTTTTGTGGTAAAATAACAATAGAATGAAAAAAAATGCAAAATTCTCATGAGTGGACAACTTCTGGACAAATATTATGAGGCTTTTAATCGCCAAAAATGTGTGTGGGGTTACAAGATTCTTTTAAGCACTTTAAGGAAAAAAAACTCCTGATCAAACCAGGCTCCCCTATCCTGTAAGTATAATACCCCACTATAAGCCAAGAGTGACTATTTACTACTGAATGTCAGTCTAATTCATTGCTCATCTAAAGACCAGCATATCCTAGCCTAGGCTATTCCTATTTATAAATTCTGATGACAATCTTATAAGTTACTCAGTTCGCGAATAGGGCTAGGCTTCCTGGACTGTGCTAGAGGGGAAAGAAATCTGGAATAGTTCATCCTAGTTCAAAGGGTCTTAGTTCGCCTGAAGCTGCCTCTTTCCTGCCACTTCTGCTAGACTTCTGAGTGGCTAGGCTTAAACCAGGTTTGAGGACTTTGAAAGTTTTGCCATGGAATCTACTACTCAAGGCTGCAGTGAGCGTGTTCCACCCTTGTAACAATAGTTACTATTAGTTACTATTTCCGTTCCATCCTCACGAAAAGTTACTACGCTGACCGTTCCAACCTTGTAGGAATAGTAACTAATAGTTACTATTTGCTTACCATGTTCGGGAGCGTGGTAAGCGTAGTAACTACGCATCTCTGGAACGTGATTGGTCGGATTCGCCCCTGGCGTGAGATCCTGCTGGAAAATAGAAAAATCGTTCCAGCCTTGACGGCAAAAAGCCAGAATTCGTGACGTCATGCGTAGTAACTACGGTAAGTAGGATGGAACACGCTCAGTGTTTCCACAAACAAAAAATTTAGAGAGTGACTTCTAGCCCAAAACAGGGAGTGAATTCGGAGTGAAATTTATTTTCATGAAATGTTCACTGAGGGTTCGTTCCAGCTCGGCCCGAAAGTTAATATTCAGTCACTTTCTCCGCTCCAGCTTGTCAAAAAGTTACGGGGAGCACAGGAAGATCGTTACTTCGAAATAACTTTTGTAAAGATAGTACCCGACCCGCTTTAGCACTTTCACTTTCCAAGAGCCGTCTTGAGAAGTGAACTCGGGGCAGCAAAGTGAGACAAGGTGTAATAGCTAAAGTAAACAGGACATTATTGTGTGATTTTCAGCTGTACTGGGCCTTTAGCTTCTCGTCAAATATGATTCGCTGATAAACCACCCCAAAAAAAATTCTAGTCAACCTAAGTTGACGATTTACCCGGCAGTCTGGTGACTTGATATGGAGTGTGGCAGGAATGAATTTCAAATGCCAGTAACTGAGATGGCAATAATATCTATTAAATTTCTCAGTTATTTAGAGGTGAAAGCCTTTTTTGTTATATTATTTTTACTATAAGCGTATTCTCGCCGTTCCCCGAGGACCAGCCGAGGACTCCACTTGAGGAGTCCCCGCGTTTTTGTTTGTCCCGGGGACTCACTCCCCGTATTCTCGCGAGTCCTCAGCGACAGGGAGTGCTCCGATTATCATCGCTACCATCGAAAAGGACTCCCTTTCAGATCTGGAGGGGAATCAATTTTTGCTGGTGTTGGTGCTATGTAAAATTAATGAAAAACAATCAGAATAAACAAAACCAAAAATAAAGTGGATCCAGACTAATTTGGTCAACTACCTATTTTTTTTTAGAACAAAATCCAATTTCGAAGCATTCCCCGTATTCTCACTGTTTCTGTACGCGGAGTCCGCATGGAGTGACTCCCTCTATTCTCGCCGTTCCCTTTGACTCCCCGAGGAGTCCTCGGGGAACGGCGAGAATACGCCTTGTATATACTGCAGGAGAAGAAGCTAAAAATTTATTCAGTGAACCTTGTTAACCACTTTGACATCATTGGGTTCTGGAGGAAAGTAAACAGGACATTATTGTGTGATTTTCAGCTGTATATGGCCTTTAGTTTCTCGTAAAATATGATGCAATGATTAACCCGCCAAAAAATAGAAAATTCTAGTCAACCTCGTTGAGGGTTTACCGGTAGGTGGCTTGATTGGTACTGTGGCAGGAATAAAATTCAAATGTTTGTAAATGTTTTTATTTTCAATTTATCTCTTCTACTCCACACTCTTATGTTGTAAAACATTTTGTGGGTTATAAACACACTTACTTACTTACTTACTTACTTAGATGTCAATTTTGCACTAGAGTTTACTAAATTTCAAATGAAACTTTAATAATTATACATCAGACATCTTATTTTCATCAAAGTTATTTAGAGGCGAAAGCCTTTTGTGTTGCTTTGTATTATTATTAATGTCATTATTACTGTATATACTGTAGAAGAAGAAGCTAAAATGTATTTAATAAACCTTGTTAACAACCTATGACGTCATTGGGTTTCAGATTCTAGAATCTTGGGCGTTCCATTCCTGATAAGAACTGCTAAAAAATGTGCACGGGAATACGAAAGAATGTTGCTATTCTGGCTAGGAAACAATTATATCTGAAAAAAAGGATTTAAAGACCAAAAAGACACAACCTGAATATAGATAAAGAACTAACGGGCATAGTCAATGTCGCAGCTCCATTTACAAGCCAGAATTATGAGCTCCTCTTCTCCTTTACTTGGAAACTGTTCCGAACTAATTATCAAGCCGTTATTATGCAGCAAAAACAAACAATTTTATTTGTTCATCCTTCCCCATGCAGTCTCCATCTCTTCTTGCTTTCAAGAAACACGCGCTATCTCGTCCCGTAGTAACTTCGACCGTTCCGGGTAGTAGTTAATTTGTGACGTCACACGTAGTTACTCCAAAGTAACAACGGAGAGGAGCTGGAACGAACCCCGAATGTTCACTTTTGGTTGGAATCGCCACTGTAAAAATGACACATCTTAATTTTACTTTCATGACAAAAACTTGAAATAGTTACTTCTGGTCGGATTCCCTGCTGCAAAAATAACACATTTGGTCATTTTCTGAAATAGAGTCATTTTTATGTCCTACGTAGGCTGTACGTAGGACAAGAGTGACAAAAACAAAATAGAGTGACAATTCACACTATCCTGTGACATGTGGCAACAAATTCTAGGTAGTTGCAACTATGTGTCTGTTGAAAATCCTCAACGCAGTATGTCCAGCTAGGCAAAGAAAATATTTGCGCCCATTTCATTCAGTCATCTAACTTAGGCTACCATGACTAGCAATATAGTTCAATATCTGGATTCGAGCACCAGCTATGTATTTTTATTTTCCAGTGAAAAGCGTGAAAAGTAAAAGCCGTTGACTAATCAGCTGAGCGGCAATATTTGAAACCTAATCACATGTGACTATTTTGGTAGGAAATTGTTTCATCTGTTAAATCTGTCCAGAGATCGAATACTCTATATAACTAAGTCCAGAACATGACAGTGATCTTCAGGAAGAAGATTAAACTTGTCTGTATGATTCAGACTCAGCAACTCAAATCTAGAGCAAAATAACTCCAAATAACTCTAGTGAGTAATGCGCAAGCTTTGGAAAAGTGACTCACAGTCAAATCGCAGTGACACTATCTTCCCTAGAGCACCCTAGAGGACACGAACATCCCTACTGAAACTCAAATAGCACACTATCTTAGCCTTGCTAGAATTTTCTCTGTCCGCCTCTGGCTCTGCACGCACCTGCACACACAAACAAAACGAGCTGGGTGGCGCTGTGATGGAGGCCCATTTTTGGTGCATGGCACGGATAGGTCTTTGCGTTACTCTCTAGAGTTATTTTGCTCTGCACAAATCCTGTGTCAACCAATCAACACAATCTTTGGGAGCAGCTGTGACACCACTTCTGCCTTTCTTCTGCGGAGAGGCTGAAGATTTTGCATCTGCAAGAAGAGATGTCATCAAGAGTATTACCGGGTTTGTTTTGACAGAGCACAGTCCTGGCAAAACCATCACATAACTGTTTGTAATAATAATTGTTCAGTTAAATTCATTAGTTGAGATGAGTTTTGTATTGAAAATTCATTTAGGCTATTTTTCTTTCATGCTTTAGCATCAGTGAGCCAAACGTTCATAAAGTTAGCACTAGGTTTGACGAACATCATGCAGCAAAAATTTATGATTGACACTGCACTAGAGAAGCTCTGCACCACATAAATATTTATGGGCATGTCTTTTTCAGTTGCAAACCTACAGGAGCACAGGAGGGTACCTAACCTCGTTTTACACTAGGCTACCTCGGTTGTTGCCGCACAAATTCTAAAATTAAATGTACGTGCTGTCCTGATAGTCGAGAGGCAAAATCTGCCTTTTTTTGAAGCTGCTTTGGAAAGGGATTTTCTGGCTAATTACTTTGGTAACTCTACCTTTTTCATCATTTTGTAAGTCAATTGAGATATGTTTAGAATAAAGTGATCTTGTTTAAAAAGAAAAATGTGTTTAACTAGAAATATTGAAGCAGTATTTATTTATCCAATATGTAAACCATTCAATTAGCTTCAACCTAGTATGTTTGTTATATTTGTTGGTTCCCTTTTAAGTCAGATAGATTATTCTGAAGGAAAGACTTCTCTGGAAATTTCAAATCTTGTGCGAGTTTGGATACCCCTCCTGTAGCAGCTATTTATACAGAAATTATGTCCTTCAAATTTTTATCATTTCTGTAATATATCTGTCTGCTGTCGATCTGTTGCTAACGTTTGATGTTTGGAATGAAACTCACTGGGTGGTAGGAGCAGATCCTGTATGCTGATTACATGTTATAACCGCATCTGGCCACAATGGGGGGATATATTTTTTTTTGGGGGGGGGGGCAGAAGTTGTGTGACTCGAATAGGATCAAACAGATGTTGAGACCGGAATGAAACTTGAAAGATATGAAGGTCAATGTCCCTAGATGTTCCATTACCAGGTCCTGTCCGGTCCCCTAAGGGGGTATACTATCGTAAACTGAGTGACACATTAAGGGCTGAACCAACAGACCTTTTATTCTCATTTTGGAGAATAGGTGGAAACAGAAATCCGTGAGTGATGACTAAACAAGTAGATAAAAGATGAAAAAAACTCGCCGATTGCCTAGCAATGCCAAGTTTGTTACCCATGCGGAATGAGGCACTGACAAGAAAGCTAGTCACCATGAAAAGAGATAAAATCCGGGGAATCATCTCTGTTACTTTAAATGGAAATCTAGGAATACATTGTTGAAACACAGGAAAACACTGAGTCTCCAATATGTATACATTGTGGAATAAATGAAGAGACAAATTCAAACTTTGTTCAAAGATTTCCCAGCCTGAACAAGGCAAAGATTGGAATCATTCCACTCTCTGAGTGTCGATTTGCATGATGTAATGAAAAGAGCTGTCCAGGTACCTGCAATTGACAGGAAGGTTGGACAGCTTTTAAGTTGGTAAGAACGCGATAAAAAGTGGTAGAATGACTGATGTTTTCATCAGTTGTGTTAATAGATGATCTCTTCATTAGTTGTGTTTTATGTCTTCCCATCAGTTGTGAATCGTGGGATGGAGAGTATGGAGACAATGGGCCATTTGTAGCCTGAGTTTTGGACAGATTTGACTGTCTACCCCACTGAATAAATCATTAATAGGGGATAAACGGATGACTGGAGTGAAACCTAGAATGTACAAAGGTCTTATGTCCTAGATGTACCATTTTGTAGTTCTGACAGGGTCCGATGCGGGGTAGTACCAGACATTTCGTGGCAGCGCTCGGATTCAAGAGGTACTTGAATACTCGTAATAGTTGAATACTTTTGAATGTCCTTGTGAAGGGATTACAGTAAATACAATGAAATACAATAGTTGCAGTATTCGTTGAGCACCATAACCAGTCAGTCGACTTAAAGGACCCGTTGCACTATTTACTCTTCCACTTACAGTACTTTAAAACATTTGAATACTATGTACTTTCAACAAATAACCCAGGGTTTTGCTCTGTTTTAAGCCTTTTCCGAGACCCGTTGACTAGTAGCGCAAACAGCGAAATAATTTACATAACCGATTTTCTGATGGAAAAACTTCTGGCAGACATCAGTCGACAGCGTGATACACATCGAAGGTAGCAAAACGTGGCAAGTGAGAAAATCAGCGTGGTTTTGTTAGAGGGGTTAGCATTCACCGTACGAAATTGGAATCTCCAGGTTTAGATATGGAGGGATTCTGGAAGTAATTTGCGTTAGTATTATCGATAAGACAGGTCCTTTAAAGATCCTTTTTGTAGGTAAATACGTGAAGTGAACATTGTCTGTGAATCGGTGCGTGGGTTGTGAACTAGTTTGAGGATGGACATGAGTGAGGAACAATCATCGATGTTTACCAGTGGATGGGATGATGATGAAGGAGGCATTGTCTCTGACGAGGCAGGTAAGTTGTAGGCTTCAGTGAAAAAATGGAAAAGCTGTTAGGTTTTAGTCGTGGTTGTTGCTGAAAAAAACCATAACTTGCTTTGAATCTTTAATAAAAACTTGGAGTGAGCTACATCGTGTTGTCCACTTTTCTTGGTGCCCGTCTGTCGGATTGAACACTCTGGTGAAAGAGACTGGAGCGATCCATTTGTACTTTCATTGCTTGCCATTCTACCCCTGTTTCAGGCGCCGTTAAACGCGTCTGTAGACTGTGCAGCTGTACTCAGGCCCGGACAGATATCCATGGCCTTTAGGCAGTTAACCCATGGGCCCCGAAAAGACAAAATATACGTTTTATATATATATTTGACGTAGGCTACTTGCTTTGACTTGCCGATTTCGACAAGGAGATTTCGAAATCTAGTAGACAAGAACCGGCTATACTTTTTAAATTTGTACATTGACCGCTTCGGCCGCTATGCAGCTGCTGAATCCGGGTTCGATTTATGTTCTCCTTTGTCTCGGTATTATCTTCTTCTTTAAAGTTTAACCGAAAAAGGAGGAGACAGGACAATCTAGTTGCCCATCACTTATTCACTTGAAGAGGCTTGAAGACCCGACAAAAATGCGTTACTTCGTTGCTCCACTATTCACGAATAATCAGTTTTCATATAATGGAATTTCCCCGTCGGGTTTGAGACACCTCTATATGCTTGTATCTCTGTAGTATAGATATATTAGTGTATTTTAAAAGCCCACGGGCCATATACGCAAACAAACAAAAACAAAAATATAACTTAAACAATCAGACTCCTTCTTAACTCTAAAGATTTATCTATGTACACGCCCACTCGAGTAATAACGGTAGGGTTACTATTGCTCAAAATTTCAGGAAGTGATAAAATCACACCCTCTAGATAAATTTTCCTTATATCAGAAAGTTTTCGTCGTTCGTCGTTGTCAGTTCTAAGAACGTCTTTTAAATATTTTCATATTAGTGGTTTTTTTTAGCACGTTCTATAAAGATCGTTTCATGAACGAAGTTGATACGAAAACGTTAATACTCGAACTAATATTTGCAACAGCAGCTATCATAAAGTACTAAAATGGATTTTAGAATAACAGGACCATTGTTTTTAAACTTGGTTTACAACTTTGTGTTTTGTTGAGAATTTTGAAAATCCGCCCCTCATTACTGAAGGGAGATGTTGAAACCGACTTTCCGGCTCGGTTCTTATTATCGGCAGTTCAACGCCGTTCACGGTCGGCGTTGTAAAGAAAACGCTTCAGAACGACGGTTGGAACGGCGGACCGAACGACGAAAACGAACGCAGCTAATGACTTACGAAAAACAAGACCAAAGGTGTCGATGGGATCCCAAAAATCTAAGATTTGATCCAGACAATTACGGTCTTGTCTTCGCCAGGCTAATCATCAGAGAAAACCGAGTTCAGATATTCTATCTACCTATCTATACCTCTATAAGCCATATCTATTTTGACGATATTGCTGCTTTACTACTGCCAAATTTGCGGTTTCGCCCGAATCCCGAGCGAACTACTAGTCCAGCAAAAAAAGAAAAATTCAGAAACGAAGCCGGCGTATCTCCTTATCCCTTTAAAGAAATCTAATCAACTTTAAATAAAATTTTGACTTAAAAAAAAATGCGGGTACAACCGGATTCCGGACTAATTATATGTCCGGGTAAAAGATGATCATTATATACAGTCTCAGTGTCTCTTCTTACCCCTAAATATATCATCTAATCAACTTCAGATAAAGCTTTTACTTTTAACATATTTTCCGGTTTTTGCCGGGTTACGGGCGAACTAGTTGTCCGGCGAGAAAATGGTTTTCACCATCGGGTTCAGCATGTCTTCTTACCCATAAATCAAACATTTAATCAACTTCAAATGAAACCGTTACTTTTAACCAACTTTCCGGTTTTTGCCGGATTCCGGACGAACTGCTTGTCTGGCGACAAAATGATTTTCACCATCATACTCTGCATGTCTTCTTACCCCTTAATCAAACATTTAATCAACTTCAAGTGAAACTTTTACTTTTAACCAACTTTCCGGTTTTTGCTGGATTCCGGACGAACGACTCGTCCAGCGAGAAAATGGTTTTCACCATCGTGCTCAGCATGTCTTCTTACCCCTAAATCAAACAATTAATCAACTTCAAATGAAACTTTTATTTTTAACAAACTTTCCGGTTTTTGCCGGATTCCGGACGAACTACTTGTCAGGCGAGAAAATGATTGTCACCATCATGCTCACCATGTCTTCTTACCCCATAATCGATTATCTTATTACCTGTTTAAAATCTTTTGTTTGTCCCTTAAATTGAACCCCCACCCCCAAATATAGGGTTACAGAGCCCATCTACGAACTCGACCTTACTCTTGACCCAAACAATCCTCATACCAAGTTTCATCAAAATATCTCATTCCCTTCGGGAGTTATCGTGCTTACAGACGGACGGACGGACGGACGGACGGACGGACGGACAAATTTGCGATGTCACAGGTATCCCTCCACTTACGTTTTGGGATCCCAATAAGTGTTACGCAGTGGGCTACCTCCCGCAAGCTGATTACTATCCACTGAAAAGCCGCGTTTGTATTGATATTCAAATTTTCCGCGTCATAGTAGAATTTTGTTTTCTGAGGAGGCCGTACATATTGAGCGTGTTCCATCCTACTTGCCGTAGTTACTAAGCATGACATCACGAATTCTGGCTTTCTGCCGTCAAGGCTGTTACAATTTTCTATTTTCAAGCAGAATATCATGCCACGGGCGAATCCGACCAATCACGTTACAGAGATCCGTAGTTACTACGCTTACTACGCTCCCGAGCGTGGTAAGCAAGTAGTTACTATTAGTTACTATTTTGAGAAGAGTTGGAACCAGCGTAGTAACTTTTGGTGAGGTTGGAACGGAAATACTAACTTAATAGTTACTATTTGTAGAAGGGCGGAACACGCTCATTGTAAATGTCATACTACGGTGAAAAGTGAAAAATAAACAAAATCCCTTAACACAATCTAAATTATGCAGTGTAGTCGATTAAATGGTGTAAAAATAAGTTGGCTTTTCAAAATTATAAAGCCTTTTATTTAACCTTGTCAGGTGATGGATTCTGCGGCCAAGGATCACAAATTAAACACAGCCGATAAATCTAACCGAGACAGTGCCTAGACTTGAGCCGTGTTCGATTCAACAACATCCAATTCAATTTCAATTCAATTCGATATAATCTAAAAAAAAGATAACGGACTAGCCGATGGGTTGTTTTGCGTCAAAACATAACGTCATAACAGAACTATCTACAAGTATATACAATTTCGCGACATTTACACCGACGTCTTATGATAAATATGGTCAATTGGTCTATTATTCTCGACGACCAGCCCTTGATCCCGTTTTATTCAACTAAGGCGTAGCGCTATTGTTGTTTTATTTAAACGCTGTAATCGTAGTTCTACAAACCCTCGGATAATAATAATAAACGAAAATAACAAAATTCCCTACTTTTTTTTGTTCTAGGATTCCGGCCGAAGTCCTAGCGATGAGGAAAATGGTTCGTCTGTTGTCGTTCGATTCGCTCGACGAAAAATGAAATTTTCGTTGAGAATGACGTCATTATCCGTGAACAAAACGACTACAGACAATTTTAGGATAATGTAGGTGGATGCTGGGTGGATGACTATTGGTGAATCGAACGCGGCTTTGCCCCTAGATCAAGTCATCGTCCATCGCGAATTGTCTGACAGGGCCATGACAGTTGTCAGCTGACAGGGAGAATAAAACGGCATTAAAACGACTCTCCGGATAAGTAAACGGCATTAAGACGACTCCCCGGATGAATAAAACGGCATTTGGGTGAAAGGACTGAGACAGGACCAGGATAGCTTCTACTAATTTAAGGAAAATTCTGTTCAATTGCTAGGTCGAAACAAAGGCTAAATCAAACGCGGCTTTGTTCGCCGTTGGCTGTAGTTTCTTCTGTGAGTTTGAGAGATTTGTGATTCTTCGATTGTGATGCATCAATATTCAGGAGATAGCTGGCGAGATTTTTTCAGACAAAAGCTGAATGTCAGGATCATGTACCCTCGCCTTTACCTAGCACTCAAGCATAGATAGCTCGTTTAGCGCCGAGAGTTAGTTTTGCATGCCTGCAGAGATCAGTGTGCATGAGGTGACGCATGAGTATCCTTTTGTCATTTGTTTTTCCTTCCACTACCGTAACTAACTTCTGCTACTTGTCTCTCATCCTCTCATCTACAGATCTCGTCCCATCTATAACAAGACCAAAGGTGTCGATGGGATCCCAAAATCTAAGATTTGATCCAGACAATTGGTTCTTGTACTCGCCAGATCCAGTCTCCGCCAGTCTAATCATCAGAGAAAACCGAGTTCAGATATTCCATCTATCTATACCTGTATAAGCCATATCTATTTTGACGAGAATGACCGAAACTTCCTGCTTTACTTCGGCCAAATTTTCGGTTTCGCCCGAATTCCGAGCGAACTACTTGTCCAGCAAAATAATAAAATTCAGAAACGAATCCAGTGTATCTCCTTATCCCTACAAATAACATCTAATCAACTTTAAATAAAAGTTTGACTTAAAAAAAATGTGGATACAACCGGATTCCGGACTAATTATATTTATTTATTTTATTTTATTCAATAATGGAGTAAGCCATAAGGCTTGTCGCATAATACAAGAAACATAAACACACTTCAAGTGGCAAAAAATAGGTAGATACTAATACAACACAAAACAAATAACATCCAGATTTGATAACTCTTTAAAACATATACATGTTCTCATAAAACGTGGTCCCAACTATAGCGGTCTTAAAAGCTGGCAAGTTTTGCATAGTGACCACTTCCTCTGGTAAATTGTTCCAAAGCTTGGAAGCCCTGTTAACAAAACTACACTGACCCACTTTTTTTTGGACACGAGGCTGGTAAACCTTCAAGGAATTCTGCCTGGTAGCTGAATAATGACCAAACTGGAGAAATTCAGAAGAATCAGTATTATCAATACCTTTAATTATACGAAACGTGTTGATCAGATCAGTTCTGTCCCTCCGGAATTGCAACGAAGGAAGATCAAGGCTTCTCAGTCTGCGTAAGAAATGATTGTCACATACAGACTCAGCGTCTGTTGTTACCCCTAAATCTATCATCTAATCAACTTCAGATAAAACTTTTGCTTTTAACATATTTTCCGGTTTTGGCCGGATTCCAGGCGAACTAGTTGTCCGGCGAGAAAATAGTTTTTACCATCGTGTTCAGCATGTCTTCTTACCCCTAAATCAATCATTTAATCACTTTCAAATGAAACTTTTACTTGTAACCAATTTTCCGGTTTTTGCCGGATTCCGGACGAACTAATTGTCGAGCTAGAAAATCGTTTTTACCTCCCTGTTCAGCATGTCTTCTTACCCCTAAATCTAACATTTAATCAACTTCAAATGAAGTTTTTACTTTTAACCAACTTTACGGTTTTTGCAGGATTCCGGACAAACTACTTCTCGAGCGAGAAAATGGTTTTCGCTATCGTGTTCAGCATGTGTTCTTACTCCTAAATCAAACATATAATAAATTTCAACTGAAAATTTTACTTTTAACAAACGTTACGGTTTTTGCTGGATTCCGGACGAACTACTTGTCTGACGAGAAAATGAGTTAAACGCATCGTGCTCAGCATGTCTTCTTACCCCATAATCGACTATAACATTAGCTGTTTGAAAATATTTTGTTTGTCCCTTAATTTGAACCCCCACCCCCAAATATAGGGCTACAGAGCCCATCTACGAACTTGACCTTACCCTTGACCCAAACAATCCTCACACCCTTCATCAAAATATCTCATTCCCTTCGAGAGTTATCGTGCTTACAGACGGACGGGCAACTTTTTGCGATGTCATAGGTATCCCTCCACTTACGTTTTGGGGTCCCAAAAATCTCTCTTTTTCCATCTCTCTTTGTCCTTGTTGAAGCTGGGCTTGTTCGGTGGAGTCATAGCTCCAGCATATAGGCCTAACTAGGTCCGTTGCAAAGTTTTGTCCCCAAACGTTTCTTCTTGTCTGCATGGTGTGCTTTGGAAGCTCACACTACTGGATTCAGGTGGGCCTCGGTGCTGAATATTTGGTCCTCCACCAAGAAAGTGCCCCCGCGCTTACCTTAAATTGCACTTGCAAGCAATAAGGATGTTGTATCCCTATGAATAGCTTGCGGATGATGATTGTGCTCGATCAGGTATCGGCTACGAGGAATATATAGAACTAAGGTGGTCAATGATAATAGAAATTTCTCATTTTCTTCTCAATTTCTTTTCCTTTACCACTCTACCCCAACCACTAATACAAATACAAATAATGTATGAAGATTAAATAGTAGTTTGTAGACTGTGATTGAGACTACAGTCCCTGTAGTCTCGTGAGAATAGTCCCTATCCAGTTTTAAATGTCTGAGGTAGCTATAGTTTTCCACTGAAGTAGTAATTTTAAAGGAGTTATATCATAAGATCTCTAGCACTTGCAACGTCTAGACCCCCCCCCACCCAAGATGAAGCCACGACTCGATCCGATCTCTGTGTCATCTAGTGGCGCGGTCGGAAGTGCCCGACATGGGGAGGCTGGGATCATGGATTGGCTATGGATCTAACAAAAATTGTTTTATTGTAGCTAGCATATGGAAAATATGTAGAAAAATCAAACTAATTATTTGCATTAGCGATTTCTTTAAATATTTTGTTTTTTGTTTGTTCTTATTAATTCCCGTCGCCGTAAATTATCGCCGTAGATTATACTAAATTTGTTATAGTGATTTCTTGACCAAGACTAAAAAATGTCAAACTGGCCGATGATTTTTTCTTCCGACATACCGAAACGTCCATGTGGTGATGTACATATTTGTTTTAATCCTCTTACACGCCACTAGATCTTCTCAAAGGTTTTAGTAACTCGTTTGACCTCCGCCGGAAGATCAATGAATAGTTCATTAGCAATGGCGGACTTGCTTTCAGGAGTATTGTGTTCAAGTAATTTGTGGATAACGTTGGCTACCGTGAGGATTCTGAGGAAAACAAAGGTGTTCGTAAAAATCCGATCCATCGAATAATGATGGCGTCTCCCATCGTCTCTGCTCACACGAATCAAAGACTTTAATGTTAAGCTCCCCCTGTGAACTCTGCCCCAAGGTTTCCCTGGGTCGTTACCAGACTTGCCCTACTTAGGCTACCAATTGCACTTGTCATAGAAGCTGTAGAAGTTGCGATAGCCCCAATTCCTCGCCAGAAAACCAACGGTGGTTTTCTTGTGGTTTTCCCACAAGTTTATTTTTCCAACTTGAGCGGCTTTGAGCCTGAGAGGACCCTTGCCAAGGAGGGCCGAAATATCGCTCTAATAAAATTCAGTTGACCTATCTGTTTTGCACTATCAAATATAATCTAACTCTCTTCAAAATTAGACAGTCAGTGATTTGCGGAGAAGCTGAAATTGGATGGTGAAGATACCGCTTTACGATGGCCGAAAGTTCTAAGATATAATCGGATTTTAAGACGTATTCAATTTGTCAAAATCAACGATTGATTTTACGGCCGCAAGAAGCCACCGTATAGCCGCGCCCACTGACCGTGAAGTGGTAGGACGAGATTCCCAACAAAGTAATCGTGTGGAATGCTTAGGATACGCTCTTTTCTGCACGGGTCGGCGTCTTCCATAATCTCCATGGTGGCTACAGACTTTTTTCCGTAAAATATACGTCTTCCACTTTGATAAGCATTTACGAAACGCATGGCCAGCAGACCGGATTTCCGTAGATAGACCGACCCATTTCCGAAATTTCCGTATTTATGAGTCCTGTCCGAGAATGTCCTGGAATTTAGACCGAGTTGCTTTGCGTTTATATGACCAGATTAGGCATAGCTGGAAGTAAAGAAAAACAAGTTCGGAAGATTTCGTGACTGGTGGTAGAAGGCACGCTTTTATCCTAGGATTGAGTAACTTCGTTCGTCCATAGTAATATTAATTATAACAATAACAGTTGAGTGTGAGTGGCATAAATGCTAATTCAGTCTAAATTGTCGTGCTTTGTGTTGATTCTTCACTTGTGTTGTTTTTCCTTTTTGGGATCCCAAAACGTAAGTGGAGGGATACCTATGACCTCGCAAAAGTTGTCCGACCGTCCGTCCGTCCGTCTGTAAGCACGATAACTCTCGAAGGGAATGAGATATTTTGATGAAACTTGGTATGAGGATTGTTTGGGTCAAGGGTAAGGTCGATATCGTAGATGGGCTCTGTAGCCCTATATTTGGGGGTAGGGGAGGGGGTTCAATTTAAGGGACAAACAAAATATTTTTAAACAGCTAATGTGATAGTTGATTATGGGGTAAGAAGACATGCTGCGCACGATGGTGACAATCATTTTCTCGCCGGACAAGTAGTTCGTCCGGAATCCGGCAAAAACCGGAAAGTTTGTTAAAAGTATAAGTTTCATTTGAAGTTGATTAAATGTTTGATTTAGGGGTATGAAGACATGCTGAGCACGATGGTGAAAACCATTTTCTCGCTGGACGAGTAGTTCGTCCGGAATCCGGCAAAAACCGGAAAGTTGGTTATAAGTAAAAGTTTCATTTGAAGTTGATTAAATGTTTGATTTAGGGGTAAGAAGACATGCTGGGCATGATAGTGAAAATCATTTTGTCGCCGGACAAGCAGCTCGTCCGGAATTCGGCCAAAACCGGAAAGTTGGTTAAAAGTAACAGTTTCATTTGAAGTTGATTAAATGTTTGATTTATGGGTAAGAAGACATGCTGAACCCGATGGTGAAAACCATTTTCTCGCCGGACAACTATTTTGCCTGTAATCCGGCCAAAACCGGAAAATATATTAAAAGTAAAAGCTTTATCTGAAGTTGATTAGATGATATATTTAGGGGTAAGAAGAGACGCTGGGTCTGTATATAATGATCATTTTTTACCCGGACATATAATTAGTCCGGAATTCGGTTGTACCTGCATTTTTTTTAAGTCAAAATTTTATTTAAAGTTGAGTAGATTTCTTTATAGGGATAAGGAGATACGCCGGCTTCGTTTCTGAATTTTTCTTTTTTTGCTGGACTAGTAGTTCGCATGGAATTCGGGCGAAACCGCAAATTTGGCAGTAGTAAAGCAGGAAGTTTGGTCAATATCGTCAAAATAGATATGGCTTATAGAGGTATAGATAGGTAGATAGAATATCTGAACTCGGTTTTCTCTGATGATTAGCCTGGCGAAGATCCCATCGACACCTTTGGTCTTGTTTCTTTTTACACCACTGTCACCTTTTGCATTTCGTGGGTCATAAATTAAATATAGATGTATCTATCTATATAAACAGAACACAGATAAAGTTGAAGCAATAGTTGCGTTTTTGCTGATACCATGGTATCTGTTACCACGGTCTAATGTCTTTTTTGCAGTTATCGTGGTATTTGATACCACGGCCAAAAGGCGTTTTTGCAATTATCGTGGTATCTGGCCAGTTATCGGGGTATCAGATATTCAGATACTACGGTCCGACCGTGGTAACAGGTCGTGGTATCTGGAAATTCATCTCACTTTCATCAAATTTTGTCAGATTGGTGAGAAAGAAGTTTAGCACTTAGTTATGTAACTGGATATCTGTTTTTCTTTTGGGATGACTTCGGAAAGTGCAATTTCGGCAATAGTCGTTTTTGCAGAGCACCGTGTATCAGATATTTATTCAAACAATGTTTACAACGGATACGTCAGCTATGTATATTCAAACAATGTTTACAACGGATACGTCAGCTCTGATTTTTCATCAGCTATATTTCGGCCCTTCTTGGCAAGGGTCCTCGTCAGGCTGTCAATCTTCTTGTTCAACTTCGGGGAAGGAAACAAACCTGTAATAAATAACTGAAGCTTCTACCGACTATAAATATCTTATTAAGGTAAATTATCTTCAAGTACCAGTATAATGAAAAAACTAGTCCTGAGATTTAATTTTTGACAACGACGCTGTTTTTGCTGCATGATTGGGGCGATTTTGGATGCATGATTGGGGCATGATTGGCGCTGCATGATTGGGGCGATGTCATCGCCCCAATCATGCAGCAAAAACAGCGCGAAGACATGCTGAACCCGATGGTGAAAACCATTTTCTCGCCGGACAACTATTTTGCCTGTAATCCGGCCAAAACCGGAAAATATATTAAAAGTAAAAGCTTTATCTGAAGTTGATTAGATGATATATTTAGGGGTAAGAAGAGACGCTGGGTCTGTATATAATGATCATTTTTTACCCGGACATATAATTAGTCCGGAATTCGGTTGTACCTGCATTTTTTTTAAGTCAAAATTTTATTTAAAGTTGAGTAGATTTCTTTATAGGGATAAGGAGATACGCCGGCTTCGTTTCTGAATTTTTCTTTTTTTGCTGGACTAGTAGTTCGCATGGAATTCGGGCGAAACCGCAAATTTGGCAGTAGTAAAGCAGGAAGTTTGGTCAATATCGTCAAAATAGATATGGCTTATAGAGGTATAGATAGGTAGATAGAATATCTGAACTCGGTTTTCTCTGATGATTAGCCTGGCGAAGATCCCATCGACACCTTTGGTCTTGTTTCTTTTTACACCACTGTCACCTTTTGCATTTCGTGGGTCATAAATTAAATATAGATGTATCTATCTATATAAACAGAACACAGATAAAGTTGAAGCAATAGTTGCGTTTTTGCTGATACCATGGTATCTGTTACCACGGTCTAATGTCTTTTTTGCAGTTATCGTGGTATTTGATACCACGGCCAAAAGGCGTTTTTGCAATTATCGTGGTATCTGGCCAGTTATCGGGGTATCAGATATTCAGATACTACGGTCCGACCGTGGTAACAGGTCGTGGTATCTGGAAATTCATCTCACTTTCATCAAATTTTGTCAGATTGGTGAGAAAGAAGTTTAGCACTTAGTTATGTAACTGGATATCTGTTTTTCTTTTGGGATGACTTCGGAAAGTGCAATTTCGGCAATAGTCGTTTTTGCAGAGCACCGTGTATCAGATATTTATTCAAACAATGTTTACAACGGATACGTCAGCTATGTATATTCAAACAATGTTTACAACGGATACGTCAGCTCTGATTTTTCATCAGCTATATTTCGGCCCTTCTTGGCAAGGGTCCTCGTCAGGCTGTCAATCTTCTTGTTCAACTTCGGGGAAGGAAACAAACCTGTAATAAATAACTGAAGCTTCTACCGACTATAAATATCTTATTAAGGTAAATTATCTTCAAGTACCAGTATAATGAAAAAACTAGTCCTGAGATTTAATTTTTGACAACGACGCTGTTTTTGCTGCATGATTGGGGCGATTTTGGATGCATGATTGGGGCATGATTGGCGCTGCATGATTGGGGCGATGTCATCGCCCCAATCATGCAGCAAAAACAGCGTCGTTGTCAAAAATTAAATCTCAGGACTAGTTTTTTCATTATACTGGTACTTGAAGATAATTTACCTTAATAAGATATTTATAGTCGGTAGAAGCTTCAGTTATTTATTACAGGTTTGTTTCCTTCCCCGAAGTTGAACAAGAAGATTGACAGCCTGACGAGGACCCTTGCCAAGAAGGGCCGAAATATAGCTGATGAAAAATCAGAGCTGACGTATCCGTTGTAAACATTGTTTGAATAAATGTTTCAAAGTCAGCTTGGGCTCAAAGAATATTTACGTCAGCTATGATTCTTCATCAGCGATATTTCGGCCCTTCTTGGCAAGGGTCCTCGTCAGGCTGTCAATCCTCTGGTTCAACTTCGGGGAAGGAATCAAACCTGTAATAGATAACTGAAGCTTCTACAGACTATAAATATCTTATTAAAGTAAATTATCTTCAAATATCACTATAATGAAAAAACTAGTCCTGAGATAGTCATACTAGAAAACTAGTCATAATAGAAACGTAGAACGAGGTCATTAATAAAATAATATTTAAGTTTTCAGCCCTTTATTAATAAAAAAACCGAAGTTGACCAAAATGCAGAAAAAACCTTTTCCTGTCATTGCCCCAATCGTGCAGCAAAAACAGCGTCGGTGTCAAAAATTAAATCTCAGGACTAATTTTTTCATTATAGTGATATTTGAAGATAATTTACTTTAATAAGATATTTATAGTCGGTAGAAGCTTCAGTTATTTATTAGCAGGTTTGATTCCTTCCCCGAAGTTGAACCAGAGGATTGACAGTCTGACGAGGACCCTTGCCAAGAAGGGCCGAAATATCGCTGATGAAGAATCATAGCTGACATATCCATTGTAAACATTGTTTGAATAAATGTTTCAAAGTCAGCTTGCTGGGCTCAAAGAATATTTACGTGTATCAGATACCAGGATAACTGCAAAAACGACTAATTGCAGATCCAGTTACCGTGGTAACAGATACCATGGTATCTGCTAAAACTTATATAGAACAAAACACTACCGTACGGCAGAAAAAATAAGCAAAATAAAGAAGTCATCATTATTACATTTCAGGAAGTACGTTTTCGTTTGTGTTTATGTAACTGCGAAACTCAAGGAGCTTCATGGTATATTATCGGCCTAACCCTACGAAACGCTGTTTTTGTGCCACGGTCTTATTCGTTCGTTTTGTTGATTTTTGTCTCTTTTTTCTATTTTGTTGTTTCAGTGTTTTAGTTGTTTTGAATTTTCTTTCTTTTGTTTGTTCAATCCACTACGCTCACTCGCGTTGTTTATGTGCAGTGGATAACAATTAAATTATTATTATTACTACTATAGCCATTAAGTTTCTGTGTACATTCTTATAACTTTTCTCGAACAGGTATGAAACATATATCATCCTACGACCCACGTTCAGTTATATTACGCTGATCTTCACACAGAAAGTTAGCGGCAGACTTCATATAACCCTCCAGAGAGGATGATATGAAGTCATATCAACCTCCAGAGAGGTTGTTTGCATGGTTAATTGTTTATGGTTCTGTTCGGAAAAGTTGTTACAGTTAACAAACCTCCGTCTCGGTTGATATCGGAACAAAAAGCTACAAGGCCATATCAACGTCGCTGCGCTCGGCAGATGTTTAACATAGCCTGCCCTGCCCTCGTCTCGGACAGATTATTTTCAATGACCGTCTATTTTTACAATCCTCTATCAACCTTGATGTCGGAGGTTAACCTTTAATAACTTTTCTCGAAGAGGTATGTAGTGTATATCTTCCTATGTCCCACAGATAGTTATATCATGGCACTGAGTTTTGTAGAGGCTGATACGATATATTATCAGCCTCCAGAGAGGATGATACGAAGCTGTATCAACCTCAGCAGAAGTTTATCGAGCCTTTTTTCTCAACTACTGAAAAGTAGAACCAGACCTCCAAAAAACAAATAAAAGACATCACTTTCAGAAAGAAAAAAACAGAACGCTAAAAATAACAAGAACAAAATACTGAAAAACATAAGAGAAAAATGTTCAAAACTGAAAGAATATGTTGCTTTCCTGTCCAACCACCCTGGGCCATACCTTGTTACAATCAGATTCCCAATGAAAATGCAACTTGTCAACTGAAACAACATTACTTCCAGCTTACTTCAATTTATTTTCCTCTACTCTCCAAAAGACAGCTAATTACAGCAGTCTTTTTTCTTGATGTTTCTCTGACGAAACAGTCCATTAGTAACAAGACCAACGGTTTCGATGGGATCCCAAACAGTCAATATTTGATCCAGACAATTGGGTCTTGTCTTCGCCAGACTCCTCGAACGCTTTTACTATTAAAATTCAGAAACAGATTAAGGCCAAATAGCTAATCATCTGAGAAAACAACGTTCAGATATGGATTCAGCATGTGAGTGTACCCCTATAAGTCATAACTGTTTTGACGATAACTTCCTGCCAATTTCCCGGTTTCAGCCGAATTCCGGAACTACTTGTCCGGCAAAACAACAAAGCTCAAAAACGAACTCAGCGTATCTTCTTTCCCCAATATTGAATATCTAATCAACTTCAATACAAATTTAACTTATAACATGCTTTTCGGCTCCAGTCGGATTCCGATCGAACTATATGTCCGGGCGAAAAATGATTTTCATACACGGACTCAGCATCTCTTCTTACCCCTATATCGGATATCTAATCAACTAAAACTAAAACTTTAAATTTTTCCGGTTTTTGCCGGACTCCGGGCAAAGTACTTGCCGGGGTAGAAAATTGTTTTCACACAAGTGTTCAGCATGTCTTCTTACCCCTAAATCGAACATCTAAGCAACTCCAAATAAAACTTTCACTTTTTAACAAACTTTCCGGCTTTGGCTGGATTCCGGGCGAACTACTTGCCCTGAGAGAAAATGGTTTTCACCGTCGTGTTCAGCATGTCCTCCTATCCCTAAATCGAACATCTAATCAACTTCAGATACACATTTTACTTTTAACAGACTTTCCGGTTTTGGCCGGATTCCGGGCCAACTACTTGTCCGATGACAAAATAATTTTCACCATCGTGTTCAGCATGACTTCTTACCCCATAATCGAGTATCACAGTATCTTGCCCCTTAATTTAAACCCCCTCCCCCACCCCTAAATTTGGGGCTACATAGCCCATCTACGAACTTGACCTTACTCTTGACCCAAAGAATCCTCACACCAAGTTTCATCAAAATATCTCATTCCCTTCGAGAGTTACAGTGCGCACAGACGGACGGACGGACAGACGGACAACTTTTGTGATGTCATAGGTATCCCTCTACTTACCTTTGGGGATCCCACAAACTTTAGTGTTGCTACTTTCTCTGATGGAACCTGTGACTTTTGGCTGAAAAAAAACAAAACAATGACATTCTGGCACCTATGAAACTTGGTCCTTTTCACCAACTATTAACGAGAAATCTCGCTTTATCCTCTTCATAATTATACACCTCAACTCTTATGCTCCTTTTTTGTGTTTACTGATAAGGAACCGGTCGCAGAGTTCTTGCTCGCTTTGTCGAAGAACGAAAATGTACGACAAATCGCTGAAATCGCAGAATTCTGCAACCAGTGGCAACACGGGTTTATAGTACAGGAAAATGAGCTCTAAAAAGAGGCCGACCCGAAACAAATTGCAACAGAAATGGTTTTTACACCATCTTGTTGAGAAAAAAAAATCTGAACAACATATCCAAAGTTGCATATCCTGGCTCGACGCAAAATAAGTGTTTTTTTGCTTTTAGTGTCTTTTTCTTCCGTTTTTCGAAAAAAAAAATTAGAATTTCCGTGGTCGTCCGTTATTCTTGAATTGAAGTACGGTTCTGATGCAAAATGTTAAGCTGAAACCGAAAATGACGTCAGATTCGGCATACAAAGCACTAGAAAAAAGTTATTGTCATTTTTTCGACCTATTTCTCAAGAAATTGCAATTTTCAATGTGACCCGATTTTCTTGAATGAAAGTGCGATCCCGACATAGAATCACGAGCTGAGACCGAAAATGGAATCAAATTGGGTGTCTACTGTGCATGAAAGAAGTTTCGTAACCATAAATATGTGATCCTTACGACTTTTTGTGAAAACAAGAAAATTATTAAGAAACGTAAAGTACGAATCAAACTGCTTTTCCGTGCTCAATATTTACAAAAAAATACAACGTATCCAAAGATATAGATCATGAGTTGACGCAAAATAAGCCCTTCTCGGCTCTTAGTGCCATTTCTTGCGTTTAAAAAACAAAAATTACAATTTTCGTGGTCGTCCATTTTTTTTCTTGGACTTAAGTACGATGCTGATGCAGAATGACAAGCCAAGACTTAAAAAGAGCTCGGATCTTGTACCAACAAAACAAATTCAATATCATTAATATGCGCCTTTATTATTTTTGTAAAGATAGTTTAGTCAGCACTTATTATCCATCAAAATGATCGATTGTTAGAAATAAAAATATATCTGAGCTGGTCATTAATATAGCAGAACCTTCTTGAAGACCAAATAACATATCTTTAGAAGAGGACCCCTTGTAAGACAATGCAGTCGGATGGAAAACTATTACTGCGATCAATCAAAGTAATAATATTTTTTTATTCGCCATCTACCCTGAGGCCTATCTACCGTACACTGAAGTTTATTCGATATTTCTGCCATATCGGAATCTACTAAACTATGTGAGAAAACATATTCCCATGATTAGTCCACTGAAATATTTTTTTTTACAAATTTGTGTACGCATTGTGCAACAACAAATCAGATCCGAGGTCCGAAATCGGAAATCCTTCGATCCGAACGTCTGGGAGAATTTCAAAATGTCATCGACTCTTTACTTTAGTCTTGACATCCTCTGGCTTTCCTTCTGATACCCAAGCCTGGATAAGACATCATTTATAGTCGGCAATCATCCTTGGAAATATTTTACTCTTTTCCTCTCAGTGATTGATCTTCCAGCTATTGACGACACATCGATTTACTCGGTTATGCTTTTTATCGCAGACCAGGCGAGCCGACTCTCGATGTAACCTTTCACCAATCCCTGTGGTGGAAAGTCATGAAAATGGGTCGAAGCAGCTTCACCAGGAAGTGAGCTTTCATAGTTCGCCCTATACCACGATTAGCTTATTCGGAGCATTGGGCTACATACTGGAGGAGTCAGGACTCGGAGATTTCTGGACTTGGAGTCAGGACTTGGAGCTGTCCGGACTCGGAGATGTACGGACTTCTATAGGATTCTATACCACGGTGAGCTTATTCGGAGCATTGGGCTACATACTGGAGGAGTCAGGACTCGGGAGATTTCCGGACTTGGAGTCGGGACTCGGAGCTGACCGAACTTGGAATTCTGGACTCGGAGCTGTCCGGACTTGGAGTCAGGACTCGGAGATGTCCGGACTTGGAGTCGGGACTCGGAGATGACTGGAGATGGAGTCCGTCCGGAGATGTTCGGACTCGGAGATGTAGTCAGGACTCGGGGATGTCTTTCACCTCTCAAAGGAAAAGCGATCGCCAGAACCCTAGCCTACGTGGCCATGTAGTGATTGACGCTGCACTACACACTCTTCTGCTTTCTGTATTTGAGTTGCTTCCATACTGCGAAACTTCATAAAAAGTGAACTATCTGGATCGCGGGAAGTCAAGACTTCTGGTGAAGACGCCGTGCTCATGAACTATGGTGCGTCGAAAGGAGGAGAGCTGAATAAGCTCTAGAGACAAGATTTCAAAAAAAGTGACAAAGACAAGGTCGTTTGTTCACCCAGAACAGTCACCACCAACGGTTGATGTAGCAAATAGCACAGCTACCGTTTTTTTTTTTTTTTTTTTTCAAGTTTAGGTATGAACTGGGGATGAAAATCGAGGAAATGGGGATGGAAGAATAGCAAGCAGGTGACTTCTTGTACCCGTTAGCAAATGACCTTCCAAAAGCTCCGCACATGCTCTTAAAATTCGTCAAGTGCTCGTGTCGACTGCAGTAGTTTAATTCAGAGAGATGTAACGGCCTTAAAAAATGATTTAGTTTCTACTCTAGCATGCAGAACCTTCAAGGGGGACAATGCGTTCCAACTGTACAAAGTTAACAATTACTATGATGGGGAAAACCCAAAAGCCTAATCCATTCCAAAGGACGAAGCTGTGAACACTAGATACAATTCGATTATTCCTTTTGAATACAACGTATAAGGTATAGGCTAAGAAGGGTGTTAAGCAAGTTTTCGAACAATGACCTTGAAACCAGTTTGGTTCGTAATTGACTTTTCTTAATAATTTTCTTGTTTTACTAAAATTCGTACAGATCATATGTTGATGATTATGAAACTTCTATCTGGTGCACTAGAGACCCAGTTTAATCCCATTTTCGGTCTCAGCTCGGGATTTATGTCAAGATCGCACTTCGTTCAAGAAAACCGGACCGGTACAAAAATTTGAAAGTTTTTGCAAAATCGGTTTGTAAAATGGCATTAACTTTTTTCTGGTGCTTTATACGCCAAATCTTCGGTTTCAGCTTGTCATTCTGCATTAAATCATAGTTCAGTTCAAGAATAACGGACAACCACGAAAATTTATATTTTTTTTCAAAATGCGCAAAAAAATGGCATTAAAAGCCAAAAAACGCTTATTTTGCGTCGAGCCAGAATATGCAACTTTGGATATGTTGTTCAGCTTTTTTCTCTCTACAATATGGTGTAAAAATCATTTCTGTTGCAATTTGTTTCGGGTCAAACTTCCATTTGCCTGTACTATTAAGGTTGATTAGTTCTATCTCTCCAAGAGCACGCATTGATTAATTCTATCTATCGAGCCCGCCCGCCCGCCGCGGATTGTATTGTTATAAACTGAAATGCTCGTAAACTGAAATGCGTACGGGGCCACAACATTAGTCATTTTCACATTTCTATAGTAGGCTAGAGTTGCCATTTCACTAAACAAAAATTCCCTACAAAAGTATCAAATAAGGACAACAAAAGAAGAACAAGTCCTACCTATAAAATATTCTGTTCGAAAAAGTTATAATAGTTAACATACCTCCATCTCGGTTCATATCAAAATTACAACCTCGACGGCCATTTAAAAGAATCAACCTCGCCTTCGGCTCGGATAAGTTATTTTCAATGGCCGTCTCGGTGTTATTTTCCGATATCAACCTCGATGTCTGAAGTTACCTTTATTAAATCTGTAAAGGGTTCAGATATTTTCTAGGTCGCGGGGATTTTTCTATCAGGAGCCCAGGGTAAATATCCCCAGATTGAAATATCGTACCAAATATCTATATCGAATATCGAAACGTAAATATCAATATTGTTAACGATATTTGTACGTTTATAATTATTGTATATAATCCAAAATAAGTTTCATTTTTGTATCAGAAATTGGAGCGATATGTTGTGTATATGTTATATGTATGTGCTAGTGTCGCTGCTATTCGAGTGTGTGTCACTCTTGGCGCTATCCCTAGTTTTATTCTGCTCTACTCTACAGGCTGTAAAAGAAAGAATTGGCATAAAAATAAATTAAATCTGGGATTCATTATTCTGAACTTATTGTTCCATTTTTCTCAAAGTAAGAGGTGTGGTGCCATTCTTTTGAGACAGTTACCGAGGAAGTGATCTCTTGTAAAATAAAGTGCATAAGAGGAAGTTCTTTTAAACTCAAATAAACAAGAGCTATAAGCTCCTATGGCACTTGCAAGCATATGAGCATGTATTTAAGCTTGAGGAGGGTGGTTTGGTCGGTCTGTAGGCCTACTGGATATGAATGAAGAGTCGCCTTGTAAACTGCATCGTTTGATCAGAAACACATCCTGTTGTCAATAATCAAGTTCCAGTCGGATCTCATCACCCATTTGAAAGTTATGCAAGACATAGCCTTCTGGATTGACCTTCCCTTCACACCCCCCCAAGATGGAAGAGACTACTTCCATGCCAATGCGACCGGGCCCCGAAAATGGCGGCCAAGTTTCATCCTCCTATAGCATCTGGAAGTACCTTAACTCGCGATCACTGGAATTCTGGAAAACCACCCCCAACTCCCCGCACAGTGCGCCGATCCGGTCCGTACGTCTCTCAAAAAATTTCTGGAACTGCTCAAAAATACTTCTTTTTTACTTTGCAGGTAAGATACGCACTTTAAGTGGGTTAGAAATGAATTTGTAAGCTAAATATTTGAGGCACAAACCATGTGGGCCCTCGGGATCTTAAAAAAAGTATCGTTTCTTAAAACTGTTTTTTGCACTTGAAATGGGACATCTGAAATATGACTTCTTTCCAGATATCAAGTTTCATTAAAATCCGATCACCCGTTCAAAAGTTGAACACACCTCAAGATTCCAGATCCCCCCTCCCTCCTCTCCCCCACGATGGTCAGATCGGAGAAACGACTTTTCTTAAGTTATTTGTTGAGTCCCTGATATGCCTATGCCAAGTTTCATCGTCCTCGCACATGTGTAAGCACTGTAAGCATTTTACGTCGGGATCACCGGAATTCCGGATCCCTCCCTCCAACTCCCCCCCACTGTGCTTGGATCCGGTCTGGTCTTGTCAACTATGTGTCTAGGGCTTGTGCTTGTTCTTCCCAGGTTTCATCCCGATCCATCCATTCTGAACATATCACACGATTTCCGGTTCCTCCCCTCCAACTCCCCCCAAAGTCACCATATCCATTCCGGACTTGAAGTGTGACATTTGAGACACGAGGTCTTTCCGAATTTCATGTTTCATTAAGATCCGATCAACCGTTCAAAAGTTGGACATTTCTCAAGATTCCGGATTCCCGCTCCCTCTACTCCCCCCAGGATGGTCCATTCGGAAAAATGACTGTTCTTAAGTCAAATATATGTGCTTGTTCTTCCCACCAAGTTTCATCCCAATCCCTTCACTCTGAGCGTGTGGCACGATTTACGCCCCCCCCCTCCAACTCCCCCCCAAAGTCACCGTATCCATTCTGGACGTAAAGTGAATTAAAGTGTGACATCTGAGACACGAGTTCTTTTCAAATATCAAGTTTCATTAAAGCGGACCACAAAAACGGTATTTCTACCAGACACACAATGATAACCCTCCCTACTACCACTTTGAATTTTCAAAGTCACAAAAACACCGCCAGACAGTGAGCAAATAAAAACAAAACCCAGCCAATTCCTAGGTTTGAAATAATTCGGTCTTGATTGAATCTCAGCTGATTATCCGGGACAGCCGTTGGCACGTAGACAGCCAAGGATCAAAATAAAAATTTCCATCTAATGATCCCACTGTTTATTACAAATGCAAATACATTTAAAAACCAAGACCAGTGTGGTATTCCTGAAGACTAATAAAAAATAGTTAATTAAGTCTTATAATTCTGTGCTAATCAAACTTGGAAAATTTCGAAAATAAACTGGTGGCTTGCGATCAGTAAGAGAAGTTAAACATAATGTTTGCATTAGGTCCTTAAGATCCGATTCCCCGTTCAAAATTTATAAATACGTCAATATACCGGATTCCCCCATCGCTCCACTCCCCCCACTGTGGTCGAATCGGGGAAGTTACTATTTCCATGTTAGTTTGGTCGGGTCCCTATACTATGCCTGCCAAGTTTCATCGTCCTAGCACATCTGGAAGTACCCTAACTCGCGATCTCCGGACTGACCGACCGGCCGAGGGGCAGCCCGACAGACCGACCGACAGAAAAGTGATCGGTATATTGCACTTGGCGGGAAGGCAAGTGCCATAAAACGTAGCATTTTCTTCGTTTCTCTCTCTCTGTGAAAGTTTGTAAGGTCTCCAGCTCTCAATATAATGTCGATAAGTGCCGTATTGAAAATATAACGCAATTGAATACACGTTTATCAGATCTCCACTTTCGACAAAAGTCATGGCGAAAAAACATGGCGAAAGTGACATCCGATAATGGAATACGCATGTGCTGTGTGGCATGCGGGCCTCACCACTGAACAAAGCAATAAGCTGGAGTCTGTCCAGAAGCGAGCCTTGCAAATAATCTTGGGGGATAGCCATATACCATACGATATGTGTCTCTCGCAGCTCAAGCTGACCACTTTGAAGGAGAGAAGGTATGAGTTGGTCATGTCTTTTTGATATAGCTTGCCATCGTCCTCGAAGCACCGTGACATCCTTCTGCCGTAAAAATCAGCCCAGCGCTGATTTTGACATCATATACAAGTTGGAACCAAGGAGGTTGAGTGGATAGATACCAATACAAGTTGAAACCATGCGACCCTGGTGCGTGGACGAGATACAGGCAGTCATTTTGACAATATTTTGTGGGAAATTATTTTATTTATCCTCGCGATATTCACAATAAAGTTATCCATTCATTCAAAATAAAGAAAACGATCACAATTAAGAAATAAATGGGAATATTGATGACGATACACACGTTTTTTTATTTTTTTTTATTTATCACCCGTCATTTCAAACAGAAAAGGGACAGAGTACAAAAACGAAAAGAAAAACAAAACAAAACAAAAGCAAAACGTAACACTTTCATAGGAAACACACAAAAAATCGACAAGTACTAACTGAGACGTGTCGGGACGGCTCGCCACAACGACAACTGGGAACCGACTACTCGCCACACCGACATCTCGCCACAGTGACATCTTGCCACAACGACATCTTGCCACAGCGACATCTTGCCACAGCGACATTTTGCCAGAGCGACAACCTGCCACACCGATAGCTCGCCAAACAGATAACTGGCCACAGTGCAAGCCGCGACGCAGACATCTTGCCACAGTGCGACATCTCGCCACATTTATAACATAAAGTGTTTTATTTAATTAATATTCATTCGACCAAAATTTTTAATTTTGCAGATAATTATGGGCAATGCCCCCCCAATAAATCAATTGCAATACTACGGTTATACCTACTGACAACTCTTTCGATTCTCTTGTTAATCTTCAAGTATTGTCCCTTCGGCCGAGGCGGAGAGCATCCTGCCTTCATTCGGTCTTGAAACATTTCAGGCAATGCCAAAGACCTGGATGGCTTGATCTTATCAGCTGGTTAAAGCTGAGATGACAACCTTCAATACTGTTATTGCTTCGTGGAAGATGCCCAGCTTCTCGATTGGTCATGTTCCAAAGAGAAGGTGGGAAAAGAGCCGGTCTTCGAGCATTCCTACGTAGCCTCCTGATGTAGTTGTCTTCCAAATAGTCTGCGACCGGAGATGTTTCTGATGGAAGTATCGCCATTAAAACTGAAAGGATTTATTACTTACAGGATCTCAATTCCCTTGGGTCAACTGATGCTAAATGTCTATAACACTTTAAAATATTTTTTTTCTCAAACATTATTTTTGTGGCGAGTTGTCCCTGTGGCGAGTTGCTCGTGTGGCAAGTCGTCTCTGTAGCGAGTCGTCATTGTGGCAAGTTGTCAGTGTGGCGAGCCTTCGGTGTGGCGAGTTGTCGGTGTGGCGAGTCGTCGGTGTGGCGAGTCGTCGGTGTGGCTACATGTCGGTTCCCAGTTGTCGCTGTGGCGAGTTGTCTTGTGGCGAGTTGTCATGGAATCAACTGAGACTATCTGTGGACTAGACTATGTGGAAGAAATTCACGATTTTTGCCGAAGAGTCACGCGTTTTTTCGTCAGGAGCTGGAGGGGTGGGGGGGTGTTTGTCTTCGTTATGCCTGCGATAGATCATTTTTACGATTACGATTTTTGCCGAAGAGTCACACGTTTTTTCGTCAGGAGCTGGAGGGGGGGGGGTGTCTTCGTTACTCCTCTTCCTGCGATAGATCTTTTTTATTTTTCATTACTCTAGGAAAGGCAACTTGAGTCCCCGTCAAATCGCCCTTTAATAATCCACGTATATTTGATTTTTCTGTGTAACACGGAGATGTGTTTTCAATAAAAAAGTGCTGTTTGATCGCGATAGGTTCAACAAATTGGAGGATGTCTGACGCCGTTTTTCAAATCGAAAAGAATCGACGATACTTTTTTACCACTTTTTGTTTTTCCCGCCATCGTTACTTGGGCTTTTCCGGGCAATGTATTAAGTCATTCATACGTAAGTACTCCTTGAGCCCAAGCTGACTGAGAAACAGATATTAAACAAATTTTGTTCGAAATATGTCGTTCATATGGTTCGTGCCAGACTACATATTGTCCTCGTCGCATGTGGAATGATACTGTCGAGATGGTGGATCATTCCGCTGGAATGAGAGAGAAAGAGCTTGGATTACTCCGTTGGGCGGCTAGATTTATACTCGGAATTTTTGGGATTTGGACGGGTTGAAGGTTGGAGTCGGACAGCATAATCGTCTTCTCTTTGTGAATGTTGGTTTTCCTAAAAAGTATTCGGTGAAGTTCGCGCTATTTGACTGACAAACTGAGCAACTGTTTTTGTTTCTCAACAAATTAACTATTTTTCTATGATATGAAATGATATAAAATGATATTTATTGCAAAAAGCCAACTGGCCATAGCAACTACCACAAAAAAATCGCGTACACTAAAAACAAAACAACACGAACAAAAAAAGTCAAAATCTGTATTATCCCCAATTATGCTTCAAAACCCATCTTGTTTTATATTTTAATTACGGCAGCAAAAAATAAAAGACAGCATAAGGCAGAAAGTACGGTGGGTACTTTAAATGTTAACTAAAAAGCCAGCTTATTATTAAACATTTAAAGATAGAGGTATAAGCACATTTAGGTACTACAGATCCGGAAGGGAAAATTCACAAAATGAAAATCGACTATTTCTGAAGATCGGAACAACGAAGTGTCGCAATTTGTATCGGGTCTTCATGCCTGCTTAAGTGAATAAGTGATGAGTAATGTAGCGTTTACACGGACAAGAAATCCCGTCGAGTAGAAAGGAATTCCGGTCGACTCGAACGGATTCCGTTCGCGAAGACGAGTAGACAAAAATTCTAGCGGGACGAGAATCGTTTCATGATGAAAGGAATTCCGGTCTACTTGAAAGGAATCATGTCGGCGGTGCTAGTAAAAAGCACTAAAAAAAAAAGTCTAGCTAGCTTTTGAGAGCATCAATCATGAGTACTGATGTCATAAATGCTCTCATCAGTACTGATGTCCTAAATGCTCTCGAAACATTTTTTTATTGGCTAGTGAATTTATTTTTGTCAGATTTTCTGGTTTGAAGAATTTATTTTTTCCCTCTGCATGTAAACATAATCTTGTTCAAGTTTTCCTGTACTTGTAAAGCTGCATAACTATAAATGATAAGCTCAGCCATGCCTGTGTAGCCTACTATTGCATTTTTTTTTCTCTGTTTGAATTGTTTCTAGGTGGAGCTGAAGCCGAGTTGCTGTCGAAGGCAGAAGATGGCGACCTTGAAGCCGTGAAAGAAATCTTAACTGCCAATCTCAGAATCGTTAGTTGCTCTGACAGTGACGGTTACACACCTTTACATAAAGCCTGCCAAGGGAATTTTCTGGACGTTGCTAAGGTAAGACCCCCCCCCCCCCCCCCCCCCCCCAATACTGTATCCTGCTGACTGTGGGACCAAGCTTTGGCGAAAAAACACGTCCAGGCAGGGTGTGGACTTCAGTGTGTAATTCCAACGTTCAGGCGCCCTTTGCATAAAGCCTGCCAAGGCCATTTTCTAGACGTTGCTAAGGTAAGACCCCCCCCCCCCCCCCAATACTGTATCCCGCTGACTGTGGGACCAAGCTTTGGTGAAAAAGCACGTCCAGGCTCTGGGTGGGGACTTCAATGTGTAGATTCCAACGTTCACAGGGTGGGGAATGTGGTCCACCAGTCTCTTTCTCGGAACACACCAGTCTCACGTTTTGAACCATCAGTCTCAGAAAAATGGCGCCGGGAACCACCAGTCTCGGAAACGAGACCAACAGTCTCAAATTAAGACCAACAGTCTCATCTAATTTCCAATTTTTTTAGAGTAAAAAAGTGTTTTCTTTGTTTTTCTCTGTCAGTCCCTTGAATTACGCGCTTGTGTCAGCACGACAGGTAGAGTGAAGCTTGAGCTTTCCATACATGTATTTATCTTTGCTATTGGCTTGGTACTTCTCAGTGAGTAGGGCTCTGAAAAAGCAAACATATTTATTTTTTTGTTTTCTGTGTTGTTTAATAGAATTCTGCTACTCTGCCAACTACTGCAGGTAAAGTGAAGCTCTGGGCTTTCAAACGATATATGATTCACTGTTACTGGATTACCAAGTGTCATATTGGGTTGCTCTGAAAAATTGTTTTGGTGAGCAAATGTAATTTCTGGTTTGTCTCTGCGATTTCTTGGGATTTTCTAACTTTACAACCAGTTTTGGTAGATTTAAGCATGGACTTTCCACAGATACGCGTATCTCTGATATTGGCTTAGTCAGTTTCTTGCTGGTGTCCTCTGATAAACTCATTAGTTGTGTTTTTTTAACTGACCTGCTTGACCCTGTTGAACGTTTTGTTGTCTCACTATTCAGTTCAGCTGACTGCCTGGTCCGGTACTAGTTCGTTCCATGCATTTTCCATGCTTAAAATACTATTCTGGGGCTGTCTCTACACAACTACAGTAAGCGGTCAAGTAACACTCAATGGAACCTATTATCGCTCACCAGAGCTGCGTTTGATTCGCATTTCCAGTTGACTCAAGTTATAATTTTGCCGATTTATTTGCTATTCTCAGTTGACTGATAGCGGTCAATTTATCCAATCTATTGAGATTGTCGACTGAAAGTTGACTTTTGACAAACGAGAAAAAATGGTCTTCCATGGTTATCCGGTTAACCTACAGTAAGCGGTCAAGTAACACTCAATGGAACCTATTATCGCTCACCAGAGCTGCGTTTGATTCGCATTTCCAGTTGACTCAAGTTATAATTTTGCCGATTTATTTGCTATTCTCAGTTGACTGATAGCGGTCAATTTATCCAATCTATTGAGATTGTCGACTGAAAGTTGACTTTTGACAAACGAGAAAAAATGGTCTTCCATGGTTATCCGGTTAACCTACAGTAAGCGGTCAAGTAACACTCAATGGAACCTATTATCGCTCACCAGAAATGCGTTCGATTCGCATTTCCAGTTGACTCAAATCATCATTTTGTAGTTTTATTTGGTATTCTCAGTTGACTGACAGCGTTCGATTTATCCAGTCGACTGAAGTTGTCGATGAAAAGTTGACTTTTGACAACCAAAAAGAAATGCTCATTCGTTCCATGGTTAACCGGTTAAGCTACAGTAAGCGGTCAAGTAACGCTCAATGGAACTTGTTATAGCCCAACAGAGATGGGTTCGATTTGCATTTCCAGTTGACTTAAATCATCTTTTTCCTGTTTTATTTGCTATTCTCAGTTGACTGACAGCGTTCGATATATGTCGATTAAAAGTTGACTTTTGACAACCGAGAACAAATGGTCATTCGTTCCATGGTCAACCGGTTAAGCTACAGTGAGCGGTCAAGTAACGCTCAATGGAACTTATTATCGCTCACCAGAGCCGTGTTCGATTCGCATTTCCAGTTAACTTAAATCATCATTTTGCAGTTTTATTTGCTATTCTCAGTTGACTGACAGCATTCTATATATCCAGTTGACTGAGATTGTCGAGTAAAAGTTGACTTTTGACAACTGAGAACAAATGGTCATTCATTCCAAGGTTAACCGAGAATATAAGCGTAGGTTGAGAAAAAGATTGCGGATTCCAACCCACCGGGCACCTTTTACTGGTCATCTTAAATTGCGGCCATGAGGCCGACATTTTTTCATGTTCTAACAAATCTGGTGCTACAGAGTACGCTACCTACCCAATGACGGTAAAAAAAAAATAAAAAAAATAAGCTTATTCTTAATGTTTTACACTGGCTTAACCTACATGAACTAACGTAAAGTCACCCACTCTGGTAATTTTTGTTTTGTTGGTTTTGGTGATTCTTTTTCACATACCATGTATTCTTTACTAGTCCTCCATGAATATTCCTCTCACTCTTTTTCTAATTGTTGAAGTACTATCTCCTCTACAGATGTTGCTCTTGTTATAGGAACATACTGTTGTATGTTACAAACATACTATTGTTTGTATGTTGAAGTACTATAGATGGGTGCACGTAAGAGGTCTCTTCATGAGACCTTCAAATTGAAGCGGCTACGTACAGCATCATCAAGGAGACAAGCAAAGGGTAATTTTAGTAATTGTCTAAATGTTATAGAGCATGATTAGGTCGCTTTGTCATATTGTTTTAGTGATGTTCCCTTACCTTCTCCAGTTTCCACACCCTTGCCAAGAGCTAAATCGAACAATATTGATCAACTGAGAACAGCAAATAAAACAGTAAAATGATGATTTAAGTTAGTTGGAAATGCGAATAGAATGCAGCTCTGGTGAATGATAATAGGTTCCATTGAGCGATACTTGACTGCTTACTGTAGGTTAACCGGTTAACCATGGAATGATTTACCATTTTATCTCGATCGTCAAATTTTAACTTTTGGTGATTCTTTTTCACATACCATATGTTCTTTACTAGTCCTCCATGAATATTCCTCTCACTCTTTTCCTAATTGTTGATCTCCTCTACAGATGTTGCTCTTGATATAGGAACGTACTATTGTATGTTACAAACTGTCTAAATTGTCTAATTGTCTAAATGTTATAGAACATGATTAGGTCGCTTTGTCATATTGTTTTAGTGATATTCCCTTACCTTCTTGAGTTTCCACACCCTTGCCAAGAGCTAAATCGAACAATATGAATCAACTGAGAACAGCAAATAAAACAGTAAAATGATGATTTAAGTTAGCTGGAAATGCGAATAGAATGCAGCTCTGGTGAGTGATAATAGGTTCCATTGAGCGATACTTAACTGCTTACTGTAGGTTAACCGGTTAACCATGGAAGGAATTACCATTTTATCTCGATCGTCAAAAGTCAACTTTTTGGTGATACTTTTTTCACATACCATATGTTTTACTAGTCCTCCATGAATATTCCTCTCACTCTTTTTCTAATTGTTGAAGTACTATCTCCTCTACAGATGTTGCTCTTGTTATAGGAACATACTATTGTTTGTTACAAACATACTATTGTTTGTAGGTTGAAGTACTATAGATTGGTCCACGTAAGAGGTATCTTCATGAGACCCTCAAATTGAAGCTGCTACGTACAGCATCATCAAGGAGACAAGCAAAGGGTAATTTTAGTAATTGTCTAAATGTTATAGAACATGATTAGGTCGCTTTGTCATATAGTTTTAGTGATGTTCCCTTACCTCCTTGAGTTTCCACACCCTTGCCAAGAGCTAAATCGAACAATATGAATCAACTGAGAACAGCAAATAACAGAGTAAAATGATGATTAAAGTTAGCTGGACATGCGAATAGAACGTAGCTCTGGTGAGTGCTAATAGGTTCCATTGAGCGATACTTGACTGCTTACTGTAGGCTAACCGGTTAACCATGGAATGAATTACCATTTTATCTCGATCGGCAAAAGTCAACTTTTTGTTGACAATCTGAGTCGACTGGATAAATTGAATGCTAACTGAGAATAGCCAATAAAACAGCAAAACGATTATTTCAGTCAACTGGAAATGCAAATCAAACGCAGCTCTGGTGAGCGATAAAATGTTCCATTGAGCAATACTTGACCGCTTACTGTTGGTTAACCGGTTATCCATGGAACGAATGACCGTTTGTTGTCAGTCGTCCAAAGTCAACTTTTAGTGGACAATCTCAATAGATTGGATAAATTGAACGCTATCAGTCAACTGAGAATAGCAAACAAAACGGCAAAATAATAACTTAAGTAAACTGGAAATGCGAATCAAACGCAGCTCAGGTGAGCGATAATAGGTTTCATTGAGTGTTACTGACCGCTTACTGTAGTTGTGTAGAGACAGCCCCAAAATAGTATTTTAAGCATGGAAAATGCATGGAACGAACTAGTACCGGACCAGGCAGTCAGGTGAACTGAATAGCGAGACAACAAAAGATTCAACAGGGTCTAGCAGGTCAGTTAAAAAAAACACAGCTAATGAGTTTATCAAAGGACACCAGCAAGAAACTGACTAAGCTAATATCAGAGATACACGTATCTGTGGAAAGTCCATGCTTAAATCTACCAAAACTGGTTGTAAAGTTAGAAAATCCCAAGAAAGACAATCTGAGTTGACTGGATAAATTGAATGGTAACTGAGAATAGCAAATAAAACAGCAAAAAGGTTATTTCAGTCAACTGGAAATGCAAATCAAACGCAGCTCTGGTGAGCAATAAAATGTTCCATTGAGCGATACTTGACCACTTACTGTTGGTTAACCGGTTATCCATGGTACGAATGACCATTTGTTGTCGGTCGTCCAAAGTCAACTTTTAGTGGACAATGTCAGTCGACTGGATAAATAGAACCTATCAGTCAACTGAGAATAGGAAATAAAACTGCAAAATGACGATTTAAGTTAACTGGAAACGAGAATCAAATGCAGCTCTAGTGAGAGATAAAATGTTCCATTGAGCGATACTTGACCGCTTACTTTAACCGGTTATCCATGGAACAAATGACCGTTTGTTCTCTGTTGTCAAAAGTCACCTTTAGTCGACAATGTTAGTCGACTGGATAAATTGAACGCTATCAGTCAACTGAGAATAGCAAATGAAACAGCGAAATGATGATTTCAGCCGACTGGAAATGCGGACCGAACCCAGCTCTGGTGAGCGATGATAGGTACATTGAGTGTTACTTGACCGCTTACTGTAGCTTAACCGCTTAACCATGGAACGAATGACCATTTATTCTCGGTCGTCAAAAGTCAAATTTTAGTCCAAAATCTCAGTCGACTGGATAAATCGAACGCTATCAGTCAATGCAAATCAAACGCAGCTCTGGTGAGCGATAATAGGTTCCATTGAGCGATACTTGACCGCTTGCTGTAGTTGTGTAGAGACAGCCTCAGAATAGTATTTTAAGCATGGAAAATGCATGGAAAAAGAATGGAACAAACTAATACCGGACCAGTCAGTCAGGTGAACTGAACAGTGAGGCGACAAAACATTCAACAGTATCAAGCAGGGCAGTTAAAAAAAAACAGCTAATGAGTTTACCATAGGAACCCAGCAACAAACTGACTAAGCCAGTATCAGAGATACATGGATCTGTGGAAAACTCATGCTTAAATCTACCAAAACTGGTCGCAAAGTTAGAAAATTCCAAGAAATCGCATAGACAGACTAGAAATTACATTTGTTTACCAAAACAGTTTTTTCAAAGCCACCCAATGTGACACTTGGTAATCCAGTAACAGTGAATCATATATCGTTTGAAAGCCCAGGCTTCACTTTACCTGCTGTAGTTGGCAGAGTAGCAGAATTCTATTAAACAACACAGAAAACAAAAAAATAAATTTGTTTGCTTTTTGAGAGCCCTACTCACTGAGAAGTACCAAGCCAATAGCAGAGATGAATACATGTATTGAAAGCCCAAGCTTCACTCTACCTGTAGTGCTGACACAAGCGCGTAATTCAAGGGACTGACAGAGAAATACAAAGAAAACACTTTTTTACTTTAAAAAAATTGGGAATTAGATGAGACTATTGGTCTGAATTTGAGACTGTTGGTCTCGTTTCCGAGACTGCTGGTTCCCGGCGCCATTTTTATGAGACTGGTGGTTCGAAACAGTGAGACTGGTGTGTTCGATTTTCAAAACGGCCGTGAGACTGGTGGACCACATTACCCACCCTGGTTCAGACGCCTCACCTTTTTTTGGCACCAGTCGGACGAAGTCAGTATATTAAGAACAAATAATCACAATATGTATGTATGTATTGTACATGGAGAGCCCAACAGGCCATAGTGAAAAAAATAGTATGCAAATACTAACTAGAAATTCCACGCACTTTCTGAAGACAAAAAAAGAAAACTAACTACGTAAAACAGTTTAAAAGAACAAAGACCTTTGTCCCAGTCCCACCTGGACAAACACTGCCAGGTTTTTAATAGTAGTAAATGATCGACCACGCCTCAGACCACTTTGCCATTCCTGGTTGCCTGTCTGTCTCGGGAGCAGCTCCAACCTGAGTTCCTGGCAATATGACATGAAGTGGTCCACACTCTCCTCTACAAACAGCTATTTCGCAGTAGAGCCTTGGAGAAGAAATTTCGAGAGTAACACTGATTGGTTGTCTACTATTGTGACGTTAGATGTAACTCGCTGGAGAGCGGATTATGCACGCCTGTTATAGTTTTTCCACTGATATGCGCAGCGGCGAAGAGGGAAGTAGACGGACATCAACTGAAAGATCAGCAAGTACCTCAAGCTCTGCTCAGTTTTGTCGGTGTATCCGTAGTCGGTGCATGGGACCAAAATGGAGCTTATGTTGGCTTACTTGTTCTTTGCAATATTCATCGCTGAATAGCCTGAAGCCTGAGCTATACCTTGTATGTTCTCTGCGAATGTTATATATTGCTCTACCACGAGCGGAATCGCGAGTTACCGAAATCGGAAAGTATATAGACGGTAGGCGTATTTAACTTATTCTGAATCATCTATGTTTGTTGTTGGGGGTGGAGGTGAGTTGTTGCATCTTTACTTCGGTAATGATGCCTTTTTGGGGACATACATCAACAGGCCTACTGTATCGAGCAAATACGTTTTATATATTTTTGTCACGGTTCCTGACGCTTGTTGTAGTGCAACATCACCCGTTTACATTATTTTGGCATGACTTTTGGTGTACTTATTCGGTCAATGCAGCATCGTTTTGGCCGGGTGGGAGGAGGGGAATCGTGAGCTATGTTAGACCTGTCTAGGGAACGAGGGGAACCAAGATGAATGGGAGTGGTGCGGTTTGTCTAGGGAGTGGTATCTCGACGCGTAGAACTGGAGTGGTAGTTACAGTTAATGCCATTTAATTTCGGTTGTAGAGGTTTTATCTACGATTGTTGTTTTACTCGTCCGTGTTTTCCGCGATGTTTATTGGCTTGTGTACGGCCTCTTTATTTGATTGGCGTATCGAAATCTGCAGATTTGGGGATTGAAAATAGTAGAAGGGACAGCTATTTAATTGGGATGTTATCGTGGTTCTCTGTCGGTCGGCTTCTCTCCGATTAGGAAAACCACCAGTAAAACCTCCTTTAGTAGTCAACATTTCCAATGTTTATAGGCTACCTTTTTAACTCTAACTATGAGAAAAACTTTAGATGTACTCGATACAAAAACTTCCTTTAGTTGTACGTGCTTTAGCTTAGGCTGTCCAGCAGTGTTCACCTTAACAGTTCAAGTCACGTCCAAGTCCGACTCGATCACATTCTACGACCCAGGCAAGATGGTATCTTAGATGCTGTGAGAATTAGTCTTGGGTGAAAAGTTGTTTAGATTTGTTTTAAGTGCAATATACTGATCACTTTTCGGTCGGTCTGGCAGGCCACTTTTCTCGAGTTAGCGTACTTCCAGAGGGGGTAGGACGATGAAACTTGGCAGGCGTATCGGGGACCCGGCCAAACTAGCTTGGTAATAGTCACTTTCCCGATCCGACCACCATGGGGGGAGTGGGGGGAAGGGGAATCCAGATTCTTGAGGAATGTAAAACTTTGGAACGGGTAATCGGATCTTAACGAAGCTTGATATTTGCATCGGCCTCGTGTCTCAGATATCCCATTTCGAATCCGGATCGGATCCGATGAATGTATGGGGGGGGGGGAATCGAAAATCTTATGACACCTTTACAGTGGAGCGAGCGATTGGGATGAAACTTGGTGAGAAGAACAATCGCAAGAGCTAGATACATCGGTGATAGAACCAGATTGGATTTGAGCACTGTGGGGGGGGGGGGGCTGGAATTCCGATGATCGCGAGTAAGGGTACTTCCAGATGTGCTTAGGGCGATGAAACTTGGCTTAAGCATTAAAGACTTGACATGATTGGCTTAGAAATAGTCAGATCCCCGACTCGAACATCATGGGGGGAATGGAGGGAGGGGGAATCTCGATTCTTGAGGTGTGTATGACTTTTGAACGATAGTGATCGGATCTTAACGAAGCTTGTTATTTGGAAAGACCTCGTGACTCGGATGTCCCGTTTCAAGTCTGGACCGGATCCGGTGAATGTGGGGGGGGGGAGAATCGGATGGGGAAACCGGAAAACGGTACAAACATGTATGTTTTATAAACTAATAAGATATTCGCTGAGGGGGTAAGGAGGTCCGCTAAGTGGAGGGATACCTATGACATCGCAAACGTTGTCCGTCTGTCCGTCCGTCCGTCTGTAAGCACGATAACTCTCGAAGGGAATGAGATATTTTGATGAAACTTGGTGTGAGGATTCGTTGGGTCGTCGGACCAGTCAAGTTCGTAGATGGGCTTTGTAGCCCTACATTTAGGTGTGGGGGAAGGGGTTCAAATTAAGGGGCAAACAAAATATTTTGAAACAGCTAATGTGATAGTCGGTTATGGGGTAAGAAGACATGCTGAGCACGATGGTGAAAACTATTTTGTCATCGGACGAGTAGTTCGCCCGGAATCCGGCAAAAACCGGAAAGGTTGTTGAAAGTAAAAGTTTTATTTGAAGTTGATTAGATGTTCGATTTAGGGGTAGGAAGACATGCTGAAGACGATGGTGAAAACCATTATCTCGATGGACAAGTAGTTCGCCCGGAATCCGGCCGAAACCGGAAAGTTTGTCAAAATTAGAAGTTTTATTTCGAGTTGATTCGATTTAGGGCAAGAAGACATGTTGAACACTTATGTGGAAACAATTTTCTACCCGGACATGTAGTTCGCCCGGAATCCGGCGAAAACTGGAAAGCTGGTTAAAAGTAAAAGTTTAATCTGAAGTTGATTAAATGTTTGATTTATGGGTAAAAAGACATGTCGAACACGATTGTGAAAATCATTTTCTCGCTGGACAACTAGTTCGCCCGGAATCCGGCCAAAACCGGAAAATTTGTTAAAAGCAAAAGTTCGATTAGATGACAGATTAAGGGCTAAGAAGAGAGGCTGAGTCGGTTTATGACAATGGTTTTTTACCCGGACATACAATTATTCCGGAATTCGCTTGTAACCGGATTTTTTTTTTAAGTCAAACTTTTATTCAAAATTGATTAGATGTTTTTTTTATAGGGATAAGGGTTTTGTTTCTGTATTTTTTTTTTGCTGGACTAGTAGTTCGCTCGGAAATCGGCAGGAAGTCTCGGTCAGTATCGTCAAAATAGATAAGGCTTAAAGAGGTATATCTGAACTTGGTTTTCTCTGATGATTAGCCTGTCCAAGACTGGATCTGGCGAAGACAAGAGCCGATTGTCTGAATCAAATATTCGATTTTTGGGATCCCATCGAAACCTTTGGTCTTGTTCGGTTGGGCTTGGGAAATCCATCTTGTTGTTCTTATTATATAAATAAATAACAACAGAAATTCAGCAAGGCGTGTCCTATGGCAAAGCGAATTTTTGCGATTCGTTACCTTACATTCGTTATCTTTATATCTGTCCAAACCGATCTTCTGTCGATCGGTCAACCTTGGTGCGCTTATTTTTTTATTTTATTAAACTGTAATATCAAATGATGATGTTTTATAATTATTCTGTATATGAATATTATTTGTATAACCTATATATTTATATATTTAAAAAAAAAACGTTTGTTAATACTCGCAGCGTTACATGGTCGCGAGAGGTCTCGAGAATATTTCATTGTGGTCTCAAGGGATTTTGTCTGGGACTCGTGAGTGGGACTTTGGTCTCTGGCTCGGACACGCTGGACTAGAGAGCAGCTGTGACTACACTACGTGGAAATCAGGCGATACGCTAATTGGTCTTTTATCGACATAGGATCGATCGAACATGCAATGCACATGTTAGGTTCTTTGTTTATTGAAGCACCAAGTAAAGGTCGAGTAAAGTTAACATGCAAAGTTGTTACAATATACTAGAAATTAGATTTCGTTTTATCTGTGATTTTTCCAGGCTTTTCCAGAGCAACTACTCACCGGTTTGTTTTTGTGAACTAAAATAAATGACATAAATGGATAGAAATATACTGCCTATGTTTGGAATCAGGCGATCTGCTAGATGGTAGTCTCCAATCGAGCGTGCTAGGATCATTATATGAGAAGTATGGAAACAAGGCTGGGAAAAGCCAGTTTTCTTAGGAGATACTAAGCTAGAAATTGGATTTCGTTCTACCAGGCGTTTTCTAAGGCTTTCCTGAGCAACTGCTCTCGAATAACGACAATTGAAGAATTCCTTCTTCTCTGGGACTAAAATATCCGAAAGGTAGTTGGTGGGACGAACAAATATGGGGTTATCCGGTCTGGGAGGAGACACGTCACTTTCTACTTATGGTAACGCCTGTTACAAGTGAGACTGCGAACCTCAGGGCTTGACACTGAATATGGATGATTCAACATGCAAGCAGTAGACCTTACTGAAAAAAGACCTTAATTAAGGCTAACATGGAAGTCTCTGCTGGTCTGTCAACCACAAAAGAGACCAGAAATTAAAGTTCATTACCAATCTTTTGGAGATCCTTACACAGACTTTTACCGCATGCTAGGGGCAGAATTTTTTTTTTTTTTTTTTTTTCCAAACCGGAGCAAATATGACTCGACAAATATTGTCCACTTTGCAGTGAACTTACCTTAGGTAGTCTACTCCTGAGCCATCAATGTTGGAAGTTGTGGTAGCGGAAATGTAAGGAACGGAAGAGTATTTGAAGCAGATGAGATTGATATGCTAATTGAGTGAAGCCAAGCCAAACCATTGATAGACTGACGATATGTTGTAACCCAAAGGATTAATATAGTAGTTTAAATCGAACCCCCAAACCAAAGATTACGATGCAAAATACGCCTTGGAAAGGTTGAAACATTCCCCGTTCGCATGCTACCATATGTTCGTCAGTTAGGCCTAGCCCGCGGTCAGAATATCGACATCGAAATCGCATCAAAAGGATCATCTGGACCTCTGAAGTAAAGAGTAATAGGCACATCCGCTCAAATCAAATCAAGTTTATTAATTATACATAATTATCCAAAAACTAATAGCACTTGCACATCAAAGACTTGAGGTCACAATTTAAGTCAAGTCACTGAACTGTTAAAATTTTTGCAGAAATACGGTATGAATGAACGCGGTCATACCGAACACTGCAATTTGCAGGAGGGAGCTTTAACTTTTGCTTCCCCGAATTTGATCCTCGGGTTGGGCGTTTATTTTCACCTGCTGGCTGGAAATCTGGCAGAATGTTGCAAAAGAGCTCCGACGACAGACGGAGTCACGCGTCAATGAAGCTTCTCCATTCTTCACGAAGCTGTGCCGCGGTAGTGATATCTTCCTATTGTGGAGTGAAGGTGATATTGGTCCTTCAGGTTCTTATCATAGTTCCTCCGCAGGGTGTGCTGTGGTCGGCCTCGTCTTCCTTCAGGCTGCGAAGTGTCCTTTAAATCACGGATGTTTCCCGATGAAAAATGTATCTCAAAATAGTAGTATGAAGTTGTACGAAAAAGTAGCATGCAGTACGAACTGATGTTACTACATGCTTCTATGTCAATGCTTCCGTGTTACTGCATTCTATTGCATGCTATAATTAGCAAGACCGAATGCTACTATAGCAAGACATGATGCTGGATACTACTGCTTAAGATTGGCTCAGTTTGAGGCACATTAAATGATAGTATTCTTTACTATTACAAATTATTACGTGCAACTTTTTCGTTCAACTATCATACAACTACGCAGGCTCCAAATTTTTCATCGGGTTATTCCTGTCGATCTGATTCAAGTGAAGCTTGCTGAGTATAGGGCGAGCAGATATCCTGTGACGCTTGATGGAGTGGGGGGGGGGGTCCTTAATTTGTGAAACGCACAGGAATACGTTGAGCGACCGTGAGTCTTGAATTGTATGAAATACCCGATTTGCCGTTTGTATGTCCAAACCATCTGCCCTCAATCGGGGAGTTGAAGAGAGGTCCCATAATGTAGTTTGTCGCGTCAAATCCAGGTCTCACTTGTGTTTTACACATGAGTTAACAGGCCATGAGCCTCCACCCCCCCCCCACGAATTAAACAACTGTATACAGCGATATATACCCATACACCACGAGGGGTAGGCAATCTAGTCAGATTGTATTATCCACCACAGACGGTTTGTGTGTGGCTAGTTTATTAGACTGGAGGACTTAGAAGCCTCGCACAGCGCTCCGCGCTGTGCTCCCTGACAAACTGCCCTAAATTTTCAAGTTCCCAGCGCCCTCCACTCCCCCGCATATGGTTGGACCAGGAAACTGATTATTTCCAGGTTAGTTTGGTCGGGTCCCTGATATGCCTGCCAAGTTTCATTGTCCTAGCACATCTGGAAGTACCCTAACTCGAACAAGTGTGACACAAAATCCGGACCGATCGACCGACCGACAGACCGACGGACGGAATTGCGATCGGTATATGGCGCTTGAGCCAGAGGCTGCAAGTGCCATAAAAACTGAGACTAGTTAATTTTCGAGACTAGAAATTGCTCTACCTATCTGACTGTAACCCTAGGATGGGCTGAATGCAAAATATCTTCTGAAAAAACTTGTCGTAACCTGTTTTGAACAAGATGACATATGGGGTTTGACGGAAAATTTCCTAATGATGGGTGGTATTCAGGGGTCTAGGCGAGAACCCCCCGGCAAAAACCCCCCCCCGGACAAAAAACCCCCGCCAACCCCCCCCCCCCCCCCGGCGAATACCCCCCCGGCTAAAACTCCTTGGTCCGTGTTTCAAGACGGGTAGGATGGGTCCCGCCTACTTCCTACCAAACCCCCCCGGACCAAAAGCCCCCGGTTACCCCCCCCCCCCCCCCCGAATCCTTAAAAAAATGTCCCCAAAAGAATCTCCTAGTCCCAAACAATCCGTACGCTACATATAGTACAAGGGATTAGCTGGGTACCCGGATTAGCTCATGTACCTACTGACGGATATATAAGAGTAGAATAACTGGGACGCAACTTCATTCGCAGAATTGGCTGTACAATAATGTCTGAAGTACAGTAGATATCCAGTAACAAATGTAGGAATAAGCTTGTGCGTACAAAAAAGTATGTATATGTGAAGCAAAAAATGCTGGCTGGATGTGTTCTTAGATCTGAATGCGTTAAGCGTAGCAGAACAAATATATACGAGGAAGGGGAGTTTATAGCGAAGGTGAAGATTGATGGTGACAGAATAATTGCTGAAATGAACTAACACACGCATTCACCTGAAGCTGTGGTCAGTGAGGTGTTAAAAGTGAAAGATCAAAAGCCGTGTCACTCAGTGTAACGACCCCCCCCCCCCCCACAAATCCTTTCCCAGTTATTTCTTCTTCTTGCCCAGGAAGCTGCAGTTAGTTGCTGTTAGTTTTTGGGATCCCAAAACGTAAGTGGCGGGATACCTATGACATCGCAAAAGATGTCCGTCTGTACGCACTATAACAAGCGAAAGGAATGAGATATTTTGATGAAACTTGGTGCGAGGATTCTTTGGATCAAGAGTAAGGTCGAGCTCGTAGATGGGCTCAGTAGACTACATTTAGGGGTGGGGGAGGGGGTTTAAATTAAGGGGCAAATGAAATATTTTGGGATCCCATTGAAACCTTTGGTCTTGTTCTTATTGTACCAGAAGTCCCCCTTGACAGTCTAAGATCACCGGAAGTCAATTTAAATGTTTTGCATTCGTATTAAATGTAAAGTATTCGGAGGGGGGAGGGTTTGGTACCCGGGGGGGGGGGGGGTTAGCCGGAACCCGGTATTCAGATGGGTAATCTGCCAGCATCTTCAGAGGTTGTTTCCCCCAAGGGTTTCTTTGTCCTTTTGCAGAATAATCTTGTCGAAAATTTTCGTTTTCCATTTGCGTCTGCGTGGTAGTGGGAAGGTCCATCTGATTCTGTCGCACGTCGGAACATCAAAGAAAAAATCGTGTCGCATACGAAGCTGCAGTATGAACCCAGGGTAACACCGGGATAGTAGTTAAGAGTTCGTGCGTTCGATTCCTACTCTCGGCGCACAAACCTTTTGCTTCTTTTTTTTTCTACTAACCCAAAAGTCGAATTCTCGGAAACTGCCCGGAAACTGCAATGGTCATTCTTGACATGTCAGCTAGCTCCTCGAGTCAAGTTTTCTGTTCCTTTAAGTCATCATGCTACCACCGCAAGTGTTTTTTCCTCCGTGCCCTTTTCTGACTTCTTTCGACTTTCGGAAGGATCTTCTATGTAGTAAATTACGAAGCCAGTGGGTTGGAATTGTTCTCCCTCCAATAATAAATCAGGGAAATTGACTCTTTTATCCATCCAAATCCCATTTCCGCGAAAATTGAAGCTGACACGTCGTGCGTGAGTGATAAATAGGACAGTGGGAAAATCCATTACACATAAAGATGTTGGATGCGTTATAACTATCAGTACAGTTTCGAGCTACTTCATGCTACTCATCCCAACTGTTTTTTCCTCCTTGTCCTTTTCTTACTTCTTTCGACTATCGGAAGGATCTTCTCTGTAGTAAGTCAGGAAGCCAGTAGTAAGGGAAGCCTGTAGTAAGTCAGGAAGCCAGTGGGTTGGAATTGTTTTCCGCAATAATGAGCGTGTTCCATCCTTCTACAAATAGTAACTATTAGTTACTATTTCCGTTCCAACCCCACCAAAAGTTACTACGCTGACCGTTCCAACCTTCTCGAAATAGTAACTATTTGCCAACTACGGATCTTTGTAACGTGATTGGTCGGATTCGCCCGTGGCATGATATTCTGCTGGAAATTAGAACAAGAGCTACGAGCTCATATGGCACTTTTTCGAGTAGGTGGTACTAGAAAGTAGATGAGAACGCCACAAAATACACCCGCCATCCAAAAATGTGGTTCGGAAATAGAAATAGGATATTTAGTTTCACTCGATTCTGAGCAGTTCTGGCCGATCTTCTCGGATTATCTGTAGCAAATGCGCAAGACTGTTCAAACTTCCAAGCTTCAGCCCAATAAATAAACTCGTTTGATCCCTAGACATGCTACACGATTTCCGGTACTCCCTCCATCTCCCCCTACCGTGGCCGAATATGGTTCGGACTAAAAATGGATCATCTTAAGCATCTTCTTTTATACCATCTATCAAGTTTCAATAGAATCTGAGCATTTTTGGAAAAATTCTGGACCCCCCCCCCCACCACCACCGTTGTCGGATCCGGTTCGGACCCTAAAATATGTCATCTAGGGCATATGTTCTCTCTGCATTCCAAGTTTCATTTAAATTGATGCACCCGTTTGACCCCTATGCAAGCCTCAAAGTTTCCGACAATCTCCCTCCAACCGCCGAAGAGGACTTAGAAACATAAACGTCGTATCTGTTATTCCCCTCTTTCCGTCCATCAAGTTTTAATGAATTCGGAGCATAGTCTATCTGTAAATTTCTGGTCCGCGCCCGCTACCTTGGCGGAATCCGGCCCGGACGCCAAATAACAAATCTAGGCCGCATAAACTCGGCACTGTCGAACTTGCATCTCATCCGGTCCATCCGTTTGGTTTTTGTGCATGTCAGTAGTCTCGAATTCTCCCAACCCTGGTCGCATGTAGTTCGAATGCATGTTTTAGATGTCTAGGTCATCGATTTTTATCACCCATTAAGTTTCACTTGAATCAGACCACTCGTTCGCAATTTGCAGAAGTCAATTTCCATATTTCCCTTCCCTCGCTCCCCCAAAAATGCTCGGATTTAGGAACGGAAGTTTCCGGGGGTATGTTGTGTCAGGTTTTTAAGTCAATCAAGTCGTGTCAGTAATATGCCTGCAAGGTTTCGTTGTCTTAGTGTACCAGAACTCGTGACAACTGGAATTTCAGAAATCCCCCTCCAACTCCCCCCACAGAGCCCCAAAACCATCTGGCTCCGTCAATTTCGTATCTAGGCCTAATGCTTGTTCTCTCCAAAGTTCCGTCCCAATCCCTCTGCTTTAAGAGTTTCTTGAATTTTCCGTCCCGTCATCCCCCCACAGGTATCGGACCCACCTGCACTTGACACTGAACATCTGAGGCGATAACTCTTTCCAAGTGACAAATTTCATTAAAATCCGATCGACCGTTCAAAAGTTCTGCATGCCACTAGATTCCGGACTCCCCATCCATCCACTCCCCCCACGATGGTCTGATCGGGGAAACGACTATCTCAAGTCAATCTGTTCGGTTCCCTGACATAACTGCCAAGTTTCATCGTCCTAGCACATAAGGATGTATGCCGAACTCGCGGGATCACTAGAAATCCAGACCCCCCTCCCCATATCACCCGCAGTGCCCGGACCCAGTCAGGTTATGTCAATGACGTATCTAGGACTTGTGCTTGTTCCTCCCACCAAGTTTCATCCCGATCCCGCCACTCAAAGCGTTTCTCAAGATTTCCGGTTCGCTCCTCCAGCTCCCCCAGTCATCGGATCCGGTCCGGATTTAAAGTGGGAAGTCTGAGACAAGAGATCATCCTAAATATGAACTTTCATCAAGATCCTATCACCCTTTCGCAATTTAAAAATACCTAAACTTTTCGGCTCCCCCCTCCCTTCACTCCCCCCCAGATAGTCGGATCGGGGAAGTGACTATTTCCTATTTAATCTCGTCGGGTCTCTGATATGCTTGCCAATTTCCATCGACCTAGCACCCCCCCCCCTCCCCCCCCCAACTCCCCCAAAGTGAGAGGATCCGTTCCGGTTATGTCAGTCACGTATCTAGGACTTGTGTTGTTATTTCCACCAAGTTTCATCCGGATCTCTCTACCCTAAGCGTTTTCCAAGATTTCAGATTTCCCCTCCAACCCCCCCCCCCCCCAATGTCAGCGGATCCGATCTGGATTTAAAATGGAACGTCCAAGACACAAGATCGTTCCATATATCAAGTTTCATTAAGATCCGATCACCCGTTCGTAAGCTAAAAATATCTAATTTTTCCTCATTTTTCCGGATTCCCCATCTCTCCACTCCCCCCAGATGGTCGGATCGGGGAAGCGACTATTTCTAATTTAATTCGTCTGGTCCCTCATATGCCTGCCAAGTTTTGTCGTCCTAGCTTATCTGGAAGTGCCCGAACTAGCAAAACCGGGACGGACAGAAATAACAATCGTTATATGGCACTTGGCCGAAGGGCAAGTGCCATAAAAAACCGTTCCAGCCTTGACGGCAAAAAAAACAGAATTTGCGACGTCATTCGTAGTAGCTACGGTAAGTAGGATGGAACACGCACAATAAATCAAGGAAATTGACTCTTTTATCCATCCAAATCCCATTTCCGCGAAAATTAAAGCTGACACGTCGTGCGTGAGTGATAAATAGGACAGTCGGAAAATCCATTACATAGAAAGATGTAAGATGTGTTATAACTATGAGTACAGTTTCGAGCAATATACTTATATTTGCCGAAAATTTGTATCTCTATACCATCCCACAGTAGGCTAGATTATAATACGCAGCACCTTCAATCTGACCACCCCTTCCGCACATTTGTACCACCCCATCATATCCACTCGTAAGGTACCATTTCTAATTTTCACTTGGGGACTTGAGGACTTAAAGGACACCTGAACAATGAAACCATACTTGAACACACCATGGAGAAAGCATTTACAGACATAGACACGGAGAGCATTCTTCTCCTGAGCGTGACGTTTTCAAAATAGGGATGATTGTTTCCGGAGGTTTGCACATGCAGACTCCAAGAGAAAAAACGCAATTCATTCAAATCGTGTACAGCGCTGGACGGATCGTATTGGAATTTCTTCTAGATATACGTTTGGGCTTATCTGGTTAAAAAATATTCCAGAAGAAGGGTTGATTGGAGACATTTGTTCATTTCTAAAATTGCTCGGTACTGAAATAAGGACAGATGCAAAATGGAGCAAAAATCATAGTTTGGAAACGGTATTTCGTATTTGGATTGGGTTTTCTGCAGGCAATGTTAACGGACGTCACACAGATAGGGATGATACTTGGTACTCTTCATTCAGGTGTCCTTTAAAGCCACCCATAGCGTTCCCCTGTACTGGCAAAAGTTTAAAACATGTTTTTTTGGTAAAGAAACAGACCAGACCATAGAAGCAGAAAATCAGCCCAACCCCTAGGATAGGCCAGTACTATTTGGGTGGCCCACATATAGTAGGCCTACAATATAATTAACCAATAAACTCTCTCAGAACTGATGAAAAATATACTTACATATAGTTACCATCAAGAGATCATGTTCCGTAAGATAAGCCAGTTCCTTCTTGTTAACTACAAAACAAAAATTATCTAGTGGAAATGGACTGTCTCGGCTGACAGATGTCATCAGATGAAATCCCAACCCAGTGTCAAATACAATGGTCTTCCACGGGACAAGCTGCCGAATAGGTCAGTAATTAAGGTCCGTGTAGTTACTTACACGAATCAATTCGAACGCGGCTTTGATATTTCCGTTTTACCAGCAACTAAGACGAATGCGGTATAAAAAGTAATTTCGCGGTATAATTGCGCATGCGGTAAAATCAAAATCTTATGCGGTATTTTCCTGAGATGCCGCCAAATGCGGTATAAGTGGCAACACTGCTGTTTACCCCGCTTTTGGGGATCCAAAAACGCAAGTGGAGAGATATGATATCGCGAAAGTTGTCCGTCTGTCAGCACGATAACTATCGAGGGAATGAGATATTTTGATGAAACTTGGTGTGAGGATATTTTGCGTCAAGGGCAAGGTCGAGTTCGTAGATGGGTTCTGTAGCCCTACATTTAGGGCTGGGGGTTCAATTAACCGGGAAACAAAATTTGAAGAAGCTAATGAGATAGTCCATGAAGCGATTGTGAAAATACTTTTCTTGCCGGACAATTAGTTCGCCCGGAATCCGGCCAAAACCGGAAAGTTTGTTAAAAGTAAAAGTTTTATTTGAAGTTAATTAGATGTTCGGTTTAGGGGAAGAAGACATGCTGAACACTTAAAGCTTCAGCGACCTAATGAGCTATTTCTTGACTCCACCCCTCCCCCTAGTAGATCTGCTTTCATCCGAAACCTTTTATGATAAAAAATCCTTTATCTCGAAGTTAGCGGTCTTCGACCATTTTTCACGGTGATCGTGAGATTGCCAGTGTTTCCAAGTTGTTACTCGAATTTCTACGTTGCCGCTACGTATGTTTCAGAGAACTTTGCCGTTGGTGCGTGGCAATATTCAAAATATCGAAGTGCTGTATCTAGTTGGCTCTGTAGACGAGAGGCGACGTAAATCAACAACAACAGTTGGCTCTGTAAGTAAGTAATTTGTTTATGACCCGCCATTTTGAAAAGGCGGAGTGTGCTTCCCACTTCTACTTATTTTGGCAGTAGGATACTTATTTTCAGCCTTTTCTACTTACCAAATTTTGTATTTACTTACCTAGCCTACTTATTTTTTGGGTCTACTACTTATTATCCTATTTAATCTTTATTCAAAAGCTCTATTTTTGTCTCCAGTTCTCTCTATTATAGCTGAAAAGCAGGTTGATTTTCAAAAAAATTCTGCAGGGTATGGTTTGTCATAAATTGGCTTTGTCACTATTGGCATTCAGAGTAGATGCACAAGTGAAGAAAAACACTATGATTTCACGGTTGGCCCTTGCTTTCATTTGGGATGCTTTGGAAAGGGGAAACTGGATGCTTGGGAAACTGCAAGGGGTTTCATAATATTCTCTATTAGAAGGTGCCTTTTTATCTGGTTTTAGGCCTGGGATCTGAGAAACATTCGTTCAAGAACCTGTCCTGGAAATGGTTAAATAAATTTTCTTTGAGCCCAAGCTGACTTTGAAACATTTATTCAAACAATGTTTACAACGGATACGTCAGCTATGATTTTTCATCAGCGATATTTCGGCCCTTCTTGGCAAGGGTCCTCGTCAGGCTGTCAATTGTAATAATCTTATTACAATTGTAATCGATTACAGGTTTGATTCCTTCCCTGCAGTTGATCTAGAGGATTGACAGCCTGACGAGGACCCTTGCCAAGAAGGGCCGAAATATCGCTGATGAAAAATCATAGCTGACGTATCCGTTGTAAACATTGTTTGAAGAAATGCTTAAATATTGGCAGAAAAATTCTTGAAGCTGCTGTTAGGGTTTCACCCTCTCCATTCTTGATAATTCTGAAAGTTCTTGGGTCTTAACGTTTGATCCACATTAAAAGCTAGGATTTGCATGGGAAGCAGTTGAGTTCGGCAGAAAAAGAAAATGCAAATATCAGAACTTCGCCTGCAGCGGTCAGTTGAATTTGGTCTTGGGTTTGGTAGTTTGAAGCTGAAGTGAAATCGACCGCAGCAATAGGCGTGTACTGTCCAAGTGTTCTTCGCAAAAGCGACGCCTAGTAGCTGCATAATCAGCTTCCGAGCTGCTCTTTTTAATTAGTTGTACTTACAAAATCTTATTTTTAAATTTTAACATTTTAAAGTAACTTAAAACTGGTTTAAAAACTTAAAACAATCTAGCCTAAAACTCAAATTGTCATTAAATTACTGGTGAAAATTTTGACTCTGCATCCTCCCTGTCCAAAATGCAGTGCTCCAGCACTGCCCCCAGGCAGTGCTGGAGCACTGCAATTGTACCAGGCAATCCTCAACTTCTCGAGGTACCGGGGTACATCCAACCTCAGACAAGTCTTTCCTTCAGAATAATTTATCTGGTTTAAAAAGGAACCAATAAATATGACAAACACACTAGACTGAAGCTAACTGAATGGTTTACATATTGGATAAATAAATATTGGTTCAATCTTATTGTTACAAATATTTTTCTTTTCAAACATGATCCCTTCATTCTAACCTTACCTCGATTGACTAGAAAATGATGAAAAAGGTAGCAAAGTCAATAGCTAGAAATTCCCGTTTCAAAACAGCTTGAAAACAAAGAAAAGGCACATAATTTGAATATTTGAGGACACACGACTGTTCAAAAAGTCATATTTTGCCTCTTGACTGTCAGGACAGCATGTACATTTCATTTTAACATTTTCGCGGCAAAAATCGAGGTAGTATAAAAACGAGGTCAGGTATCCCTCCTGTACAAGAAGGGTTGAGCCAGCAGATCCACCACTAAAAAATGACGAAGATGCCTGAAACTGGTATGTGCGTGATAGCTTACTGTAGTCTAGGTAACTAGGTAAAAAAAGAGACTCCAGTTCAGGCTGATTAGGTCTGACAGACAGACAACAAAACCAATTATGGTAAGGTAGGTTGCACAAAAAGCTTGAGTAACATGAGAAATTATTGATTGTTCGAGTAAATAAAAATATTTGCATCAGGTCAGGGTCCCCAGACTTGTCACAAACTATAACCTTCTTTTAGAATCACATTTGTGCGACATTCTCTGACCAGAAAATTCTTGCTTACATAACCTGACAGACAGACAACCGACTGGTTAACTCCAACTTGGGTAAAGTTTTGAGAATAGTTTTGAGAATAGCATAAATGGGAATTGTGGGATAGCAATGAAGAAGCTTAAAAACTACAATACAAAACAATATTGGAGGGTTGAGTAAAATCATTTACAACAAACTTTTTTTTCTGGCTGTTCAGGATCCCAATACAACTCTCAAACGTTGACTACGGTGATTTAGTCTGACAGACAGTCGGACCATTTATTTGAGATCCTATGATTGTCTCAGAATTAAACCAGGACTAATAATCGTCAACAAACGAAAACAAAAGAAACTACTTTCAGTTTATAAGTATTTCTTCAGCCTAAGGTTTAGCTATCTAGAAATCATGTTCGACTCTCCTTGAAATTCAGTCAGACTGTTTCTTTATGTGCTATAAAGCTAAGACTATAGTGTAGCGCATTGAAATACTTCTACGCTGCTTGAAATGCTCTAATTTTTTACAGGTGCAAATTCAGAAAACGTGACGTCTGGCCAATAGATGCGCATAATTCCTAATGGTATCTACCAAGTAAAGCCCAGGATTCTGACCTGTAGTACACCTGTGCATCACAGCATTGTGTCTAGATGTGTAGACTCACAGCTACAGCCATGTTTGCTAAACCCCGCTGACTGGTTCCAGAGAGAGCTTTAGTAAATAGGTGAGTGTTTATCCTGGAAATACATTTTTCACCAACTAATTCTAGGTGATAGGTTTACTGAGACCACGAAAGTACCATTAACACTGAAAAACTGCAGATACTCTCTATTTCTTTGGATTTTTACTTGCAACTGTCTAGCCCCTCTGCTCACCACCTAGATGCGGTTCGGTGACGCCGGGATACAGAGATAATGAATCATCACTGAATAATTATCAGTTTATATATCATACTGCAATGATTTCATCCTATTTTCAGTGTCTCATTTTATCTTTTTTCAAGTTCAAATGGTTGCTATTTAGCACAAGGTTGTTTCATGCCCCTAATCTTGGCTGGTATTGATGATTACCTACAATTGAAAGGGTAGAAACCAGATTTCAAGAAAGAGTTGAAGGATAGATTAAGACTAGGTTTATCCAGGTTCGACGCAGACTTTGCAGTGATTTACATGCTGGTCTGCTGCTTTTGGCTGCAAGTATCGTGAATTTGAACAAGACCAAAGGTTTCGACTGGATCCCAAAATTTCATATTTGATCCAGACAACAGGATCTTCTAGATATCTGGTCTTCGCCAGACTCCTTGTAAATTTGTACTATTTGAATGTTTACTTGTTGCTGAGATTCTTACACTGATAAATATACACCATGGTAACTGATGCCACGGTAACTGATATCATCGTAGCTGGTACCGTGATGACTGATACCTTGGTAACTGACACGATTGTAACTGATACATTGGTAACTCGTACCAGTGTAACTGATACCATGGTTGCCGAATTGCACTTTTACTCTGCGACAGACTGCCTATCTGCCTAGTGCCTACCGCCATGTAAACCAAGAGCGCTAGGTGTAAGATATTACGTCATCGACGCAGAGCTTTCGCTTTTATGGATAAAGGGCAGGGTAGAGACTCGAAAATCGGTCAACAAATTTTTATTAAACTGTTACCAGATCCTTGCCGGATGCACTCTGACTTTTCGAACCAGCAAATGCCGTTTGGCAGATTAGTAGACTGATCGCATACACATTTTTGTTTATCATTAGTATGATCGAAAGTTGCAACAGTATATCTCCTCAATATGTATCGCTTAGTTTAAAACTTCATGCTAAATTCCCAGATTCAGCGCGAACTACATATCCGGCGTGAAAATAATTTTCATATTCAGAAATCAGCATGTGCTCCTACCCCTGAATCAAACATCTAATCAACTTCAGATACAACTCTTACTTTTCCCAAAATATCCGCTTTTTGCCTGATTCCAAGTAAACTACTTGTCCAGCGAAACTATTTTCATATTTGGATTCAGCATGTCTCCTCACCTCTGAATCAACTAGCTTGAAACATATTTTTCGTCCTCCCTTAATTTGAAACCCCTGCCCCACCCATAAATATAGCACTACAGAGCCCACCTTCGAACTATACTTTGACCAAAGAGTCATCGTGTCAAATTTTAACAAAATATCTCAACCCTTTCCAGAGTCATCATGCTAACAGACGGACAATTTTTGCGATGCCATAGGCATCCCTCACTTGCGTTTAGGGATCCCAAACTCAGTTCGTCTGGATAGTTGCAAACTTCAGCCACCCTGAAGAGCCCCTTTAACCAAATAGTGATGGTGTTGACAAGCATGAAACAAACGCTCTGAGGACAAGAAAACGAACAGGCATACACAACTTTCTGTCTGTGGAATTGTGACTTAGATAGACACGTCATATGTTTTTTTTTCTTTCTAGGCAAAAGCTACATTGGCATCACGAGGTTTTCCAGCTTCAGCACTCCCAGGGAAAAGGAATAGTTTTGACATTTTGTATTGATTAAAAGGTAAAAAATTATTGAATGATTGTGAATTACACAAGTTTATTTTTACATAGCCTACTCTGAAAAAAACTTTGTCTGTGATAATCGAAGTTACTGTGTAGAGCTCATTGTTTCATCTAGACCATAGAAGCAACATACAACAAGACCAAAGGTTTCGATGGGATCCCAAAAATTCAATATTTGATCCAGACAATTGGGTCTTCTCTTCGCCAGATCCAGTCTTCGCCAGACTCCTTGAACATTTTTACTATTAAAATTCAGAAACAGGTTAAGGCCAAAAAGCTAATCATCTGAGAAAACCAAGTTCAGATATGGATTCAGCATGTTTGTGTTTACCCCTATAAGTAATATCTGTTTTGACAAAAACTTCCTGCCTTACTTCTGCCAATTTCCCGGTTTCGGCCGAATTCCGGAACCGCCTGTCCGGCAAAAAAAAGCTAAAAAACGAACTCAGCGTATCTTCTTTCCCCTATATCGAACACCTAATCAACTTCAAATTAAAATTTAACTTATAAAAAGTTTTCCGGTTCCAGCCGGATTCCGGGCGAACTATATGTCCAGTAAAAAATAATTGTCATACACGGATTCAGCATCTCTTCTTACCCCTAAATCGGATGTCTAATCAACTACAGATATTTTTAACAATTTTTCCGGTTTTGGCCGGATTTCGGACCAAATACTTGCCCGGCGAGAAAATGGTTTTCACCATCGTGTTCAGCATGTCTTCCTACCCCTAAACCCAACATCTAATCTTCTTCAAATTAAAATTTAACTTATAACAAATTTTCCGGTTCCAGCCGGATTCCGGGCGAACTGTATGTCCGGGTAAAAAATGATTGTCATACATGGATTAAGCATCTCTTCTTACCCTTAAATCGGATATCTAATCAACTACAAATACTTTTAACAATTTTCCGGTTTTGGCCGGATTCCGAGCGAACTAATTGCCCGGCGAGAAAATGGTTTTCACCATCGTGTTCAGCACCCCTAAACCGAACATCTAATCAAATTCAAATAAAACCTTTACTTTTAACAGACTTTCCGGTTTGTGCCGGATTCCGGGCTAACTACTTGTCCGGCGAAAAAATGGTTTTCACCATCGTGTTCAGCATGTCTTCTTACCTCATAATCGCCTGTCTCATTAGCTGTTTGAACATATTTTGCTTGCCCCTTAAACCCCCTCCCCCACCCCTAAATATAGGGCTACAAAGCCTATCAACAAACTCGACCTTACCCTTGAACCAACGAACCCCTACACCAAGTTTCATCAAAATATCTCATTCCCTTCGAGAGTTATTGTGCTTACAGACGGACGGACCGACAACTTTGGCCATGGCATAGGTATCCCTCCACTTACGTTCTGGGATCCCAAAAAATCAGACTGAGACTTTGAAAATATGGATGGTATGGACCCTCAACTTTAGAACAATCCCTGGAGCAATTAGCTGCCTTGGGCACTTCGAACAGTGTTACGCCCATTCATGCTGCGGTACACTTCATCTAGTATTACCAGGGGCGTCACGACTGGGGAGGGGGGGGGGACACCCCCCCCAATGCTGTCGTCCAGTCGGTAAAAATAACCGAGTCGTCACGGAGTGCCGCGATTTTTCGTCAAAACAGTTGATTTTTTTCATGAAAACAGTTGGTTTTTCTGAAAATTGGTCGATTTTTCGTCAAAATTCGATTTTTCTCAGTCGATTTTTTTCAAAACTTTCATTTTTTGTTGTTGAAAACGGTTGTTTTTCTGCAGAAACAGTCGGTAAAAATTACCAGCCAGTCGGTAAATGCCTCGTCACCCCCCCCCCCCCGAACATTTTGGCTAGTAACGCCCCTGAGTATTACAATGAAGTAAACGATCAAAAACGAAATGTAGGAGCTAAGTCCATGCTGGCCAAGATTTGCTGTGGATTATAGTGATTTTGTCCCAACAGTGATATTTTTTATGATCGAACTAGCCCCCGGACATTCCAACAGATGTCCCGCATCTGGTTTCAACATATGGGAAGGGCCTGCACTACTGATAGAATAGAAAGAGATAACCTATATTTTAGTGATGCACTTAAAACTGCATACGGTACGGTAAAAGGTAAATTACAGTAAACCAAGCAATTTCTCTGCTGCACTCCAGCCCTCTTCTTCTACTTCTGTTACATCTGAAGGAATATTCAAGTTCTGGGAGCTGTTGAATATTCAAGTTCTGGAGTTTTGGGAGCTGTTCACGCACTTCTACTTCTGTTACATCTGCAGGAATATTCAAGTTCTGGGAGCTGTCCAAGCACAGACTAAGTATAGAAATTGCATCTATTTTTATTTTTTTAGTTCGGGGTTCTTTTCTAAGATAGGATCCCAAAGCTCCAGAAATTGAATATGTGTGCTGCCACAAATCTATGATTTTAGGATATGCTTTCTCTTAAATTAGGATACGCCCCAAGGTATGAGCACTGGTGCTCAAGGTTGGGGCACAATGACTTAGAAAAAGAGCATGCCAAATGAAGGATATACCCAGTATATGATATGGGACATACAAAATCAAGTTTTTTTTCAGACTGGTAGGCTTTTGTGCCCTTGCTCCACTATACCAGTGCTCATATCATGACGCATCATCCCCAAAAACTGTAGATATGCTTCTTAAAACTCTAACTGTAGAATTTATTGACAATTTGACTGAAATCCACAGAACAATCATTCAAAATTAATTTTAGTCAATAGTGCTAGCCAGCACAGGATAAAGGAGTAGGCAGAGGCTATTTGAAGATGATGGTATACCCCAATTTTCCTATGATCATGCATCTGTGGCAGATAGACCACCCCAGCGCTGATATATACCCAATGAAAAATTTACAGACTGCAAAGTTACATGATAGCTTTATGAAAAAGTTGAATGTATTTATATGTAATAGTAAATAATGCTATGATTTCAGACTGGGCCAATCTTAAGCAGTAGTATCTAGCATCCTGTCTTACTATAGTAGCATCCAGTCTTGCTAGTTGTAGCATAAAGTAGAATGCAGTGACAACTGACAAGGTAGCCTTGACATATAAATATGTAGTAGCATCAGTTCGTACTGCATGCTACTTTTCTGTACAACTTCGTACTACTATTTTGGACAAATTTTTCATCGGGAAGCTTGATGTCTTCAAAGTTAGCTCATTAATAGCATACCTTGTTGAGGTTGTTGACTTGGGAGCTTTGGATGGGAAATATGGCGCTACAGGTGAAAGATTACACAGGTTTGATGATACATTACGTCCAATTTTTACCGAGATTAAGCAAAAGGTTGTTCACAACAGCAATGTCACCAAGCAGGTCCTTCATTTCAGCTTTCTCCTCAGTGACACCCAAGCAGCTTGATACTACTGCACTCAAGACGAATGTAACCCGAGTGCCTCGGCAACTAATTTTTTTTCAACTTGCATTTTTTGGCAAACTTCAACTTCCTCCCACCCAAATTTTAGATTTTAGTGTGGCTAAAATGCTGAACCTAAGGCCCAACATAAGTGATGCACCTTTCCACCAATTAAAACTACTTGTAAGGCCCCTCAGAGAAATTTTTTGCAGTTTGTAGTGCAATTGTAAGTGCCGTTTTTAGATCCCACAAAATCCTGCCGCCTTATGAAATAGCTTACAACTACCAACCCAACCGAAAGGTCTCACAATGAGATCACTGTGGTATTGTGAGATCAAGAACAGAATATTCAACTGAAAAAAAAACCCATCAGATCTCAAATGAAATCATGAGAAGTAGAAACAATGAACCCAGTAAAATTCCATACCTTGCTAGAGTTATTTCCATGATGTGATAGACACTTCAGGCTGCAGTGGCCAATAGCCTCTTTGAGACGAAAATTAACCCATCATAATGCAGTTGCAAAACACCAGAGGAATCAAAAACAACTCTGACATAATACAGCCACTCAATAAAGGGTGTAATTGGTGTAAAACTGAAGAAAGATGTAACCTCTGCTGCAACAATCACAAATAATCGCACTTTCTTGAAGATTCGGAATTCATCTCTCAGAACACATGCACCAAAGCAATTTCGAATATTTTGTGGTTTGTGGCACTCATGAAATGTCCATGGTACGCTGAGGTAGTGAGGAAGCGATGGCGCGTACTGTTTGAAAACTCTTTATTCTTGAGGTATTTACATGAATTAAATCGTAAATACTGTCCTCTGTGCTTTAAGGGAAAATCATTTTATACCCGGACAAGTAGTTCGCCCAGAATCCGGCCAAACCGGAAAATTTGTTAAAAGTTTTCTTCGTATTTGATTGGATGTCCGATTTAAGGGTAAGAAAAGATGCTGAATCTGTAGATGACAATCGTTTTTGGGATCCCAAAACGCAAGCGGAGGGATACTTATGACATCGCAAAAGTTGTCCGTCCGTCCGTCTGTAAGCATGATAACTCTCGAAGGAAATGAGATATTTTGATGAAACTTGGTGTGAGGATTCTTTGGGTCATCGGACCAGTCGAGTTCGTAGATGGGCCTTGTAGCCCTACATTTAGGGTTGGGGGCTCTAATTAATTGGCAAACAAAACACTTTGAAACAGCTAACGTGATAGTCGATGCTGAACACGATGGTGAAAACCATTTTGTCATCGGACAAATAGTTCGTCCGGAATCTGGCCAAAACCGGAAAGCTTGTTAAAAGTAAAAGTTTTATTTAAAGTTGATTAGATGTTTTATTTAGGGTAGGAAGACATGCTGAACACGATGGTGAAAAGCATTTTCTCGACGGATAAGTAGTTCGCCCGGAATCCGGCCCAAACCGGATAGTTTGTTAAAATTAGAAGTTTTATTTGGAGTTGATTAGATGTTCGAATTAGGGCAAGAAGACATTCTGAACAGTTACGTGAAAACAGTTCTACCCTGACATGTAGTTCGCCTGGAATCCGGCCAAAACCGGAAAATTGTTAAAAGTTGAAGTTTTATTTATAGTTGATTAGACATCGGATGTAGGGGTAAGAAGAGATGCTGAATCCGTGTGTGACAATCATTTTTTGCCCGGACATATAGTTCGACCGGAATCCTGCTGGAGTGGGAAAATTTGTTATAAGTTAAATTTGTATTTGATTTTGATTATTAGATGTTAATTATTTGGGAAAGAAGATACCCTGAGTTCATTTTTGAGCTTTCTTTTTCTGCCGGACAAGTAGTTCCGGAGTTCGGCCGAAACCGGGAAATTGGCAGGAGTGGAACGAAGCTTTCGTCAAAACAGATATGACTTATAGGGGTAAACACACATGCTGAATCTGTATCTGAACTTGGTTTTCTCAGATGATTAGCTATTTGGCCTCAATCTGTTTCTGAATTTTAATAGTAAAAAGGTTCAAGGAGTCTGGCGAAGACTGGATCTGGCGAAGACAAGACGCAGTTGTCTGAATCAGATATTGAATTTTTGGGATCCCCTCGAAACCTTTGGTCTTGTTTACTCGGACATATAGTTCACCCCGAATCCTGCATGAACCGGAAAATTTGTTACAAGTTAGTTTCATTTGAAGTTGATTAGATGTTCGATATAGGGATAAGGAGATACCCTGAATTCGTTTTTGAGCTTTATTTTTTTTTTGCCGGAAAGGTAGATGGAATTCGGCCGAAACCAGAAATTTGGTAGAAGTTAATAAGGCAGTAAATTTCGATCAGTTTCGGCAAAATAGATATAAACACACATGCTGAATCTATATCTGAACTTGGTTTTCTCAGATGACTCTATAGCTGTTCGGCCTTCTCTAGATATTCTCAAGGATTCTGGCGCAGACAAGACTTCTGGATCAAAAATTACATTTTTGGTATCCCATCGAAACCCTTGGTCTTGCTCCCTTTTGTTAGCGGGCAAAACTAACATTAAGTCGTATAAGAAGAATCATGTCTGTTAGAATATGTGTTAAAAAATTGGAGGATATTTACTTCGACTTCCCTTTAAGGCGTTTTGTTTTCGGAAATATCCCGTACTCATAACCTACACGTTGCAAAGAGAGGGGGAACTCTTGGACCGATTTTCCTAGAATATTCCGGAAAGGTACGATTTTTCTCTAGCCTTGTCTTTTGTCGCAAGTCGGACAGCCAATCCTTTGTATCCTTAATCTCAATCACGTAGATAGCTGGTACGACTTGGACAGCTGGATGTTGACACCTGGGGATTGGTAGTTTGTTTTCACGGATATGAGCGAGATTAAGCAAACAAAGAAAAACATTGTAAAATTTATATGTGTAAACAGTGAAAGGGATTATCAAACGTATTAGAGCCTGATTGTGAACCACAGATAAAAAATTGCTCACCGACCTGGATTCGAACAGGCGACACTCTTTTTTCTACACGTTTTCTATCTCGAAGGTGCCCTTACATGCCTTCTAATAAAGCCGCACTCGATTCGTCTAACGGTTGCACTGCGTTCGCGGAGAAGTAACACAAGATTTGTGTACAACGGATTTGTGTACAAATCTGTAGAAAGCAAGAATGGGATTCAAGTCCATTTTTTGGGCTCGTAAGTCCCGGGAGACCAATTGTTTCGGAAAAGTTGTCCGTCCGGCCGTCTGTCCGTCTGCTAGCACGATAAATCTCGAAAGGGTTGATATTGTATTCAAACTTAGCGTGAGAACTCTTTGTGTTAAAGTACAGGTCAATTTCGTAGATGAGCCCTGTAACACCATATTTAGGGATGAGGGAGGGGTTTTAAAAAGTCAATGAAATAATCTATCAAGTGTTACGGGGGGGGGGGACATGCTTAATCCATATTTGAAACTTATTTTCTCGCCGGACAATTAGTTTGTCTGAAATCCGGCCAAAACCGGAAAATTTGTTAAAAGTAACAGTTGTATTTGAAGTTGATTTAATGTTCGATTTAGACACAAGAAAACACGCTGAATCCGTATGTCACAATCGTTTTCCACCCGGACAAGTAGTTCGGGCCAAAACCGGAAAATTTGTTAAAAGTAGAAGTTTTCTTTGAAGTTGATAAATGTTTGATCTATAGGTATGAAGACCAGCTGAATACAAATATAAAAATCATTTTCTGCCCGTACATATAGTCCGCCCGGAATCCGGCCGAAACCGGAAAATCTTAAAAAGTCTTATCTGAAGTTGATTAGAGATTCGGTGTAGTGGTAAGGAGGCATGCTGAATCCTTATATGAACATTGTTGTCTCGCCGAACAAATAGTTCGCCTGGAATACGGTAGAATCCTTAAATTTTTTTTAAAGTTATAGTTTATATAAAGTTGATTAGAGGTTCAATAAAGTGGTAAGTATATTATGCTAAATTCGTTTGAGCTTTCATTTTTTGCCGGACAAGTTTTACATCTCGAATCCGGCCGAAACTGGGTATTTGGCAGAAGTAAGGCAGGAAGTTTCGATCAGTTTTGTCAAAGTAGATATGACAGGGGTAAACACACATGCTGCATTTTCTCAGGTGACTAGCAAGTGGCATTAATCTGTTTCTAAATTTTAATAGTAGCCTACAAATGTTAATAGGTACAAGTATAAGAATCGCAGTTCCTGGATAGGCCTATATACAAGATGTGTCGGTGACACCTTACTAATATTTGTACTTGCCAAGATTCCCCTAGTTTCCATGCGTAAAACCGGTTTTGTGGGTCTTGCCAACTTTTTTCTAGAAAGCAACGGGTCCGGGAAAAGACTTAAAACAGCCAAAGCCGTGGATAATCTTTTAAAAGCAGAGCTTAGTTTTACAGTTGTCAGATAGTTAAATATTGAAACATAAACACTAAATAGTGCAAGTTGTGCTTTAAGACTTTCACCGTTAGGACGTTCACTTCGTCTCGCATTGCCACAAAACGAAGCCCTCCAGGGCAGTTTCTCTTTCATCTCCACATCATTCAGAAATGAAATTTCGAGTATAATTCAAACTTTTACTATTTCGTGAATTCGCCCCAGTTGCACTTTACCCATTGTCTCTAACTACATCCTCTGAGCGATGTTGAGGAGTAATAAGAGGCATTTCTCCATTTGCCCGAAGGGTATTTCCCCCTTTAGTTGTGTTTAAATTGCTAGTGACATATCCTAGGTGAATTCCAACTTATACTATTTTGTTAATTTGAACCATTCGTATTTGGACCATTATATCCGAGGCTTCAGTCGGATCGGGTCATTTTCTCCGACATCTTGTGATGGCAGTTGTCGAGGTGACCCCTCAGTTTTCCGGTTCTTGGCACGTCACAAATGAAGCCCCGAGGGAATTCCTCCTTAGGTTTCCGCTTCAGTTAGTAGTGACATTTATGGGACTAGTTGTTTACCTCATCTTAGACCTTAATCTTCCAAAGCCGTCACTGGCGCGCATAGGGCGTCTACGAAGCCATTCCATTTATCACGAAGCTGTGCAGCTAAGCAGGGATGTCATACCATAGCGGCGAGGCAGTGTGGGACGTAGACATTATGTCCGAGGTTATTGTGGAAGATTCAGTTTCTTCTCATTCTATTTTGCGAGATTCGCAGTCGGATCGTTGTCTCTGATTCCCTCGCTGATTCCTTAAATTTTCGAGTTGTTTTCACAGTCTAAAAACTGAGCTGTGGAATGATTTTCCCTTTAGTTTCGTTCAACAGTTTCGCGCCTTGACCCAGACCTCAGATCCACCTGTGTCAATCAGCAGTGTCGACGGATCCTCTCTATTAATCACGAAGTTGTGCGTACTGTTTACAAGATTGGAATCAGACCATTTTCTCGGCTAGCATCATTTGATTGCTCGAGGGAAAATTCCCTCAATTTTCGGGTTCTTGTCACGGTCTAAAATTTGAGCCTTGGGCTGATTTCTCCTTTAGTTCCGATGACTTACTGTAGTAACAGTTCCGCGTCTTAGCCAAGACCTCAGACTCGGATCTTCCTTTGTCATTGACAGTGAATAGTGCATCGACGAAGCCGCTCTATGCTTTGCTGATGCCGTGATGTCTTTCAAAGTGGTGAGTTCGTTAGCGTAGGAAGTTCATTCCAGCAGGGGCGTCGCTACGGGGGGGGGAGGGGAGAAAGAAAAAGCTGGAACGGGTGCTCGTCGACCGTCCGACCACAATAATTGAGCTAAACTGGGCGCTCATCGCAGAGCGCCCGACCACAAAAATCCAGAGGGGGACTCACCCAGGAAATCTAAATGGGGGGAGGGGAGGGCTGGGATTACGACCAGAAAAGCCAGTAGGCCAAGGCGAGATCAGGATTACCAAGAAAATGAGTTGACATCCAGCTTGGACAAAGGCGGTTTTCGGTTCTCGAGTGTCAAGACCTGAGTAATTGCATTATCAGTTGAATGCGTCAAGTTTGCCAGATTGAAGTAACGAAGCCGCGGGCTATTTATATTATTATTTATATAATAAATTTTGTTAGAATGACAAGTATGATTTTCAGATTTGAGTGCCCAAGATCATCGGCAAAAGACAGTTGTCAAATCATGAGTTTTACCCTGCAGGGCACAGTTTTCACCCAAGTTTTAACAGAACGTGTTGTGTACCAACATCTCTCGATTCAAAGAAACATCAGGCTAATTTTGCTTAAAACGTACATTCACGAATTTGATAGTTTCAAACAAAGATTCTTAGTATTTTAACAGAAAAGAATTTGATGATAAAGGTTTATTGCGACGTTTAATAATAAATTGGCTTCGTGTGCATGGATAGAAGATGTAATGAATGAATGAATGAATTTACTCCCAATAAAGCCCAAGGGCCATGGCGGGAAACATAACACAATAACAAAAAACAAAATATCTCCACAAACAAACCAAAAATCAACTTCTATAAAAATAGTTCACGGTGGGTCATAGCTAGGTTCAGGAATCTACCCTGCCTTCGGAGCTCACCAAAACACTTACTTCTCATACTTGAAACCAAATCACTTTCCTCCCCACCCTCCCCACCAAACTCTTCCTTTCTTAATTCTTTCAGCTCCTCCCAATAACATATCAAATGTACCGCATCCTCTCCTTCAATACCACACATTGGACAAAAATAACCAGTACCTTTCCTATCTCTACCAATATAATTTCTCCGCATCCTCACCAGGAGAGCTTCCGCCCTAAGACTCACCATCCACCTCAATTCTGCCACCTCCCCCAATCCAACTTAAAATGTAATTCTTCTCTCCATGTCTCTTTGGCCATACCATACAACTTCAGAGAGTGGTGCTCTGATACACCCCCATGCCACCTCTGAATCTCTTAGTCTTTCTTTCACTAACTTAGCTACTTTACCTAGGGGGTAACCTGGTCCCACTCCATCACAACACAGACCCCCAAAACCATAATCCTCCAATATTTGTTTAACTTTCTGAGGCCAAGAATCTCTTTTCTTACCTCCAAGTATTTCCAAATACGCCGCTTTCAGAACTCTCACTCTTAGCAAACTCGTCACTTTCTCCCAATATTTTATCATAGCTCCCAACCTACTGTTCAGGAGTGACCCTAAACCTAAATCCCCTGTAATTACTAAACTATTTGTTCTCACGCTAACCCCTAATACCCTCTTAAAATATTGTAATTCTACACTCTCTAACTTATCCCCCTTATGGAAGCCCCAAATCTCGGATCCATAATGCATAGCAGATACTACTTTAGCTGAAAATAACTGCTTATGCATTTTAATATCCTTAATATCCCCTAAATGGCTACCGGCAAGCGCATATGCACAACGCTTCCCTTTTCTCTCGCTAGCCTCTATAGCCTCAAACGGAACACCTAAATAAACAAAATCATCCTTTATCCCAATTTTTTCCCCATTAAACTTCACACTCTCACTTTCACTCACTCTTCCACCCTTTCTAAACACCATCATTACAGACTTACTCACATTCAAACACAGATCTTTCATTCGAAGGTATCCGTGGGTCCTATCCAACAGAAACTGCAATTTTTCTGGCGAATCAGCAAATAGGACCATATAGTTCGCAAACAACAATGCACATAACTTACAAATATCCAGACTTACCACCGCCGCAACAGAATGTAACAAATACTCATGAAAATCATTGATGTAAAGCGAGAAAAAAAACGCTTAAAAAAAAGATCTAGAAAATTTACCTGCCCCCTTCACTACAAACTTAGTCATTTCATACATCGAAACCAAAATTAGTACACACGCATTCGGTAACCCAATCTTCAGTAACTCGTCCATTAATGACCATTGTCGATTGCTCCCTTCAGATCTAAAAATGCAACATATAACCTACCCCTTTCTTTACCCGTGTACTTCCTAACTAAGCAATGCAGAATAAACATTTGGTCAATAGTACTAAAACCCCTTCCGAAAACCAGCCTGTACCTACGACATTATTTCCTTATGATCCAACCATCTACAAAGTCTAGAATCTATAAATTTGTGCGAATATTTTAGCAAAATCATTCCCCAAATGAATGCATCTATAATTTTCATGCAACTGTCTACTACCCTTCTTAAATAATGCTATCGCTATAGATGTTGGCCATTGTAGTGGCCACGTAGCATTCACCATCAAACTAGAAAACAAGGCAACCATCACTTGCACAACCACCACCTTGCCCCATCACCACAGAGCCAGCGGGAAACCATCCGGACCCGGAGCAAAATTTCCTTTCATTTTCCGCATAACATTCCAAACTTCAGTCTCCTCAACTGGAGCTAATAATTTGGAATTTTCCTCTATCAACGGGTATCATGCCTTCTCCCTTACCTTCTCCTTCCACTTTTTACTAAATACCATTCCCTCCTCCATCCCTTTACTCTCATAATACTTCTCCGAAGATTGTGCCCCCAACTGAGGGGCCTCCCCCTTATCAACTAGCGACTTATTCATCCATTTCCAAAACTGCTTACCATCTTTACATTTTAAAGAATCTCTAACTTTTCCCCTAACTCCCTCAGCCTCCTGCTTTTTCTTGACCTTTACCAAAGCTTTTTGCTCTCTTCTAATTTGTCTATACTTACCGAGGTTAGATTCTTGCTGCTGACTATCGCTATTTTTTTTTACCAGTGCTAGTGCCTCCACCACCTTATTTTTTAACATCCGACAATCATCATCATAAAAATAATCATTCACTCTACCCATCCTCTCCTTCCTCTTTATCTGGTCGTGGTCACATGCAATCTTAAACATAAACGATGAAAAATGAATAGCCTCCTCAACTCGATTCGCTTTACCTAACTCTATACACTTTTCTAACCTTTCCTGAGAACATTGCTCTGTTACCTTATCTAATCCCTCAAAATCCCTCAAAAACCATAATTGGTTGTCTAACTATTACCTCTGGAACTGGAATATTACTACCATTAGTCTGCCTATCTTGCTCTGTAATATCAGGCCCGTGAGATCTTGGAGAAACCATAAAAAGAGCAAGAGGGACGTGGTCAGAACCCATAACCCGAAGAACTCTGCAATTCAGGCATCTTGACCAAACAGACGGGATCTATAACACTTGGAGCCCCACCCGAAAAATAAGTTTAATCCCCCTTACCCCCATCTTCACCTAATCTCCCATTTAATATTATCACATTGTCATTACTACAAAAATCGAAACGGTTCTCACCCCATTTGTTTTTCTTACGGCCCTGGTCCTTACTTTTGCGCAAACTCAACTCCACATCCCCTTGGCCATCCTCTGACTGAGTAGACTCCCTCCAATTCTCCCACTGGAATACATCATTCCTAATCGTTCCACTATGACACCTTGTATAAGCATTAAAGTCTCCTGTAAATACAAATCCATAATTAGGGAAATCTCTACTAAATCTAGCCTTATCACGTCTTAATATACTCCACGTATCTTCCTTTGAATGCGAACTAGACTGGGGAGGAATATACACACAACAAATAACAAAACGAAGAAGACCAATCGTCAATTTAATCCAAACCGTGTTCTCCGAATTACCCTTTAGCCTACTAATCGAATCAAATCTGATCTTATGCACTAATACCACAACCCCTCCATATGTCCGACCATTTTTCGACTTGTCTCTGCACACACAAAAACAACTAAACTCGTCTTTAACCACGCATTGTGAATTCCATGTCTGTGGTTAAACCCAGTATATCCCATCTATCAACTCCTAGTAGATCGTTCAATTTCTCTTGTGTATATCCTTGGATCCACGTACATATTTTCAACTCAACATCACCATGACCCGCGGATCCCTATGTAGGACGAAGCGGTGGATACTGGGAACCATACAATTCAGAATGGCCAACCGGACTGTTCGGATACGCAAACGTGAGCCTATAAAAATCCGCCTTTCTAACCGTTCCTGATGCATCACTTCCACCAAACCTTCCTCTACTCATAGATAAACTGCCTACTCTAGCCGTTCCTCCACCTCTTGAAAACACATTCCGGGAGTTCGTTCTATTTCGATCTTCAGGGGAGATTATCTCATCTATTTTACGAGATCTTTTATCCAAAACCACCGCCCCGTTTTCCTTTCCTTGAATTTGTGCCGGCTCCTGCGTTACATGATCTCTATCGCCCCCTTCAACAATCGTAACTACGCTCTCCGCACCAGAATTGTCTTCTCCCATAATAGCTGGATCATCACTAATTGGGGGACCGGCGCCCAGATCTCCTTGGGGTGCACTATCAAATCTATTGTGAACAAGGTTCTGAGCTGCCTCAATCACCCGTTTTTCTATGGGGTTATACAGAAACATTCTCCCGTCAATAAATAGCCTTTTGTTATGGAGACATCCCATAGCACTTTGCTCTGCAATAGTCCTCCTAGTTATTCCCTCCCTCTATCGCCTACTTTTCTATATATCTCTTCGGTTTTCAACACCATCATCAATTTCCCGGCATCGTGACAATAGGTCACTCGGTCTTTATCCACTAGCTCCAGTTAGCTGCTCGCTAATCCGAGGTCAGGCTTTGATCCATTTCATTCTAAGTATTTTGGCTGCGGAATGAATCCGCAGCCAAGACGAGTTCTCTTTCATCCTTGGTCGGAGCAAGACCTCAGTTACTCTATATTGTAATTTATGGTAAGGACCAGTTTATATATTTAGTTAGGGACCCATTAGTGCTATATTATATGTGTCACACTCTTCTACACGAATTGCATAAGATAAATTAACTATAGACGTTATGGTCCATCTCGTCTATATGGATCAAAGCCTGACCTCGGATTAGCGAGCAGCTAACTGGAGCTAGTGGATAAAAACCGAGTGACCTATTATCACGATACCGGGAAATTGATGATGGTGATGAAAACCGAAGAGATATATAAAAAAGTAGGCGATAGAGGGAGGGAATAACTAGGAGGACTATTGCAGAGCAAAGTGCTATGGGATGTCTCCATAACACTTTCACCTCGAAGGCTCTCTTCAATTGCCGGTGCCATACACATTTTCAACTGCCGGTGCGCCACTCTTTGTTCGAACGTATAATCTGGTGAAATAGTAACACCGGATCTCCTGATCAACTGGCTATTCCTAAGCACCATGTCCCTGATTTCCGTGGTATTGAATTTCACAATCACTGGGCATCCCCGGATTCGCACCACATCCCGAATATCGACTCCCGACAATGTCATAAATGGAAGCACACACCTGAAGAAATTGAACACTTCTGCTTTAAGAAACTCCACGGGACGATTACATGGCTGAAGATTGAACAATACGATATTCGTTCTGTTGATTTCTGCTTCCAATCTGTTAGCCCTCTGGTTTGAAGCTAGTAGAACTTTGACGTGACTTTGAAAGGTCACGTCACTATTTGCTTCATTCTTACTAGCGTTCCCCACCATTTGCTTCTCGAAATTTGCTAGCTGTGCCTGCATAACTTAAAAAGTTCCCAATACCACGGACAGGAGATCTAGTTTAAAGTTAATTTCCTGGAGAAATTGAGCGTTCATCAGTGGCTCTTGTTCTTTTTCCAGATTCGCCATCGGCTATCTCGTATGGTTTTCCGGCAGAGACAATACAATTAAATTCTCCCTTCGACATAATTAAATCAGACTTTTTACCTTGCTTGCTCCCAGCAATATGCTCCGGGAGCTCAGTTTGTTAGGTGTTGTCCCGCTTTCGCCCTGGACCTAGCTTTATAAATCCGCTCTCTCTCTCCTTGGCTATTTCGCCAATATTATCCAACTTTCACCAGTATTATCCACTTTTACTACATGCGACCGCGCGGAATTAATGGGCGACGCTGACTGACAGGCAAGGCCATGTCCAGGGGGGGGGGGGGGGTAGGGGGTTGACCCCCCCCCCCCGAAACATACAAAAATACTATAGGCTTTTTCCTCTGATTTACGTATTTTTTGTACTTTTTTGTCCGACCGGCAGGCAACCCCCCCCCCCCCTCCAAAGGCACCCCCCCCGAAATAAATTCCTGGGTACGGGCCTGCTGACAGGCCTGATTATTCAACAAGTCATTTGATTTTTATCTTGTTTTTAACTGTAATTTCAGAACAATGTCTGCTCTGTTTCAATTTTTTCTTTCTGGATGATCAGTACTTCCTTTTCGGAAAGGTCGAATGACACACTACCAACTTCCAGCTAGGACTACAAGGCAAAAAGCACAATACCAACTTCCAGCTGGATGTCTCACATTTTAAGACAGACGGGCTAGTGGGCCCTTACTTTCATTCCCGATCCGAAAAGACGTCCTGATTATTCAGGATTCCAGAAAATTTGCCTGTGGTGCCTTTTGTAGTAGACTGTATCTACTGGAAAGGTCGGTCATTTCATTCGGGTTTTAGGCTTGGAATTTCGGGGCTTGGTTCATATTAAAAGCAAGACTTTGTTGAGGAGAAGTAGTGTCTTGCCGAAAAAAGTCATTGCCTACTTAAAAAAATTTGCCTGCGGCGGTCATTTTGATTCTATCTGAGATGCGGTCATTAGAATCTGCTGCGGGGCGGGCAATATACTCTTGATGACTAACTATCCTTGCTGATGCAGCATCGCGGGTACATAGCAGAAGAGCCACAAGCGGTGTCCTCTCGGGTAGCTGCGCCCGAAGATCGCCGTGATCGTTTTACACAGGATTTGAGTTGTTGAGTTTGAGTCGTTAGTGACACGTTTTCTCTGTCTTCCTGAGGATCAGTGGCGTGTTTTGAACTTGGTCATATAGAGGAAGCGAAATCCTGCTATACGAACGACGTTCCCGCATGTGCAATGGTGTTAGGTACAGTTTCTTGCATGCGGTTCGACCCTTGGTTCACACTGTTGATTCGTGTGCGACACGATTTTTTCTTTGACGTTCCGACGTGCGACAGAATCGCATGGACGTTCCCACTACCACGCAGACGCAAATAGAAAACGAAACTTTTCGACGAGATTATTCTGCAAAAGGACAAAGAAACTCTTGGGGAAACAGAGTCTGAAGATGCTGGGAGATTACCCATCTGAATACTACCCATCATTAGGAAATTTTCAGTCAAACCCCATTTGTCATCTTCTTCAAAACAGGTCAATACAAGTTTATTCAGAACAGTCAGACCAAGGTAGAGCAATTTTTAGTCTTGAAAATTACCTAGTCTTTGTTTTTTCTTTCCCTCAAGAATCGCATGCGTTTTGTCGGATATTTCAACGCATCTGACACTGCGACAAAATGCAAAGTTCTGCGTTGCTTGTCGCACGATTTGTGTCGTATGACGCAGAATTTTGCGCGAAATCGCAGCAGCGTGAACCATGGGTGAGGTTTCTTGGCTATGTTTATAACTGGTATGTCTTGAGCCTTGCCGGACGTCTGCCGGTCGTATGTTTTGAGGTAGTCGCTGAAGAGGGCGGCAGGCCGACGGCAGGCGTCCTGCCACCCCCTCCCCCCCTCTCGAATTTTGGCTAGCGACGCCTGAACATCCGAGCCCCGAGGCTGATGTTGACGACTCAGTTGCGGATTCGGACCCAACTAGTCCTATTTCGCACCATTTGCCAACTGGACCATTTTCTCTAAGACCCTTCCGTTGTTACGTTCTCTCTACACTCCCACCCAGTGATGCCCTCAGTGCATTTCTCCTTCGATCTCCTTTTAAAGCACAACTCGCAGCATACACAGTTTCTATTCCAGTAGGCTACTTTAAAATAGGGGATTTCTTTTTGGAATCCCAAAATGTAAGCGGAGGGATACCTGTGACTCCGTAACAGTTGTCCGTTTGTCAGTCCGTCTGTCAGCACGATAACGCTCGAAGCGGTTGAGATACTTTGTTCAAACTCGGCGTGAGGATCCTTTGGGCCAAAGTACAGGTCAAGTTCGTAGAGGGGCCCCGTAGCCATATATCTAGGAGTGGGGGAGGGGTTCCAAATTAAGGGGCGAAAAAATTATCTTTAAAGTTTAACCAAAAAGGGCTGGGATAAGACAATCTAGTTACACATCACTTATTTTACTTAAAGTTCAATGGGCACATCAAACTTCCCTAATCCCACTCTGCAACAACCTAGGAAGAACGCTTACCCTCTAGATTAGCAGCTTTTTCAGCAGTTTCCTCTCTGTGATATTTCATAGCGTAATTTTTTGGGCCAGTACATGATCAATTTACTAGCTTGGACACAGATAAAAGTGACGTTTCTTATAATACTTAGTAGATCTTTATTTTATGCATAAATCAGCTTGTATAATTCAGATTTGAATAGGTTATTTGTATTTGAATGATTTTTGGAGCTATGTTATTTTTTATAAGCTTATTGCATATTCTGGTACGTTTTATAAAGCAAGTTAATCAAGCTTGACAACACTATACCACAAAGAAAAACTTTTAATAGGCACTTTAAGCCATGGAACTTCTGATGAAACACTAGAACAATCAGGTAAACTGAATCTGCGGCTTGACTTTGGTGACATCTCAAATATATCCTTTTCTATCAAGCATTGCTGGGAGTTTTTGAATTTCCTGCCATGATATCCCAGCTCCTAAGATTTGGATTGCCGAAATGCCAGTGAGGTAAAGACAAGGGATAACAAGAAAACGGCCGATTTTCTTAGCGCCTTCTAAAGGAAGTCGGAAATGTTTATTTGTGAAGCATTTAATACAAAGTAAAGCATTGTAAGTGTCCATTGTGCTTTAAATTGGCTTCAGAAGACCCGCTGAAAATGCTTAACTTCGTTGTTCCGCTATTCGCGAAAGATTTTCAGATAGTGGAATTTCCTTGTGGTTGTGGCGCTTGTATTTTTGTTGTTTGCCTTATGAGAAAAATTTATCATTTTTTTTTTTTCAGGCACTAACCAATTTTCACCAATATCATCACTGCCCACTGAAAAGCCCAGTTTGTGTTGAGATTAAATTTTCCCGCGTCATAGTAGAATTACGCTGAAATCTATGGCCTGTTGTTTTTGGTTCTTCAGGCCGAGAGCCAGAAAAAATTAGAATTAGATACAAATAATTAAAATAATTCATACTTTGATCGCTGCAATTCGAAACTTATTTTTGTTGTCTCTTCTTTTCCATGATAAAGCCTAAATTCTGCAATTTCTTACTTCTAATTCATCCGGTCTTAATGCGCAAGATCCCAGGGGATTAAGTTACCAAAATTCGAACAGAAACATGGAAATACTTATTCAACCGGTATTCTAACTAATGAGTTCCGTGCAAGTAGAGGCCTACTTGGTGTAAGTACTAATTTGAAAATTGAAATAATGTGATATGTTAATCACTAGTTTGTTGGAACTATTATTATTCTCAGTGTATATATTGTTTGTTTATATAATATCAACAAGGTGTTTCACCGCAGTTTCATGATCTTATATGAATAAGCAGAGGCCCTACCTGCCTCGAGAAGAACGAACCACGGAACGTGAAAAATAGGGTTTCGCCTTTAAGCGGATAGAACCAAAAAACGTGAAATTTCGACAATTGCTGTCACACGTGTACTAAGTATGGGTCCTCCCCAATATCACTCGTCGACCTTGTTACGATATCTGAGATTTTTCCATATTACGTAGGTGTACGACTTCTTTTGGATAGTCGCTGTGAATTTCCAGGCAATTTTCTTCTGCCTAAATTGTTTTCTCCAGTCCCAGTGAGCCATGGATTGGAGAAAATGTCAAATCCTGGAAATTGCATATTGACCTCGGGGCAAGCAATCGAGAGTATCAGGATCCCTTGCCTAGTCACGATTGAAATCGGAAGGCGAAATGAATTCTGGTCGAATGACGGAGGTGCGGTCTTTAGACTGACAATTTTTAGTCCTCTTTAGTGCATTTTCAGTCCTTAATTTTTGTGTTTAGCGAATTTGAAAACCTTTGAATCGTATTTACGATTACCCTGTAATTCAGTGATAGTAGAGGCCTACTTGGTGTAAGTACTAATTTGACAATTAAAATAATGTGATATGTTACTCAGCAGTTTGCTGGAACTATTATTATTCTTAGCGTATATATTGTTTGTTTATATAATATCAACAAGGTGTTTCACTGCAGTTTCATGATCTTAAATAAATAAATAGAAGTTAGGTGCGGCTAGTTCTCTTCTATTCTCGCACCTTTCAGTTTTCTTGCGCATTGATCCAGCGTTGTCGAAAGTTCTGTCGATTTGTTCTTAGTGGAGTGTTCTTTGGAACAATCCACTATTTCGAGCGCTGTAGCAGCTTTCAGCTTTCGGTTTTCACCATATTTTGTGGAGCTCGTAACTCGTGAACGAGTGCAAGTATCAAGTTCAAACTTGGTACACTTGTGGGTATTGGGGTCTAGTTCTGCCTTTTGGGGTCCCCACCCCCCACATCGAACCGGTTCAATGGCAAACGGGCCCAGATTGCCCAGTGAATAATGTTCATAACTTGACCAGAACTGGACACAGGACAATGGAATTTCTTGGACATGTAGCTCATAAAGCTGGGAAATTGCTTTTAAAGTTGCACCTGCCCCACCCACACCGTTCATGGGCAACTGGGCCCAGATTGCCCAGGAGTAAAGTTCGTTACCCTTGCCAGGTATCAAGTTGAAGCTTGGTAGGATTGTGAGCATTGGGGTCTCTTTTTACTTGTTGCGGGCCCCAAACCCCACATTGGCAGGCAGACCATTTAGTGTTCGAACAAATGCTATTCGTGCAAGATCTTCAACATTTTTCTTTGGATTTATACTTGCGGTTTGTTTACATTTAAAGCTTTTAAAGGGGTGATTACAAGGTTATTTCAATACTTGTTTGGTTATTGGGGAAGAGAAATATCTTGGTTCTAAAGCCGTTTGTTTATAAATGTGATAGACATTTTACTTTTACACTCCACGTCTGAGCGCTTGCGCACTTGTTGTTTTTTATACTAAAACCATACGTTTTTAGTGGAGCGTTTCTTGGAACAATACACCATTGCTACCGCTGTAGCAACTTTCGGTTTTCGGTTTTCACCGTCTTTTGTGTAGCTCTTAGCTCGCGAGCCAGTGTAAGTATCATGTTCAAACTTGGTATAATAGTGGCCATTGGGGTCTAGTTGTGCGTTTTGGGGGTCCCACCCCCCACCCCAACCGGTTCAGGGTCTAATGGGCCCAGATTGCCCATTTTTTAATGTTTTTAACTTGAAAATAACTGGAGATAAGGTACATTGTAGATAGATACAGAATTCAGAATTGTAAAATAATCACAGATTTGTACATATACACTTTTAACACGCACATTTTAATATTCGTTATTTTATTTGAATGTTTGTCGTTTCAATCCGCATCGTCCTTCTGGTCTTTAGTTACTTATCGTTGTATGTTTTGTTGGTTCCGCATCACTTTTCTGTTGGTGTTGTGTTGGATTTTATGATTTAGTTGTTTGTTGTTTTCGCTGAGGACGGTTTGCCGGAAGTGCAACCGAAATATCCGAATTTAAATTTATCCCTCGCACATCATCCTAGAGGGATAATTAGCTGATCAAGAAAAAACCCGAAATCACGTTTTTCTAGCGTCTTCGACGCTATGACACATTTGCTTTCGACCAAATACAACCAGACCGAAAAGGCCGATTCATTGGGCAGGGCGGTTGCAGTGGGGAGGGGGGTTTCCGTACATCATGTAACATGGTCCTGAAGAAGACCCTCGCCAAGAAGGGCCCAAATTCAACAAAATTGTAATACAGCAGGTTCATGAAGAAAATTATTTTACACCCAAATTCGAGACATCTCCAATCCAATCAAGAGGGGCGGGGGGGGGGGGGGGGGGGGGGGGGGGGGGTATTTAACATGGGGAAGGGCTTTACTTGGTTTTTATTGGCATTACACAACACGCCTACTGATATATACTACTGGAGCATGAGACATTGTAATTTTGTAGCTTACGAGGCTACGAAATGTGTGAATTTAAGCTGCATTGTAGTTACCGGTCTTTTCGCCTTAATGCCCCCTGGACGTGGATACAACCCCATGAATGATGACTTGATTGAAAGAGAGGGAAGACTAAATAAAAAATCGGCTACCTGAAAATGGTATAAACTTTTAATATATTTATTAAAGATTCTGGGATAACTGTGTAATTTGGAAATAATATCAATTTCATTTCAAATTTTTGTATTTCAAACTCAAGAAAGACGACTGCAGTTGTACCAAAATAAAAATGCAGTATTCTTTTCGGTGTGGGGTAACTAGAAAATTACGTTAATTATTATTTCAAAGAGAAAAAGAAAAAAATAAGACGTAGATAGAAGAGACACTTTTGACCTACCTTTTTCTAAAAATCCGATACTAATTGATCTGATGGACTAGTACTCCGGAGCGTGCTGTTAGTACAAATTTAATGCACAAGAAGCCTGCGAGAGCCGTGGTAAAAAAAAAATGCTAAATAAACACTGATAATCAATCTAAATTCCCACTAACCTAAAAACCTCATTCTATGGTCCATCAAAAACGTCAGATAATATCCCACATTTTTCGTGCTCAAAATTCTTTCGTCATCTTTATCATCATACCTCCTTACACCTCCCTCCTCCGTTCGCTCAATTCCTTGCATTTGCACACAACATGACCCACACTTAATTAAGGACCACACCTCCCTTTTCTTTTCCCTTACCAATGTATTTGCTCCTGTCCCGTAGCGGTAAACTATCTGCCTTCATTTTATTTATATACCTAATTTTCTTCCCTTCCTGGTCTCCCTTTAAAAATAACTAAGAGATCACCACAGGTCTTATTTTGGCTGCAGGAACGAAACGCAATGACGCCAGAATAAATTGTTTCTGTGGTCGTTATTTCTACTATCTCATCGTCTTCCATGTCCACCCCGGTCCCTTATTCCAGAATTCACCCATACTAGACTGTAGAATTTTCCTTAGAAGACGCGGCCACGCATGTTGGGATTGGGATTTTTCTTGTCTGCAACAGCAATTTTCTCTGTCGTCTGGGATCCAGACCGCGTTATCGTTGAAAAGCGGGTGGTGGTGGTGGTGGTGGTGGGGGGGTTTGATAGCCCATGAGGTGCAGAAGGTTTGACGAATATTTGTCCAACTTTTTGCGCTGAAAAAACAAATCATGTAGGACCACTCCGCACCACTGTAGAAAGTTTTTCCGAGTAAGGATTTTAGTTAACTTTACTATTTGCTACTGGGTTGAATCTTATCTCTACTGGGACAAGATTAATCTGAATTTGAGATAATTTTATCTCAAGAGAGACAAGACTAGTCTTACTAGCAAATACTACAAGAGTATTTTACAGTGCAGGTAACCGAATTTTGGCGGCTGTAAAGACTTTTCCTAACGGGGCCAGAAGTTAGCAAATTTGACAATTATACATATTCCGCGGCCTTTTTCGATGGACTAAGATTTATTTTTTGAAGATATCCATCTTAGAAACCAAGACCAAAAATTCATCAGTTTTTGTTACGTAAAATATAATTTTCTCGACAAATTTCCTGTTTAGTGTTTCTACGAAAAGATAAGCTCCTTGCCAGTTATTTTTAGCAATTCGAAATTAGTACGATTTGTTTCCTAATATATCGCCCGCAGGACTGTGTATCAGCATTTTGTTGTATTAAAGCTTCAGTAGGAACTGTAGGCTACTGATATATTCTGGTGCGGTCCGTTCATGTCACAATTCTTGTCAAAGCTTGTCTTGTAATCTATGTACGGTAATTCGATTATGTTAATTTGAATTTGTGTCAGCAACGTGGGGATCCATTTGAATAATTTGCAATTTTCCTATTGAGCGCTCCTCGCGGATTCTGTATTGTTAGAATCGCTATGCTGGATTGACGCCAGAAACTCTTCGCCTAAACTAGGGTGTCTGATTTGGATTTTCCTTGAATGATTTAGCTTCAATTAGTCTGCCCAAGATGTATAATGTAGTTAAGCTGGGTTTTCAAGTGCGAAGTTGGGATGAGCTGGGTGCTATTGAACAGGATAGCAACGGATTTCTGGATCTCCCAACAAGATAGCTTCAGGGGGTCTTGTTTCTTGCCTTATATTTATGTTAGTCTATATAGTATGAATAAATGAATGAATGAATGATACGACTGGGAGAGTTGCGAAATTCGGTAATTGGGAAACCGAACTTTGAAGGATATGTGCCGTGTTCATTCATTCCTTTTCTCAGCACAATTTGTTCATATTACATTGAGTTACCTTAAATCGTACTTGCAAGCGAGATTAAATCTTTGTCTCGTTTTGGCTCAGTGATTGATTAAGAGGGCTTCTTCAAGTCAGTCCCATACAGTTTTCTAAGGCTTCCGATTCAATTCCTTGCCAAGAGGTGACTTACAATATACGCTACTAATTTTCACTAAGGAAATTCCACAGAGGTGCCACTTGATTTGTGAAAAAATTGGTTTCGCTTTCTAGCTGATGTTCGCTTCGGGAACTAATAACTTCTCACAGTGTCAGAAGTTTCATAAGAGATAACACATGGATGCCCGGTTTCAACAGATAACATTACGATGTTAGCTCGTATGTTTTTCAAACGTTACGCATTAAAACGTATGCATACAAGAAAACCACCGCCGAAAAAACATCTGCTGTCCTTTTTGTTTGTCACCATGATATCAGAAAACTGAGCAGATACTTTTTCGGTGGTTAACTCTTCCTGACAATGCTTGTTATGCATAACGTGTATTGCTTAACGTTTGCAAAAGTGTAACAGATTAATATCCGAAGTGGTATCTGTTGAAACTGCGCATTCTTGTCTTATATGTTAAAAGTAAGTAAGTTTATTTCTGACCCGCCATTTTCGAAAGCGGGGTATGGTTAATAAAATTAAGAAAGTAGATAAAACACAACAAAAAACAAATACAAAATATAATTTTTATTTTTCGGCCAGAAAAGAGTGTAGAATGTCATGCGCTGGCTGGTCCTAGTTGGCCACGATTTTCGGCCACGATTTTAAAAAATTGTGAAGCTGGTATCTCTAACTTTGGACTGTTCCGTTAGGGCTATAGCATAACTTTGGCAAAAGAAGCAGGTGCTTTGCATACTTAAACAAGGCCGAAGGTTTCGATGGGATCCCGAAAACTCAGTATTTGATCCAGACAGTTGGGTCTTGCTTCGCCAGATCCAGTCTTCGCCAGAATCCTTGAACATTTTTACTGTTAAAATTCAGAAACAGATTAAGTCCAAATAGCTAATCATGCACGCGTCTTTACCCCTATAAGTCATATCAGTTTTTACGAAAACTTCCTGCCTTACTTCTGCCAATTTTCCGATTTCGGCCAAATTCCAGAAATACTTGTCCGGCGAAAAAATGAAAGCTAAAAAACGAACCCATTTTATCTTCTTTCCTCGATATCGAACAAACTTCAAATACAAATTTAACTTGCAAAAAATTTTCGGGTTCCAGCCGGATTCCGGACGAACTGTATGTCCGGCTAAAACATGATTGCCATACACGGATTCAGCATCTCTTCTTTCCCCTAAATCGGATATCCAATCAACTACAAATAACACTTTAACTTTTAACAGTTTTCCGGTTTTGGCCGGATTCCAGGCAAACACTTGTCCGGGTAGAAAACGGTTTTCACTTAAGTGTTCAGCATGTCTTCTTACCCCTAAATCGAACATCTAATCAACTTGATATAAAAGTTTTCCTTTTAACAAACATTCCGGTGTTGGCCTGATTCTGGGAAAAGTACTTGTCAGGCGAGAAAATGGTTTTCATATTTGTGTTCAGAATGTGTTCTTACCCATTAATCGGCTATCTTATTAGCTCTTGTAAATGAAGGGATACAGAGCCCATCTACGAACTCGACCTTTTTCTTGCCCCAAAGGATCCTCCCACCAAGTTTCATTAAAATATCTCATTCCCTTCGAGGGTTATCTTGCTCACAGACAGACTGACAGACGGACAACTTTTGCGATGTCATAGGGATCCCTCCACTTACGTTTTGGGATCCCAAAAAGCACTTTCTCATCTTTTACAACTCCTTCCTCCGTAGAACATGCACGACACTTTGTCCAATTTCATTTTCATGCAGCGGCCGCTGCATGACCAGCGACCTCCCAAAAAGTACTTTCTCATATTTTGCAACTCCTTCCTCCGTAGAACATGCACGACACCAGAGAGAAACAAGACCAAAGGTTTCGATGGGATCCCGAAAATCTAATATTTAATCCAGAGAATTGCGTACGAACTACCAGAAACGAATTCAGCGTATCTCCTTATCCGTATAAAGAACATCTAATCAACTTCAAGTAAAACTTTAAATTATGAAATAAAAATCCTGTTTCAACCAGATTCTAAACGAACAATATGTCCAGGTAAAAAAAAAGATTGTAATATACAGATTCAGCGTGTCTTCTTACCCCTAAATCTTTCATCTAATCAGCTTCAAATAAAACTTTTGCTTTTAACAAATTTTCCGGTTTGGCCTGACTCCGGACGAACAAGTTGTCCTGGTAGAAAATACTGTTCACATAAGGGTTCAGCATGTCTTCTTACCCCTTAATCGAACATCTAATCAACTACTTGCCCGGCGAGAAAATGGTTTTCAACACCGTGTTCAGCATGTCTTCTTATCCCTAAATCAAACATCTAATCAACTTCACATAAAACTTCTACTTGTAACAGACTTTCCGGTTTTGGCCGGATTCCGGGCTAACTACTTGTCCGGCGAACAAATGTGTTTTACCATCATGTTCAGCATGTCTTCTTATCCCTAAATCTAACATCTAATCAACTTCAAATATAACTTCTACTTTAAATATTTTTTTTTCAGTTTTGGCCGGATTCCGGGCGAACTACTTGTCCGATAACAAAATGGTTTTCACCACCGAGTTCAGCATGTCTTCTTACCCCATAATTGACTATCACATTATATGTTTAAAAATATTTCATTCAGCCCTTAAATTAAACCCCCTCTCCCACCCCTAAATGTAGGGCTACAGAGCCCATCTACGAACTTGACCTTACTCTTGACCCATACAATTCTCATACCAAGTTTCATCAAAATATCCCGTTCCCTTCGAGAGTTATAGTGCGTACAGACGGACAACTTTTGTGATGTCGTAGGTATCCCTCCACTCACGTTTTGGGATCCCAAAAAGTGGATGGAGCTCATAAAGAGCTGTATAAATTTCCTGAACCTTTCCGATTGTAGCGCCCACAGTTTGGGACGATGCGTCCATAAGCGGCACGGATAAATTTACGTACGTCTTGAAGAAGAGCAAGTTCTTGGGATCCCAAAACGTAAGTGGAGGGATACCTATGACATACCTGATAAATGTGATCTCTATGGAAAAACCTGGAGCCCCATACTCAGTTGTTACCCAGATACTCAAGGCTGTAATAATACTATATATGACTAAGTCCAAAACACGCCAGTGATCCTCAGGAAGAAGGAGTAAGCGTGTCCGTACGACTCAAACCCATTGACTCGAATGCTCCACTTTTGAGCCATTCATTAAAAACCTTAATGAACGTTTGCGTTTATGTTTATCAAAACCGCCTTAAAGCACTCAACACACACCCCTATATCGCTGGCCAAATTACAAAGTATTAAGGAATATGGAACACCCCAACTAAATATTCCTTCAGCCCAAGCTGACTAAAAAATCCCATTTGACAATATAAAACGGATACGTCAGCTTAATTTTATTCGAGTTATATTTCGGCCCTTCTTGGCAAAAGCCCTTCAGGCTCTAAGCCGCTCAAGTTGCCAGTTAAACCCCAATTAAAGCACACGGAGTACCTCTTTAAAAAGAAACCTCATCAAGTCCCCGGTTTGTCAAAAGTCAAATTTGGTGCCGGTTCAATCAACACAGAGCGTTTGTGTCAATTAATCACCGCGATTTTTTGCGCGCAGCTTTGACACCACTTCTGCCTTTCTTCCGCTAAGAGATTTTGCATCAACAACAACCCGGAGATTTTGCATCAACAAGGAGAGATAGTCATCAAGAGTATGGGAGCCTGTTGTATAGAGATGCGAAAAAAAATATTTTTATCGAAGCCCCATAAATAGTTTGACAATTGCATCTTTTTGTCTCAATCACTTTTGTTTCAATTTTAGAATAGTAGTGACACGTATGATGAATTATTTTTGTACTTGTTATTTTAATTCGCATTCGTATTTTCATGAAATGTATTTAAACCGTGAACTGTATAATAGTAGTGACACTTACGACGAATTATTTTTGTACTTGTCACTGTAATTCACGTTCGTATTCTCATGAAAAGAAAATTTACATTAGCTTGGAGGGATTTTACCGATCTACTCAGAAGGAGTAAATCATCTGCATATGCTATCCAAGATAAAAGGTATCCTTTACCATAAACAAATGTTGTTCTAATCTGATCACGCGAAGCTGAGACAGTAATATTAAAAATGATAGGCGAGAGAATACTTCCTTGCCTTAAACCCCTTTTTAGAACTATATTAAATCCACTATAACTATTTTTCCATTTTTGGGATCCCAAAACGTAAGTGGAGGGATACCTATGACATCGCAAAAGTTGTCCGTCCGTCTGTCCGTCCGTCTGTAAGCACGATAACTCTCGAAGGGAATGAGATATTTTGATGAAACTTGGTGTGAGGATTCGTTGGGTCGTCGGACCAGTCAAGTTCGTAGATGGGCTTTGTAGCTCTACATTTAGGGGTGGGGGAGGGGATTCAAATTAAGGGGCAACAAAATATTTTGAAACAGCTAATGTGATAGTCGATTATGGGGTAAGAAGACATGCTGAACACGATGGTGAAAACCATTTTGTCATCGGACGCTTTACCGGATGAGACTCCGTCTCCTTGCATTGATTGTAAACCGTGAATTGTATATATAAATCATAGGTTACCAATGTAAATATATCCCTTGGTTGATCTTTTTATTACTCAGCACTATTTTTTTTCTGTAAAAGATATTTATGGATAAATAAACCGAATTGTAAAAAGTTGAAGTTGGATACAGCCTTTCACACTGTTCTAAGGAGAGCCCTTGGATGCTTGAAATCTACTCCTACCGCAGCCATCTATTGTGATTTGGGAATAGCCCCAGGAGAGGAGGAGGAAGACGCTACAGGTTGGTTATTTCACTAAAAAGATCGGTCTTCCTACTCATATTATTTCGAAAGAGGTCATTCTGACCCTAAACCCGGACATGAGGTATGGAAAACCCGATGAAAAATATATCTCTAAATAATACTATGAAATAGTACGAAAAAGTAGCATGCAGTACTAACGATGCTACTACATGCTTCTACTTCAAGGCTACCGGGTTACTGCAATACAGGATGTTAATGGATACTACTACATAAGATTAAACCAGTCGGAGGCACATTAAATGATAGTATTCTTTGCTATTACATAGTATTACATGCAACGTTTTCGTACTACTACGCAGGCTACAAATTTTTCATCGGGAAGGAAGTGTTCCACCATTGTAAGATTCAAGAAGAAGCGGGTCTCCCAATACCCTATATGACTGAGTCCAAAATACGCCAGTGATTCTCAGGTAGAAGGAGCAAACGTGTCGATAACGACTCAGACTAAAAGACTCAACTCCTATCACGGCGATCTTTCGGAGCAGCTGTGACACCGTTTCTTCATTTCTTCTGCAGGTATCCGGAGATTCTGCATCGGCAGGGAGAGATAGTCATCAAGAGTATACTAACTGATCATACATTGAAAGACGTGGAAGGATCATCTAGAAATGGACTAGGTCAGACAGTTAGGCTTAACTATTAGAAGATAGAGATGTTAATAACATTAAGCTTAGTGAAGTACTAAAGAATGAGTGGACCAGACTAACCAGACAACTGACTGACCATACCCACGTGTATACGGATGGATCGAAAGCAAATGGGTGGCTGGGTGTGCGGTGGTTATCCCTAGGTCCGGAGTGGCCTGTTTATTTTAAGTTTCCCACAGACTAACAATCAACTGAGATGCTCGCTATTTTTAAAGCGTTAGGGTACATAAAATCTTCGGTCGAGTTGCTAAATGGTTATTTTGTTCTGATTCTTTGATTGTGATACAATGTTTGTCAAAACCCCAGAGTTCAGCTCGCGAAATAGTTCGGAAGACTGAAATTGTAGTGACAGAGCTTTAAGAGAAAGGAAATTCTGTGTTATTGACATGGGTACCTGCCCATGTGGGAGTGATCGGAAATGAACTGGCGGATAGATTAGCTTAAGTGGGGGAGCATAAATGGTGAAGGTGTTTCGACAAAAATTACTAGTGCAGTGTTTATAAATGCGTTTAAGCAATCTCTGTTGGAAAGTGAATTTGTATTAAGATCCCAGAACCCAATTCTAAGTTTGTACGACTGCAGACAACGTCAAGCAGACCTGATCCTTGAGGAGAGAAAGATTGCTTCTAAGAACAGGGCACGCGAAAACCCAGAAAATGTTATTCCGGTGGAAAGACCCCTACCCTTTTATAGTATTGACGTAGCCTGTAGGTAAAAGCCCATTGAATTGAACCAATATATTGGTTTAAAAGTATTGAAGGATATTTTAGAAGTAAAGATAAACCCAGTGAAACGAGCGTGTTTGGGCTGAAGCCCACGTGAAGTCAACCTTCAAACAACAACAACCACCTATGACATCGCAAAAGTTGACCGTCTGTCTGTGAGTGTTATGGTGGTGCCATTTGCACCCCGCACTACCCACTTGCGCCGCCGTTAGGCAGCGCCAATCCCTTTCCGTTCAGTATCTTTAATCTTCTATACTGTCGCGGCTCTTGCATTATTTATTAACTCATGTTCATGACTCATCCGGCATGAGTCATCGTCTTTATTTTAAGGCGGGGATTCCAGCAGATCATTTGAGGTTGTTAATGAGTTTACGAGGTGATTGTCTACGTTTAGGAATGCGTAGAAGATATTTGGGTAAGGTAAGAGTGTTGTCTGGTCCTTACTTTTGCCCAATGTGTGGACATTTGGACGAAAATATTTTTCACGTAATGTGCGTATGTCCTGAGCTTTCAGATCTTCGTGGGGAAATTTTTGGTGTCAATATTTGGGGGGAGGATTGGTTGGTAAAAGTAATGGGAAGTAAAATATTTGGTGATATGGAAAATTTGGGAAGATTCCTTTCGGTCTCAATGAACCACAGAGAAAGATTCCTGTAAAGGAATATGTAAAATAGTTAGCATTTATTTGGTTTGTGTTTTTTATTTTTGTTTGTGTTTATTTTTTCCCATGGCCTCTGTGCTTTTAGTGGAATAAATCTTATCTTATCTTATCTTATCTACACTTCTTTTCCGGGCCAGACCGGGGAGCACCCTTTTGACCTAAAGGTTGTTTTTATCTTTGTAAGTGCATTCATACCAGAGAATAAAACCTTTTGTTTATTTGTTGACCTTAGGTCCTTATTATGAGTCTTGTTTAAGGATCCTTAGAGTGGGCTGGCCTGTAAGGCCTAGTGTATGATGGGTGGTTTATAGCCTATTGTGGTTCGGTACGAAAACCTTAGTGTGAATCGATCGGGGGAATCCACAAAGAACCCGTGAAGTCTGCACGTGTAGTAGGCCACCAGACGTCCTAGACTGTCCTGACTCCGATGACTGGATCTATGGACATTTACCATCTATATTTGGCCTACTACACCCCTCGCCATAACATCAGATTGAGAGTGTTTCTTCACATACAAATACAGTCGTCGCAATACGAGCACGAAAACTCTCGAAGAGAATTAGATATTTTGATGAAGCTTGGTGGGAGGATCCTTTGGGGCAAGGGAAAGGTGATTTCGTAGATGGGCTCTACAAGTTGTCATGTGTCAGACAACAACTGAGGAACTCACTCAATATTATGCTTATTCTCCCCCTCACTCACCGTGTATCACTGACCAGAATCATGTCCAACAAGTAGTCCAGTCTTGCTACAATTAAAGCTCGATTTCTTTACCTGGAATTTGACGTTTTGAATATCGAACAGATCTAGTAAAAAGTCCCTTTTATTGAAATCGAGACTGGTCCAACTTTCGCGTATGAATGTTTTTTTTTTTTAATATCGTTCCACTTCTCATCTTATTGATTACTACAGTAGGCTTTCAGTTAAAAAAAAAGAGTTAAATACGTAAAATAAAGTAACATGAATCACGTGTATATCCTCAACAGAGCTCCAGCACCCGGTGATGTTGCAGATCGATATAGCCTACTGAATCTACACAGTTAGTATGCATACCTGACTGACACCTGGTGTACGAGGGTTTCATAGGCAAGAAACCCCTATGTTTAGGCCAAGCACTATCATTTCTGCCAAGCTTATTGATTAAGGTAGTTGGATGGTTATTTTGATTTAACACCAATGTTCATCAAGTCTATAAATAGAAGAATCTAATTTACAAGACTACCAGGAATTTCCGGCTTCAGATATGAAGCCGCGGTCCATGCCGATCCAGTTTTTCCCAACCTACTAATTAAATGAAATATAATCTCCAATCACAAGTGATACCCATTTCTTTCTTTTTTATCGTGTGCATCCTTCGTTTCGAAATCACCCTCTACTTGGCTCGAAATGCAAGCCTTGGCTAAGATTTTGCTCACTCAGTAGTCATGGAGGCGCAAACCTCGCGAAAATTGCGTTTTTCTTGCGGAAATTCGCAACATTTTTCAATTTTTCTCTATTTTTCAATTTTGCGAAATATGTCAGTTTTCGCAGTATTCGCCATCTTCGAGAGGCCTCTGAATATTTCAATTTTGCGAATATTCGATTGAGTTTTTCAGTTGCAAAATTCGCTTTTTTGCATCTATAGTCTACATACGAACATTGAGAAGTTTTTACAATGATGCGGAAACAAAACGAGAAGACATTTGATACGAAGTCACACACAGTCTTCGGTTTGATTCTCCTTTTACTCGTCACAAAAGCAGTATTCGTGCTTAAGTTAAACTCCAAAAGATTTTTTTTTTTAATAGGGATATTGCTACTTCAGATTGTAGCCAGAGTGACGTAAATGTGGTTAACTGTGTACTCTTACTGTGACAAGAAACCAGAAGTAGAAATTGTATTAAATTTAGAATGTCCTTGAGAAATCAAGGCAGGGCCTTTATACAATCCAGCATTAACTTCTGGTTTACTTGTCACAGTAATACTCTCTTGTATCAAATCTGACCGTTGCGTACAGTTTATAAACACGTTAGAACCCCGCATTATGCTTATGGTCATATACCTATTATGTCGCAAAAGTTATCCTTCTGTCCGTCTGTCCGTCTGTTAGCATGATAAATGTCGAAAGGGTAGAGATATTTTCTTGAAAATTGGTATGAGGATCTATTGGGTCAACGTACAGGTCAAGTTCGTAGATGAGCTCTGTAGCCCCATACCTAGGGGTGGGGGAGAGGTTTCAAATTAGGGGAACAACGCGGTTTCAACATAAAACACTTAGGATACAATCTGTTGTGATTTTCAAAACGGTACGCATTACATGTTATGCACAACAAACATTGCCAAGAAGCCCAGAAACCTTCCAAAAGCATCTGCTGACTTTTTCGAAATCATGATGACGAACAAAAAAGTGAGGTGTTTTTGGGGCGTTTTTCGGCTCTCACTGGCAATGCTTGTTACGCTTAAAGGGCCGCTCCAGCATTGGTCTTCAGATCTCTTAGAAACACCATCTGACCCAGCTGGAAAATATAATTCTATTTTTTATTCCGTAGTCTCAGAAATGAAGACGGTGTGCCGCAAGACAAATTTAGGTGGCAACGCTGGTACTGTCGGAGTCTGACGGTGTTGCGATTCTCGCCCGCAGAAAGTTTGAATTGCATGCACATGCATCGCCAGAGCACGAAATTTGTCAACTTTCATTGCGCGATTTTCAGACTACAGGCGTTAGAATGATAAATAAATATGTCTAATCCAAGGTAAACACAAGCACGTGAAGATTTCTGTAGGTTGATTTGACCATTCTTTTTTCAGAAATGTCCTCAGCTTTAGCCTAGGCTACTTGTAACTTTTCCTGTAGGTATACAGGAAAGCTGTTTTGTAGCTGTTTTTTTTTGTTTGTCTTATACTCCATTCCAATTCAGCCATTTCTAGACAGACACCGATTATTATTTTGGCAGGTTTGTGATCTGTTAGTCACAGAAGGACAGCCCCACAATGGTATTGTCTAGGTATTGTTTACAGTGCAAAGAACTGGCATCAGCTGGTGTAGATTTCTTATATTACTGAACCACCAGATGGCACCACTGCCTGGAAGGTTGGAAATAAAGGGTATCAAAGTAAGGTAAACAAAGTCTGCGACGATCTTCACAAAAAGTTAATCTGAAGCAGCTCTGAAGTAGCTTTTTTCGCCTGTTCCAGCTGCCCGCCGTAGTTAATTATCCAATGTACCCATATTACCCAAACATATAGTACAAAAAAGACGTACCATGCAAAATAGAATTTAGAAGATTGCCTTTACTAGCACCTGATTTGTGTGATATTGGTGTGATAGACTGGTTAGCGGAGTTAGTAGTGCCAAAAATTGTCATAAAATACGAAGAAAATAAAACAAATTTAACGCTGCTGGCACCGCCCGCTTTGGCCCCTGCAGTTGCCCTCCCCTCTTTGAAACCGACTATACGCTAGTGGTTGCTTTCATCTTTGTTTGCTGGTTATGTCGCCTGATTTTTCTTGTTGCAACTTATTCTCTGTGCTGAAGACAGTTTACAGAATTTACAGGTTACTTACCTATCTCGTCTAATATCAACATACCAAGTACCAAGGTTACCATGTTTCTTCTTCTGTTTCTTCCCAACCATTCTCTCTGATCATCTTATTAGTCCAAAGACCGGTTGTGCAGGTTTTGCCAAGATTTTCATAAGTGTATTTTATCTTGTCTAATATCATTATACCGAGTATCATGGTTGCCACGTTTCTTCTCATTACGTGGCGTATCATGCTCCCAACCATTCTCTCTGACCATGTATCGCTGTTTGACTGTGTAGCTCCTCCCACAGGGCGGGGCTTAGCTAAAAACTGTCACTCGTCAACCCTTTGCTTACTAGTGCCTTACTGCCTTACTTAGTGGAGTTACTAGTGCCAAAAATTGTCATAAAATACGAAGAAAATACAAAAAATTTAACGCTGGTGGCACCGCCTGCTTTGGCCCCTGCAGTTGCCCTCCCCTCCTTGAAACCGAATATACGCTAGTGGTTGATTTCATCTTTGTTTGCTGGTTATGTCGCCTGATTTTTCTTGTTGCAACTTATTCTCTGTGCTGAAGATAGTTCACAGAATTTACAGGTTACTTACCTACCGTATCTCGTGTAATATCAACATACCAAGTACCAAGGTTGCCATGTTTCTTCCCAACCATTCTCTCTGATCATCTTATTAGTCCAAAGACCAGTTGTGCAGGTTTTGCCAAGATTTTCAGAAGTGTATTTTATCTCGTCTAATATCATTATACCGAGTATTACCGTTGCCACGTTTCTTCTCTTTACGTGGCGTACCATGCTCCCAACTATTCTCTCTGGTCATATGCGAAGACCGGCTGTGCAGGTTGTGCAGGTTTTTCCAAGATTTTCATAAGTGTATCTTATCTCGTCTATTATCATTACACCGAGTATCACTGTTGCCACGATTATTCTCTTTACTTGGCGTATCATGCTCCCAACCATTCTCTCTGATCATGTTATTGGTCCAAAGACTGATTGTGCAGGTTTTGCCAAGATTGATGTTCCTACGGCCCAAGCTGACTGCGGATCATATTTGATGGTGCAAAACGGATAAGTCAGCTACATTTTATTCGAGCTATATTTTGGCCCTTCTTGGCCAGGGTCCTCTTCATGAGCCTGAAGAGGACCCTTGCCAAGAAGGGCCGAAATATAGCTCAAATAAAATGTAGCTGACTTATCCGTTTTGCACCGTCAAATATGATATATTTTGACTATTATATTTTGACGCTTCTATTTCTATTTTGACTATTATATTTTGACGAGCTATATTTTGGCCCTTCTTGGCAAGGGTCCTCTTCATGAGCCTGAAGAGGACCCTTGCCAAGAAGGTCCGAAATATAGCTCGAATAAAATGTAGCTGACTTATCCGTTTTGCACCATCAAATATAATTTTGCCAAGATTGTCGTTAAGAAGCAAGGAACTTAGTAAGAGGCAAAAAACAGACGAAGCCTTGCGTAACTTTATGCAACTTTATCTAAGTATTAATGTGGTCAGCTATCTCAAAACCTCTTCGCAGCAATACAGTCTGAGCACTGAGGTGTGCTTTAAGTAGTTTTCCTAATCTTTTTGTTCTAAGTTTGATTTTCAATTACAGGCGGAAGAAATATGTGGCTTACCGACAGTTTGTCAGGATGGTTTACCAGTTTCTGGGTCGCAGTATTAGAGGGGCCCTTCCATCCTGCGCCTATAAAGCTATACGAGAGCATTACCCAAGAGTTGGAAGATGAATACACTGGCTTTCTTCACCTAACAAACCAGCATCATGCTACCTCCATACTGCCAATAAGCCATTCTGAGGACAAAGTGATCCAGCATTTTTAACAGACAAAAGTTTTGTGCCGGCTTCGACAGCAGTTCTTGGACTGCAAGCAGACCAGAATTTATTGACTTTCCGCTCTACATCAGTGAATGACCAAAGCAGTCTCCCTCCAGAATGTGAAGGGAATAAAAAGGTCCTTTGAGCTAAGAGTCCTCAACGGCACAGCGGTCGGCATGTATGATGATCAGTGTACGGCTTGCAGTGACATTCAGAACTCCTTGAGCCTTGACCGACATGCTGTTCTGAGAAAGACCTTGCTGATGTTTGCAAAGTTCTACAAGAATACTGCATATCTCTTAATTTGTGAGAGAGCTCTACCAGTTTTATACAGAGTGATGTTTTCTACGGTTGTGTTAACAGTGAAGGCTACATGTGATCACTTATGAAATGCAGATTGAAATGGGGGTCATGTTTCACCTGAATGACCGCCACAGTTTCTGGCCTACCTTCCTGCTCCATGATACAAATGAATCCAAGAGTGTTTTTATTTACTTCAAGTGAACATGGGTTCTAGTGAAAGAAATTGTGGTTAAACAAATTATGAAGCTTTGTGGTTCTACTTAAAGGAGATGTTCTTGTGCTTTCTCGCTGAAGTGAATAACATGGCTGTGTGAGCGAAGAGCATGTATCCAATAGAAGAAGTTCCGAAGCTTCGAATTTCTCCTGCCATGAGGAGTGCACATCTAAACTTATAATCAGTTTCCACCAAATTCTTCACACTTATCTGCTGTTGTCAAAACAAACATTATTTACAATTCTGAACATCTTATCTTACAAGTTCCTATATAGCTTTGTAGTTAAAATTTATATATTAAATAATGTTATGGCACATGCTGGGGCACTTGAACTCACGAGCTGAGCCTTTAGGTACATACAGGGATACCTTTATTAAAGTTTAACTGAAAAGGGCTGAGAAAGGACCAATCACTTATTCACTTAAAGAGGCTCCAAGACCGACGAAAATGCATTACAGAATTGTTTGTTCAGTTAGATGATAGAAAAATATGTTTGCTTTTCGGTTAAAGTTTAAATAAAAGAATTACAGAAGCTTGGTATTTTTCCGGCAGTTGAAGGATTCCTCGCACTATATACTCTTTAAATTCCAGTATTTAAAAATGGCTGAGTACTTTAAAACTATGCTTGGTTCTAAAAAACTGCCCAGGGTCTTGGTTGTTCCAAGCCTTTTTGACTGTTGACTTCTAGCAACAAAAGGACAAACATTACATAATGGGTTTTTGTGAGGGAAACTCGAAAGAATATCGCAAACAAGCATGATACATGTCGAAGATAGCAAGTGTATTGTAACGTATTGTTGGGGGGTTAGAAATTACCGCAAGGAATTCGTGTTTAAGAATGAGTGGAGAGAGATTACGGAAGTAGGGTGCAACCTCTGAGCCATTTATCTATTCTACAAAGTCTCTTCGGACTATTTCTTAAATCGTGACTGCTGCTAGTAGTGATGATAATGGCATAGAAGCAGGTCGTTCTGGTGGCTACATGATGTATAGGTGTCATTTTCATGGTGGCCGTGAACATCCTGAATGTGGTTAATCACTGAGCGAAACTTCTTGAATACCTCTTCAGAAGTTTTGCTGCTAGCAGCGCACCAATAGACGTGGTTTATGATGCTCCTACGGAAGTCAAAAGTTTTCTTTTAAATTTGAGATTGCTTAAGTAAAAAAAAACACTAAATAGCAGCAAGAACAAATAAGCCAATATAACCTTCGTCTTGGGTCCCATGCAGGGATCATGGGCACCCTGACAAAACTGAGTTGAGCTACAGGTACTTGGTGAGCTTTCACTTGATTCCTGTCTACTTCTAGACCTCCCCAAGATCTTGATAATAGGCTAACCAAAAGACCAACTTCAACCAGAGCCATGGTAACGGATGGAAGTTTGTCTTCTGGTTTGCAAGTCCCACCGCTGCAGTTAGAAAAGAATGTATTATATAGTGCATAAATAATCCCTGCTGCGAATTGACATGGGCTATCCAAAATATTTTGTGCTGAGTCACCAGGTCATCCCAGTAAATTTCAATGGACGATCTGGGGTTTCAGGGAAAATATATGACATATAATCGAATAATGCCTAAAATGGATATGTGGGCTATGATGCTTTGGCAATGATATTTCGGCGCTTCTTGGAAAGTGACATCAGGCTGTCTGACATAAGAAGGAGAGGCGTTAATACCCAAAATGTGTTTTTTTTTTGGGGGGGGGGGCAAGATATTCAGCGACTCGTATGTTGTTTTAAACAACTGTTTTTGAAGGAAAAAAACACCATTTTCAAGAAAAGGAAGGCAGTTTTGAAAACAAAGAAAGCCTGTTGTTATGAAGAAAAATCGACGGATTTTAAGCTTTTCATGAGAAAAAACCCAACAAAAATCAACCAACTCAACAATCACAGATCATGAAGTATCAACAACACAAAGAAAGATGGAAAGAGTAAAATGGGACGTTTTAAGTAAGGAAGAGTCGAACGCTGGCCCTTAACCACAAAGTTGAGAGAGACCAACGCTGGCCCTTAACCACAAAGTTGAGAGAGACCAGTGACATAAAATAAAACACCAGTATCCACACAACCCTGTTACAAAGGAGCCACGACAATGAGAAGGACGATAAGGTAATATATGTGTATCTTAACATCGGAAGTATTTCTTAGGATTCAGCTTACGATTATCATGTAAAAGAAAAATTTGAGTAAGTGAGAATACAATACAATACCTGCTAGAAGTACTCCCCCACCCTACATATGACCTAAATACTACACAACATAAATCTCAGATTACTTATAACAACATATAGCATGCACACATCATAACAAAGTGTTAACCATGGAGAGAAAGGTGGGAAGAGCAAAAAGGGATGTTTAGGTAAGGAAGTGTCGAACGCTGGCCCTTAACCACAAAGTTGAGAGAGACCGGTGACATAAATAATAACACCAGTATCCGCACAACCCCGTAACAAAGGAGACAGGACAATGAGAGGGGGTATAAGGTATAATATGTGCCATGGTTGCAGGACAATTACAGTATCATAGCATGCAAGGGACAAAACAGTAATAATAATCCTCTTACCTCCAGACTTCTTGAAAGTCAACAGAGAAAGATATCAGTGTCTGGTTGACATGGTGCCTCCTTATAAACCGAGGCACAGCGTCACATTCTGAGTCTGATGTCACCGGTGCTATTATTCTCAAAGAACTAGGGCTCTGGAGGATCTGACTTAAGTGAACTGATGGAACGGCAAAGTAATCTAGTCTATTTCGACATTTACCCCTGTACGTTACAACTGTTTTAATGTACTTGGAATCAAAATGCTGCTCACACATGAAACCAGAAGAACTGAATTTATATGCCTGAGACAAAACAAAGGTGGGATTTTCTTGTCTCACAAAACTCTCTCATGATTTAAATTTCGCCAAATTCTGCAGTTCCGGAAACTTAAAGTATGCTTTATTTTCAGTCTTAGTGGATTCAACTCCACAATTGGCATAGCAGCACTTTCTTTTAGGAGTCATTGTTACTTCTTAAAATTGCGGGGGAGTATCGGAGTTCTACTGATCTCCTTTCTTGTGCATTTCAATACTTCTTCTTCTTCTTCCAGCGAACAATTTGATGAATGCGTTGGCAAAGAAGCATACAGGTAAAGCAAGACTACATCACGCGGGAATCTCACTTAAGACCCGTTCACACCTGCATGTAATTCATGGGGGAGCAGTCCCTGTGCAGTCCTGAAGTAACCCGACTGAATCCAGAAACATTACAGACAGTTTTATACTGATACAGACGAGTTATTTAAGAAATTCAATCGGGTTTACCTTCCGTTTTAATGGAATTGCGGCCCTTTAACATTTAATGCGTAGCGTTTTCAAATCACAACAGATTACATCCCAAGTGTTGTCTGTTGAAACTGTATATTCTTGTGTTAGATCTTATCAAGAATAATATACTATTATAATATATAATATATTATTCAAGAATAATTATTTATTCTTGCTCTTATGAAACTTCTGACAGTGTAGTTCTAGTCGTGTATCCATCCATTTTTTTCGGATTCGCCTGTAATATTTGTTGGATTCACCTGCAGTCCATTTCTGCCTCCTTTGGTTTTCTAATCCAAGGCCATGTCACTCTGGCTTTGTGATCAGGGGAACAGGAACAAGTTATTAGCAATCCAGATCGACCAAATCATCCGGAAATTGGCCCCCGGCGACTGAAAGGGCCATTGAATCACATTGTCGTCCGAGTGGAAGATGGCGTCAGTGGGTGAAAACAATCTTCGTCGGGTCGTTCGGTTTGTTTGTTTTTTTAGTTATTGAGTGGGAGGGGAAGGGCAGCCGTTCCGAGACAAGAATTTTGGTGACTGCAACCATTTTCATTGACATTAGGGCAGTTGGGATACAGTATTGTAAAATGTTTCTTCCCTAGTAGGCTACTGGAAAATATTTTCCTCCTTTATATTCATCATCCGTGTAAATCCCGTGTGCAACAAAACTCGAGATTTCGAAGGGATCCCAAAAATTTAATATTTGTTGAACTCCACACAATCTGATTTTGCAGATTTCTGAATCTTCGCCAGACCACTTTAATATTTTGCTATTTATCAGCACAAGAACAGAAAGCACAAGAACTGGATACATCCGTGATAGAACTGGATAAGATTTGGGCAATGTGGGGGGAGCTAGAGGGGGTGAGTCCGGTGTTTGCGAGTTAAGGTATTTCAAGATTTGCTAGGACGATGAAACTTGGCTTGAACATTAGAGACTTTACATGACTGGCTTAGAAATAGTCAGTTCCCCGACCCAACCATCGTGGGGAAGTGGGGGGAGTGGGAATCTGGACTCTTGAGGTATGTATAGCTTTTGAACGTGGTCGGATCTTAACGAAACTTGATATTTGGAATACATCGTGTCTCGGATGTCCCATTTCAAGTCCCGACTGGATCCGATGAATGTGGAGTGGCGGGGGGCGGAAATCTTGTGACACGCTTAGAGTCGAGCGATTGGGATGAAACTTGGTGGGAAGAACAAGGACAAGAACTACATACATCCGATCACAACAAACCCACGAATTGACGAATTCCTACTTTCATCCTTCGTCCCAGTCTTGCAAGTGCCATATGAGCTTCCAGCTCTTTTGTCTACTTTCTTTCTGTTATATACTCCATCATTTTCTCTTTCTTGTACGATGGGTGAAAATAAACATTACATGACTTTACAAAAATGAGTTTTTAGCGTGCTAAAAGTTTATGAGTGCTTAATGAGTTTGTGCATGCTAAGTATTTCTTGTTATGGCACCTGCAGCCTCTGGCTCGAGTGCGATATACCCATCCAGTTACGCTGTCGGACGTGGGGCGGTCTGTCCCATGATGGCGAGTAAAGGTACTTCCAGATGTGCTAGGACGATGAAACTTGGCAGGCATTTGAAAGGGCCCGATCAAACTAATTTGGAAATAATCAGTTTCCCGATCCGACCGCCTGGGGGGTGGTGGTGGAGAGAAGGGGAATCCGGAAAATTTAGTCGTGCATAACTTTTGAACGGGGGATCCGATTCGAATAAAACTTAATAACTAAAGAGAGGACATGCGTCTGATGTCACGTTTAGAATCTGGACCAGATTTGACAGCTGTGGTGGAGTTGGGACGGGGGATACCGGAAACCTTGTGAAACGATTAGATTGGAGGGATTGGAGTGGAACTTGCTGGGAAGAACAATCATTTGCTCCAGGTAAATCATTTACAAAATCGGACTGGATTCGGACACTTGGGCGTTAGAGTGGAGGAGGATTTCCCGGATTTCGGTGATGGCGGTTCTGGAGATGTGCACGGTATATCAGATGCCCGATCAAACTGACTCTCGATCCGATTAGCTCGGGGGGAGTGAAGGGAGGGAATCTTGAAGTTTGAGTCATGCGTAACTTTGGAAAGTGTGATCGCATTCGAGTGAAGTTAATTAATTGAACAGAGCACAGTTCTCTGATGAACTTTTGCATGCCCTGATCGGTTCCGACAAATGTTTGGGGGGGGGGGGAATAAGTTACCCACTTAGACTTCAATAGAGGTCAGGATGTAACTTCGTTGGAATAACAAACAAATGGTCTAGATATATCATTTACAGAACTGGATTGGCTCTGGGTACTGTGAGGGGAGTTGGAGGGGGGGGGGGTGTCCGGAATTCCGGTGATTGCGAGTTAAGCTGTACTTCCGGACGTGCTAGAAAGATGAAGCTTGGCTGCAGTATTAGAGATTTTACAAGATTGGCTTAGAAATCGTCTATTCCCAAGTCCGACCATTCCTTAAGGTACTAATCTTAACCGTAAAGTAAAAACAAAAATACTTCTAAGCAAAATATATTTTAATCATACCCATGGGCCCAATGTTTTTGCCTCAAGAGTTTTGATTACAACTGAGTTTCTACCAGCCTTAAAGTTCGCATCTGAACTGCAAAATAAACAGGAACAAAGGATTCGATGGGATCCCAAAAATTCAATATTTGATCCAGACAATTGGGTCTTGTCTTCGCCAGATCCAGTCTTCGCCAGACACCTTAAACATTTTTACTATTAAAATTCAGAAACAGATTAAGGCCAAATAGCTAATCATCTTAGAAAACCAAGTTCAGATATGGATTCAGCATGTGTGTTTACCCCTGTAAGTCACAACTGTTTTGACGAAAACTTCCTTCCTTACTTCTGCCAATTTCTCAGTTTCGGCCGAATTCTTGAACTACTTGTCCGGCCAAAAAAAGCTAAAAAAACGAATTCAGCGTATCTTCTTTCCGCAACATCTAATCAACTTCAAATAAAAATTTAACTCATTACAATTTTTCCGGTTCCAGCCGGATTCGCGCCCGCTGGCAGACAAACATTGGGTGGGGGCCTCCCCCCATACGTGACGATGATGGATATATCCCTAGCCAGTCTTCCAATAAATTAATATGTAATATTATAAGATAGTCCTTCAGCCCAAGCTGACTGCGAATCATATTTGACTGTGCAAAACGGATAAGTCAGCTACATTTTATTCGAGCTATATCTCGGCCCTTCTTGGCAAGGGTCCTCTGAATCAGTCAGGATAGCGACTTCGAATGAACTGAATTTCGTTCAAGGCTAGCGGGTCTTCAGGTATGGTAAATTAGAAGGATTAGGGGTTATGCCCAGGTAGATTCTCATAGCCTCAAAAATGATAGTAACATCTGGCAATCCCTGGAACTGATCAGCTTAAGATTTGGTCACCTGAAAAAGTTAGAAAGGATTCTCCCATTTTGATACTTGGAACAGATTCTTAAAGCCCAGGGTATGGTCAAGGAGAAAAACCTAAAAATATTCCACCAGATATTTGAAAATTTGTCCCTCGGTACACCATCTCATGGAGTTTACCCAGTCCTAAGAATTGAGACGGATAACCACAATATTTCCAATTTATTTGATAATAAAGCTGATCAAATCTCTCGTGGGCAGAGCCCAAATCCGATGTTTTTTAGTCACAAACAAAATAGAATAAGTTGTCAACAACAAAAAAAATAACAGGGCAGAAAAATGCTAAAGATCATTATACCGCTTTACGAAGCTCGTCACAATGCTTCTACTATAACGCATAGTTTTACAGTAGAAAGAAAGAAAAGTTTATTTGAGCCCTACGGCCATACACAACATGATGTATTGATACAACACTGCAGAGAACACGTGCTGATATAAAACAATACTTATTTTCTTTCACTCGGGCTCGACTGAGCCTCTCCCGCCTTTTCCACATATCGTGCCATTTTGCATATGGTTCCAGGCTTCGAAGACCTCAGGATATCAGAAAGTAGCACCAACCGATGGTCCCCCCAAATTTCATCCCTAAGACTTTCAAGCTCCTGGCACTCCATGAGGAGATGGGCTAATTTATTATCCTCATTTCCGCAATACCCACACTTACCATTTGTACCCTTATTTTTTTTAAATCTTTGTTCCCTATGTACTGGAAGGCAATTTCCCTTCAACTGGATCCATGATTTTAAGTATTTTCAGTTTGGGAACCTTCTCAGCCACTTCTCCGGGGGGACGAGATCTTACAGGAATAAAGGGTGGGGCAAGGAATGAACGGTACATGGGGTGCTGGAGAAGGGAGGAGCTAAAGTTACGGCATAGTTTTTCGCGGCGGGAAGAAAGGGATTCAGTTTTAAATTCTTTGAGGTGAAAAGAGTAAGGTAAGGAGGGAACCGCCCTAGATAATTTGCAGCGCTATTTTTTCAGTTTATAATAAGACATTATTGTCTATTTTATCAGTTACAATAAGACATCTTTTCTTTTTAGTTCCTCATATTCAATAGTGCGGATGTATCAGCTGTGACAGATCAGGGATGGACGCCACTCCATTCAGCGGCGCACTGGGATGCCGCGGATTGCTCCAGTTTCCTGTTGAAGTGTGGCGCAGATGTCAACGCCAAATCTAACGGTGGTAAGTTGTTTTCTTACCACGGAACAACGCTGTTCTGCCACTTGTACCAAGGGTCCTTTATGCAAATTTTTACAAACGTACCCACACCTTGTAAGAAAATATGCATACATATTATTATACGTACATACCTATACCGTTTAAGTCTAGTATCGGTCAGATATCAGATGATACTCCTGACAGTATTAATTGTAGTGTCTGCAACCATTCGATGCGATACAAACTAAGTACTAATCCTAACCAGAAAGTACAAAAAATAAGTTTAAGCAAAGTATAGCCTACATTTTAACTCAAATTAATTTTTAGAACCCTTGGTGCGTTTCTTAACTGAAAATTAAAAAAAAATATAAATATTCCTTCAGCCCAGGGTGATAGTACAAAACAAAAACACCAGCTGAATTGGAGCTATATTTCGACCCTTTTTGGCAAGGGTCCTCTTCACGCTTCTTTGATCCTGAAGAGGACCCTTGCCAAGAAGGGCCGAAATATGGATCCAGTAAAATTGAGCTGACGTATCTGTTTTGCACTATCAAAAAGAATCCTTTAACCAAACGATATATTCATGATTCCCAAGGACCCATGATCATTTTTGCCTCAAGGGTTTTGCTTAAAAGTGAATTTCATAAAGTACAAATAATAATTTGAGCAAAAAGTAAATTTTTGTGATTCCAATGAGCTTATCATAATTGGTGCTTCAGGAATGTTCATTAAAGATGAATCTCTAGCGCCGTTAAAGTGCGCATCATGACGGCCAAATGCACAGATAAAATAGTTTTTTACGAACAATATATTCTCTTGATTTCTAAGGACCCGTGATCATTCTTATCTCAAGGGTTTTGCTTACAAATAATCACAACAAACCCACGAATTGACGAATTACTTTCTTTGTCCTCTGACCCAGCCTTGCAAGTGCCGTATGAGCTTCCAGCTCTTGCTATGGTATTTGCCTTCCGTCCAAGTGGCAGATAGAGATCAGTTTTCCGTCGGTCTGTCCGTCGGCCAGTTCTTCGATCGTGGGTTAGAGTACTTCCAGATAGGATAGGACGATGAAACTTGGCAGGCGTATTATGGACCCGACCAAACAACTTGGAAATAGTCACTTCGCCGATCGGGTAACCGTGGGGGGAGTGGAGGAAGGGGGAGTCCGGAATATTGACCTGTGGACCTGTGTATAACACTTGAACAGGCAACCAGATCTTAATGACACTGAATATTCGGAAAGACCTCGTGTCTCAGATGTCGCACTTAAATTCGGGAACGGATCCGGTGGCTTTGAGCGGAGTTGGAGGAGGGGTACCGGAAATCATGTAACATGTTCAGAATTGACGGATCAGGATGAAACTTGGTGGGAAGAACAAACAGAAGCCCTAGCTATATAGTTGACAAGATCGGACCAGATCCGGGAACTGTGGGGGAGTTGAGTTCCGAAATTCCGACGATCCCGACTTAAGATGCTTCCACATGTGCTAGGATGATGAAGCTTTGCAGGCGTATCAAGGACTCGACCATTTTAACTTAAGACTAGTCATTTCTCCGATTTGACCATCGTGGGGGATTGGAGGGAGGGGGAATCCGGAATCTTAAGGTATGTTCAACTTTTGAACGGGTGACCGGATCTTAATGAAACTTGACATTCAGAAAGAACTCATGTCCGATGTCCCATTCCAAGCGCGTACAGGATCCGATTAATGTGGGGGGAGTTGGGGTGGGGCAACCGGAAATCTTGTGACAGGCCTAGAGTGTAGCGATTGGGATGACACTTGGTGGGAAGAACAATTAAGCCTTAAACCTAGATACATCAGGGACATGCAACCGGACCGGATTCGGGCACCCAAGGGTAATTGGAAGGGGGTGGGGGTGGGGGGGCTAATTCCGGTGATTGCGGTTTAAGGTACTGCCAGATATGCTAGGACGATGAAACTCGGCTTGACCACTAGAGACTTTACCAGATTGGCTTAGGAAAGTCAATGACTTTGTGGGAAAGAGTAAAGCGTTCTTTCATTTCCATAATGAGTCGGAGCTTTCGAAGGTAGAGGCCTATTTTGGGAGTTTTAGTTTCAGTTTTCTGTCATCTTGCAAAGCACAATCACCAAAATGTGTGTGCCGATTCATGGAACAAGGATTACTGGAAAGGACAGAAAAATAACGAATTTGGTATAGATGCGCTTCTTATAATATTGATGATGACAAGGTAGGTGCAATGACAAATGTATTAATAAAGTAATAAACAGCAACCCCAAACATGGCTAAAAATTCGCCTACGCCAGTTCCGGGAACAGCCCGGGAAGTTGGAAGGACCCGGTGGCCAAACTGCCACGCAGGCAGTTCGGTAAAAAAAAATTAGAATGAGCTGTGCTTTCTAGTTGCTATGGTCTTCGAGCGACTAAAAATCCTAAATAAATTTCATACGATGAATAATTAAACATACCAATTAGTGCCACCAAGATCATTATCACCATCATATTCCGAATTATCACCCAGATCAGGAAGGAAGGAATTTATTTCTTTAACATTTCTACAACATGTTGAGCATATTCTTAAACCAAATAGCCCGTCCCAGTATGTGACAACAGGTCACCTGTTCAAGACGGACACCAGTTTATCAGAATAAATACAATAATCACACATTTGGGGGTGCAAGAGCTTAGACGTGTCTAACATCTACTAGCCCATTGACTTAGCCGTGGACCATCCCACGGGTAATTCGTCCGTAAGACAATATCTGCGTTCTTTGTCACGGGAGTTCTCACCGGTGGTCTCCGGTTTGCATGGCACTTGAGCTTACTCAAGTGCTATATAGCGATCGTAATGTATGTCTGTATGTCGGTCTGTCCTCATTTTGCTAGTTTGGGCACTTACACATGACCTAGGACGATAAAACTTGGCACGCATATCAGGGACCCAACCGGATTAACTTGGAAATAATCACTTCCCCGATCTGACCATCAGTGGGGGAGTGGCAACATAGAGAATCCAGAAATTAGTAACATTCATAACTTTGGAACGAATAATCGGGCGTGCATTAAACTTGACAGGTATCAAGAACAAATGTCTTGGATGTTCATTGTCAAATTCGGATCGGATCCGGTAACTGGGGGGGGGGGGGGGCTGGAGGGGGACACCCGAAATGCTTTTTCTAGTTTTCGTCAAACCCCTACCCCTTTCTTCGCACTAGTATAGCTCTGCGCATGGATGAGTCATTCTTTCATCACACTAGTATAGCTTTGCTCGTGGATTCTTTGCAAGAATTCGTTCGGAGAGAGATAGATCAACCGAAGGTCGAAGGGGTTGGCAAAGTATGCTGTTGAACCTTAGTAGGGGTTGATATAGCGGATAATCGGGCGTGCATTAAACTTGACAGGGATCAAGAACAAATGTCTTCGATGTTCATTGTCAAATTCGGATGGGATCCGGTAACTGGGGGGGGGGGGGCTTGAGGGGAAAACCGGAAATACTTTTTCCAGTTTCCGTCAAACCCCTGCCCCTTTCTTCGCAGTAGTATAGCTCTGCGCATGGATGAGTCATTCTTTCAAGCTTTGCTCGTGGATTCTTTGCAAGAATTCGTGCGGAGAGATATAGGTGAACCGAAGGTCGAAGGGGTTGGCAAAATATGTTCTTGGACCTTGTAGGGGTTGATATAGATTACGGGGTGCTAGGATGATGAAACTTGGCAGGCGTATCAGGGACCCGACCAAAACAGCCTGGAGATAATCAGTTTCCCGATCCGACCATCCTGGGGGAGTGGAGGGTGGGGGAATCCGGAAAATTGAGTGGTATGTAACTTTCGAACGGGTGATCGGATTAAAATTAAACTTAATTCCTGAATAAATGACATATCCATTCCATTTGAAGCTCGAACTGGATTCGACAGCTATGGAGGAGTTGGGGGGGGGGGCCGGAAATCCCGAGAAACAGTTTGAATGGAGGGATCGGAGTGGAACTTGCTGGGAATAACCAGCATCTGCTCCAGGTAAATCGTTTACACATTTGGACTGGATCCAGACACTTGGGTTGGAGGGGGTGGAGGGTGTTTCCTGGAATTCCAGTGGTGGCGGTTCTGGGGATTTTCACGACAAAACTTGGGAGGCGTATCAGGGACCCTATCAAACTTGTAGATAAACATTTACTCGATCCGATAGTCGTGGAGGGGGGGGGGGGTAGAACAAGGGGAAATCCGGAATATTGAGTCATGCGTAACTCTGGAACGGGTGATCGGATTTGAGTGAAATTTTGTAATTGAACAGAGGAAATGTCTCTGGTGATCTTTTTCATGTCCGGACCGGATCCGACAACAACGGAAGGGGGGGGGGATATGTGACCGGCTTAGACTGGATGGAACTTTGCGGGAATAACTAGCAGATGCTCCGGATAAATCATTTACAGAACCGGATTGGCTCAGGCGACTGTGAGGGGAGTTTAAGGGGGAGTCCAGAATTCCGGTGATCGCGAGTAAAGGTACTTCCAAATGTGCTAGGACGATGAAACTTGCTGGAGTATTAGAAATTCGACAAGATTGGCCTTAGAATTCACCATTTTCCAAATCCGACCATTCCTTCAAGTACCAATCATGACCGCAAATTAAGAAAAATACTTTTAAGCAAAATATGCATGATCACCATGAGCCCATTACCATGTTTACCTCAAGGGTTTTGCTTAAAAATGAGGTTCTAGCTCCCTTGAAGTGCGCATCTTCACCGCACGGTCGAAAAGTACTTTTTATCAAACGATACATCTCCACCCATGATCATTTGTGCCACAAGGGTTCTATTTTTGACCAAACGCGTATATATCAATGATCCCTAAGAATACAGATGCATTTCTAGCGCCTTTAAAACTGGAAATTACGCAGCAGCAATTCAAAGAAGAAACGTACTTGATATAAATGTCGAAACCATATTGAAGACCATTGAACCGCCCAACGAAGAAGAGGAGTTCTAGTCTAGAAATGCCTTTTACAGTACTTTTTACTTACTAGTGTATAATAAAATAATATTCGACTCTGTACAAAACAAGAATTGCCCAACGAAGAAGAGGAGTCTAGAAATGCCTTTTACAGTACTTTTTGCTTACTAGTGTATAATAAAATAATATTCGACACTGTACAAAACTCCCAAACAAAAAACTCCCGCCAACATTTTACTTATTCTTGCAAGTGCCATATGAGTTTTCTGCTCTTGTTCTTATAAGCCGTTTTTGCATCCACCGGTGACTTCTCACCAGTCTTATAACCCGTTTTTGAACTGGCCAGTATCCGGTTTTACCTCACCGGTGCGGACTAACCAGAACCTCCTCGGGAGCCCGGCTTCAGCGAGGAGTTAGCCAGTTTTCATCAACTCACCGGTGAACCAAATAAACGCGTTTTAAGGGAAGAAACGGTCACTGGTGACTAAACACCAGAGACAGCCCAGAGTGCAACGAACCCAGCTAATACATTACAAAGCAGAAGTTTAACACAAATTTATCCAGATAGGCAAACTGACATCGGAGACCCGGAAGACTAAAAAACACTCGGAGCAAATACAGAGTGCTCTATCGTATTTTAGTCGGGCCGTGCTCTTCTGGCCAACACCGGACCCACTTCCAAACGATAACAATTAACAAATTAGAAACTTAGCAAAAACAAGAATGTCAACCCAGACGATAACTTCGAATTTTGCCTCACACTGACAATTAGACTGAATCCAATAAACAAAGATTTTCAAACTGCTATTATTTGTGCTTGAACCGAGCGAGTAATTATGTCAGTAGTTTTTTCCGTTGCGAAATACGAAAATGAGTCTATTAATTTCGAAATATCGTATGTTTGCGCCTTTACCGTGACTCAGAAGCTTGGATACTCGATCGAAGCTATCGGTAGTCTGATTAATCTTGACCATTCATTTCTACAAGGACCGCTTTCTATAAGGAATAACCGCCCATACAACTGATCACCCAGTCTGGACCATTTCTTCTTGACAGTAGGAACCACCAATCACTACTACCGGGAACAGCCCTTCCCAACTATCGACCCAGCAACAAAATAAACTTCATTTCTGAAAGTCCGAAGAAATGGACACGGAAAATCGTTTTGCCTTTTTCTTTTACCTCAATGTTTAACATGAATTCATAATGGTCCTGGTTGCATGCAAGCAAGAGCTTACTAAAACTGATGTATTATAAGTTCTTGGTATAAGGAACTGAATTTAGTTATTATACTACGATAATTCCTAATATACCCCCCCCCCCCTCCTACCAATTGCTCGTTCGTTTTGTCAGAAAAATTCCTCGTTTGAGAACATTGGCTTTGTTTGCTTCAAAGCGAACTGTTTTTTGGATGAATCTGAGACGTCAATTGTCCTATGACGAATTGTCAAGTTGTCTCTCCGACGAATTGAACGTGGGTGAACATAGATGATTAGCTACGTTCGTTTTCGTCGTTCGGTTCGCCGTTCCAGCCCTCGTTCAGCTACAAGCGTTTTCTTTACAACGCCGTTCGAACGGCGTTGAACTGCCGATATGTAGTTTTCTTTTTTCGGTTGAACTGCCGTTTCACTCGTCGTTCTCGAAACGACGAATTGGGCCGGAAAGTCAAGTTGCAACACTTCCATTCAGTAATACCTTAAAAATATCTTAAATTGCAGCTTGGAGCAATTGAAGGATTTTCCATCCTGTAGCATTGCTCATCGGCGCGAATTTTCGAAATTGTCGATAAAACAAATTTAAGTTGTAAACCAAGTTTAAAAACAATGGTTCTGTTATGCTAAAATCCATTTTAGTACTTTATTATAACTGCTGTTGCAAATATTAAGTTTGTTCGACTATTAACGTTTTCGTATCAACGTCGTTCGTGAAACGACGTTTCTTCGTACCGACAACGACGAAAACGAACGCGACTTTTGTCTCTCGGATGAATCGCCTGCTGGACGCAATGTTTCATAAGAAACACCGCGGACCAACTGCGTCCCGTAAAAACTTCTATTAGTACGGACGAGAATCCCAGTTCTACGGATGAAGATTGCAAATTTTCTGTCCGGCTACCAAACCTGTCGCTGTAGAAATCAAATAACTGACATGTGAAAACATTTTTTGGAATCGTATGGGTATTCCTTTGTTTATTTATAAAATTTAGCTGCTGTAAATATCAAGTCTTAGACATAAGAAAACAGTTTCTGGAAGCGTATGGATTTTCCTTTGTTTATTTACAAGTTCTGTTGCTGTACCCAGGGCATACTGGCTCTTAGCAACACTAATTTCTACACTATCATCGTTATGATTGGTTCATGTCTCATTAATGTCCAGGACTGCAAATAATAAGCAAAGCAAATAGTTTCGCACGACAACCGTTGAAGGTTCGCGAAGCGCAGGTTTCCGTTATGAAAATCAATTAGGACATCAAGTCAGCGTGCGGAAATTCTACAAATTAACGTCATGATTCGATTGACGGCTAAAAACAGATGTCAGCTGAGATTTATTCCAGCAATTTTTCGGCCCTTCTTGGCAAGGGTCGTCTTCGGATTGTAGCTAGAGTATTGCAGCTTGTTCTTCGATCTACAACCTGAAGGGCACTATGTATGATGTCATAGACCCTTGGAAATCATGAGAATGTATCGTTTGATAAATTAAGTATTTAATTTTTCCACTTGGCTGTGATGATGCGCAGGACGCTATTCATCTGTAATCAAAATCCGGGAGACAAAAATTATCTTGGGCCTTTTAGGATCATGAATATATATAGATGATCCCAAAGGGCCTAAGATCATTTTATATGGTTTGTTCAGTTTTTGGGATCCCAAAACGTAAGTGGAGGGATACCTATGACATCGCAAAAGTTGTCCGTCTATCCGTCCGTCTGTCCGTTCGTCTGTAAGCACGATAACTCTCGAAGGAAATGAGATATTTTGATGAAACTTGGTGTTAGGATTCGTTGGGTCGTCAGACCAGTAAAGTTCGTAGATGGGCTGTGTAGCCCTACATTTAGGGGTGGGGGAGGGGGTTCAAATTAAGGGGCAAACAAAATATTTTGAAACAGCTAATTTGATAGTCGATTATTCGGTAAGAAGACATGCTGAACACGTTGGTGGAAACCATTTTGTCATCGGACAAGTAGTTCGCCTGGAATCCGGCCAAAACCGGAAAGTTTGTTGAAAGTAAAAGTTTTATTTGAAGTTGATTAGATGTTCGATTTAGAGGTAGGAAGACATGCTGAAGACGATGGTGAAAACTATTGTCTTGACGGACAAGTATTTCGACCGGAATTCGGCCAAAACCGGAAAGTTTGTTGAAACTAAAAGTTTTATTTGAAGTTGATTAGATGTTCGATTCATAGGTAGGAAGACATGCTGAAGACGACGGTGAAAACTATTTTCTTGACTGACAAGTATTTCGACCGGAATCCGGCCCAAACCGGAAAGTTTGGCAAAATTAAAAGTTTCATTTGGAGTTGATTAGATGTTCGATTTAGGGCAAGAAGACATGCTGAAAACTTATGTGAAAACAATTTTCTACCCGGACATGTAGTTCGCCCGGAATCCGGCCAAAACTGGAAAACTGTTGGAAGTTAAAGTTTTATTTCTAGTTGATTAGGTAAGCGATTTAGGGGAAAGAAGAGATGCTGAGTCCCTGTATGACAATAATATTTTACCCGGACATATAGTTCGACCGGTATCCGGCTGGAATCGGAAAATTTGTTATAAGCTAAATTTTTATTTGAAGTTGATTAGATGTTCATTACTGGGTAAAGAAGATACCCTGATTTCGTCGTTGAGCTTTCTTTTTTCGCCGGACAAGTAGTTCTGGAGTTTGGCCGAAACCGGGAAATTGGCAGAAGTGGCAGGAAGTTTTCGTCAAAACAGATATTACTTATAGGGGTAAACACACATGCTGAATTCATATCTGAACTTGGTTTTCTCAGGTGATTAGCTATTTGGCCTTGATCTGTTTCTGAATTTTAATTGTAAAAATGTTCAAGGAGTCTGGCGATGACTGGATCTGGCTAAGACAAGACCCAGTTGTCTGGATCAGATATTGAATTTTTGGGATCCCATCGAAACCTTTGGTCTTGTTTTGTAAGATGCGTACTTTAAGGGTGCTAGAAATCCCTTTCCAAGCAAAACCCTTGAGGCAAAAATTATCATGGGTTCATGGGGAACATGAACATGTATATTTTGCTTGAAAGTATTTTTAGCACTTTGCGGTTAGTGTAGTAGTAAGATGAGTACTTTAAGGGATCAATCTGGGATGATGACAATTCCTAAGCCAATCTGGTCATGTCTCTAGTGGTCAAGCCGAGTTTCATCGTCCTAGCATATCTGGCAGTACCTTACCGGAATTAGCCCGCCCCCTCCCCACCCCCTACTAATTCCCCCCGATTGCCCAAATCCGGTCTCCGAAAATATGGCCTCTACCTTCGAAAGCTCCGACTCATTATGGAAATGAAAGAACGCTTTACTCTTTTCCACAAAGTCATTGACTTTTTATTTGCTTCTAGTTCAGTCTACCCTATGCCGCCCCCTGTAGTTAATGTCTCATGTGAGCTTGAAGCGAGGTTACAGCTGAACTCGCTTTGCTGCAGGCATTAGACTGTCAGGCATCATGAGGAGGGGTTATCTTTTAACGGGCGAACGAGTTGTCGGCGAAACGAACCCAATCGAAACGTCCCTAAATAAGGTTTGAAGTCAAGCTGACCGTTCATCACGGAAGAAATAGAAAACCGTGATTTTTGGGTTTTTTCTTGATCAGCTAGTTATCCCTCTAAGATGATGTGCGAGGGATAAATATAATTTCGGATTTTGTTTTTGCGAGTAGTTTGACTGACTAGTCCGCGTGCTCTCTGTCTTCCAGTTTTTCAACATCTAGTGGGACCCCTTCGACGAATTCGGTGACCTACGCAAACATGGACGTAGCTGCTTATTTAGCTTGTGTTCTACCGGTTAACAAGCTTACCCGATGCACGCACCTGGTCATGACTAAAATAAATATCATCATCGTTGTATATTTATTTCCTTCACAAAATTGCGTTGCACCATTTTCAGCAAAGATTTAAGCAGCCTCTGAACCCCCCCCCCCCCCCCAGGGCGCACCGCAAAACTCTCGTTCGCCTCTTTGATAAACCGATAAATCCTCTTAACAAGACTCTATGAAGAATATAGAAGACTACACAAATGGCTCGTATTATATATAGTTATCTCCCAAAAGGACTTGATTCAGGAAAAGAGCTTTTTGTGTCCCATTATGTACTGGGGGAGATTACAGTTCAGTAAACTTGGAGAAGACATAGAAGAAATGGTTGTCTTAGGCGAAAGAGTGATCAAGACCATAGAGCTGCGTCAGTCTAAAAGCCCGACTGAAACGCCCTTCAAAATTAACCTAAGCGGGTTCTTGATTAAATATGGTGTTAAAACAAGACTCGATGGTGCCCTTTATACATCAGCCGGTGCAGTTGGCCGTACGACTATACCTGGTCCGATGCCAGCACATAATTAATGAGATGAAGGAATTCTTGACGAGTTTGATAAATGTCATTTTTTGATAAATTCAGAACCAACAAAGAATGTCTCTGAATGGAACGTGCTTTCATAACGTTAATCAAAAGTTCGAAAGGGTGTAAAGAATACGCGCTGAATTCGTAGCTGTTCTTGCCTTTTTCAGCGGATAAGTCAGTAATGTAGCATAGATGCGCGAATCCGATCATGGAAGGATTCGAATCCGAATCCGAATCCAGGACTAGGCAAGAATCCGAATCCAGCATTTTATGCTGAGGATTCGAGTCCGGAATCGAATCCGGGATCCAATCTGACCTAAAAAAAATTAAATCGTATACATAGGTTACAGTTCTAAAAATCAGAGTGGACAAAAAAGTACTGAGGGCAAATGAGACAGTATTTCTGGGTACTCATGCGTGGTTATCATTTTATGGTTTTCCTCTCGGCAATCAGGAATGACTGTGCGGCCCGTTTCGGAAAATGGAAACTGGAACGGTGAAGATTAAAAACTGGAGCGGATTCGTAAGATCCGGGGTTTGGAATCCTAGTCCGAATCCAGCCTGGAAAGCAGAAGATTCGAATCCGGATTCGAATCCGGCCAAAAGGACGAATCCTGGATCCGAATCCGAATACGGATTCGGATTCGCCCATCTCTGGTTTGTCGCAGTGCAGTCGGCGAGAACTGGAGCTTAGAAAGTTCTCCAGCAAAACTGGTTCGAAGATTGGTATATTGGAGAAAAAAAAAAGGTGAGTCGAGAAGTACGGTTTGTTCTCGTCTTGGATTGAAAGTCTAGTCGGAATTGGTTCAAAGCCGGATCATATCCCTCCTTGCTTATGAACTTTCTATTGTATCAGTAACTTCCGACTTCCCAAGATTTTATTGTCCCATTATGCCACATAGATGGCAACGGTTCCGGCTACCCCTGTCAACCCCCCGCCGCCATCCCCCCCCCCACACACAGTGCTAACAAAATGCAATATACTTTATGAAAATATATGGCCTAGAGCGAGGGGCTAGCGAGCCAACACGCGTTTACATTTAACTCGCGTGTTTAGGAAAAATCCTGAAGTGTTGCAGTTTTTATTTAGTATACATTCATCATCATCATCATCATTTTATTTGTAACCCGTTTCTGAACAAAACTGGACGAGGCCCAGAAAAGACGGAGTAAAAAACAAGAAAAACGAAAGAGAAACAACAGAAAGGAAAAACATACTTCGATAACTAAGAACTCGGAACAAACAAAAAAGACCAAAGATGGAATGAATCCTGACATTCGGTAGAAAAATCATTAATCCGCTTCTCAGTAACTCCCGCTGGGTTTACCAATCGGTACTTTCTCTGCAGAAAAGAATTGCTCTGCAGAAAATGCTCTGCAGAAAAGAATTCATCGTGGGGATGGGGGGATACCGGGGGTAGTGTGTCTGGAGGGGGGGGATACCGGGGGTAGTGTGTCTGGAGGGGGGGGGGGTCGCCAGTTTTTGTTTTTGCCTAGATCCAGGTGGCTCGTAGTCTGGGAATCCGTAGTCTCTGGAAATCTGTTATACCAGACTGTCTGTATCAGGAATTCCAGAAAATGATCACCTTTGGGTTGGAGTTTATTTTAGACTTTTAGTTTTGATAGTTGTGAAATACCGTAAGGCTAAATCACGTAATAAATTCATTATTCCATTGAAATCTCGTTGGAAAGGGTTCATCGGAAATTCTAGAAAATGATCACCTTTGGGTTGGAGTTTATTTTAGATTTTTAGTTTTGTAATAATTATAGTTGTGAAATACCGTAAGGCTAAATCACGTAATAAATTCATTCGTCCATTGAAATCTCGTTGGAAAGAGGGACCCATGAAATTAGGTGAAGTAAAAATCTTCTCAAGGCTAAAGTTCTGATCCTACCACATGATTAAACCTCTTCAGCGAACGGAAGGAATTGGGGTTTTATGTGTATTCAAACAATTTTTTGGTTGCGATATTTAAAGGACCCCTCGCACTATTATTTACTCTTCAACTTACAGTATTGTAAGATTTTGGAATACTTTATAACTGTGCTGTGCTTTCAGCGAATAACCCACCGTTTTTGCTGTGTTAAGCCTTTTCTGAGACCCGTTGACATGAAGCGTAAACAGGGAATTAATTTACATAGCCGGTTTTACTGATGGAAAAGCTTCTCGCAGACAACTGTCGACAGCGTGATACACATTGAAGGTAGCAAAACACGGCAATTGAGAAAATCAGCGTGGTTTTGTTAGAGGGGTTAGAATGTATCGTACGAAATTGGGGTCTCCGGGTTTAGAAATATGTGGAGTGGTTCTGGAAGTAGGTTGCATTAGTAAATGGTAAGTCAGGTCCTTTAAGCCCTTCTTGGCAAGGGTCCTCATCAGCAGGGACGTCACTAGCCTTTTACCTTGGGGGGGGGGGGGGGGGCGTCCAGTTTTTGCCGACGGACTTAAAAGTTTGCCGAAAAAACAATTACATTTCTCGACATCATAGAATAGAACGGGTATAAAACTTATTGTGATGCATCGGTTGTGATTATTCCTTTAATGTAAATTCGTATATTTAAATTCACGTATTTTGCTTTTCGTTTTAGCTTTCGTTAAAAAGTAAAGCTTCCAACGACGAACCTTCGAAGCTACCCAGAACAAGTTAAAAGTTAACTACGCAGGTGAAATTTTGTAGTCTGCCTTTTTTGTGGAAGAATTTAGCTATACCTGCCATGCAGTTCGAGTTCTAGCTGTTAGTGTGTTTCAAACCCCCAAGAATTTCAATGCTAGAATTAAACACGTTCTTCCAATTAGAAAACACTACGAACTTCGTCGCAGGCGAAATTTTTCTTGTAAAACTAACTGTAATGCATCAGTTGTATTTATTCCTATAATGTAAATTTGTATTTTTAAATTCATAACTTCGATTCTTCGTTGAAGGATTTCGCTAAAAAGCGAAGCTTCCATCGACTCTACCCAGAACAAGCTAAAACTTAGCGCCGCATTAAAAAAAAAAAAATCCGCCTTTTTCCTGAAAAACTGATCTATATATACCATAGAAGTTCTAGCTTTTAATGCGTGCCAAACTCCCAAAAATGTCAAGCCTAAACCGCCAACTAAAATAAACACCGTTCTTGCAAACAAAGAATACTAGGATATCCGCCGCAGGCGACATTTTGTGGAAACGCTGATGAGCAGAGCGCCCTTTTGCCATCCCAGATAAAATTCAAGCAACCTGTGATCTTACGTACCAAAAGAACCTGATGTGCCGGCAAGAATACCAACGCACGACAGAGCCATTCATAATTCGATTTCTTCTGCGTTTTGCCCCGCAACAACTTTATTTCTTACGTGTAATAGAAGCAGATGTGCCGACGAAACTTAAACTTTCGGGATGCGCCCGACAAATCTTTACAGAATTAGATATCTTAAGAGTAAAAAGAACCTGTGAATTTGCCCGACAAGACTGCAAAGACATTGATTTCTTAATTGTAAAAATAACATGATGTACGGACGGTACATATGCTTCCCAGGCGCGCCCAACAACTCTTTGCAGAACCCTATGTGCCGACAACTCGACCGATGCCCGACAAAAGCATACAAAATTGTATTTCTTCTGTATAAATAGAACCCGATGTATAGAACACCCGTGGCTCGACAAAAGCACACAAAGACCGAATTCTTATGTGTTTTGCCCAACAAATAATTGCAAAATTTGATTTATTGCGTTTAAAAAGAACCCGATGTGTCGACGAGTCGACCGAAGCCCGACTAAAGAAGACAAAATTTTGTTTCATCTGTGTTTGCTGGCGCTCTGCCAGGCTTTCCCCCGACTAAAGTACTTTATCAAGATCTTTGGGGGGGGGGCACAGTGACGCCCCTGCTCATCAGGCTGTATTTAAATAATAAGTAAACCTACGTTGCGTATAGGTCTACTTAACGTGAAGTGTTGTGAGGGCAATACTTTGGTTTTGTTTCTTCACTGTCTGTTAAATGCTGAAGTTGTCAACTTATCGAAGCTTTTAAAACGGTATGTTCTAAGAACAACATAAGGTACACAAACGAGCAAAAGCTGTAATCCCCTCATTGCCGAAGATGATTATGAGCTAACAATCGACTGTTGCTTACAAGTCCCCTACATGTCGCACAACTGGTATCGCCTATTTTTGGTTTCATTGTGTACCTTACTACTGAAGTTGGCAACCCCTTGAAACTTTCAAACTGTTTTATCCCATGAAGGAGCTTTTGTTCAAAAAAGATGGATTACATATTCTTTGATCAGCTCATCAAGTGCTATCGATTTCCTGAACAACAACAAAAGAATATCGGAAGAAGGGACTAAATTGACATTTCAGTCAGTTGAACTTTATCTTTTTCAATCGTAGACATCGTGACGGATGAACACTTGGAACAATATCTTATATAATCTAGTTGGTACTATAAGGCTATCCGTAACTTTTCAGGATTAAAATACCATAGATGACACGATTAATTATTACGAAACTATCTCATTTTTTTACATTATCGTTTCTACCCGTTGCGTAAACAGTTAATCCTAGGTTACAGCGATAGACTATCGATACAAACTTTCTTACCGTCAGATTTATAGAAGTCGAATATAATGTGCACCAATTTGCACAAGTTTCTACCCCCTCGCGAACTGATTCTTACTTATAAGTCCATCTCCCGTGATAGAGATCAAGTTCACCGGAAACAGATAACGGGTACACCAGCTAGCAAAAGTTGCAAACCCCTTATTGCCGAAGTTGATTATGAGCTAACAGTCGACTGCTGCTTACAAGTCCCCTAATAACCAGATTGTAATAAATAAATAATCAAATTGTTCTTACCATTGAATACACCGAAAACAAATAACAGGTAGACCAACTAGCAAAAGCTGCCAACCCATCATTGCCGAAGATGATTATGAGCTAGCAGTCGACTGTTGCTTACAAGTCCCCTACATTTCTTACAACTGGTATCTCCTATTTTTGGTTTTTATGTGTACCTTACAACTGAAGTTGTCAGCCCCTTGAAACTTTAAAACTGGTGTATCTCATGAAGGAATTGTTGCACCAAAAAACAGATGACAATATAATTTGATCAGCTCATCAACTGCTATCGCTTGCCGTCGAAAAACAAACTTCTACCTGAATTACTTCAGAAATTGACACTCCTGCGTAGGCCAACTTTCTAACGTCACCACTTAGAAAGGAGCAAAGTTTCTTAGCGATGAACGAACTCTTAAAGTTTAAGAGGTACATCTGATACCATTTCTCTACTGCAATCCCAAGTGCAAAAAAACGAATGATAAAATCAGCTGAAATCGCGAACAGAAATGGATAGAAACAACAGATGGTATTTATCACTCAAAGAAGATATGTTGGCTGTGGTGCTGAGTAATTGCCGCATACATTTAACACTTATAGATTTTAGTCCATCTTAAATTTGAAACTGGTGCCTGCCTGCTTGCGTGCTACAACGGAGCTTTCCACTCGAAAGCAGAAACATGGTTTGATAAAACGAAAAGTTGGGTGCACAGCTTCAGATAGTCCTCTCTGGGATAAGCTGTATAACTCCACTTCACTTCGCACACCGTAGGCTCTAGCTCGAGGACAAGTAAAAAACATCCCCAGGCAAGAGTTCTACGGAGCTTTCCAAAGTGTAATGTCATATTCATCAATCTGGCCTAAGGTCCACACTTTCCGTAAAAACCGCACAGTTTAGACCCTTACCAGTTACCAGGAATAAAATGAAATTGGCGGCTTAGGAAAAAAAAAACGAGGACAAAACCTAAGTGTTGCTCTCGCAACACAAATAACGAGAACAAAACCATTGTGTTGCGAGAAACACCAAAAAACGAGGCCAAAACCAAAATGTTGCTCTCGCAACACAATAAATACTATTATTGGGATCCCAAAACGTAAGTGGAGGGATACCTATGACATCGCAAAAGTTGTCCGTCCGTCCGTCCGTCTGTCCGTCTGTAAGCACGATAACTCTCGAAAGGAATGAGATATTTTGATGAAACTTGGTGTGAGGATTCGTTGGGTCGTCGGACCAGTCAAGTTCGTAGATGGGCTTTGTAGCCCTACATTTAGGGGTGGGGGAGGGGGTTCAAATTAAGGGGCAAACAAAATATTTTGAAACAGCTAATTTGTTAGTCGATTATGGGGTAAGAAGACATGCTGAGGGCTATGGTGAAAACCATTTTGTCATCGGAAGAGTAGTTCGCCCGGAATCCGGCCAAAACCGGAAAGTTTGTTAAAAGTAAAAGTTTTATTTGAAGTTGATTAGATGTTCGATTTAAGGGTAGGAAGACATGCTGAAGACGATGGTGAAAACCATTTTCTCGACGGACAAGTAGTTCGCCCGGAATCCGGCCGAAACCGGAAAGTTTGTTAAAATTAATTTATTTCGAGTTGATTAGGTGTTTGATATAGGGCAAGAAGACATGCTGAACACTTATGTGAAAACAATTTTCTACCCGGAAATGTAGTCCGCCCGGAATCCGGTGAAAACCGGAAAGTTGGTTAAAAGTAAAAGTTTAATTTGAAGTTGATTAAATGTATGATTTATGGGTAAAAAGACATGCCGAACATGATGGCGAAAATCATTTTCTCGCCGGACAACTAGTTCGCCCGGAATCCGGCCAAACCCGGAAAATTTGTTAAAAGCGAAAGTTCGATTAGATGACAGATTAAGGGGTAAGAAGAGAGGCTGAGTCGGTATATGACAATGTTTTTTTACCCGGACATATAATTATACCGGAATCCGGTAGTAACCGGATTTTTTTTAAGTCAACATTTTATTCAAAATTGATTAGATGTTCTTTATAGGGATTAGGAGATACGCTGGTTTTGTTTCTGTATTTTTTTTTGCTGGACTAGTAGTTCGGTCGGAAATCGGCAGGAAGTCTCGGTCAGTATCGTCAAAATAGATATGGCTTATAGAGGTATATCTGAACTTGGATTTCTCTGATGATTAGCCTGTCCAAGACTGGATCTGGCGAAGACAAGACTCGATTGTCTGAATCAAATATTAGATTTTCGGGATCCCATCGACACCTTTGGTCTTGTTATGAATAAGATCGACTATTTATTGTTAGTATAGAAGCTTCCATCATTTATTACAGAGCCTCGTTTTTGTTGCAATAGCGGTGCCGCATCGCTGCTGCAGCACTTCTTTGCCTTTTCACAATATGCATTTTTGGATTCACTTTCTTCTTGGTTGAAGCGGCAGCGCTGCAATACCTTGCAGGGAAGCACGGACTTGGTCGGTGAGCAAGTCCGCGATCCTCGAGAAGCGCTGCCGTCTTCCTCGGAAGCACTGCAGTGCAAAAACGGATGTAGATAGAATCAGTCCGGAATCGGCCGAAAAGTGGACCTGCAACAGAAACGAGGCTCAGGTTCGTTTCTTCCATTCCCCAACGTTATCTCAGACGTTTGACAGCCTGGGGAGGACCCTTGCCAAGAAGGGCCAAAATATCGCTGCCGAAGCATTGTAGCTGAAGTATCCGTTTTATCGGTTTGTGTGTGTGTGGGGAGGGGGTCGTTACACTGTGTAGCACAGGATTTGATTTTCTCTTTTCGTTCCTCACCTCTGCGACAACAGCATCAGGTGAATGCGTGTTTTCGTTCACTTTAGCAGTTACTGTATCACCACTAACCCTCATATTCACCTTACGCTCACTTTGTGTATCGTTGTTTTACCTTGGGGGGGGGGGGGCGTTTTTTTGTACCGTGGAGTTTTGTTCAGAGCGGTTCGGTACCGGGGGGGGGGGGGGTCGCCGGAGCCAGTTACCAGGAATAAAATGAAATCGGCGGTTACCAGGGAATAAAATGAAATCGGCGGCATAGGAAAAAAAAAATCAGGACAAAACCAAAGTGTTGCTCTCGCAACACAAACAACGAAAACAAAACCATTGTGTTGCGAGAAACACAAAAAAAAACGAGGACAAAATTGGTTTTGTCCTCGTTTTTTTTTCCTGTTCCGCCGATTTCATTTTATTCTTGGTAACCGGCTTAGATTTGTTTTTTGGTTAGTACGTTCTGTGTTAGCAGGTCCTGATGACCATTGATATTTCATGCGGCGATATTTGGGTTGTGGCCTTTTTGTTTTAACATGGCTTTCCAGGTCTAGCCTCTAGGCAACTTGTACGACTTTTTGGGAACATGTGGTCTTTCCAAAGCCAAACATCTGTATTTTTGCATGTTTGCGAAAAAAGAACTCCTTTAGTATTTATTTGGGCCAAGCTGCCTGCTGGGATATAATCCGAAGCGTCAGCTACGATGCTTTAGCAACGATATTTCGGCCCTTCCTGGCAAGGGTCCTGTCACGACCAAAATAGGATATACTTATAGTTGGAAGAAGCTTCAGTTATCTATTACACGTTAGTTTCTTCTGTTAACCCAATGTTGTCCCTGACTTTCGACAGCCTGACGAGGACCCTATCAAGAAGATCCGAAATATCACTGCTAAAGCATCATGGCTGACGTTCCCGTTCTTATCCTTTTTGGCCATAAACATACATTTGCTAAATTATGTCGCCAACATAACAGAGCACGTCACACCGACATAGTGATCAACTTCCTCGGAAGCTTTTGTCACGTTCGGAAGAGAATCTACTGGGGAAAAGATATAAAGGGGGAATCTGGCTTCGGTGTGTTAAATGGGACATTAGAATGACTTAGAACGACCGTTTCTGGCAGTCTACAAGGCCAAGATGGGATATGTTGATCCAAATTCTGGGCGAAGAAAGATCAAGAAGTGGGAGGATAACTTTATTTGTCCGCCAGAGAAGGCATTCGAATGGCTTGATTAAAAAGAAAGAAAGTTTATAAAAAAGAATTAGAACTTGGAAAACGAAGAAATTAGTTTTGTTTAAAGTACAGTGTCACCAGTCTGTCATCGTGTCACGTGAACCCGATGAAAAATTTGTAGCCTGCGTAGTAGTATGGTAGTAGTACGAAAACGTTGCATGTAATAGCAAAGAATACTATCATTTAATGTGCCTCAGACTGGCCCAATCTTATGTAGTAGTATCCAGTAGCATCCTGTCTTGCCATAGTAGCATCCAGTCTTGCTAATAGTAGCATATAGTAGTATACAGTAACACGCTAGCCTTGAAGTAGAAGCATGTAGTGGCATCGTTAGTCCTGTTTGCTACTTTTTCGTACTACCTCATAGTACTATTTTGAGATTAATTTTTGATCGGGAACTCGTGATCAGTAAATAGACTGTCATTAGCCCTTTTCGGTTAGAATTTCACAAATTATCCACGGCTCTGGCTGTTTTAAGCATTTTCCCAGATCCTTCGACTGCTGGCAAAAACTTGGCAAAATTTTAGGCATCGATAGCATGATACGGGAACACTTTATCTGGAGCATAATGTGCATGGAAAACAGTGAATCGTTGATTAGTGAAACAGTGTTATCGGGCTTAGAATTTAACATGAAATTTGGGTCTCGCGGATGACAGTTATCGAAGTAGGATGCATTGGAATTGTAGACCCCGCAGGTCCTTTAACGAGTTGGCAAGGAGGATTCGTTGTGCTAAATTGGATTTGATCCGGTCTTAGCTTGTTTTAAGATTTCGCAGGAAAAAAGGTTCCGTTGTTTTACTGTTACGATTATATATGGACTCTTGACTATCGAATGAGACCAAATATAAGGGGGGGGGGGGTCCTTCTGGCGAGCTGGAAAGCAACATCGGAATCGCTTTCCAATGTTTTCGCGCTACTTGGAAACGCGAAGCAGCTTTCACAGACAAAGATTCAGAAAGTTAGTGGAAAGCTGCGCGGGAAATTGAACACTTCGGTGGGAATTTTTAAATTGCTGAAAAAGAGTGTCACCAAGCGTCGTTATGGATGACGTCGTCGATTATATGATAACCAAAGAAACTAAATCATATTTATTCTGAAAGGTCTGGAATTCAGTGTCCGTCGATTTCAGATTTCAACGCGTTTTCAGATTTCAATGCATTTTCGCGATCGGTCCAGCGGGACAGTGAATACAGGAATCGCTTTCCCACAGTTTCCGGCGAGCGAAGCGTGCCGGAAAATGTACAAATCCATTGCACTAGACTGGACTAGAAGGGATAAACTTTCTCAGCCTTTTATCAATGTGATGTTTATTACCTCTGATTCGAGTTTAATTAATAATTGAGAGAATGAGCAGGATTATTTTGAAGAATTATGCTTGATACGGTAGCATCCATTCGATAAATACAATAAGAGTTCCAAAGAAATTTCTAGTATGGTGATGAATGTGAAACATTGTTGAACATATTTTGAATCTGAGGCGATATTAAAAGAAAGGTGATTTTAGGCCCACTTCTGTGCAGAAAGAATATCGTCAAGCCCCTCAACGAACTTTCATTCAATGAACCTCTTTTTCTTTCGACTTTCCGACATGAGAAGCACATTTGGTTTCACCTTTTCCAAAATTTAATTTCATAAGGACGAATTCGTGTTTCTTTTTTCTTCTTATATCGTAGGCAAACTTAATTATATTAAAAAAATATAATTTTTTACTTTATTGTAGACAATTGTACCAACTAGTTTTCTTCGGTTGTGTCCATCTCTTTTTAGCGCGTTCATTTTTCAAACTAATTCTGTTAACAGATAATACGATAAGGTTCTGATAACATCTTATAGCATTTTTCTAAGTCAGTTTCGGTTTTGTATGTCATATCAGTAGAAAAAGACTGTCCGAACCAACCCCTTCAAAACTGTCCGAACCAACCCCACCCTGACTGAAATAACAAAATGGCGTACTACAAGAAAACTAGCTGATCTAGCTTGAAAATACTAAGCAGGCTACACACCCCAATTACTAAGCTGTATATTGTCATTTAATCGCCTTCCGATTATCGCTAATCTTTGGCGCACAGCTTTTGACCAGACATGAGCTAAAAATTACCTCAAGAAAACCAATTTTTTCAACTTTTTGTTAAAACCAGAAAAGCAAGTATCATGAAACTTTGGTACAAAGTTAGATCACTAGAAGGCAGATATTATGTATTTTTTTCCGATTTTAGCGACAACATTTAATATTTGTTTTGCGGGTGTCCAGACCGACCACGTGTCCCATCCAAACCCGAGCTCCCTACTTTTCATTTCGTTGCCAAAAACAAGTCTGATTCTTTATATCTACGATACTGCCACCGCACTAGTATCGACACTTCCATATGGTAGGTACCGTCTGCTAGATAGTGTTTTTGCTCGTCAGTACTATTATTAACGAAGATATTATATCTATTAACGATTATGCTACAACTGGATTTGTGGGCAAGCTGTCGACGAGCCTTTGATTTATCTTTGTTATATCACGTTTCTTTTGCACGTTTCTTCTTAACTTTTCTTTTTCACCATAACTCCCTTTCTTTGGTCTAGGAATGACCCATTTGAAAAACAAAATCGTACAGATTCTGCATTTTTTACGACAGGCACTTGGAAGAAACTTCTCGGGTCATTGATGTAATCGAGGGATTTCTTTTGCCCCAGGATGGTCTCAACTGGTGATTTGGCACAGATACTGACCTTTTTGGCCCATAGGCGTTCGCTTTCAGCTGAGCGCTTTCTTGAGATCTGGATCATTCAGTTCTCCCGCTTTGCGGTGACCCGGTGGCAATCGTCTAGACTACTGAGAACAGTTTCGTCTATTCATAAAAAGGGTGGGGGATTGGTATGTCTCTAAACTGCAAAACATACCAGTCATACACAAATCGTCAGTTTTTGGGCATGGTGCCCCAACGCCTGGGCATGCCCTAACGTATGGGCAGGGTGCCCACACGTTGGGGCACCATGCCCTGGAGCATGGGCGGTACCCTTTTGAAATTTAGTTAAACTGACACTGGCTACATACCTAAACAGGGTCTTCTTCCTGTCCTAGATCAAAATATACCTGATTTCCTTTCTATCCAACCTCATTTTCCAATTTTCAAAATGTTAGAGCAGTTCAAAGATACAGACAGTTTTGTGGAGGCCACCTCTTTCCCAGTGGGTTTACTGTATCCTTTTCCATGTAGTTGCCACTAGGTTACTCAGTCTTTTCCATGTTGTCAAAAAGTCAAAAGTCAGAGTAAAGAAAAAGTAAAACAAAATCACTCAAAATAAACACAGTGAACAGATCGAAAAGCTTGCCTCATCGATGCTAACTAGCAGCAATTTTCTGAAAAAGGATAGGATAAACCCACTAGAAGAGAAGTGGCCTCCAAAAAACTCTGTGTATCTTGGAAGTGCTCTAACATTTTGGAAAATGAGGTTGGAATAGAAAGTAAAATCAGGTATCTTTTGATCTGGGACAGGAAGAAGACCCTATTTAGGTATGTAACCAGTCTCAGTTAAACCAAATTTCACAGGGGTACCATGCCCATACTCCAGGGTAGGGCATCCATTTGGGCCTGTATTCGTTGCGAACAACGGGATAATGTAATAGAAATATGGATTTCTTGAATAATGATGAATGTGAAACACTCCATGTTAACCGTATCTTTAATCTGATGTGATATTCGAGTTTAGCACATAAAACTACGTCAGAAATATATTTTCTATGAAGTAAGCAATAGAAAATTTTAACAATAGAAAATTTTAGCTTAAAAATAAAAAATAAAATATATAACGCTCACAAAAAAAAATTTGCACTTCGCTAGGTTTCTCAACTTTTGATAATAATAATAATAATAATTTATTAAAGCCAACAAAGGGCCATACAACAGTATTCATTATTGCACTTAACTAACAAAATTGAACTTCAAATTACATACAATAAAATCACTTCTTTTTACCCTTCTATTATTGCCAAATTACCTCCGATCTAAACTTCCAGTATACACTTAAAATATTTACATACCGACCGAATTACCTGACGATTTGTCGACTTCATAATACCAGGAAATAGTATGGGCACCCCACCAAAAAAAACATCTCTAATTTCCTTCACCCCCGGACAATCTGTCAGCAGATGGCATAAAGTCTCTTCTACCTCACCACAAAATCGGCAAGCACACAGCCACTGGCAAAGACCTATTCTTTTGAAAAACCTTTTTCCTACTTCGCAATGGGAGACAGTTCGCCCGGAATTGGAACCACATCTTTAATATTTCTGCGGGTAGACCCAGCTTAAAATAAAGTTCTAATCCAAACAAATTCTTAAACTTCGGATAATCAGTGAGCGTCTCCGACTTCCGAATAGCCTCATTCCATAACTGAGTTTCTTGGTCCTGAAGTACTGAAGTAAATTTTCCAATCAAATTTTCCAAATCTTCGGCGTCACCATGTCCATCATTCCAAGCATAGGACAGTCCAGCTTCGTCCAACAGCTTTTTCACTTGCCAAGGCCAAGAACGCTTCTTTTTTGATCCGAGGGTCTCGCGATCAGATTTGATTCAGTTGTTTAGTGTTCTTAATTCAGCTCTTTCGATTGCTTCTGACTGGTTTACATCTAATTTACTAGCTGTAAACGCGGAAAAATGTCGTTACATGCTTTTCTCCCGGTCTGGTTCAGTTTCAGTTTCTGGTAAACTTTTTCTTTCTGGCACTGAACTTCTAAGATCTTTTAATTTTAAATATCTTGGCCTTATCCTTGATGAAAATCTTTCTTTCAAGCAGCACACCGATGCTTTGGCTCTTAAGTTGAGCCGAAATGTTGGTGTGCTCTCCTGCCTCAAACATTGTCTTCCACAATTCATACTTCGATTGATTTATTTCTCCCTGGTCCATTCTTATCTTTCATATTGTACTTCAGCTTGGGCTTCTACTTTTCCAAAACATATTAATCGGATTCAAATCCTACAAAACAAATCAATTAGAGCAATTTATGGTCTTCCATTTTCTTCATCAGTTTCTCATATTCTGCCTAGTCTTTTTATTTTAAATGTCCGTCAGATTAGAGACTGGAATATTGCAACACTTGTTTACCGTCATCTTCTAGAAGATTCACTACCTGCTGATTTTAAAAATCTTTTTTGCCTGAACAGTCAATTTCATGACTATAACACAAGACGGCGGTCCAATCTTTCTACCATTTGTTATCCTTCTACAAGGTCTAGCTTTTCTATTCGTCATACAGGTGTAAAAGTATGGAATTTATTGCCTGAAACTGTCAGGGTGTCCGAAGATAGGAAAGTATTTAAAAGAGCTCTAAAAAGATTTATGTTATCTAGCAATTATATTTCTTCTATCTGATTTAATTGATTCATTTTTTTTTGTGCTCGGAGGAAGATCAGACCCATGTCGCAAACCTTTTTTAATTTTCATTTTTTCTTTAGTCATATGTGTGTTGTCGTAAATTCTCGTGTTGTCCTTAAATTTTAGTGTTGATGTGTGATAGTTGTTCGTTTGTTTTTTCTTTACAATAGTTTAGGCTAGAATTGTATTAATAATTTTTAAAAAATCCCATCAGAATTAGTGAAGCGTCGTTTTTTATGCCACTGGCATGTCTGATGCTTTTAAGAAACACCAGGTTTATTTATTTTTGCCATTAAAATTGTACCTTACCTTACCTTACCTTAGAAGAGAGGGGCAATTTCTTACACACTGTGATTTACGCTTTGTGCTTAACGAGCCACAAACTCATTCCTGGTTGCGGAGAGGAAACCCAGACCACACAGAATAACCTTAAAGTTTAACTGAAAAGCAAACTTATTTTTGTATCATTCAGTTGAATACACTGATTTATTTGGATTCTGCTAAGAGACTTTTTGATTTTCCACTATCTGCTCGCGTAGTGAGGTTCAGAGTATCTACCGCTGTCCCCACAGCGTAAATTCTACTATGACGCGGAATATTTGAATCGGCACACAGACGCGGCTTTTCAGTGGGCGGTGATAAGCTTGGCGAAGACTGCTTAGTGCTTGAACAAAAAAATGTTCATAAATCTTTTTCGTCAAGCATGCGACACAGGTAGTACCACAAATCTGACAGGGAAATTCCACTATTTGAAAATTGGTTATTCGTGAATAGTGGAGCAACCAAGTAACGCATTTTCATCGGGTCTTCAAGCCTGTCTAAGTGAATAAGTGAGGGGTAACAAGAATGTCCCTTCTCTGCCCTTTTCAGTTAAACTTTAAAATATGGTTTACATCATCCACGTCTCATTTACCCTAGGCATCAGTACTTTTTTATCACCTCTTATTTTTAAACTATGACCTATTATATGATTTAGTTTTTGTTAAGGTCGGAATCGATTCCGGATTCGAATCCTCAGTATGAAAAGGTGGATTCGGAACCGGTAGCCCTCGATTTGGTTTAGAATCCCGTCATGATCGGATTCCCTCATCTCTGTCCCTGTCTGTATATAATATGGACATACCAAACTAGCTCGATTTTACGACGCGTTTACATTGTCTTGACATGATCTATGGCGTGTAAGCTCGATCCAGTATCATTTTCTGGCAGTGCCATACATTTACGGTCAGCAAGCCTTAGATCTCTTCTGTCAACGCCTTCCAGATGTTTACAGTGTCTTCCAAACCCAATGCGTTTTTTTTTCACCATCTTTTTTTGCATCAGAAAGATTAAAACTAGCCTATTCCATCTGCATTCCTTGCCAAATCATAAATTCTCCCCGAGACAAAAATTTAATCTCAGACCAGAATGCGGCTGTGACGTTTTCCGCCTTGTCGGGAAAAAAAGAAGTAAGTTAGCGCCAAGGGAGCCAGTAAATTTGTTGAGAAAGATATTGCAGATCTTTGAGAAGCGTGTTTGGTCTGTTTTCGATGCACGATTTTTGTCCTATGGTAGTATAACCCTAGGTTGCGGAGATGAACGAGATTTTTCAGCCGCAACGACAGAAGCTTTGTATCGCCTGGATGTTCAAACTGAATTTTCGTCAGCAACAGAATTTAACGCGAAATGTTGCTGTTGCGTGCATAAAATCGTACTGTCGCCTGATTGAAGTTGAATTTTCCCAACATTGAAAATCGCCTGACGAAGCAACAGAAATTGCCAATTTTGGCGACGAAAAAATATCACCTTAGTGTGAACGTCTGTGTGAACCTAGGGAAATTTGTCTAGTTAGTAAACGATAGTCAGCAGAGGTGTCGTTTTGCGGAAAAGGGGAGTGGCAGCGGCGCTGTCCCGGATCCCTTTCGCATTCTTTAACGTAAATCTTAGGTAGGTGAGAACGAAAATAATAGAATTGACTTTTAAGTCATCAAACTACCCTGTAATCTACGACAATTCTCGTAACTTAACCAATGCATTTGATATATGACATATAGTGGACATTAAGGTATTTCGCTTTCTTTCGCATAATTCTTCATGGTCTGTGCATTATTTATTTTGACGGAGTGTGAAAACCCAACTCTTATATCTGTATTTTTGTAACATTTTCGCGCGAGGTCGCATCTTGTATTAAAATAATTAGGTGTAAATATTCAGTTTGTAAATAAGGTTGTCCTCAGTATATTCCAGTTTAATGAGGTTGTAAGTTCAAGTTTAGGAAGGGTCAATGTAAATATTAAGTAGTTTCGGGAATATGTTAAATATGTAAAATGTAAATAAGTGCCTGTGCTTTAGTGCAACTTGTGATTTTGATTTATTTAGTATCCAGACTATGTAGCGTGTAGTGTAAATAAAGTATTGTTAGTCTGTCAAAGTTTATATGACAGAAATGTGAAAATCGGTACAACAATTAACCGTAGCCGACTTAAAAGTTGTAATACTATGTTAACAATTGTATTAGTTTGTAGTCTGGTATTTTTCTTTCACGTGAAACCCGTTCCCCGACTTCGTTGATTTCATCACTTGTTTCTGTTATCTTCATAAGCTCCCCTTTTTTAAATAAGTTCCCCTTTTGAAAATTTTAAGAGTCCTCTGCAATATTAGTTCCAGGTTGTTGTTTTTTTTTTATCCTGCGTGACCAAACAATTGCGTTAGCGCTAAAATTTGGATTGTGAAAATTTGAATTAGCTGAAGTTTTTCTTTTGGCCTTTTTCATAATACATAACGTGCATCGCGTGACCAGAATCGCGTTCAATCTTGGAGCTGTTAGCAAAGCTCGAACATACAATTGTGTCCATATTTTTAGTATCGCCCTGGCTGAATGGTTAGCGCACTGAACTCGCAAACGTAGTTACTGGTTCGAGTCTGAGTGGGGCCGATCGTTTGGTTTGGGGCGGGGCAACAGTGATGTGACCCTGTAAGACAAGCTAAAGTCCATCCAACTTTATACGGGTACCTGGAGAAATCTTGCTAAGGTAACAGGAAGGGTTTGCTTAAGCACTAAAATGGCTTGCCTCCAACCGCCCATTGCACTTCCTGGCCGAGGGCGGATTATCGGAGATCAGCGCCGCCCTGTATGTATACCTTTTTGTGTTCAAGAAATGTGTGTGTGTTCCACATACTAGTGGTTCTGCTTTAGCATTCCGTAAGGCCTGACTGACGTTTTTATTTTTTGCCTCAAACGTAAACACGATAAGAATAAAATTACCGTAAAATTCCAAACTCACTCTCACATCTCACACGCGAAAACTTATGTCGGGCTAATTAAGAAAGACGACTTAATCTGTCACACGCAAACAACGCTACCTGTAACTTCAGTATGGATGATCCATCAGCAACTTCCAACCCAAACTGACAAAGGATATAAACTGCAAAAAAACAGTGGAAACTGAAACCTAAAGCTGGCCAGAACAGACACAATAATGAATTGTTAAATACACAACAGGGCCCAACCAGCGCACGACGACGTTCACTGCTTCCTGACCGAAGATTGAAAATTAATTGTCTTTTTCTGTGTGTTTATGTGTTTTGTTTATTTACTTTATTTTCTTCATTTACTCCGCCTTTTCAATATGGCGGGTCATAAATAAATTACTTACTTATATCATTTCACCAACAATACAACTTCCCATATCTATAGTATCTCTGCGCTGCCCTTTCACAAACATCCCTGGTCACTTTTGTACTACTATTTGCGAGACTACTTTCGGGACTATCCCCACAGTGGCCGGATCCGCTCCGGACCTGTAAACGGTAGAGCTGTGGTGTTTGATAGGTACTATTCGTCAAACACCATCCTTATTGCTCCCTCCCTCTAGCTCGACCGGATACGGGAACACGATGGTTTCTAAGTGAGCGGGTGAGGTCAAAGTGTTCGTCAGTGTCCCTCTTGATTATCCCCTGGTCGATGAACCAACGGAAAGCGGTTCCTATCACGGAAAGCAGAAATTCGAGAATGGGTGAATTAATAGGTAGATCAAACGTGGCAATGTTCATTATCCAAACGTAAACTGAGGGTGCCTTCACTTCTGTCAGGCAGCTACCTGCAGCGTCTCAAAATTTTGAGGAAAAACGCCAAAACAAGGATGACGAGCAACGAGATCGACAACTAATAAAACCGAACCAAAGCAGAAAACCAACAAGAAACGGAAAATTAAAACAAAATTGAAAGAATTGAAGCCTAAAATAAAGACAGCGAGCCACTCACCAATAACTGCGAATAACAATTACGAATGTTCTCGCTCAGTATTGGCGAATGTTGTTTTCTTCGTTGATTTTTTGTGATATGTCAGGCCAGTGTGGTTTACGAAATTATCTTCATCTAGGAAAAGGATATTAACTCCCAATGTTTGTTCTCCTTGGCAAATATTTACCCATTTTTCCAATTCCCTTCGTCTTTTATTTTGTTACATTGTTTTTGTTTGTATTCGGAAAGGGATTGGATTCGCATCGATGGTTAGGCTGACAATCCATTCTTTGCTTTGTATCGTGTGAACGAACATGTAAACGATAGTATCTCCTCTAAAATCTGTTGGCCCCATATGGGGCAAACTTATCGAAACTCGTCTACTTGCCCGTCTTTCCCTTTGAACTGCCTGTGAAACGAGATAAACTTTAAGTACCTGTAGCCATCATTCTTAGCCGTCAGGCGCTTCCCTGAATCTGCAACTTAATGTCAAAAGCCGACATGTCAATTTAGAATTTATCCATTCATCCATTCTTTAAACACGCTTAAGATTAAACGATACAAAAAACATTCTTGAAACTAATTGATTTACGACTAAAAATTCCAGTGCCGAAAAATCTCTGTGGTGAAGTCAGCCCAAAAACCAAGTCAATCTGCTTGTAACAAGTTCAAAAGCACTGATTTGTGTGTAGCTGGTCTGAATCATTGTGTTCACTAATGTTGTTTTTAAGATGGCAAAACAGACGAGTTCCCGGTTCAGTGCCTACCTCTACTTGATGGCAATGAGCCTAGGCTAAGCATTGTCAACTTTACCTCAGGTCAGAGTAGGCTCTCTCCTTCGTATCATTACAGAGCAAAATAACTCTAAGAGAGTAATGCGAAGACCTATCCTTCCCATGCATAAAAATGGGCTTCCGTCGCAGCGCCGCCCTGTTCGTGTGTGCAGTGGCGGACGTAGAAAACTCTAACAAGGCTAAGATGCGGTGCAAAGCCATGCGAGCCAGCGCTCGTTAACGACTGGTTGAGTTTCAGTATGGATGTTCATGTCCTCTAGTGGAGCTAGTGTGGCTGCGGTTTGTCTGTGTGTCACTTTTTCAAAGTTCGCGCATTACTATCTAGACTTATTTTGCTCTGGTATGATTATGAGGCTTAAGTTGGTATTCGAAAATTTTATCGCTCGTTCTAATGACCGAGGAATTCCGGTTGTTGATTTTCAAGATAGGCTACTGTGATCGACACTGCCCTGCCGAGTTTCCAAGTGGGGTTCTTGATTGAAACGGTAGTAAATCATCTGTCTTCATCTCCAGGAGCTTCACAAAGTTCAATTCTAAAGGCATTCTCGTACCAAGGTCTCCTTCACGTTTGTTTTGTTGATTTTCTTTTCTCTTTTAACTCTACTATCCTTACGTTGCTTAAAGGAAACCTGAATGAAGAGTACCAAGTGTCATCCCTATGGCTTCTGTTAACATTGCCTGCAGAAAACCCAATCCAAATACGAAATAGTGTTCCCAAGTTATGATTTTTGCTCCATTTTGCATCTGTCCTTATTTCAGTACCGAACAATTTTAGAAATGAACAAATGTCTTCAATCAACCCTTCTTCTGGAATATTTTGTAACCAGTTAAACCCAAACGTATATCTAGAAGAAATTCCAATACGATCCGGCCAGCGCTGTAGAAGATTTGAATGAATTGCGCTTTTTGTCTTGGAGTATGCACGTGCAAACCTCCAGAAACGAACATCCCTATTTTAGCTGCATTCTTTGTCACGGGAGTTCTCACTAGTGGTCTCCAGTTTTTCTTATAAGCCGTTTTTGCGTCCACCGGTGACTACTCACCAGTCTTATAACCCGTATTTTTTAACTAACCAGTGTCCGCTTTTATCTCACCGGTGCGGACCAACTAGAACCTGCTCGGGAACCTGGCTTCAGTGAGGAGTTAGCCAGTGTTCATCAACTCACCGGTGAACAAAAAAAAAACGTGTTTTAAGAGAACAACCGGACACTGGTGACAAAACACCAGAGACAGCCCGGAGTGCAACGAACGCAGCTTTTGAAAACGTCACGCTCAGGAGAAGAATGCTCTCCGTGGCCATGTCTGTAAATGCATTCTCCATGGTGTGTTCAAGTATGGTTTCATTGTTCAGGTGTCCTTCAAATGATAGAAAGATAGTTCATGGAATGAAAATGCCTTGAATATAGTTTACTCACAAATTGAATTGATATAAAACGAATAAAAGAATTTCCTGGCAGAAATGATTTCGTCCTATTCCAGTGGTTCTGTGATTAATTGCCAACCTTATAAAATTGGTTGTGGACTAGAAACACCCATTCTCTCGCAATCTTATCATCCACTCTTCACTCCATAAACACTGCCAAATTATCTCTAGCTTATATTCTTTGATAAATATTCTTTGAGCTCAAGCTGACTTTGAAACATACATTCAAACAATGTTTACAACGGATACGTCAGCTACGATTCTTCATCAGGGATATTTTGGCTCTTCTTGTTAAGGGTCCTCGTCAGGCTGCCAATCTTCTGGATCAGCGTCGGGGAAGGAAACAAACCTGTCACCTGTCAAAACAAACCTGCCAGGTACATCGCCGAAATATCGCTGATGAAGAATCCTAGCTGACGTATCCGTTGTAAACATTGTTTAAATTTACATATTTGAATTCAAGGCATTCACAGATTACATAGCTCAGACAGTACTGTAAAAAAATAAATTATTAATATGGTACTTACAGCCTTCGGCTCAAGTGCCATATACCGACCACTTTTCCGTCGGTCGGTCCACTGATCGCGTGTCAGAGTACGTTCAGACAGAATAGGAGGATGAAACTTGTCAGGCATACTAGTGGCTTGACCAGATCGACTTGAACATTTTAATTTCCTGGATCATACCATCCGTGGGATAGTGGAGGGAAGGAGAATCTGGAATTTTGTATCATGCGTAACTCTTGAACGAGTGGTCTGATCTGGACGAAACTTTTTATTTTGCAAGAGCACATTCCCGAGATGTTTGGTTTGAGCTCCGACATTGATCCAGCGAGTTCCAGCAACTGCGGAATATTTGGAGACAAACATACTCACCAATATAGGTTTCAGATGTTTCAGTTTTAGGATAGTCTTTTACTTTCTTTGTGGTAACCTACAATTTCGGTTTAATTTTCTTTTTCATACTACGCATTTTTCTTAGAGCGTAAGATTCAGGGAAATTATTCCCTCATCTTAAAGACCTAATTCAAACATTCTGTTTACCTTCTTATACTGGTCGGAAGCCACCAGTTTATTTAGATTTTAACTTGATTGCCGGGTTGTTGTTTGGGCTCGAGAAAAAAACCACGCAGAATGTCTTCTTTTCCAGATGACGAAATTTTCCACGTTTCATTAGCAAAGAATTATAAAACTCAATGAATTATTTTGTTATGTCTTCAGGAATACCACACTGGTCTTGGTTTTAATTTATTTGTATTTGTAATAAACAGTTGGAGCATTAGACGGAAATTATTATTATGGTCCTTGGCTCCCTATGTGCCATAACAGCTGTCCCGGATAATCGACTGAGATCTAGTCCAGACCGAATTATTTCAAACCAAGGATTTGTTTTGATTTTTGTTTAACTTGCACATTTTTCTATGGTGTTTTTGTGGTTTTGAACCAGTGTTGGTCACCAAGAACCAGGGTGTACGAGTTACTTCAGTATACTTTGGGTTACTTTGGGCTACTCAGGGCTACTTTGGGTTACCTTTGGTTACATTCGGTTACTTTGGGTTACATTGCATTGGGTTACATTAGGTTACTTTGAGATACTTTTGGGTTACTTCTCCAGGGTGTACGAAGTTACTTTTGGTGACCAATATTAACTGTGGTAATAGGGATGGTTATTATTGTGTGTGTGGTAGAAAGACATTTTTTTTGGTCCGCTTTTAGCTTCGTTCATGGTGCCAAACGGAGAAGCAAGCTGATAAATACTTTAATTCATCAAAATTTCAAGTAAACAAGATATAATAAAAACACAGAAAACAATAACAGAAAAAAGGGGAAAATAGAGATCCCGCTGCAAGATAGCAGCAAGGAGCGGTGCCACACAGGCAAACAATGGAAAATTGGCTTGGTAGCATACATCAGAAGTACCAACTCTGAAGCAAACAGTCTACAAGATAATGCCTGCTGTCAAAATTCTTTAAATGTATAGCACCCCCTCGAATCAGAAAACATGATACATATAAAAAGGATCCTTTCCAAGGAGAGCCGAAATATCAGAGGAATAAATATTAGCTGTCTTACCCGGTTTGGCACCATCGAAAACAGAGGGAGATGGTCATTGTCCGAGTCTTCAAGAAATCAGTGGATCCCATGGATCATTTCCTTAAAGGTTATGAAATGAAGTTCTCTGATATCCTTGAGCCCGAAATAAAGTAAGATAGGATAATTTAAATAGGACTTTAATTTTAATAAACCGTAAGGAACGTAATGAGTGCTCGAAAATATAGTTTTGTTTTGGTGTCTGTATATTGTAAAGCTAGTTGACTATATAAACATTATTTATTCAAACTGTGTTTACAACGGACACGTCAGCTACGATTCTTCATCAGCGATATTTCGGCCCTTCTTGGCAAGGGTCCTCGTCAGGCTGTCAATCTCTGGGTCAACGTCGGGGAAGGAAACAAACCTGTAAAACATTATGTCATGTATAATCGAGTAATAATTTTCAGGAATTTTAAAATTTCCAGTCGGTATCAAGTTCAACTCAGTTCAGTTCAATATAATCTAAAAAACAGATAATTGACCCACTAACAGCATTGGAGAAACATATAGCCAAAATAGTAATCGCGACTGGAAAATACTCTTGGTTTAGTGAAGTTTTAAAGGTAAAAGTTATATTGTGTATGTCGTGGTATTTCGTAAGTTAATTATCTTTATTGTTTCCTTTCTTGTTCTCCTTTTTTCTGACTATTTACTCTGTTTTCGTACTTTTAGCTTATTTTGAAGGGTTAAAAATAAAATCATCATTATCATCAACAATTTTTTCATGTTAAGCGAGGCTTCATCTTCGAGAATCCCAGGTGTTTTGAGTGTTGTCAAACCCTTCGAGATTGTCATTATAATGGTGGTGGCTAATTGTGCAATTCTCAACATTTGATAGGTAACTCATCCATTTCGCGCTTAATATTATATCATTCAGCTGTGTTGTCTGTACGGCTTCCTTCCAAATTCCGTTATCGGGGGTACAAAGCACCAGACTTCCCTACGTTTTAAGCCTAGCTTCACTTTCCACATTCTCCTCCTCGAAACCGGAAATCTGGAATTCGAAAGAAAAATCTTGAAGGTGGCCTTGCTATTATTGTGTCACTCTAATTATGAAATTTTCAGGTTCAACACCAGTTCACGTAGCTGCTGGCAAATTGAACGCACGTAATTCTCTCATAGCACTTCTCCTAAACCCGGAGGTTGACCTCTCATTGGTGAACGATGCTGGGGATACAGTGCGTGATATCCTGCGTCGTAGTACGCGTCATGAAGATTTAGTCCACCTTGCTGAACCAGCATTCAACATGTTGACGGTGCCTGTCAAGCATTTGAAAAGATGTGTTTCTTAGATAGAACTAACCCAGGTGGTATCGGACATCAGCATAAATTTCGTGGAAACGCGTCAATCGAGGGCGTCATCATCTGCTTAGTTGTGAAAAGTGCGCGAGAAAAACCCCAACTATACTTTGCTTTGGAGCTCGTGTGGAATTGAAGATCTGTTAAAAAGTTTCTGTAACTTTCTAGTTACATGTTTGCGAAATTTCCATTTCATTCAGTAGGCCTATTCCGTCGAAGGAAACTAACCAAAATTGGCGAAATATCTCTCAAGTATAGTCACACGGTTTGTTTTCAGTTCTTAGGTAATAGTAAGCTTAAGTCGAATTTCTGCTGCATTATTTGTTGGCATGAAATAAAAGTTTTAAGATAATGAATCCCAAAATCCCCATTGTGAATGAAATGAAGCCGCGGATAACCTTGTTCTGAAGTTTGTCGGAGATGTTATTTGCAAAATATCCATTTCGTAGAGTAGGTCTATTCCGTCGAAGGAAACTGACGAAAACATAATTAACCAACTATTCTCAGTTTCTAGGTAGAGCGTCATAAGCTTGAACGAACTTATTGTTCGTTGTGTAGGCTATGTTCGGTTGAAATATAATCTTTTTGTCCACGGTGCGGGAGGACAAAAGATAGAAAAGATAGAAAATCTCGCCACTAAAATTGTTTTTTTGCCCGAAAGCATTTTTAAATTCTCACGAATTCATACAACGGGCGTGCAAATAGACTCAAATACCATGTCTGTTGCAGTATTTGTTGACATTGAATAAGTATTTGAGTGAATGAATCCCAGTATCCCGGGAGCGAATGCAATAACGCAACGAATATTTTCTTTTGAAGTTGTCTGGAGTGAATTGTAAATTTTAAATTCCTGTCCCTAAATAAAAAAGGTTCTTCATTAAACTTCATTAAACTTAAAGTTCAGAATTTGCTGACATGGTATAAATATGAGTGATTTAATCCCGTTTGCCCGGTGTGAAAAAGTCCTTAACCAGTTTCAATCCTAATTTTTTAAATTCCCATCCCATACCAGTTCATAGAGGAAGCTTGCAAATAGACCCAGGTAACGCTTATGTTTTCTCGCTTGAAATAAATATTGTTGAGGGAAAGAATTCCAATTAAATCACACCTTGAATATCCTTCTCTGAAGTTGTTATTCAAATAAATTCTCATTTTAAAATTCCCTTGCTGTACCATTTCATACTATAGGCTTAGACATAGGCTGAAACAAAACTTATGTTGTAGTATTTGTTTACATAGAACAAAACCGAACCCCTGCGTGTATGAACAAGAGCTATGAGCTCATATGGCACTTGTTACGAGTAGGCACGGCTCGGTTATGTCAATGATATATCTAGTGTTTGCTAGGTTTCTTCCCACCAAGTTCCATCTCGATCCCTCCACTCACATCGTTTTCCAATATTTCCGGTTCTCCCCTCCAGCTCCCCCCAAAAGTCACCGGATCTGGTCCGGATTTTAAGTGGGTTGTCTGAGGCATGAGGTCTTTCCAAAAATCAAGTTTCATCGAGATCCGGTCACCCGTTCAAAAGTTATAAATACCTCAAGATTCCGGATTCCCCCTCTCTCCACTCCCCCGACAGTGCCCGAATCGGCTCGGTCATGTCAATGATGTATCTAGTGTTTGCTAGGTGTCTTCCCACCAAGTTTCATCTCGATCCCTCCACTCATAGCGTTTCCCAAGATTTCCGGTTGCCCCATCCAGCTCCCCCAAAAGTCACCGGATCCGGTCCAGATTTTAAGTGGGTCGTCTGAGGCATGAGGCCTTTCCAAACATCAAGTTCCATTGAGATCCGATCACCCGTTCAAAAGTTATAAATACCTCAAGATTCCGGATTCCCCCTCCCTCCACTCCCCCCACAGTGCCCGAATTGGCTCGTGTATGTCAATGATGTATCTAGTGTTTGCTAGGTGTCTTCACACCAAGTTTCATCTCGACCCCTCCACTCATAGCGTTTCCCAAGATTTCCGGTTGCCTTCTCTAGCTCCCCCCAAAAGTCACCTGATCCGGTCCGGATTTTAAGTGGGTCGTCTGAGGCATGAGGTCTTTCCAAATATCAAGTTCCATCGAGATCCGATCACCCGTTCAAAAGTTATAAATACCTCAAGATTCCGGATTCCCCCTCCCTCCACTCCCCCCCCACAGTGCCCGAATCGGCTCGGTTATGTCAATGATGTATCTAGTGTTTGCTAGGTGTCTTCCCACCAAGTTTCATGTCGATCCCTCCACTCATAGCGTTTCCCAAGATTTCCGGTTGCCCCCTGCAGCTCCCCCCAAAAGTCACCGGATCCGGTCCAGATTTTAAGCGGGTCGTCTGAGGTATGAGGTCTTTCCAAATATCAAGTTCCATCGAGATCCGATCACCCGTTCAAAAGTTATAAATACCTCAAGATTCCGGATTCCCCCTCCCTCCACTCCCCCCACAGTACCCGAATCGGCTCGGTTATGTCAATGATGTATCTAGTGTTTGCTAGGTGTCTTCCCACCAAGTTTCATCTCGATCCCTCCACTCATAGCGTTTCCCAAGATTTCCGGTTGCCCCCTCCAGCTTCCCCCAAAAGTCACCGGATCCGGTCCAGATTTTAAGTGGGTCGTCTGAGGCATGAGGTCTTTCCAAATATCAAGTTCCATCGAGATCCGATCACCCGTTCAAAAGTTATAAATACCTCAAGATTCCGGATTCCCCCTCCCTCCACTCCCACCCACAGTGCCCGAATCGGCTCGGTTATGTCAATGATGTATCTAGTGTTTGCTAGGTGTCTTCCCACCAAGTTTCATCTCGATCCCTCCACTCATAGCGTTTCCCAAGATTTCCGGTTGCCCCCTCCAGCTCGCCCCAAAAGTCACCGGATCCGGTCCGGATTTTAAGTGGGTCGTCTGAGGCATGAGGTCGTTCCAAATATCAAGTTTCATCGAGATCCGATCGCCCGTTCAAAAGTTAAAAATACCTCAAGATTCCGGATTCCCCCTCCCTCCACTCCCCCCACGGTGCTCGGATCGGGGAAGTGACTATTTCCAACTTAATCATTTGGGGTCCCTGATACGCTTGCCAAGTTTTATCGTCCTAGCTTATGTGGAAGTGCCCGAACTAGCAAAACCTGGACAGACCGACAGACCGACGGACGGACAGAAATTGCGATCGCTATATGGCACTTGGCCGAAGGGTAAGTGCCATAAAAATACCTACCGAGCGCAGTCTGGTTATTATTTTTAAATAGAAGTCGAGCTTGTGATTCCAATATCAAACGGGGTGGAGGTATGTTAACTGTTATGACTTTCCGAACATAGCCATTAATTATTAATCATCAACCATGTATATCATCATAATTCCCACAGGCTATATTATGATAATCTTCACGAAAGCTAGAGGTGGGCATATCTCAATATCTCCGCCCTCCCTACGTTTCGGGCATTCGGTCAAATTTTTGCCAGAGGCGAAAAATATTGTCCGAACGGGCATCGCGGTGAAGCCGGGATGCCCTTTTCATAAAGTAGTTTGTCTCCACATTTCCAAATTGTGCGATTTAACGTGCTTATTGGTCCCCTTTCTTTATCGGATTTATTAATTCATCCAGTTTTTGTTCAGTCCCTTCGTAAATTCGGTCATTTAACCTGTTTATTGGGTCTCATTCGTTAGTGATTTCGGTAATTCACCGGACTTTTCTCAAGTCCGTATCTGTTCTATCGCGTTCCGTCAGTCGATTTCATAATTCGGTTATTATTGAATCTGATTAGTGACCAAATTCGATAATTCATCCAACATTTGTTCAGTCTGGATCGATTTCGCCGCATTCTTTACCGAATTCGGTAATTCGGTCGCATTCGGTCAGTCCATTTCCTATTTAAATTTGGTGAAATGCATTTGGTTCTGAATTCGTCACCGAATTCGGTAATTTACTGGAATTTGGTTGTTTTAGGTGATTCTAACAAGAGTTGTATTCCATTATGAAATTCGGCTGTTATGCCACTCTCAATCTGTTCCTTATTATTTCAGTTAGTTTTATGGCACTTGAGATTATTCAAGTGCCATATAGCGATCGTAATGTCTATATGTATGTCGGTCTGTCCGCATTTTGCCAGTTTGGGCACTTCCACATCACCTGGGACGATAAAAATTGGCACGTGTATCAGGAACCCAGCCGGATTGACTTGGAAGTAATCACTTCCCCGATCCGACCATCAATGGGGGAGTGGCAAGATGGGGAATCCGGAAATTAGTAACATTCATAACTTTGGAACGGATAATCGGGCGTGCATTAAACTTGACAGGTATAAGACCAAGTGTCTTGGATGTTCATTGTCAAATTCGGATCGGATCCGATAAGGAGGGGAGCTGGAGGGGGGCACCCGAAATCTCTTGAAACACTCTTTCTAGTTTTCGTCAAACCGCTACACCTTTCTTCACACTAGTATAGCTCTTCGCGCGGATGAGTCATTTTTTCCTCACATTAGTATAGCTGTGCTCGTGGATGAGTCATTCTTTGCTTAAATTCGTTCGGAGAGAGCTAGAGCAATCGAAGGTCGAAGGGGTTGGTATAATATGTTGTTGAACCTTAGTAGGGGTTGATATAGATTAGGGGTTGCTAAGACGATGAAACTTTGCAGGCGTATCAAGGACCCGACCAGATTAACTTACAAATAATCAATTCCCCGGGGAGTCCAGAAACTAGGAACATCGTTAGCAAAAGGGGAGCAAAAAGAGCCCAAATGCGGTATCGATCCGCGGACCTCTGTGGCGTAGGTCCAGCGCTCTACCACGGCACTATGGCTTGATGAATTTAGAAGCGAATGCGGGAAGAGATACGGTTTAAAGATTAAAGTAAGACTAGGTGGTCAGAACGAATGCCAAATACTAACCAGAGCAAAATAACTAGAGCTATTTTACTCTGATGCTAACTAAACTTAAAGGTTAACAGAATATGGCTAAGATACGACATTCTGATTACCCATTATATTTTACTTAATTATGCCAGAAGAACCGACAAAAACGTGTTACTTTTGTTATCCACGATTCTTGAAATTTAGCTGACCTAATTTCTCTTCCGTATCTGCTGTACCTCTATACGGACGTAGCTCTATGTTTGAAATGTTTAGCAACTACAGCGGCAGCCAATTGCCGTAATAACAAGTCGTCGGTGTCAAGGCAAAACCACGCATCAGGGTTTTTCTAAAATTTTCAAGAGATGAAAAAAACTATAATTTCCAGGGTATAATACTTACGACCTTGAAACTTCCATATTAGATAGGCTATTTTTTATCGCGGATCACGAGGAAATAACAATTTTTGTCTATTCCTTTTACTTTTCTCGAAAATTGACAAACGTGGTTTTGCCTTGTTGGTCCGCCATAAGCCTATTAGAAAAAGTGACAAGGAAGAACCACGTATCTCAGAAACTACATTGAATTAAAATTACAACCGAAGTGGAAAAGTACGGCACATTCTGTAACTTTCGACAATGTGATTTAAAATTCAGCGAGTGATTCTGTGTCACTGTCTTGGTCTTCGTCAGGTTCAAATAAGGCTTCAGAACTGTTCTTTTTGGGATCCCAAAACGTAAGTGGAGGGATACCTATGACATCGCAAAAGTTGTCCGTCCGTCCGTCTGTCTCTCGAAGGGAATCAGATATTTTGATGAAACTTGGTATGACGATTGTTTGGGTCAAGGGTAAGGTCGAGTTCGTAGATGGGCTCTCTAGACCTATATTTGGGGGTGGGGGAGGGGGTTCAATTTAAGGGACAAACAAAATATTTTTAAACAGCTAATGTGATAGTCGATTATGGGGTAAGAAGACATGCTGAGCACGATGGTGACAATCATTTTCTCGCCGGACAAGTAGTTCGTCCGGAATCTGGCAAAAACCGGAAAGTTGGTTAAAAGTAAAAGTTTCATTTGAAGTTGATTAAACGTTTGATTTAGGGGTAAGAAGACATGCTGAGCATGATGGTGAAAACCATTTTCTCGCTGGACGAGTAGTTCGTCCGGAATCCGGCAAAAACTGGAAAGTTCGTTAAAAGTAAGAGTTTCATTTGAAGTTGATTAAATGTTTGATTGAGGGGTAAGAAGACATGCTGAGCATGATGGTGAAAATCATTTTGTCGCCGGACAAGCAGTTCGTCCGGAATCCGGCCAAAACCGGAAAATTGGTTAAAAGTAAGAGTTTCATTTGAAGTTGATCAAATCTTTGATTTAGGGGTAAGAAGACATGCTGAGAATGATGGTGAAAATCATTTTGTCGCCGGACAAGCAGTTCGTCCGGAATCCGGCCAAAACCGGAAAGTTGGTTAAAAGTAACAGTTTCATTTGAAGTTGATTAAATGTTTGATTTATGAGTAAGAAGACATGCTGAACATGATGGTGAAACACATTTGTTCGCCGCACAACTTGTTCGCCGGACAACTAGTTCGCCTGTAATCCGACCAAAACCGGAAAATATGTTAAAAGTAAAAGCTTTAACTGAAGTTGATTAGATGATATATTTAGGGGTAAGAAGACGTGCTGAACACGATGGTGAAAACCATTTTCTCGCCGGGCAAGTAGTTCGCCCGGAATTCGGCCAAAACCGGAAAGTTTGTTCAAAGTAAAAGTTTTGTTTTAAGCTGATTAGATGTTCGATTAAGGGGTAAGAAGACATGCTTAACCCTTATGGGAACAGTATTTTCTACCAGGACAACTTGTTCCGCCGGAATCAGGCCAAACCGGAAAGTTTGTTAAAAGCAAAAGTTTTATTTGAAGTTGATTAGATGACAGATTTAGGGGTAAGAAAACACGCTGAAGCTGTATATGACAATCTTTTTTTTTTACCTGGACATATAGTTCGTTTGGAATCCGGTTGAAACCGGATTTTTTTTTATAAGTTGAACTTTTACTTGAAGTTGATTAAATGTTCTTTATACGGATAAGGTGATACGCTGAATTCGTTTCTGACCTTTTTTTTTCTGGACAAGTATGGTAGTTCGTTCGCAATTGTCTGGATCAAATGTTAGATTTTTGGGATCCCATCGAAACCTTTGGTCTTGTTCTAATAGGCTTATGGCGGACCAACAAGGCAAAACCACGTTTGTTAATTTTCGTGAAAAGTAAAAGGAATAGACAAAAACTTTTATTTCCTCGTGATCCGCGATACAAAATAGACTGGTCGCAGAGTTCTTGGTCGCTTTTTTGAAAGAACGAAAATTTATGAATGAATGAATGAAGGATTTATGACGCACTGCCCAAGGGCGTAAGAGCAGTAGAAAAGGACAAAGAAATGTAAAATAATCGTAAAACACTCAGGGCAGTCCTATACCTCCCAATGTTAAATTTTGTTGTTGTGATCCCGTGGCGATGATGTAGCAATATCTGTTTTCATCGGGTAGGGTGTAATCTCTCTATTGCGACCGTTCGCTTCAGCCTTCAACGGTCAGACGAAGATTGAAATGTATGAGAAGTCGCGACCAGTTCCTTATCAGCAAATACAAAAATATAGCATAAAGGTTGAGGTGTATAATTATGAAGAGGAAAAAGCGAGATTTCGTTTCGTAGGTATTTCGTAGGTGACAGAATGTCATTGTGTTTTCCGGCCAGAAGTCACAGGTTCCATCAGAGAAAGTGGCAACACTGAATTAATCAGAGTAATATCAAGAAAAACGACTGTGGTAATTGCTCAATAGCTGTCTTTCGGAGAGTAGAGGAAAATAAGTTGAAGTAAGCTGGAAGTAATGTTGTTTGAGGTGACAAGTTGTATTTTCATTGGGAATGTGATTGTAACAAGGTGTGGCCCGGGGTCGTTGGCTAGGAGAGCAACGTTTTCTTTCAGTTTTTAACATTTTTTCTCTTGTTTTTCAGTATTTTTTCTTTATTATTTTTAGTGTTTCGGGGGGGGGGGGAGGTTTCTTTCCGAAAGTGATGTCTTTACTTAATTTTTTTAGGTTAGGGTCTATTTTTCAGTAGTTTAGGAAAAGTGCTCGATGAATGTCTGCGGAGGTTGATACGGCTTCGTAGCATCCTCTCTGGAGGCTGATACTATATCATATTAACCTCTACAGAACTCATTGTCGTGATATAACTACATGTTGGACATGGAAGATGTACACTACATACCTGTTCGAGAAAAGTTCTTGTATAATAATACAAATTCTGGGGGGTGGAGGTGGCCACAAAAACAATCAGTGAAAATGAGAAAAAACAAAAAGATCCTAAGATTTATTTATTTATTTATTATTACATTTAGCGTTAAGCTTTTAGCTTTTCGACATTACTTACACAAGTACAAACGGATTATATATACTTCACACACAGAAACTGATACACTACAAAAGTAGACAAATTTTCTCAGACTACAAAAGCAACTGAGTAAAATGGTGTGTCGACTGTACCACGCTTAAACATTTGGATACTGCCTGATATAAACAACTTCTGGTGGCAAACTGTTCCAGGGTTCGGTTACCCTATTGACGAATGAACACTGGCCAATTTTCTTACGTGGTTTCTGAGGGTACAGTTTATAAGGGTGTTGGCGGGTTGTAGGGTAGTGACTGAACTTGAAAAATGAATTGGGATCAACCTCATCTGCTCCTTTAATTATTCGAAATGTGTTAATTATGTCACTACGGCGCTTTCGAAACTTTAATGATGGGAGCTGAAGCCGAGTGAGCCGCTGTGGATATGGAAGGTGGTGAAGGTATGGCCTTCTCTGAACTTTTTCTACTCGGTCTTCATCAATCACATTTGAAGGAAACCAGACTGAAGTGTTGTATTCAACGATAGGGCGCACCAGATATTTGGATAACAACATAGAACTTACTAAAACTTCTTTTTAAAGTCAGCAGACGATAATTTGCATTTTTCACAATTTCCAAAACATGCTTTTCAAACTTTAGCTGAGTATCAAAGCGAACACCGAGGTCCCGCACCGTTTCTTCTGAACGGACCCTTAATCCAGACATTATACCTAAATCTTTTCACATACGGTACTGGATCACTTTACAAAAATGTTGGTCCGTGCCTGAATATTGTGCCTCGGGAACATTCTTTAAATCTGAAAGACTCCCACTTTTCATTTTCACTTCAATCCATTCCCTCTCCCGCATATCACCAAAAAAATTTCCTCACGACCCCAACAATCCCCTGCATTCGTAAATCAGAGAGTGCAGATTTTCGCTGACCTCGCCGAACATATATACACACTTGCATACATACATAGGTAACAAATAAGGTCCGGATCTCCGGACTTGCCTGCACATGTATGTTCTCCTTCGGCTAAGGGGTAACCCGTCTGTCATCACTCCTATTCCTCTGTATCTGGTCCAGACTTCCAATAAACCGCCTGGCTCCATCTCCCCGTTGTCCATCCGTGAAGCTTTCCGGATATGCACTAAAGGCTTACCTACGACGTGCTTGGCGATTGATCAACATCTATAACAGCATTAATAACTGGTTTGTCCGAGTTTAAATACACTAGCAGTGGAAAGACAGCAAACTCCCATTTGCCCTGTAAGTCGCGATCATAAGTGCCTTCTAGCGGTAGGTTTGTCATTAAAACAATCGCTATCTGTTGACAGTTTTTGCCAATCTTTAAGTAAAACTAGACCTACGTTGCCCGGGCAACGTGAAGTGTTGCGGCAACCTTTGTCCGGCTTCGCCGACTAAAGTGTTGCGAGAGCAACACTTTGGTTTTGTTTCTTCGCTGTCGGTTAAGTGCTGAAATTATCAACTTATCGAAGCTTTTAAAATGGTATGTTCTAAAAAGAATAATCACACGATCAAAAGCTGTTCTTTAGTGTTTTAAAACCAACAACAAAACAATATCGGAAGAAGGGACCAAATTGACTTTGCGGTCATTTGAACTTTATCCTTTTCAATCGTAGATATCGAGACCGATGAAAACTTGGAACAATATCTTATATAATCTAGTTGATATTGTAAAGCTATCCGTAACTTTTCAGGGTTAAAATACCATAGATGACACTATTAATTATTCCAAAACTACCTTATTGTTTTACATTACCGTATTGTTTGTACCCGTTGCGTTAACAGTTAATCCTAGGTTATAGCGATAGACCATCGATACAAACTTTCTCACCGTCATATTTACAGAAATCGAATACAATGTGCACCAATTTTCAAAAATTTCTAGCCCCTCGTGAACCGATTCTTACTTACAAGTCCCTCCCCCGTGATTGATAACAAATTCACCGGAAATAAATAATGGATACACCAGCTAGCAAAAGTTGCAAACCCCTCATCGCTGAAGATGAGTATAGCATAAGCTTTTTAAACGGGATGTTCTAAGAAATTAATCATATGGTCAAAAGGTATTCTTCAGCGTTGTAAAAACAACAACAAAATAATATAGGAAGAAGGGACTAAATTATCTTTGCAGTTAGTTGAACTTTATCCTTTTCAATCGTAGACATCGTGACGGATGAAAACTTGGAACAATATCTTATATAATCTAATTGGTATTAGAAAGCTATCCGTAACTTTTCAGGATTATAATACCATAGATGACACTATTAATTATTATGAAACTACCTCATTGCTTTACATTTTCGTTTGTATCCGTTGTGTAAAAAGTTAATCCTAGGTTACATTGATAGACCATCGACACAAACTTTCTTACCGTCAGATTTATAGAAATCGAATACAATGTGCACCCATTTGCAAAAATTCCTAGCCCCTCGTGAACCATTCCTACTTACAAGTCCCTCTCCAGTGATATACATTAAGTTAACCGAAAACAAATAATGGGTACACCAGCTAGCAAAAGTTGCAAACCCATCATCGCAGAAGATGATTGTAGCATAACAGCCGATTATTACTTACAAGTCCCTTGCATATCTTACCATTGGGAACCAAATTGTTCTTACCATCGAATACACCGGAAACAAATAACAGGTACACCCACTAGTAAAACGCTGCAAACCCCTCATTACCGAAGATGATTATGAGCTAACAGTCGACTGTTGCTTAAAAGTCCCCTACATGGTTTTGTTTCTTCGCTGTCAGTTAATGCTGAAGTTGTCAACTTATCGAAGCTTTTAAAAGGGGATGTTCTAAAAAAAATAATCAAATGATCAAAAGCTATTCTTCAGCGTTGTAAAAACAACAACAAAATAATATCGGAAGAAGGACTAAATTGACTTTGCAGTCAGTTGAACTTTATCCTTTTCAATCGTAGACATCGTGACGGATGAAAACTTGAAACAAATAACTGGTACACCAACTAGCAAAAGCTCCAAACCCCTCATTGCCGAACATGATTATTAGCTAACAGTCGACTGTTGCTTAAAAGTCCCCTACATGTCTCATCACTGATATCGCCTATTTTTGATTTCACTGTACCTCACTACTGAAGTTGTCAACCCCTTTGAAATTTTTAAACTGGTGTATCTCATGAAGGAATTTTTGTACCAAAAAATGGATGGCATATACTTTGATCAGCTCATCAATGGCTATCGATTGCCGTCGAAAAAAAAAATCTACCTGTCTTAGTTCAAAAGTTGACTTTTTTGCCGCAGGCCAACTTTCTAACGTCACGACTTAGAAAGGAGCAAAGGATAAGCTCTAGTTTCTTTAGCAAAGAGAGAACTTTTAAAGTTTAAGAGGTAAAAAATATGATAAACTCTGCTGAAATCGTCGCAGACACGGATAGAAATAATAGATAATAGAAATAAAAGCACTTTCGGACCCGTGGGAAAAAGCCACTTTTTTGTCTCTGTAGATTTTTCTATTTACCACTCAAAGAAGATATGTTGGCTGTGGGGCCAGGTAACTGCCGCATATATTTAACACTTATAGATTTTAGTCCATCTTCAATTTGAAACTGGTGCCTGCCTGCTAGTGTGCTAGAACGGAGCTTTCCACTCGAAAGCAGAAACATGGTTTGATGAAACGAAAGGTTCGCTACACAACTTGAGATGGTCCTCTCCGACATAGGCTATACAACTCCACTTCACTTCGCAAACCGTAGGCTCTGCCTCGAGGACAAGCAAAAACCATCCTTATTGGCCCCAGGCAAGAGTTATACGGAGCTTTCCAAAATGTAATGTCATATTCATCAATCCGGCCTAAGGTCCACACTTTCCGTAAAAACCGCACAGGTTAGACCCTTCCCAGTTACCAGGAATAAAATGAAATCGGAGTCATAGGAAAAAAAAAAAAAACGAGGACAAAACCAAAGTGTTGCTCTCGCAACACAATCATCAAAATTTCCTGTCAACACATATGAGATTCATAGAAGAATCATAAATGTAAACCGGCAACAAAGAGTCAACAGTGTAGAAATACGCAGAAAAACAGGTCAGCCTCCTGTTCTGAGTTGCTGAAAAGAAGGCGTTGCACTTGCCTGGGACACGTCCTTCGTATGGAAGAGAGCTGTCTTCCTAGAACAACCTATGGTTGGAAGCCAGACGGGAGAAGAAAACGACGCTGCCCCCAAAACACATTAAGGCGAACTTATGACCGAAATCTGAGAGCTGGCACCTCGCTAGTACCTGAACAGAAGGACGTCACCAGACGTCATGCGTCATGCGGGACATGACGTCGGAAAGGGTTTACCGACGCCCTGTGCGCTATCGATGGCTCTGAAGAAACTAAGGTAAGGTTTTTCTACACAAATTTCTTCCTTTGACCGGCAGAAGATCTTTGACTTAATCCATACGGGTATGTTATGAGCTTGAAGTTGTATTTGTAATATATGATGACCTGGAATAAATATTATCGAGTGAATGAATCCAGCTGTCCCCGCGTTCAGCAATTATCCTTTGTGTTAAAGTTCCTGTCCAAGTTTCCGTGGTACTGTTATTTGCAAAGTTCTCATCCTTGTTGGACGAAGATCAGCAACTATATCTCGACTGTGTGCAATTCCCGCTGCACTGTTTTATTTGCATGGAATAAATAAATTCTCGAGAAGTTAGTCATTTACAAATAGTCTCGTACAAATTCCAGGTGTTGAACCGAATTTGGCGGAATATTTCCCAGGTGTATTCACCCGCTTTTGTTTTCAGTTCCTTGAAATTTTCTCTTGAAATATTTTCAATTTCTTTGAAATTTCTTGAAATGTTGTTGAAATGTCAGCTGCATTGTGTTTTGGCATGGAATAAATATTTCTGATACAATGGATCCCGATGTCTCTTTTGTGGATGAAATCATGCCGCGAATGACTTTGTTTGGATATTCGAAACCAAGTTTCTTGGAGACGTAATTTACAAGATCCACATTTCGCACGGAAGATTTGTTCCATTGAAGACAACCGCGGAAAATCTCTCAACAGTATCCCACTCTATTGTCAGTTTCAAGGCAGAGCATCATAAGGCGTTTTTCCGCGACACAATTGTGGGCGTCACAGTTCTGACTGTGTGTCGCGGAAACACGGTTGTGTTCCACACAGTCGAGCCACAAGCTGATACTCGCGGGAACTCCGTTTTGTCTATTTTTGGGCGGTAATTCGTAGAAATCTCGATAAATAAAAAACTCCAGGCTTTCGTCTTTACCATTCTGTGCAAAAAAGATCATCAAATTTTATTTCCACATGCTTGAGAAAGTTTTTTATTTTATTGTTTTGACATTATTTTGCTAGTAAATTTGATTTTCCCGCCAGAATTGAGCCACAAAATCGACAATCACCTCGGCAGTTGCTTGTCGAATTCGAGCCACAAAATCTTGTTGGTCGATGAAACACGCTTGTGGGCCGCACAAAAGACCGCGGAAACGCTCTTTTCAAGCCACAATCGACCCATAAACTGTTCGTGGGAGCATAGAAAAATGTCTGTAATGCTGAATGAACAATTGTTTGATGAATGAAGGTGAGTGTCTCCGGGGCGCATGGGATCTCGCCGCCAAAATCCTTTTTTGAAGTTCTCATATATCTAAAATGAATCGTATTATCTTTGTTAAGTTCCCGTGTACCATTTTATACGACAGGCTTAAATAAAATTCCTGTTGCAAGTATTGTATACCTTTCCTGTTTTAATCCAAAACGAATCAGATGAAAAACAAAAATTAAATCCCCCCCCCCCGGACCATTTTATAGCCTAAACATGAGGCTTAAGGTTCAACCGGAAATGGTTGAGATAGAACAATCTAGTTACCCATCATTTATTCACTTGCTTGAAGACCCGATGAAAAGGCGTTATACTTCGTTAGATTCACGAATAATCAATTTTCATATAGCAGAATTTCCCTGTCGGATTCTTGGTACCTCTGTGCGCTTGTACCTGTGTCTATGCTTGACGATGACGGTATAAGAGAGGTAAGTGCTCACGCAGTGGTCTACCTTCCGCGAGACGATCACTGGCTACTGAAAAACCGCGTTTGTTTTGGGATTCAAATTTCCCGCGTCATAGTAGAATTTTGCTTGAGACGACGGCCGTAGATATTCGGAACGTTATAGTAGAGCAAATAGTAGAAAAGAAAAAAAAAATCCCTTAACACAGTCCATATATTGCAGTGTGAAATAATCAGTTGCGTTTTTGCAGATACCATGGTATCTGATACCACGGTCTGAAGTCGTTTTTGCAGCTACCGGGGCATCTGATACCACCGTCAAAAGGCGTTTTTGTTGTTATCGTGGTATCTGGCCAGTCACCGTGGTAAATAATATTCAAATACCACGATCGGACCGTGGTAACTGATCGTGGTATCTGAAAAATTCATCTCACTTTCATCACTACAAACACAAGAGTCCATTTTTTTTTGTCAAATTGGTGGGAAAGAAGTTAAGTCACTCTAGATATCAGTGGTTATCAGTATTTCTTTTTGGATGATTTCTAAAAGCGCAAATCCAGCAATTGTCGTTTTTGCAGAGCAATCGCATATCAGATACCACGGTAACCGCAAAAACGACTAATTGCAGACCCAGTTACCTTGGTAGGAGATACCATGGTATCTGCAATTAACGCAATTATTGACAGTATGAATCCCAATGTACCCTTTGTGAATGAAATCGCACTGCGAAATTACTTGTTTGTAACTGCTGGCCTTTTCGTAAAGATGTTATTTGCGAAGTCGCATTCCATTCGAGTAATCTTCATTCAAATCTCTCAACAGTAACGCGCTCTACTCTTAGGACTTGATTGGCGTGAACGAAATAACTGGTTTTAAAATTTGTTGGAGTGGAATAAGATTATTGAGTGACTAAACTCCAACGTCCCCAGCGTTGAGATAATCTTCTCACAATTGTCTTTGCTTGGAGCTTCCTTTCCAAATTCCGTGAAATTTGTATTGCCAAGATTCTCGTCGTTGAACGTATATCAGCGGAAGATTTCTCGGAAAACTTTGTTTTTTAATCTTGGATGTGCCAAATCTCAATCGATCTCAATATCCCAGTTGCAAATGTTATTACGCCGATTGAAAACACGTACTTGAACAGACTTTACAATAGGTGGATACTGCATTGCAATAAATAAATCCTGTGGGCCATGCGCGATAACCACAAAATCAATCACTAAAAAATAACAGAACACAACAAGATAAGTCTTTGCACATACTAGATTAGATTTAACATACTAGACAAGATTACATACTAGACACTTTCACGGAACTTGGACCAGTTCCGGGAAAGAGGTTATTGTGCAAGTGTGGCACATAGCTGATGGGTGTAAGAACTGGATGAATTCCGGGGGAAAGCTTCTTAGCTTTCGCTGACGAACTAGTACATACTACATAGACGCAGAATAATTGTAAAATAATTGCCGGGGCTTCTTATTGTTCCATGAATTTCTCCGATTCGCTGACCAACAAATTGAATTACGTAGGAAATATTTAGATTATTAGATTAGAGTAGATTATTTATGGGATTTGTTGGAAAAAAAAATACTAGGGACTACAAAACCCTCCAGAGGCTTACACTTGTTAAGAGGTTTAACAAACTCCCTTTGATGGATTAACTTACATAACACTATAATAAAGAAAGGAAAAAGAAAAAGGAGAGGAAAAGAAAAGAAAAAAAAGAAACAAATTATGCACTTACTCAGCACCCCCTCCCCCCCAAAAAAAAATCCCTTCTTCAAAAACAAAGTAAACTAAACAAAACAAGAGCTACGAGCTCATATGGCACTTGTACGAGTAGGTTGTACAAGAAAGTAGATGAGAACGTCACAAAATACACCCGCCATCCAAAAATGCGGTTCGGAAATAGAAATAGGATGTTTAGTTTCACTCATTTCTGAGCAGTTCCGGCATCGTCTCGATTATCTGTAGCAAATGCACATGACTGTTCAAACTTTCATCCAAATAAATCCATTTGTTTGATCCCTAGACGTGCTACACGGTTTCCGGTACTCCCTCTATCTCCACCTACCGTGGCCGAATCTGGTTCGAAATAAGAAAATCGACCACCTAAAGCATCTTCTTTTATACCATCTATCAAGTTTCACTCGAATCTGAGCATATTTGGAAAGTTGCGGTATCCCCTCCCCCTCCCACCAACGTTGTCGGAACCGGTTCGGGCCCAATTTCTAAATTCCCTGTTCATGTCCATCAAGTTTTACTGAAATTGGAGCATAGCCTATCTGCAAGTTTCCAGTACCCCCCTCCCCTACCTTGGCCGAATCCGGCCCGGACGCCAAATAACAAATCTAGGCCGCATAAACTCGGCACTGTCGAATTTGCATCTCATTCGGTCCATCCGTTTGGTTTTTGTGCATTCAAAAGTCCCCCCATCCCCAATACCCCTAATCGTGGTCGCATATGGTTCGAACGCATGTTTTACGTGTCGAGGCCATCTCGTTCGCAATTTATATAAGTCAATTTCCGTATTTCTCTTCTCTTGCTCCCCAAAAAATGCTCGGATCTAGGAACGGTAGTTTCCGGGGGTATGTTGTGTCAGGTTCTTAAGTCAAGATAATTCGGGTCGCTAATATGCCTGCAAAGTTTCGTTGTCGTTTTACATCTGGAACTATTCTAACTCACGACTACCGGAATTCCAGGAAACCCCCTCCAACTCCCCCCACAAAGACCCGAAACCATCTGGCTCCGTCAATTTCATCTAGGCCTAATGCTTGTTCCATCCATTAAGTTTCGTCCCAATCCATCTGCTTTTAGAGTTTCTTGAGTTTCCCCCCCCCCCCCCCAACCGAATCATAAAGTAAATTCCTGCAGCCCATCCCCACAGGTATCGGACCCGACCCGGACGTGACACTGAACGTCCGAGGCGATAGCTCACCAGACAAGTTTCATTCAAATCCGATCACCCGTTCAAAAGTTATGTGCGCCACTAGATTCCGGACTTCCCATCCACCCACTCCCCCCACGATGGTCGGGTCGGGGAAACGGCTGTTCTCAAGTCAATCTGTTCGGATCCCTGACATACCTGCCAAGTTTCATCGCCCTAGGACATCAGGAAGTATGCCGAACTCGCGGGATCGCTAGAAATCAGGACCCCCACCCCAACTCCCCCACAGTGCCCTGATCCGGTCCGGTTATGTCAATGACGTGTCTAGGACTTGTGCTTGTTTTTCCCACCAAGTTTCATCCCGATCCATCCACTCTAAGCGTTTCTCAAAATTTCCGGTTCCCTCCTCCAACGCCCCCCAGTGTCATCGGATCCGTCCCGGATTTAAAGTGAGATGTCTGAGACACGAGGTCATCCTAAATATCAACTTTCATCAAGATCCGATCACCTGTTCGCAATCATCTATTGGCCTATCACCTAAAAGTAAAGTCTTGAAAGTTTCTAACCCCGTTCCTACACACCATAACACATGTCAGGCTAATTTCTCAGCAACAACCTTTCAAACTGTTAGTGTCAACGTTGTAGGGTGGATAGGCGTAGGACAAATGCTAATATATGGCTTCATTATCCAGATTTATCCTCACCGGTTTAAGGAATCACGTGCGCCCAGTTGCCAAAGACTCAAAATATGGCCTCATTATTCGAGTTTACCGTCACCAGTTTTAGGGAACCTTGGGCCCATCTGCCTGTGAACTGTAGAGGGACAACCTGACAAAGCTATTGACCAATGTGGTCCCAGTTGCCCCTTAACCAGGAGCGTAGGGACGACAAAACCTCCAAAGATGCTTCCAGACCCTACGATGTCCAAGTACACAAAGTCTTGTCGTCAGTCACGAACTTAACCCCCTGGGCAATCTGGGGTCAAACGTCTATTAATGGTGAGGGTGGGTTGGGTACAACGTCAAAAGTACCTCCGAGCCTACGGCTAGCTGCGTTAACTGTCATCGTGCTTTACTCAACTGAGATCAAGTTAGGCAATCTGGACCCTGTTTCCTCCTGAGCTGTTGCCCCTGGATCAGACTGGTATGGGGGGTGGGACCCTCCAAACGTACTCCTTTCAATGCCAATCAGTAGATCCAAATCTAGCATGATACACAGCCTGATTTGTCAGTTTCGAACTTCATAAAAAATCATCGGTAAAAGCCGGAAACCGAAAACCAGCTAAAGTGGCCGTAAGAGTGGATTATCCGCAAATCAACATTATATTAAACTAAAAACAGTTTAATATCTCTCAGTAGTTCCCCCTGTTTTCAGATCTAGTAGTTCAAAATGGGCTAGAATAAAATTGCTGTCCGTTTGTTTCAATCGGTCGGAGTACTGTTTGGGTGAATGAATTGCACTGTCTCGGTGCGAAAGCAATCATTTCGCAACTGCCCTGTTCTAAAGTTCCTGTCTCAGTTTCTGAGAATCGTTACTGTTAAATTTTCCATTCCGCGCAAACTTCGGGCGTTGAACGGAAACCAGTGGAATATCTCTCGACAAGGATTGATAATATTAGTCCATTCGTTTCGCACAAATCACAAGGGAAAGCCAGCGGGGCAAACAAAGAAACTAAATAACACACGAATAGGAGGATATGGTGGTGGTGTTGCGGAAAACAGATAATCACTGCAACTTCTTGTTTGATTTGCTCCGTCGGATTTTACTTTTCGGGAAGGTGCTCTATCTTTATTGATAAATACATATGGTGTTATGTTTAGCTTCGTCTTCAAAGTTAAATGAAGTTTTATGCAGTAAATGTTTGTTGGAATGGAATTATATTATTGAGTACAAGAATCCCAATATCTCCTTTTTTCAGATGGCATCCATGGGCAGCAAAAGGTCATAAATCCGATTGTTCAGGAGATTAAAAAACGCGATTTTAAGACAGTTGCAAAGGCAGAGACGACGACTTATGCCATACTCGTATCTCAGCTTCTATGCCTCGTATAGATACGACAATTAGACCAAAAGATGCGTATTTCCTTCGGATATAAAAAACAAGAGCTACGAGCTCATATGGCACTTGTACGAGTAGGCTGTACAAGAAAGTAGATGAGAACCTCACAAAATACACCCGCCATCCAAAAATGCGGTTCGGAAATAGAAATAGGATATTTAGTTTCACTCAATTCTGAGCAGTTCCGGCATCGTCTCGATTGTCTGCAGCAAATGCAGATGACTGTTCAAACTTTCATCCCAATAAATCCATTTGTTTGATCCCTAGACGTGCTACACGATTTCCGGTACTCACTCTATCTCCACCTACCGTGGCCGAATAAGTTCCATCCCGATCGCTGCACTCTAAGCGTTTGTCAAAATTTCTGGTTCCCTCCACCAGCTCCCCCCCCCCAGTGACATCGGATCCGGTCCGGATTTAAAGTGGGACGTCTGAGACACGAGGTCATGCTAAATATCAACTTTCATCAAGATCCGACCAACCGTTCGCAAGTTAAAAATACCTCAATTTTGGCTTCCCCGTCCCTCCACCCCCCCCCCCCCAGATGGTCAGATAAGGGAAGTGACTATTTCCTATTTAATCTGGTCGGGTCCTTGGCATGCTTGCCAATTTTCATTGTCCTAGCACATCAGGAAGCATCGAACTCGCGGGATCACTAGAAATTAGGACTCCCCCCCCCAACTCCCCCAAAGTGAGCGGATCCGTTCCGGTTATGTCAGTCAGGTATCTAGGACTTGTGCTTGTTCTTTCTACCAAGTTTCATCCGGATCTCTCCACTCTGAGCGTTTTTCAAGATTTCCGGTTTCCCCTTCCAACTCCCCCCAATGTCACCGGCGTCTGAGACATGAGGTCCTTCCATATATCAAGTTTCGTTCGAGGGGTTGCTCTCTCTCCGCCACCGGTGTACACCTCGACACGGCACCGACACGGCACCGGCACGGCACCGGCACGGCACCGGCACGGCACCGGCACGGCAATGGCGCAACACCGCGGCACCAGCTCGGCACCGGCTCGGCACCGCACGGCACCGGCACGGCACCGGCACGCCTCTAGCACGATACGCCGGCCACGGACAAATTTTCTGCAGAATACTCTTCGCCATCTGGTATCTGGTATCTGGCGCCCAATAACGAAGGTACTTGAATGAAAGAATTATTGAAAACATGCAACCGAAGAAGAAGCTGAACTAGATATGAGGAGATGCTGTTGACCAAATGCGCAAAGTGGTCAACCATGGTTTGGTACTGGTGCTTGGCGATACTTGGATTTTTCGATATATCGATATTTTCACTTTCGATATTAGATAATCGATATATCGATATTTCCGCTTTCGATATTCAACAATCGATATATCGATATTTTCACTTTCGATATTCGATAATCGATATATCGATATTGATATTTGCTTACCATGCTTCGTTTCGCCAAAAGCTAAGAACCAAATTTTCATTAAATAGCATCTTGGATCATTTCAAACTCAGAATAAATGAGAAATGAATTAGGGAAAACATATTGTCCAATTTCGGATATAGAAGTGTAGGTTAGTTCGGATTATTTACAATAATTACGATGAACAAATATCGTTTTCGATAGCGATATTTACGTTTCGATATCGATATTTGGTGCGATATATCGATCGATCGATATCCGATATATCGCATACTGGATCATCTCGAACTCCGGATAAATAAGAAAGGAATTGCGGAATACACATTGCTCCAATTTCGTATATATAAGTGTGGGTTATGTTGGATTAATTGCAATCTTTACGAATGAACAAATATCGTTATCGATATCGATATTTACTTTCGATATCGATATTTTGTCCGATACATGGATATATCGTTATCGGTATCGAATATCGCCCAAAACTTGAGTCAGCTTCAGTATATTTTGCTTCTGGTGAAGGTAATTCAGTGGCGACCAATCTTTTTTTCATATTTGTAGAGTGTGCTAAGAATGATACTTGGCAGGCATATTTAACTTGGAAAAAGTCAATTTCCCCATCAGACACTCTGGGAGTGCAATAGAGGTATGCTTATTTGAACGTTCGTGCTTCGAACTTTGCCATTTTCATGCACTTGCTGTGGCTAAATATATGTACCAGTTAGCCTAAGTAGGTAGTCAAGAAGGGAAAAGATTGGTTCATAAATTCTTTTATAGAGCCAACCACATTCCTTAAAGTACTCATCATAACCACAAAGTACAGAAAATACTTTGGAGCAAAACATATATTTTCATGATCCCCATGAGCCCATGATTATTTGTGAAACAAGGGTTTTGCTTCAAAATGAATTTCCAGCTCCCTTAAAGGACCCCTCGCACTAATCACTCTTCAACTTACAGTATTTTAAAGTATTTGAATACTTTAACTATGCTGTGCTTTCAATAAATAACTAACTGTTTTGGCTGTTTAAGCCTTTTCCGAGACCCGTTGACTTCTAGCGAAACAGGGAAATAATTTGCATAACCGATTTTCCTGATGGAAAAAATTCTCGCAGACAACCGTCGCGCAAACCGTCTCGAACCGTCGACAGCGTGATACACATCGAAGGTAGCAAAACACGGCAAGTGAGAAAATCAGCGAGGTTTTGTTAGAGGGGTTAGAATGTACCGCACGAAACGTGGGTCTCCGGGTTTAGAAATATATGTAATGATTACGGAAGTAGGTTGCATTAGTATTATAGGTTGCATTAGTTTGAGCAAAATATACGACTACGTGATCCCCATGAGCCCATAGTCACTTTTGCCTAAAGGGTTTTGCTTTCACATGAATTTCTAGTGCCCTTAAAGTGCAAAAATAAAATACTTCTCACCAGATCATTCTCTTGATTTCCAAGGGCCCACAATCATTCTTATTTCAAGGGTATGGCTTATAATTAAACACAAGAAACCCAAGAATTTACAAATTCCTAAATTTCATCCTCTGACCCAGCCTTGCAAGTACCATATGAGCTGCTAGCTCTTGTATTCAACACACATTGCCGACTTCATTCTCGGCCAATATCTGATGAAATTTGTTTACATGTACATCAGAAATCGTGCTTTATCACAATACTGTAATTTGAAGTAAAAAACCGCGGCACCGGCTTGGCACCGGCACGGCACCGGCTCGGCACCGGCACGGCACCGGCACGGCACCGCGGCACCGGCACGACACCGGCTCGGCACCGCGGCACCGGCTCGGCACCGGCACGGCACCGACAAGGCACCGGCTCGGCACCGCGGCACGCGCCACTTGGTGTACATCGTTTTGGGAGTGAGCAACCCCTCGGTTTCGTTAAGATCCGACGACCCGTTCGTAAGCTGAAAATATTTAATTTTTCCAAATTTTTCCGGATTCCCCGTCCCTCCACTCCCCTCAAGACCCACCCCCAAGATTCATCGGATCCGGTCCGGACTCGAAATGAGACATCTGAGACACGAGATCTTTCCAGATATCAAGTTTCATTAAGATCCGATCACCCGTTCGAAAGTGATGAATGTCCCTATTTTCCGATTCCGCCCCCTCCCCCACGATGGTCGGATCGGGCAAGTGACTATTTCCAACTTAGTCTGGTCCGGTCCCTGATATGCCTGCGAAGTTTCATCGTCCTAGCTTGCGTGGAAGTGCCCAAACTATTATTTATGTTTCTTGACTATGTCCAGGTTAATCAGGTCGTCAATCTTTTAACAATATATACTCCCGCATACGCTCCCTAATACATCCAATATTCCTGACAAGTTCCATTATCCTAACAATGTAATTTGTTTACGAATTATCCACTTTGTTTCTACTCCCGCATTCGCTATTCTCATACATGGACTCGTGGCTCAGTTGGTAGAGCGTTGGACTTGTAACTCAGAGGTTCCTGGTTCGCTCCCGCACTCGGGCAGCCCTTTTTTTGCTACTTTTCGCTCCCACTTTTGCTTTATAGTTTCCGGACTCCCCGGATCCGGGGAAAGTCGGATTGAAGAAATGATTAATTTTAAGTTGAGCTGGTCCGGTCCCTGATATGCCTGCCAAGTTTCATCGTCCTAGCTTATCTGGAAGTGCCCGAACTAGCAAAACCGGGACCGACAGACCGACAGACCGACAGACCGACAGACCGACAGACCGACAGACCGACAGACCGACAGACCGACAGACCGACAGACCGACAGACCGACTGACGGACAGAAATAACAATCGCTATATGGCACTTGAGTAAGCTCAAGTGCCATAAAAATCCAATAGGCCTTAAACATATTTCGGGAATGGGTCAGAGATATGGCATGCATTTTGGGTGAAAATTGGTAAAAATGTTGCTGAGAATGCACGAAATGGTCAGAAACCACCTTTGGCTGTCCAGGGAAGATGTGCTGTCGGAGTCCCGTGTAGAATTGTTATTTCTCGAGCCCCATCCCGATCAGTTTTCAGTGGCGAACAAAAACAGCAGAGTAATTTTCGACAGGCGCGAAGGATGGAGTTGTTCTCGGCTGGCAGGGCCCGTATCCAGGAATTTATTTGGGGGGGGGGGGTGCCTTTCGGGGGGGTCATTGCCTGCTGGTCGGACAAAAAAGTACAAAAAACATGTAGATCAGACGGAAAAGTCTATAAAATCGTAATTTTTCATGTTTCAGGGGGGGGGGGTCAACCCCCTACCCCCCCCCCGGATACGGCTTTGTCGGCAGGCATTTAGGGATTATGTTGCAGGCTAACAAGCGAAAACGATACTGACAGTACTGACGATTACGAAGCCAGGCTTTGATTCGAACGTTAAAAAATTGAATAATAGGCCATTATGGCTCAATAAATCCATGTTACCTTCGATAAATAGATGGCTTGGGATTTTAGTTTTATTTCTTCAGATAACGAAGAAAAGCTTGCCACGGAGAAATCCAGTATTATTGCACCACAGGTCGTGAGGAGAGGTAGGGTAAAACCGGAATCACCGCAGGCAGGAGTGGTGGTTATTGTGTAGTCGGGATATTTACTGCAGCCTGAATACTCTTGGTACTAACTCTCCTTGCCTCTCCAAAATCGCCGTATACCTAGCGGAAGAGTCGGAAGCGGTATAACAGCTGTCCCCCAACGATCGCCGTGATTGGTTGACACAGTAGTTGAGTTATTAAGTTGGAGTCGTTAGGGCGACGTTTTCTCTTTCTTCCAGAGGATCACTTGCGTGTTTTGGTCATATATAGTAGTAGATGAGAACCACAAAGAACCGAGTAACTTGACGAAATAGAGGAAGCCACAGAGAGCGGAAGACAGGCAACGACACTGTTTGAGAAAGACTGTTTAAAAAAAAATGTGTCTAGGTAAAATAGCCAGACTCTTGCGGGCGAACAAATGATGGCCTGATTATATGAAACTGCCATGCCCCTCCCCATTATTCGCAAACGAGCTAACCCACAGTGGTCCAAAATTTGTTTTACCTGTGACGCCCAAGAATCACTTGATTCATCCCGTAAAGATTCCAAATATGCTACTTTAAGCAATTTAAAAATATTAATAATTCTTTCACAAAAACTCACAATATAAATTTTTTCGGAAAACAGACGGTTTTCCTTGGAGGTTAGAAGTGAATAATTTAACCGATATGGATTTGTGGTATGGGCAGAAGTGTAGCGAGGAAGGACGACTGGTATTCATCCATCCCACTCGATGTCGACAGCCGCGTCATATTGGATATTCGTATTGTTTGCTCGGACGGAAGGTAGGACGTAGGACTTCTACCAATACTGGCAACCGTAAGGCCGTCGTAACCGTCTTTGTGCAGACCCGGCTTGCTGTGATTGGCTGAAAACTGCCAAAACAATCTATATTTCTAACAGATTACGATAACTTCCGAAAGATTATGATTGCTATTGGAGACCATACTTAAAGGAGTTATATCATAAGCATTTTAGCTCTTGCAACGTCTAGAACCCCACCACCGAAGACCCAAGATGAATCCACAACTCGATCCGACCGCTGGGTCATCTAGCGGCGCGGGTCGGAAGCGCCCAACATGGGGAGAATGGAATCATAATTTGACTTGGTATCTAACAATATGTTTTTATTGTAGCAGGCATATGGAAAATCTGTAGAAAAATTAAAACTAATTGTTTGCATTATCGATTTCTTTAAGTGTTTAGTTTTCTGTTTTTCTTGTTAATTCCCGTAAGTCCAAAGAGTTAAGGATGTAAACTATCACAAAACAAGAGCTACGAGCTCATATGGCACTTGTACGAGTAGGCTGTGCAAGAAAGTAGATGAAAACGTCACAAAATACACCCGCCATCCAAAAAGGCGGTTCGGAAATAGAAATAGGATATTTAGTTTCACTCATTTCTGAGCAGTTCCGGCATCGTCTCGATTGCAAATGCACATGACTGTTCAAACTTTCATCCCAATAAATCCATTTGTTTGATCCCTAGACGTGCTACACGATTTCCGGTACTCACTCTATTTCCACCTACCGTGGCCGAATCTGGTTCGGAATAAAAAAAAAATCGACCACCTAAAGCATCTTCGTTTATACCATCTACCAAGTTTCACTCGAATCTGAGCATTTTTGGAAAGTTCCGATACCCCCCCCCCCCTTCCCACCAACGTTGTCGGAGCCGGTTCGGGCCCAATCTCTTAATTCCCTCATCAAGTTTGACTGAAATTGGAGCATAGCCTATCTGCAAGTTTCCAGTACCCCCCCCCCCCCCTACCTTGGCCGAATCCGGCCTAGACGCCAAATAGCAAATCTAGGCCGCATAAACTCGGCACTGTCGAATTGCATCTCATTCGGTCCATCCGTTTGGTTTTTGTGCATGTCAAAAGTCCCCCCACCCCCAATTCCCCTAATCGTGGTCGCATATGGTTCGAACGCATGTTTTACATGTCGAGGCCATCGATTCGTATCACCCATGAAGTTTCACTCGAATCAGACCACTCGTTCGCAATTTATAGAAGTCCATATTTCTCTTCTCTTGCTCCCCCAAAAATGCTCGGATCTAGGAACGGAAGTTTCCGGGGGTATGTTGTGTCAGGTTTTTAAGTCAAGATAATTCGGGTCGCTAATATGCCTGCAAAGTTTCGTTGTCGTTTTACATCTGGAACTATTCTAACTCACGACTACCGGAATTCCATGAAACCCCCTCCAACACCCCCCACAGAGCCCCGAAACCATCTGGCTCCGTCAATTTCATCTAGGCCTAATGCTTGTTCCATCCATTAAGTTTCGTCCCAATCCCTCTACTTTTAGAGTTTCTTGAGTTTTCCACCCCCCCCCCCCCCCATCCCCACAGGTATCGGACCCGACTCGGACGTGACACTGAACGTCCGAGGCGATAGCTCACTAGACAAGTTTCATTCAAATCCGATCACCCGTTCAAAAGTTATGCACGCCACTAGATTCCGGACTCCCCATCCACCCACTCCCCCCACGATGGTCGGGTCGGGGAAACGGCTGTTCTCAAGTCAATCTGTTCGGATCCCTGACATACCTGCCAAGTTTCATCGCCCTAGGACATCAGGAAGTATGCCGAACTCGCGGGATCGCTAGAAATCCGGACCCCCACCCCAACTCCCCCACAGTGCCCTGATCCGGTCCGGTTATGTCAATGCCGTGTCGAGGACCTGTGCTTGTTTTTCCCACCAAGTTTCATCCCGATCCCTCCACTTTAAGCGTTTCTCAAAATTTCCGGTTCCCTCCTCCAGCTCCTCCCAGTGTCATCGGATCCGGTCCGGTTATGTCAATGACGTGTCTAGGACCTGTGCTTGTTTTTCCCACCAAGTTTCATCCCGATCCCTCCACTTTAAGCGTTTCTCAAAATTTCCGGTTACCTCCTCCAACTCCCCCCAGTGTCATCGGATCCGGAACGGATTTAAAGTGAGGTGTCTGAGACACAAGGTCATCCTAAATATCAATTTTCATCAAGATCCGATCACCCGTTCAAAAGTTATGAACGCCACTAGATTCCGGACTCCCCATCCACCCACTCCCCCCACGATGGTCGGGTCGGGGAAACGGCTGTTCTCAAGTCAATCTGTTCGGATCCTTGACATACCTGCCAAGTTTCATCGCCCTAGGACACCAGGAAGTATGCCGAACTCGCGGGATCGCTAGAAATCCGGACCCCCATCCCAACTCCCCCACAGTGCCCTGATCCGGTCCGGTTATGTCAGTGACGTGTCTAGGACCTGTGCTTGTTTTTCCCACCAAGTTTCATCCCGATCCCTCCACTTTAAGCGTTTCTCAAAATTTCCGGTTCCCCACCCCAACTCCCCCACAGTGCCCTGATGCGGTACGGTTATGTCAATGACGTTTCTAGGACCTGTGCTTGTTTTTCCCACCAAGTTTCATCCCGATCCCTCCACTTTAAGCGTTTCTCAAAATTTCCGGTTCCCTCCTCCAACTCTCCCCAGTGTCATCGGATCCGGCCCGGATTTAAAGTGAGGTGTCTGAGACACGAGGTCATCCTAAATATCAATTTTCATCAAGATCCGATCACCTGTTCGCAAGCTAAAAATACCTCAAATTTTGGCTTCACCCTCCCTCCACTCCCCCCCCCCCAGATGGTCGAATCGGGGAATTGATGATTTCCTATTTAAGCTGGTCGGGTCCCAGACATGCCTGTCAATTTCCATCGTCCCAGCACATCAGGAAGCACGGAACTCGCGGGATCACTACAAATTCGGACTTCTCCCCCCCCCCCAACTCCCCCAAAGTGAGCGGATCCGTTCCGGTTATATCAGTCACGTATCTAGGACTTTTGCTTGTACTTTCCACCAAGTTTCATTCGGATCCCTCCACTCTAAGTGTTTTCCAAGATTTCCGGTTTCCCCCTCTAACTCCCCCCAGTGTCACCGGATCCGGTCTGGATTTAAAATGGAGGGTCTGAGACACGAAGTCCTTCCATGTATTAAGTTTCATTAAGATCCGATCACCCGTTCGTAAGCTAAAAATATCTCATTTTTCCTATTTTTTCCGGATTCCCCCTCCCTCCACTCCCCTCCAGATGGTCGGATCGAGGAAGCGGCAATTTCTAATTTAATCTGGTCCAGTTCCGGATATGCTTGCCAAGTTTCATCGTCCTAGCTTATCTGGAAGTGCCCGAACTAGCAAAACCGGGACCGACAGACCGACAGACCGACAGACCGACAGACCGACAGACCGACTGACGGACAGAAATAACAATCGCTATATGGCACTTGAGTAAGCTCAAGTGCCATAAAAACAAACGCTGTAAATTACACTAAATTCGTTGCAGTCATTTCTTGACTGAAACTGAGCTAAATAATATTCAGCTTCCGAGACCAAAAAATGTCAAACTGGCCGATGATTTCTTCTTCCGACATATCTAAACGTCCACATGGTGATATACTTGGTTGTTTTAGTCCTCTTACATGCCACTCGATTTTTTCGAAGTAGCTAGTAATCTTTTGACCAGCGACAGCAGATCAATGAATAGTTAATTAGCAATGGTGGATTGGCGTTCAGAAGTGAATTGTGTTCAAGTAATTTGTGGATAACGTTGGCTACCGTGAGGATTTTGGGGAAAACAAAGATAACAGTGTTTTCGGAAAAGTCCCACCCATCGAAAAATGATGGTGTTTCCCACCTTCTCGGCCCACATGAACCAAAGACTTTATATGAACTTGAGTACGGAAATTAAGATAAGTTTCTTCTGCGGTATCAACATTATTTTATTACAAAAATAAATTATACATTCATAGTTTGCTACAAACATTGAAAAACCAACTCTTACTGTACAAAATTCTAAGATACTACTCACAGTGATCACTGTCAAGTTGTTGCTGTAGGGATATCGAGCAACACAACACAAGATTTGCTTAATCCATAGCACTGCGCGTCACAAGGACTGGACTGCAGAATAAGCTTAAGCGAATCCATTAAACTTTTTTAAAATTATAAATTATTGTCCTTACGTGGTTACCCTCACACTGTGCCCCTGAGAGCCGAATCAGAAGGGCTTAAAGCAACACTGTACACAGTTTCTCCGAATAAGGATGCAGTGTTTACTACTGGGATTAATCTTATCTCTGTTGGGAGAAAATAAATCCGAATTATAATTTTATCTCGATAAAGACAAGACAACACTGTACAAAAAAATCTTGCAGTATTTGCTACTGGGATTAACCTTGTCTTTATTGAGATAAGATTATCCCTAATCAGAATAATTTTGTCCCAATGGAGATAAAATTAATCCCAGTAGCAAATACTGCATCCTTATTCTGAGAAACTTTATACAGTATAATCCCAGTAGCAAATACTGCAAGATTTTTTTTTTGTACAGTGACTCTCCTTCCAGATCACCAAGTATCTAGGTTTTGCGTATAGTCAAGCCAGCTCTTCCGGATAACTTGGACGATGATAGGTAATTTCCGCTGTAAAAAGTCTCTTCTAGATCGACTTTAGTAATTGCACATAAACCGAATTGGGCGATTTGTACGAATTCTAAGAATGAAAATCCGAATTCTGATATTTAAAATCTGATACAGGATTAAAGTGCTAGAATGCAAAATACTGCAGATTAGGATAACTTAAAGCGGACCACAAAAAATGGTCTTTGTACCACACGTACAATTATAACCATCCCTACTGCCACTATGAATGTTCGAAACCACAAAAAAAATCCGTCAAACAATAAACAAATTAAATAAAAAATAAATCCTAAGTTTGAAATAATTCGGTATGGACTAAATCTCAGTCGATTACTTGGGACAGCCGCTATGACACTTAGGGACCCAAGGATCAAAAACAATAATTTCCATCTAATGCTCCAACTGTTTATTATAAATACCGATAAATTAAAAAACCAAGGGTGTGGTACTCCTGAAGACATACAAAAAGTAATCAATGAAGTCTTATACTTCTGTGCTAATCAAACGTGGAAAATTCCGTCATCTGGAAAAGAAGACGTTATGCGTGTCTTTTTTCTCGAGCCAAAACAGCAACCCGGCAATTAATTTAAAATCTAAATAAATTGGTGGCTTGTGATCAGTAAAAGAAGGTAAACAAAATGTTTTGATTAGGTCGCTAATCTGCCGTATTTTGCATTCTAGCGTTTTAATCCTGTATCGGATTTTAACTGTCCGAATTCGGAATAAAAATCACCAAATTTGGTCATGTGCAACCACTCTAGTCCGATGTAGAAGAGAGTGTTGCTATTAATCAAGATTTCGGACATAAACTTTTCGCTCAAATCTTTTATCACAACTCAATTTCCACTGGCTGCATCTTCTGAAACCGTCTTGAAGAAAACAGATACTTTGGAATCCAGAAAAAAAATCTGCTTGGTGAAGCCTGATTTTTTCGTAGTTTTCTGTACGGTAAAAACCCTGCGCAAATCCAGAGGTGAAATAGCGAAATTACAGCCTACTCAACGAAAACGGAAAGGAGCATAAACGAGTAATTTAACATGGTTAAGTAGGCTATAAGACTTTCGACTTTGGGCCTGAATAATCCGCATCTCACAACTATTCTGAGCCTCGAAATAATTGGAAACATTTCGCTGGCTTTTTCTTAATTTTATACAATCGCAGTTTGTAGATAATTTCATCAGAAATGAGCGCTAGAAGGCATCAACTTTCACTACAAAAATGAATCTGCTTCCTATTGGTTGGTTTTTGAATAACGCGTCATAACCCACCAACAGGATTTGAGACTCCATTTTTGTGTTCAAACTTTGAAGCCTCCAATCTCTTATTTCCATGGAAACCCTTTTGCAAAAATGTATTAAACAAACAAGAGTTCGGTTTTTTAGATACCATGATATCTGTACCACGGTAACTGGATCTGCAATTAGTCGTTTTTGCAGTTATCGTGGTATCTGATATACGGTTGCTCTGCAAAAACGACAATTGCCGGAACTGCGCTTTTCGAAGTTACCCAAAAAGAGAAATTGATATTCAATCACATCACTAAGTGCCAAACTTCTTTCCCACCAATTTGACAAGAAATTGATAAAAGTGAGATGAATTTTCAGATACAACGATTAGTTACCACGGTCGGACCGTGATATCTGATATTCAGATAACTGGCCAGATAACTGCAAATCGCCTTTAGACCGTGGTATCAGATACCATGGTATCTGCAAAAATGCAACTAAGGAATAGTCAACTTAACATTTTGCAGCAAAGCCCTGGCTCAGAACGATGACCAAACGCCGATAATTTGGCTCCAAAGTCGAGTTCCCTGTAACTTTGTTAGACTATTATGTTATGCTCCGCTGATGGTGGTGTAGAAATATCCTTTTTCGTCGGATAGGGTTCTTCAGCTTAAGAAACGTAACGGAAGTGAGACATTAGAAGATGAAGGAGAATTATATTCAGTAAAATGCGGTGGAAGTATCGATTTCTGCCCATGAGAAGCACATTTTCTATACTCCGGAAAACTTGAAAAAGTGACCACTATTTTTCGGCATGACGGTATAGAATCTCGCTGTTATGTGTCATTATAGTCGCGTCTGTCGCACTCGAGTATTTTCTGCTATTTTTTTTTTCTCACCAGTGTCTGGCGTTTCCTCTACAAGGAGTGTTTGTGTCTCACTGAGGGCTTTCAACTAAACCATTAGGGACCAGAAAGGATAATCCAAGGAACCTGTTTCTCTCGTTCCTGCGCCTAAACTAAATCTGGGATCGAGGCCCGTAAATACTCAGCGAGTGCTTATACCCAAGACCGTGTGCACCTCATATTTCAGATTGCTCCATGGTGCTAGTGTGCTTAACGTTGTAGAAACGTGAAAATAGTGTTCGGGTATCGCTCGTTCGGGTCGGGAATTTCATAGTCGGAGCGGAGCAAAGGAGAACTGCGAGAAAGGAAAGAAGTATGCTCTACTACACAGTAGTATTACAAGTTTACGCGAAATGGTCAATAAAGAACGCAGTAACGCTAGTGAATAAACCCGAGCAACGAAAAAAGCCCAGCGGTAAAGTATTGCTCAAATAGTTCTAGTAAGCTGCATACAAAATAGACACGTCCGATTAAATTGTAAATTGGATGTGATAAAGAAAAATAGAATCGATCTTGTTTTCTCTCGTAGCTTACATCTCGGATTAAATCGCCGCCTGCTTGGGCTACCTTAACTAGTCAAGAAACGATGACGTGGAAAATCCTTATGCAGCTTATTGCACCGGTATGAACAGGGCTTAAAGAACGCAGTTAACGTTACTGACTAAGCCCACGTTTACATACTGCGTAATCCGAGCATATTTTGAAATAATTATGTATTTTACGCACGTATTTGGGCTTGAAGAAATCTCTAGCAAATCTAGCAATACGGACGTATTTACGAAATCGGTCCGTTTTGTATCTAAATACGTCCGATCTTTTTAAGCTGAAATAGATGCATAAAATACGCTCGGAGTTTACGCAGTGTGTAAACCCACCATAAGGCTGAGTTATTTCTTAGCCCTCTTTGTCTTCTTGTTACTGCCTTGTCAAGGTTTAAAGCCGTTTTATTTAGCATTGTCACGTAAATGACTCAACGGACAAGCATCACAAATAAAACAGCAGTCCAGGAATCTACCCGAGACAGGACCGAAACTTGCTCGGAGATCATGTCATCATTCACGGCCTTCTGTCTGACAGAGCACTAACAGTTGTCAGCTGATGACAAATTAAACGGCATTAAGCGAACACTGCAGTTAAATAAATCGGCATTTCGCTGACAAGTGACCCAGACGGAGGTAATTCGAACGCGGCTTAAACCTGAGCGGCGGAAAAGGAACAGTTAAATTTCGGCAGATCCGGTCCAAGCCCAATCCGATTCATCTCTCCACTAGAACTTCTCTTCCGTGAGTACCCGGACGTCCTGGCAAAATTGATCCTCACTATGCTATCATTCAAATTGTTTGAATTCTTCTTGAAACAGAAAACACACAACAATGTCTTCTTGAAAGCCTCACAAAAATCCCTGTGAAAATAAGCATAAATAATGGGATTTAACGTTGAGTTGAAATATCCTATCCAGAATAGAACATCAGTTAGTATATCTGGACTATGACATGAGCTACCACATAAGGACATTGTAAGGTACCAAGTAAAAAACGGCAACCAGCACAGAATAAACGCTCCCATTATGATTCCCAGAGTTTTTGCTGCCTTGTGCTCTTTTTTAAGCTTCATTAAGCGCTTGTCTTTTAATGGTGTTAATTGTAGGTCGCAGCCACTCAGGTTACTATGCAACTTGTTTCTTAAATGCAGTGGCCTGGAGTAATTAATGCGCAGGTGATTATCATGTAGAATACTTATATCCTGTCCTTTTGAGCCATTTTCAGGGATTCCGTAGCTTTGTTTTACAACCAGAGCATTGTCAGTGTCCTTCAGTAATACTCGCTCTTGGTGTGTTGCCATGTTGTAAATTCTGTAGTATGTAAATAACATGATGGAACATGGTATCCAAAAGCTCATACTGGAACTGATTATTCCATACACTTGATTGACGACGAATTCACATTCTTCTGGGTGAGAAACTCGGTGAAGTAGGTGTTCGTTTGTCGTATACAGACCGAGAAATATGGGCAGAAAGCTGATTACAGCCGGCCATAGCCAGCAATTAATAACCATAATAACTATCGTTTTCTGGGTTATCTTCTGTGGGTAAAGCAGTGGTTCACTTATGGCATAATATCGGTCCACACTTATGCAACATAAATGAAGTATGGATGCCGTCGAGAAATAGACGTCAAAACTGTTCCATGCATCGCACATTCTGTATCCAAATAACCACTTGCCGTATATGACAACACTTGCATTAAATACCATAGCAACCAGTGCTACTAAAAAGTCAGCAAAGGCCAAGGAAACAAGAAGGTAGTTTGTAATTGTTCTTAATTTCCGGAATCGAATTACACTGACAATAACAAGAAGATTACCAAAGACACTAGCTAGAATAATTGTGGACATCATAATAGCTTTGATAATTAGGACACAAGTACCGAACCAATCAGAGTCCAGGAATGATGCTGGTTCACTTGTGATTTGAACACAGCAGGGCTCTGTGGCAGGGATGATGGTAGTTGCGTTTTCCATCTTGTAGAATTTTCAATTATGCTGATTAGGTGATGTCAGACAGTTGAATCATGCTCCCCTGGAAGCAAAAACTGATATCATCTTCTTTGGCAAAGAACAGTGGATGTTGGTAGAGATGGAACTTAGAGTTCCTTACTGACTCGTACAGGGACCCATAAAACTTCCTGTAATGACTCCCCATTCAGGGGGTTTGTCATTTCCTATGCTTCTATGTTGCTATGTCGCCCGAGCCTCACCTAGTTTCCAAAAATTCCGCTTGGGTCGAATCGGCGTTCTTGCTCAGATAGACAAAATTGCCAGCATGCCACCCCAGGTACCTAAGCTAGGATAAAAGATCCAGGATACTCTTCCATTAAAGAGAGATATTCTTAGTTAAGCACAACAGCTGCGAAAATTTTTATCTATCTGGATAGTCGGGTCCCGATGAAGAATTTATCTCAAAATAGTACTATGAAGTAGTACGAAAAAGTAGCATGCAGTACTAACGATGCTACTACATGCTTCTACTTCAAGACTACCGTGTTACTGCATACTACTATATGCTACTATTAGCAAGACTGGATGCTACTATGGCAAGACAGGATGCTACTGGATATACTGTAAACAAAAATCTCGCAGTATTTTCTACTGGGATTGATCTTGTCTTTATTAAGATAAGATTAATCCCAGTAGCAAATACTGCATCCTTATTCGGAGAAACTTTTTACAGTGTACTACTACATAAGATTGGACCAGTCTGAGGCACATTAAATGATAGTATTCTTTGCTATTACATAGTATGCACCGTTTTCGTACTACTACTCATCGGGGTACTTTTATCCCCGTAGGTATTTTGCTCGGTCAAGAGCGCATCAGAAATCTCTTATTGACAAGCCCCCTGAATGGCGAGTCCACTGTAAAAGTTTGTCCGTATAAAGATTAAAGTTGACTGCAGTATTTGCTACTCGGATTATCCTTATCTCTACGCAGATAAGATGAATACCAAATAGAGATAAGATGAATCCGAGTAGCAAATTCTGCAGTTAACCTTAATCTTTATACGGAGAAACTTTTTACAGTGTCATTACAAGGAATTTATGAGTCCCTGCTCGTACTCAGTTTATTTAGTGTTGAACGGTATTCGGATGTTTCGATATATCGATAATTACACTTCGATAATCAATATATCGATATCGATATTGCGGTACCATGTTTCGCTGTAGTATACATCAAGTTTCGCCAAAAGGTAAGAACAAAACTGTCGTAATACAGCATCTTGCATCATCTCAAACTTCGAATAAATAAAAATGAATTACGAAGAATATATTGCTCCAGTTTCGGAGATATATATGTAACTTATATTGGATTATTTACAAATAATTATAATTTTACAAATATAGTTTTCGATATAGATATTTACGTTTCGATATCCGGTGTCGATATTTGGCCCGATATATCGAAATATCGTTATTGATATCGAATATCGCCCAACACTAAGTTTATTAAACTGTGAGAGCGGGTAGGGTGTGCTCGGCAAAGAACCGTGGATGTTGGTATATATGAAAGTTGGAGGTTCATACAAATCGTATTCAGCTTGTTAAACTTTGAGAGGGGGGTTGTGCTTTGTTTTTGGTAGCCTACTATTATCTTTTATTTAAAATAATACATTTTTCAGTTTGCAATGGTTTAAGATTGTGATACATACACTGGATGTACGAATTATGTTCTTCTATATTGCTTGTTTAGTGCGTTTTAGTTTTATGACATACAGAAAAAGCTTGTGTGGCCTCGGCGAAAGACCCCAACTAGGTGATCAGAAAGACACAGTCAGTTTGGCGATAGTTTCCGACTATATCGACCGCGCTGAATCTGAATATGGATGGTGGCAAAGCTGGTGATGACTTGACCTTGTAAAAGCTAAGAAACACCCTTTATAGGCCTATAAAATATGTCCTGACCGTTTATTTTTTTTTCTAATACTAGTCCAATTTATTTGCGGGGAATATCGTTTTATTCCTAGCAATATCGTTTTTTAGAGTACGGTAAGTTTTATTTGTTTTCGGTATATCGTAAGACAGAGCTGTAGGATATTCTCTTGAAGTCTAAAAATTCAAAGGTTTTATTTCAAGGTTAGGAGCAACTCTCGTAACTTTTTCTATATTTTTAGGATTTCTTATAGTTTGCTAGAATTTTATCAGAATATCTTTGCAAAATGTGATGTGACATAAGATTCTATTGTTGGGCTTGGTTCGAAACTAGCCAATCAGAATACTCCTCAATTATTTCCCTAAATAGTCTGATTGGCCAGTACCCTCAAAAGTTGAACTGATTTCAACTTGGGTCCGAGACCAGCTGGTCTCGGATCCATTGCATCCATTGGGAACAGCAGAAACCTAGCAAAGCACGGTCTCGGGAGCGATTTTCATATCTAGCTGGAACCGAGTATTAACTAAAACCCGTTGTGAATGGGCCTTAAGGTGGTAGGCCTACCAAAAAGTACCACTCGCTCTTGACAGAAGATGCAGCTGGAAGTTATGACAGCTAACATGATTAAAGAGTGGTATGTTGCTTGCGCTACTGTACATTTATTCTAACCAATAAATAGTTGTTTTTTGTTTTCATCCCTTCGGTTGAATCAGATTGAGACGGATTATGGACACGGGTCGGTAAGACAAAGAAAATCCTAATTTCAGCATTTTCTTTGTGTGAATATACGCCAAGTTTTATCAGAAGATATTGTTGTCTCCGAAACTTCATCTATTGGTTCAGACGTTGGTCCTTATACGGTTAAATGTCGATCTCGATATCAGTCGTACGGTATGAAAGTGAAGCAGATATATCAGTTCAGATCTTTCGTACCTACACCGACACGCGACCATGAAAAATTTCAGAAGACGGAATCGAAGATGGAAATTTGCATTCATTTTGCTCAACAGACTTACAGCTGGGAAGCTTTCCCATTTTTACTTTACAGCTTGAAAAGATCGACCTGAGTCAGGGTTTCTTTTGCCTCAACCCTGTAATCAATCACCATGATCAAATCATACTCATTCTTAATTTCCCTTTAACCACTTCAACCTTTTCTAATGTTGGGCGATATTTGGATTTTTCGATATATCGATATATCGATATTTTCACTTTCGATATTCGATAATCGATATATCGATATCGATATTTCTTTAGTATGTTTCGCTATAGGATACGTCTCGTTTCGCCAAAATTTACTAACGCGTCGTTAAATACTATCTCAAACTCTGAATAAATAAGAACTGAATTACGAAAACATATTGCTCCAATTTCGGATATATAAATGTAGGTTATGTTGGATCGTTTACAATAATTATGAATGAAAAAATATCGTTTTCGATATCGATATTTACTTTTCGATATTCGATATCGATATTTGGTCCGATATATCGATATATCGTTATCGATATCGAATATCGCCCAACACTAACCTTTTCCCACCAAACTATCAATCAAGGGAAAGGACCAATGTAGTTTCCTCGACAGCTTGTTGTTTTACCCGTATTTCAGCCTGCTGATCCATTTGGTATGAATGAATGAATGAATCAATCAATCAATCAAGTTTAATCCAAATAGCTAAAAGCTAGATGAGGAATGAAAGTTTTATTTTTAGAGAAAAAGCTTTTGAATGCCCGTTCAATCAATCAATCAATCAATCAATCAATCAATTTATTTTGCCAATATCATTATAAGATAGTTTGGACGCGTCACAAAGAAGACAATGATACAAAACACACAACATGCACAATTGAGATTAAGCAGAAATATTGACAGTTATAAATAAATAAACTAAATCAAAAATATATTTACAATTACTCAGATCTTATATTTACAATTTAAAATTTCCCGGTCAGCAAACCCCAAGCGTTGAAGTTCAAAGACCATCTACAAACTGACATCCCTCTTGGCCTCTTCACACGAAGAGTCCATACGCCAGCTTTCATCAAAATACCTCCATTAGTTCGGGAGTTTCCGTGATAAAAAAAAGACAAGCAGAATTTTGATAGTCTTCATTTTCAGATAACAAATTATAACTCGGTTAAAAAACTGTTTAAACATCTGCGACTAAGTGACTCAGTGACAAAAATGACAAGGTCCGTCGCAAATTGCAGACGAGCAAATTTGATGGGTAGCCCTAATTTCCATATAAAAGTGGTGATTCGGATAAGAAATTGCCGATTCACTGATTCACCAAACTACAGACGAGAAGATTTGGTAGGCAGCCCTCAGTATTATATAGAATGATAACTTGGTTAAAGAGATTCCTCAACATATTTCACTGAAGTGATTCAGTGTAAGAAATGACCCGGTCCCGGGACCAAACTGCATACGAGCAGATTCGGTTCTTTTTTCTGATAAAATGATTAACTTTTTTAAAGAATTGTCAAAACACTTGTGACGTGAGTGCTTCAGTGACAGAAATGGCGCAGTCTGGTCGCCCAACCACCGACGGGAAGATTTGGAAGGTAGCCCTCATTTATGTTTTATCTTTATGAAATAAAGTAATAACTTCATTAAAGAATTGTCAAGTATATGCGATTCAGCGATAAAGGAAAAAATTGACCCGGTCCGATCGCCAAACGGCATGCGAACAGATTTGATAGGTAGCCCTCATTTTCAGATAACAAGTCATTACTTGGTTAAAAAAATTGTCAACATGACGCAAGTGATTCAGTGACAGAAATGACACGGTCCGGTCGCCAGACTGGCGTATATCAACTTGTCCTCTGGATGTCGTCGTAAAATACTGTTATTTTTTATTTAATTTTGTATAATATTAAAATTTGTGTAATTTATTATTATTTTTTTTTTTTTTTTTTTTTTTAGTGTTTATGGAATAAAAATGATAACTTAGTTAAAGAATTATCAATCTTATGAAACTTGAGTGATTTGGTGACAGAGATGACCCTATCCTATCGCCAAACTGCATTCGAGCAGATTTAATAGATAGTCCTCATGTTCACATAACAAATCATCACTTGGTTCAAGAATTGTCAAAATATCTATGACGTAATTGATTCAGTGACAGAAATGACACTTTTCGGTTGCCAACCTGGCATATATCAACTTGTCCTCTTGATGTCGTCGTAAAATACTATTATTTTTTTAGACACTTTTTTATAATATTATATCTCATTATTCTTTTTTTTCTTGAAATTATTATTAGTCTTTATGGAATAAAAATGATAACTTCGTTAAAGCATTGTCAAACATATGAGATTTAGTGATAAAGTGACAAGAATGACCTGGTCCGATCGCCAAACTGCATACGAGCAGATTTAATAGATAGTTCCCATTTTCAGATAACAAATCATTACTTAGTTTAAGAATTGTCAAAATATCTATGACGTAAGTGATTCAGTGACAGAAATGACACGGTCCGGTTGCCAACCTGGCGTATATCAACTTGTCCTCTGGATGTCGTCGTAAAATACTTCTCGTTATCATTTAAGGGCGGTTAATCGCTTTTGGCGTTTGGCTCAAGTTTTTAGTGAAGTCGTCGGTGAAGGACCGTCAGTGAAGGACCGTCGGTCTCTGTCAGTTTTAACTAGAAAGGTATTTCTTTTGTTTTGTTTGTTGATCCCTTGGTTCTCTATCTCTTGTTCGAGCCGATTCCCTCCTACTGTGACGTCCACTACCCCTCCCCCCGCCCACTTCCTGAGAAACTTTCAAGTGATACTCATGCTTTAGTGAAACATCTCCAGGGAATTTTCCCAAAGAACAATTTGTCAAAATTCCTTCTCTTGTAATCTTTAGCTAGTGTAGGTGGAGAAAAGAAGACTAGTTATCGTCGAACCTTCAAAGGGTATCCTTACTTTTAATCGACATCTTAATTTCTATTGTGAAGTAGAGGTATGCTTCTTTGACTTGCTTAAAGTGTTCAACCGAAACAAACCGAATACGAATGAGGTATTTTATAGCTAAACATCATATATTCACAGAAATAGGCTGGAAGATCCTGTGAAAATTTATCTCATCGATTTTCGCAGAATAATTTTTTTTTTTCGGATTTGTGGTACCTCTATATTTATGAACCTCTGTGCTTGAAATATTTCGCAACTGCAATGGTTAAATAATTACCGGAAAATAAATCTTGTTTAAGTCACACAACATAACGAATGTAATTGAACGTTCAGTGAGACGAGTCAAAATAATTCAGTGTGTTCAGACCCAAGATATAACAATGGCGCTTTCAAGGCTTGTTCAGAGGACGAAGTGGGAATTTGTCAATTCGTGGGTTTCTTGTGATCGTTTATAAGCAAAAATCTTGAGAAAAGAATGATCATCTGCCCTTGGAAACGACGAGAATGTATCGTTTGGCAAAAAGTAGTTTCTTTTTGCACTTGATGAAGAGCACTTTAAGGGCGCTAGAAATTCATCTGTAATCAAAACCCTTGAGACAAAAATGATGATAGGCTCATCGGGATCATGAAAATGTATATTTTGCTCAAAAGAATTGTTAGTTCTTAAGGGAATGCCCTTGTAAGCAAGACGAGTGAGGACAAAATTATCATGGGCCGTTGGGGATCATGAAGTGTATCGTTTTGTCAAGAGTTTTTATTTTTTGGAAAGGGTCAAACCAAACTAATTCCCAACTTCCAGCTAAAAGTCTTACAATTTCTGGATTCGTCATCAAGAAAGACAGAAGGGCAGATCCGTGCTAAGTGGCCCTTAATTTCATTTTGGATAGACGTATTCTAATCATACAGGATTTCACCAAATATTTTTGCTGGCGGCACCTTTTGTAGTAGTTCATAGTTCATTAGTTCATTCGTGTTTTAGGCTCGGAATTCCAGGGCTTGGGTCAGCTTAAAAACTAGATTTTCTTGGCGGAAGTAATGTTTTGCACACAAAATTTCATGGTCTACTTACAAAATTCGCATGAGGTGCTCATTTTCATTCTGTCTGATCTACAGTCATTAGGAACTTCTGTGGGGCGGGCTATTGCGTTACAGAATTCCTGTAATTACAAATGACGTTCACCTTAAAGTTTATGTAATTTCGCACAGTTTCCAGCATGCGATGCTGTGTTTCTTGGCAATTGTTTCCAACTGGTAGGACTCTTGAGCCTTGCTTGAAATCTATCGTATATTCGGAGGTAGTCATCTCCCACGCTCAAGCCCTTCACACCGCCCATGAGCTCGTCGATACGACTACTCTTCTTCAGACTTCAACGCTTGCGAGGTATCGCATGTTTTATTACTACCTGCGCGACGTAAAGCTAAAATGGGCGGCAGGCCCTGCCACCCCCCCCCCCCTCGAGTTTTTGCTAGTGACGCCCCTGGCTGCAAGTGCCATAAAAATAACCCGGCCTTTGAGTTAAACCTTAACCCCTTAACCTTTTTCTACAACCTAAGCAGCACTTATAGAATTAAACTTAAAGGTGGGTTTACACACTGCGTAAAATCCGAGCCTATTTTGAAATCCGACCGTATTATACGCACGTTTTGACCGTGAAAAGATTTCTAGCAATACGGACGTATTAGAGAAATCGGTCCGTGTTGTATTTAAATACGTCCGTATTGCTAGAAATCTTTTCAAGCTCAAAACGTGCGTAAAATACGCTCGGATTTCAAAATACGCTCGGATTTTACGCAGTGTGTAAATGGACCATAACCTAGAACAGTGTGTGTGTTTTTTCTCACACAACCTAAGCAGCACTTAAAGAACTGCTTTGATTAACCATTATTTTACTTGTATCATGCAAAGTTGAGCAACAGTCACAATACAAATTGAGATGATAATCTTAACATAAAATCATCATTTGTTGATTTTTGTTTTCTTTTGGTGGCTTTTTTTTACTTTTGCAGGTGTATAACCTGGTAAAGCGCTTTAACCTGCCTTGGGCTTGAGTCGCCGAATTATATGGTGTTTCAGATAGACAGCGAAACGCTTCGCCACCTTTTTTTTAAAATACAAGCATAAGCCGGGAACAGGGGGAAGGGGAGTTGGACGTTCGCTCCGCCTACTGTTGTCACACGCAAAACACTTGATAGGGCCGTAAAGTCAAACTCGATGAAAACTTTGTAGCCTGCGTAGTAGTATGGTAGTAGTACGAAAACGTTGCATGTAATACTATGTAATAGCAAAGAATACTATCATTTAATGTGCCTAAAACTGGTCCAATCTTATGTAGTAGTATCCAGTAGCATTCTGTCTTGCCATAGTAGCATCCGATCTTGCTAATAGTAGCATATAGTAGTATGCAGTAACACGGTAGCCTTGAAGTAGAAGCATGTAGTAGCATCGTTAGTACTGCATTATACATTTTCGTACTACTTTATAGTACTATTTTGAGATAAATTTTTCATCGGGAAGACGGCCTCGGTATGCGCAGTTTACTCGAAACCAAACTTTTTGTATTTTCGGATACTTGCAGGCCCATTTCTACCAAAGTATTGCAAACGGTGGTATTTTACTGCACAATCGTTTGAGTTCCTCAGGTTCCTTTTCTCACAACCAGTTCACTCAATTCCGTAGTCCCGCCAGGTAGGTTCAAAATTCATTCCATGTAATGAATCTTGACTAACTAATTAGAAGGCCATGTCTGTCCATGTATTTTTGGTTTATGTAATCTTTATGTAATGAAGGGAATGATGATTTGGAGCACTTTTTGCTGAAGTGTCATGAGCTTTCTGAATTAAGGGTGTCTATGCTTGGGTGGGTTTTGCGGCTTCCAGACATCTTGGATTGTACATCGGCGCAGATAATATGTAAAGTGTGTAGATTTATCGATGAAGGAGTGAAATTTCGAGAGAATAGAAGTTGAATTTTTGTTATATTTTGTTTAATTTAGTTGGTTAATTAGTGTATAACCTGTTCATGTATATGGCCTCTGGCTTTAAATACAGATTATTATTATTATTATTACATTTCATTTGGCGTTAAGATTTTAGCTTGTCCCCACTAATGCTTGCAAATAGTTTGAATTTCTTCTTTTGTATTAATAATCTTTATTGCTCGAAATAAATTCTTTGACAGCCATTTGTTAACAGCGGAGAAGAAAAGAAAGAACAAAACAAAATAAAGAAAATCCACATTTTAGTAAAGAAAACTAATTATGGTTTATAATTGGGCCAAACAAGTCGTGGAAGACATAATATAGACGAAGAGCTGGAAGACGTAAAGTATTATCTCCAAAGATTGAATGACATCTTTGGCGCCGATCTTCTGGGCTAGCTTACGGTTCTGACGGGAACGAAGGAGTGACAAAAAAAAGTCTAGAGATACCTTCAAAGTTATTACTGGATATAACCGTCAACATTTTCTTTACATAGAATCTGCGATTCATCAACAGAATGTCACCCATGGAGCTTGGTTGGTCACCAAGAACCAGGGTGTACGAGTTACTTCAGGATACTTTGGGTTACTCAGGGTTAATTTGGGTTACTTTTGGTTACATTGGGTTACATTGCATTGGATTACATTGGGTTACTTTGAGATACTTTTGGGTTACTTTCCAGGGTGTACGAAGTTACTTTTGGTGACCAACCCTGGGTTTAGGTTTAGTGACTTTTAACTATTATCGTTAGTGTTGTTGTGTTTCTTTCTTTCTTTTTTCGTTTGTTACCAAACTAAGGATGTACCTAGACAGGTTAAAAAATAAAATTTAGTTGAATTCAATATGTAACCTAATTTTCAATCCCCACTCAGTGATTGTGTGATGCGTGAAACCGTAAATTGTGAGGCCCGGAAGGAAAAAATCTGGCCCGTGAGGGGATCGAACCCGCGACCTCCGCGTTATTAGCACGGCGCTCTAACCAACTGAGCTAACAGGCCACATTTCCGGTGCATATCAGTGTGTATGTTCCAGTTCCATGTCAGAGAGCAGTGCGAGTTTCCAGTCTACCCTAATTTTTTAACTAGACCTACGTTGCCCAGGCAACGTGAAGTGTTGCGGCAACCTTTGTCCGGCTTCGCCGACTAAAGTGTTGCGAGAGCAACACTTTGGTTTTGTTTCTTCGCTGTCGGTTAAATGCTGAAATTGTCAACTTATCGAAGCTTTTAAAACGGTATGTTCTAAAAAGAATAATCACATGATCAAAAGCTGTTCTTTAGCGTTGTAAAACCAACAACAAAACAATATCGGAAGAAGGGAATAAATTGACTCGGCGGTCAGTTGAACTTTATCCTTTTCAATCGTAGATATCGTGACGGATGAAAACTTGGAACAATATCTTATATAATCTAGTTGGTATTATAAAGCTATCCGTAACGTTTCAGGATTAAAATACCATAGATAACACTATTAATTATTACAAAACTACCTTATTGTTTTACATTACCGTATCGTTTGTACGCGTTGCGTAAACAGTTAATCCTAGGTTATAGTGATAGACCATCGATACAAACTTTCTTACCGTCATATTTACAGAAATCGAATACAATGTACACCAATTTTCAAAAATTTCTAGCCCCTCGTGAACCGATTCTTACTTACAAGTCCTTCTCCCGTGATTGACATCAAATTCACCTCATCGCTGAAAATGATTATAGCATAAAAGCCGATTATTACTTACAAGTCCTATGCATGTCTTACAATTGGGAGCAAAATTGTTCTTACCATCGAATACACCTGAAACAAATAACAGATATACCAACTAGCAAAAGCTGCCAACTCCTCATTGTCGAAGATGATTATGAACTAACAGTCGACTGTTGCTTACAGTCGACTGTTGCTTACAACTCCCTTACATGTCTGACAGCTGGTATCGCCTATTTTTTGGTTTCAGTGTGTACGTTACTCCTGAAGTTGTCAACCCCTTGAAACTTTCAAACGGGTTTATCTCATGAAGGATTTTTGTTCAAAAAAAACGGATGACATATACTTAGATCAGCTCATGAAGTGCTATCGATTGCCCTAACCACAACAAAAGAATATCGGAAAAAGGGACTAAATTGACTTTGCAGTCAGTTGAACTTTATCCTTTTCAATCGTAGACATCGTGACGGATGAAAACTTGGAACAATATCCTATATAATCTAGTTGGTATTATAAAGCTATCCGTAACTTTTCAGGATTAAAATACCATAGATGACACTATTAATTATTACGAAACTACCTTGTTTAACATTATCATTTGTACCCGTTGCGTAAACAGTAAATCCTAGGTTACAGCGATAGAACATGGGTACACCGGCTAGCAAAAGTTGTAAACCCCTCATCGCTGAAGACTTTTGTAGCATAAGAGCAGATTATTACTTACAAGTCCCTTGCATGTCTTACAATTGGGAACCAAATTGTTCTTACCATCAAATGACAGGTACGCCAATTAGCGAAAGCTGCAAACCCCTCATTGCCGAAGATGATTATGAGCTAACAGTCGACTGTCGCGTACAAATCCCCTACATGTCTCAGAACTGGTATCGCCTATTTTTGGTTTCAGTGTGTACCTTACTACTGAAGTTGTCAACCCCTTGCAACTTTCGAACTGGCGTATCTCATGAAGGAGTTTTTGTACCAAAAGATGGATGACATATACTTTGATCAGCTCATCAGCGGCTATCGATTGCCGTCGTGAAAAAAAATTCTACCTATCTTATATAATCTTGTTGGTATTATAAAGCTATCCTTAACTTTTCAGGATTAAAATACCGTAGATGACACTATTAACTATTACGAAACTACCTCATTGTTCTACATTATCGTTTATACCCGTTGCGTAAAAAGTTAATCCTAGGTTACAGCGATAGACCATCGATACAAACTTTCTACCGTCAGGTTTATAGAAATCGAATACAATGTGCACCAATTTACAAAAGTTCTAGCCCCTCGTGAACCGATTCTTATTTACAAGTCTCACTCTCGCGATAGACATCAAGTTCACCACCGGATAAAAATAATGGGTACACCAGCGAGCAGAAGTTGTAAACTCCTCATCCCTGAAGATGCTTGTTGCATAACAGCCGCTTATTACTTAGAAGCCCCTTGCATGTCTTACAATTGGGAACCAAATTGTTCTTACTATCGAATACACCGGAAACAGATAACAGCTGCACCAAGTAGCAAAAGCTGCAAACCCGTCATTGCCCAAGATGATTATGAGCCGACAGTTGACTGTTGCATACATGTCCCCTACATGTCTCACAACTGATATAGCCTTTTTTTGGTTTCAGTGCGTACGTTACTACTGAAGTTGTCAACCCCTTTAAACTTTCAAACATCTTCGCTGTCGCTTAATGCTGAAGTTGTCAACTTATCGAAGCTTTTTAAACGGGATGTTTTAAAAAAATTAATCATATGATCAAAAGGTATTCTTCAGCGTTGTAAAAACAACAACAAAATAATATAGGAAGAAGGGACTAAATTAACTTTGCAGTCAGTTGAACTTTATCCTTTTCAATCGTAGACATAGTGACGGATGAAAAACTGGAACAATATCTTATATAATCTAGTTGGCATTAGAAAGCTATCCGTAACTTTTCAGGAGTAAAATACCATAGATGACATTATTAATTATTATGAAACTACCTCATTGCTTTACATTTTCGTTTGTATCCGTTGTGTAAACAGTTAATCCTAGGTTACATTGATAGACCATCGACACAAACTTTCTTACCGTCAGATTTATAGAAATCGAATACAATGTGCACCCAATTGCAAAAATTCCTAGCCACTCGTGAACCGATTCCTACTTACAAGTCCCTCTCCCGTGATATACATTAACCCTTAACCGAAAACAAATAATGGGTACACCAGCTAGCAAAAGTTCCAAACCCATCATCGCAGAAGATGATTGTAGCATAACAGCCGATTATTACTTACAAGTCCCTTGCATATCTTACCATTGGGAACCAAATTGTTCTTACCATCACACTGAAAACAAATAACAGGTACACCAACTAGCAAAAGCGGCAAACCCCTCATTACCAAAGATGATTATGAGCCAACAGTCGACTGTTGCTTAAAAGTCCCCTACATGTCTCATAACAGGTATCGCCTATTTTTGTTTTCAGTGTACCTTACTACTGAAGTTGTCAACCCCTTTAAAATTTTCAAACTGGTGTATCTCATGAAGGAATTTTTGTACCAAAAAATGGATGACATATACTTTGATCAGCCCATCAATGGCTATCGATTGCTACCCAAATTCTACCTGTCTTAGTTCAAAAGTTGACTTTTTTGCCGTAGGCCAACTTTCTAACGTCACGACTCAGAAAGGAGCAAAGGATAAGCTCTAGTTTCTTTAGCAATGAGAGAACTTTTAAAGTTTAAGGGGCACATCTGATACCGTTACTCTACCGCAAACCCAAGTGCAAAAAAAAATAATTATAAACTCAGCTGGAGTCGTCGCAGACATGGACAGAAACAATAGATGGCAGCACTTTCGGACCCGTGGGAAAAAGCCACTTTTTTGTCTCTGTAGATTTTTCTATTTATCACTCAAAGAAGATATGTTGGCTGTGGGGCCGGGTAACTGCCGCATATATTTAACACTTATAGATTTTAGTCCATCTTCAATTTGAAACTGGTGCCTGCCTGCTAGCGTGCTAGAACGGAGCTTTCCACTCGAAAGCAGAAACATGGTTTGATGAAACGAAAGGTTCGCTACACAACTTGAGATGGTCCACTCCGACATAGGCTATACAACTCCACTTCACTTCGCAAACCGTAGGCTCTGGCTCGAGGACAAGCAAAAACCATCCTTATTGGCCCCAGGCAAGAGTTCTACGGAGCTTTCCAAAATGTAATCTCATATTCATCAATCCGGCCGAAGGTCCACACTTTCGGTAAAAACCGCACAGGTTAGACCCTTCCCAGTTACCAGGAATAAAATGAAATCGGAGTCATAGGAAAAAAAAAAAAAAAAAAAAAAAAAAAACGAGGACAAAACCAAAGTGTTGCTCTCGCAACACAATTAATTGCATGAACAAATAAGCCAATTTGGAGTTGACGCCCGTCTACTTTCGTCTTAGCCGCTGCAATTTGCGAGAAAAAATCGTAACAGGCGACTATGACCCGTTCTGCAGTGACGTCAGAGTGTTAAGCAAACAATAGTCGCATACTTTTGAATTTTCTTCTCCAGGGTTCTACTTCGATGAAGTGTTTGCAGAGGTAACGAACTGTGACATTCTGCGTAGCTATCAACTTCCGCTCATCTGCCCGACCAGGCTATCAGAGGGTTGCTCACTCCCAAAACGATGTACACCAAGTGATGCGTGCGTGCCGTGCCGGTGCCGGTGCCGTGCCGAGGTGTACACCGGTGGCGGAGAGCAACCCCTCGAGGGCATCGGGAATGTACTCGACTCCGTATGGTCGTATTAGAGAGATCGGAGACGGATGATAGTTAGACAGATAGTTTTCAAGCTTATTATGAATACTATACGTTTTCAAATCGTTTAAATGAAAAATTATGGAAATTTACCTCTGGATTAATCCTAGATTTCTTTCTTCTTTTATGTTCTCTCGATTGTAAAATTGAGTGTACTGTAATTTACATATTGGCTTAATTTATGATCTTATACGGTGCATTCTTATAAATATTTGTCACCTCTACGCAGATTTTAGAACTTGTTATTTCCAGAAGATAGAAACTGCGTAACAAAATGTGGATTGGATAATTTTAGATTGTTAATGGAAACATGAAGCCTTAAAGAAGATAAACAACATTTCTGATCTTACATGGTAAATTTTAATAGATATTATTGCGGATTTCAAGAAATAATTCTTAATAGTTCCAGTGTTGAACCTATAGATAAAACCCGCCTCTCAAAGTCTGTACCGGAAATTTTCAGATTGTTAGTCGGACTGTTTCGCCCAAAGAGAAGGAAGTATATTTTTTATGGATAATAATATTAATATCTGTATCAAAAACCTAAATGGGAAAAACAGTATAAATCGAAACAAGAAACTAAGAAACAATACTTCTCAACTCAAATGCTTTATGCAGAAAATTACCTAAAACGATCACTCTTGGCAACGTAGGACACCCTGAAGTCAATTTTTCAAGTGTACGTTATGACGAGAGCCTTTCAAGTCTCGGTCTCCCTTCCCTTGAGCAAAGGCACCATTTACCAACAAGTTTTGGCCACAAATGTCTAAATTCTGAATTTCACAGATCAATGTTGAACGACAAGTCGTATGGCTTACTCCTTTGTTGAATAAAATAAATAAATAAATAAAGAAATGTTGCCTGAGTATGTTGAGTAAAATGAAAACAGGTCAACGTGTACTCAAACCCACTCAAACAAAGCAAAATTAACAAATTATCCAGCGGATACAACTGAAAGTTCTGTTAACTCGTTTGTGCCGTACTTAGCTCGTTCGTTTAGGAGTTCTTAGTCGTGTTTATCTAGTATTATTTGTTATTTGTCATTGGCCATTTTATATCCCGTTGAAAGTGTTAGGTTGACTTACCTTTGCTAGCTATCTTTCCTATTTTGATCAATAAATGATATATATATATGATGTATATATTTTAAGAATACCGAAAAGTCTGTTTTATGCGACACGTGCATCTGTCTCAAACACCAGTGGTACAATATATTTTAATGTGTAGGGGACAACCGGCACTGCCTTTTGAAATTCATGCCGCAACATTATAGTCATCTGTTGTCTTAATCTCTTAGATATCTTTTTAATGATCCATCCTAACATTACCGTTCTAGTGTCAAAATTGTAGGAAATATATAGATAATGTTGTCACCATACATGTCGTACGTATAGGTGGAGTTCCAACGCACGTTTGTGAGACCTTAGGAATGTGTCATGTTCGATACGCGACAGATCAATCAATCCTGTTCGTCTTGCTGCCGCCGCGGACCTTTGATGACAGACTGATAAAAACTTCGACGGTCTGGAGTTCTTAGCTTTTCCGACGGAATTGGTCCTCGCAGTTTAGTAGGGGTATGTTACTTTGAACGTCGGCTAGGTTTGAACGGCTCAGAAGAATAAGGCGACATTCAAGTCTAGCAAACGTTAAAGGACACCTCACACTACATAGTATTTCTTCTAAGATGTTCCTGGATATTTTACTACTTTAAAGTCTTGGCTATGGTAACAGAAAATTACGCAAGGCTTTGGCTGTTTTTAGCGTATATCCATGTCCCTTGCCTTGAATGACAATCTCGTCAGAATTTGCATAACTGGTATTCGGACCCGTAAGTTTATCAGAAATGATGGTTGGGAGCCTGATAGTATGTGTCCTTTAATGCAAAGTCGTTTGTGCCGCAATTATTCAAGTAAGGTGAAGTCACATTCCAGAATTAGTTGTCGCTTTCCAAACCGCCTATGGGCGCATCGTCCCTAACCGGGGGCGCTGTAATCATAAGGCTTTGGGAAATTTGTACAGCACCTTCTGCGCTGCTTCTATTCCGGTTTCACTCACGTTCTACGAAAAAATTAAGTGTCTTTTCTGTGTGTTTATGTGTTTTGTTAATTTTCTTTCACTTACTCTGCCTTTTTCAAAATTGCGGGTTATAAATAAATTACTTACTTACTTACTGATTAAAGCCGAACTTCATTTGTTATTTCATTTTTCCTCAGTAACTTTTGCACCCTCAAATGGCACCCTCAAATCGTGGCGTGGTTAGTGCTGAAAAAGTTTTATTACTGTCCCTATGAAGTACCCTAACAGAAAACAGGATATTTAAAAACTAACGAAATTAAATGTATCTGGTTTTATTCACAATACAGGGCGAGCTTGTACGAAATATGAGCTGGTGATTGGAATGGAATTAAATAGTCCAGGTATGTATGCGAGAATAGCCACTGTCAAGACGAATTCCGTTCAAAGAGCCAAGAATCGCCGACTTGTCTTGCCGACGGCCGAACTGTCTATTCTATGGAACTGTCACTGATGATTCGTGGCGGTATATTGAATGTGTCATATTTCGGAGATCTCACACAGATGGTCGGAACCGAACCTAAGCGCACGAAATCGAAAAAGGCGTTAGGAAGGAAGAGAAAAAAAGGATAGTTGAATCATGGTGATGGTTAGGGCGGAATTGGAGTGAGAAATTTAAAGAAAGAGAAGATTAAGATTTGTGACGTTTCAATTTCAGCTGAAAAATGTTTAGACCGGGAGAAAAAAAACTTGAATGTTGTAGTTTCCGTTATAAATAGAACATAACTATAATATAATGTCGATTTCGGGCATCTGACACAAATGCGATGGAACTAAATCTATGTGCATGAAATCAAGAAGGAAAGTCAGTAAAGGAAAAAGAAAAGAGGAAAGTCAGGCGAAAGTATGGCGACGGTTAGAACAGAATTTCTGCATACATTATTATATATATTAATCTAGTATTCATATTTTAAGTTTCTTAAAGATGTATGTAATTTACTTTGAAACTACTTTCTCTTTATTTTCTTAAGAATCTTATTTACTTTCGGGAGATGAGTATTATATAATGTAATGTAATTCTTGCATTAATTGTTTATCCTATGGTTTTAATCAAGAAAAATGACTACACAATTAATTTATTTAAATTTAATTAATTGGCTTGCAATTATTAGGCTACCGTGCAAAAGAAAAGAAAAAGTTTCTTGGGATCCCAAAACCTAAGTGAAGGGATACATATGACATCGCAAAAGTTGTCTGTCCGTCTGTCCGCACGGTAACTCTCGAAGGGATTGAGATATTTTGATGAAACTTGGTCGGAGGATCCGTTGGGTCAAAGTACAGGTCAAGTACTTTGAGGGTGGGGGAGGGTTTTTTAAATTAAGGGACGAATTTTTTTTTTGAAAGCTATTGAGATAGTTGATTTAGGGGTAAGGAGACATGCTGAATTCGAATATGAAATTTATTGTCTCGCCAGTCAAATAGTTTCACCCGGAATCCGGCATAGACCGAAAAATTTGTGAAAAGTAAAAGTTTAATATGAAGTCGGAATCCGGCTGAAACCGGACAATTTGTTAGAAGTAAAAGTTTAATCTGAAGTTGATTAGAGGTTGGATGTAGGGGTAAGGAGACATGTTGAATTCGATTTTGAGCTTTAGTTTTTTGCCAGACAAGTAGTTTGTCCGGAATCCGGCCGAAACCTGAACTTTGGCAGAAGTAAGGAAAGAAGGAGATACGACGTAGGCTATAGGGTAAACCATATGCTGAATCCGTATTTCAATATTTGACAGCGCAAAACGGATATCTGAACATATCTGAACTTGTTGAAATTCAGCTGGCGTATCCGGTTTGCACTGTCAAATACGAACTTGGTCTTCTCAGATTATTACCAAAAGTCTGTTGAAGACCGAATATCTACAAGACCGAATTGTCGGAAGCAAATATTAAAATTTCTGGGATCCCATCGAAACCTTTGGTCTTGTTGTTCTTGTTATAAACAAAACATATCGAAATTGGCTGCTCTTGCAGTATATGGAGATAACCTTCTTTTTCTGGTTTACGTTGATATTATTTACTGTGAAGTTTTTGTTTTGTAAAGGTTTGATTGAAAAAGTGAGGCAACTATACACTTCCTGCAATTTTAACGTTGGAGAGAAATCTTTAGGCACTAAATTTCCAGTATGTTTGTATCGAATAATCCCCAAGTTAACTCCTATCCCCGAAGCTATAGTTGAATATGTTCCATCATCTAATGTTGCTGTGGTGCCATCTGCACTTCGTGCTGTTCACTTCTGCCGCCCTTAGGCAGCGCTACTCACCTTCCGTTAACTGTGTTGTATATTTTATACTCTTGAACTATGTTTATTAACCCTGTGCTCATCATCACTAATCCCATGATACTGAGTCACCACACTTCTTCTCAGGGCTTCGAGTGGCACACAACTCTTTGAATAGTTCCGTTTTTGCAGATACCATGGTATCTGTGACCACGGTAACTGAATCTGCAATTAGTCGTTTTTGCAAATACCGTGGTATCTGATACACGGTTGCTCTGCAAAAACGACGGTTGCCGGGTCTCCATCTCAGTAAAGCTTGGCAGTGTGGGGGGGGGGGGGCATACCAGGCTTGTGTCTGTGCCTTGAAGTAAGATTACTGTTTTTGGTTTAGATTTAAAGTGGTTTCCGAAAATACCTTAAAGTAACGTCATAGCCTTACATTTTCCTTTTAAACACTGTGTTGTGGCCAAAAAAGACCCTGGAAGCTACCAACAAAAATTAAATTAATTGCTTTGAAATCAACGAAAATACAAAAGATAGGTACAACGACCGAAAGGAAAGTAACAAGACCAAAGGTTTGGACGGGATCCCAAAAATCTAACATTTGATTCAAACAATTGGGTCATGTCTTCACCATTCAGTCTTCGTCAGATTCCTTGAATATTTTACTGTTAAAATAAAGTTCAAAATGTATTCATCATGTCTCCTTGCCCCCATACCGAATCTCGAATCGATTTCAGAAACAACTTTGAGCTTCAACCAGATTTCCAGTTTCAGCCGAATTCGTGACGAACCATTTGTCCAGCAAGAAAACTAAGTTCAGATATGGATTAAGCGGACCTCCTTACCCTCTCAATGAATATCTTCTTAGCTTATAAAACATACATGTTTGTACCGAATTAGAAATCCCTCCTCTGCCTCTAAAGATGGGACTAAAGGATACATCTACGGACTTGACCTGTTGTTTACCAGTGAATCCTCGTTGAACAACATCCTTGCTTGAACAACATCTCACCTCGTTTGAAAATTATATATCAACCCCTTCGACCTTCGATTATACTAGATCTTTCCGACGTCCTAGAATAATCAAATGAATGTGGCTTGAAAATAAAGGGGTAGAAATTTTTGTGTCCGATTTTCGCCGGATTCCGGTTGAACTACTTGTCCGGCAAGAAAATAACTTTCAGATTCTGATTCAGCATGTCTCTTTTCCCCTAAATCAACTATCTCAATTGCTCTATGCCCCTTAATTTGAAACCTCCTCCCACCCCTAAATTTAGGGCTAAAAAGCCCATCTATGAACTCAACCTTACTCTTGACCCAAAGAATCCTCACACCAAATTTCATCAAATATCTCATTCTCTCCGAGAGTTATTGAGCTCACAGACGGACAGACAGACGGACACCTACTGTAATGTCACAGGTAGCAGCACCCAAATGGTGCCTCTGCTCTCACGTTTTTTTGTTTTGTTTTAATAACTTTTCCTATTTATTTATTTGTGACCCGCTTTTAGCGTAACAGCGGAATATGAATAATATACACAAGTAAAATATACATATTAAAACACTTAAACAAAGCAATGTAAATAAACATGACAACATTCTTTTCATCCTATAAACACTAACATGTTTCAAGTTTGATTATGAAAAGTTTCTAAATAAGTGAAATCCAGATTTCTTAAGTAAAATGAAGGGACCAAGTCCTCCTAGATGTGTCGAAGGCGTATTAATTTCATTAATTTTAATGATAATCATTTTTCTTTGATAATTGGGAGAAAATAGTATCCATGACTCGTATCCTTTAGTAAGTAAGTAAGTAAGTAAGTAATTTATTTTTGACCCGCCATTTTGGAAAGGCGGAGTAAATGAAGAAAATAAACAAAACACATACAAACACAAACACAGAAAAAGACACTTAATTTTTTATCTTCGGTCAGGAAGCAGTGAACGACGTCGTGCCCTGGTTGGGCCCTGTCTTCCATAATTTTAGAAAGCGATGAGGAAACATCCAAAAGGGTAGCACTTGCATCTTGAATATTGAACTTCTCCGTCAATGTATGGTTATGACATAATTTCGACAAGTGGAGCAGGTGCTTTGCATATTTAAAGTAACATGATCTCATCTTTTTAATCTCCTTCTTTTGCAGAACATGAATGACGCCAGAACGAAATAGTATAGAAGGAGCGCAGAAGGTGCTGTACAAATTTCACAAAGCTTTACGATTATAGCGCCCCCGGTTGGGGACGATGCGGCCATAGGCGGTACGGATTGATCTAGAAACTTCTTAAACAACTGAAGAGCAAAATTTTGACAATGAAGATTTGGATGTTATGCCGAGCCACCGTAGAGAGTCTGTTGGTTTGACGATAAATGATCCGAGAGAGATAGAAGCTTTGGATGTATTCGAACCATTTGACGAAGGGTTGAAATGCAGATACTCACATTTTGACAGGTTAACTTCAAGGCCAATTTTGAGAAGTTCCGACGACAGCTTACTTACATTTTTTGTGAGTGTGAATCGGCTACGGCTTACTAAGAGCAATCCGCATAGGCTATGTAGCTGAAGGCATGGTCTTTATAAAAGTAAGCAGGATGCAAAGAATCAAGACAAGAAGATATGGCAGATTTGAAGATGTAGGGAGATAAGACTCCCCCTTGACGAACACCAGTTCGGACTGGAATAATCTGGAATTTAATTACTTGACACAGGATAAGTAACAACCCATTCCCCTCTCTGGCCACCCTGTCGAACTACTTCAGTCCAGACTTTCAGGTCCAAACGATCTGACCTCTTGACGGACATTGAGACCATTGAGTCCGGTCCATTTGCCTTTACTGTGTTTTATGGAGAGATAATGACTCTCGGTTCCTTGGCAGACAATATTATCAGACGCATCACGAAGGAGTGGGGATGCGCCCTCTCCCCGCAAAGATGTCGGTCAAGAACAAACGAGTCGGCACGAAGCTTCTCTATCTCCCCCCCCCCCACAAGAAAAAAAAAAAATAGTTTGGTTAGTAACGCTTCTGAATTTTATAACTAGCAACAGGCTGGCAACCTAAAAATCCAGCACTATAGATAATGCAAAGCTAGCTACATTACGCAATATTTACTCCTTTGCAATTCGTTCTCATAAAAACCCACCCTCTTTTGTTGTCCTATGAATGTTCACTGGACACGGTGTTAGGCTTCAACATAGTAGCAACCGATTTCGAGAAGAAAGACAAACATGATGTGTATCATGTTAAAGAAGTGCAGTAGCTCAATGTGGGGTCGTACCTTAGCACAGGTGAAAGATGTAGGTGATGGCCCCGGTTCACATATAAATAAAATTATCTTTCTCTAAATAATAAAGACCTTTTTTCCGAATTTTAAGACGTAGAAAGCACTGTCGTGAACTTCCGTGCCACCCGTGAGTTAGCGCCCTTGTCAATCTAGATCGGAATAAAAGACCATGATGAGAGTCAGTCGGAGTTAAGACTCAGGAGTTGCTGTTTACCGGCTCGACTAGCGACAGCTCTGTTTACTTTTCCTTGTTTTCTTTTGTGCTGCAAGCTAATAAAAGTGACCTTTTTGCATGAATTTATGTCGAAGAGAAAAAGACACGACAAGCATTCACATGATAGTTTTGTAAAATTCACAAATATGCCATTACTAATAGTTCAATGATAGTTTGTCATTTTAGTCCAAGGAATTTCTGAATCCCGTTGCTACGTACAACGGAGTTGAGTGGCATGCAATGAGGAAAAGAGCTAAAAACTCTGCAAACAACCGCCTAAAGGCAGCAGAAGCGGGTGCAGCTGTGTCAGCGGGTGCAATCAGTATAACCCGTGAAGTTTGAACTAAGTGTATACACTGTCAGAAGTTTCATAACAGATAGCGTATAACGCTTTCAAGAATAACACCTTTTCAATTAGAAATAAAGTGTTATGACCAATTAAGTTTACACTATTTCGTGCCTGGATCTACAACAACACCTTCAATTGGTAAAAATATTAAAGGGAAGGAAAGAAACATAACAGATAACATCTGGAAGTGTTATGTTGAAACCGCGCATCCTTCTGTTGTCGTTATGTAACTTCTGACAGTGTAGTATTTTTACCTATGAAGGTGTTGTTGGAGATCTAGGCACGAAACAGTATAAACTTAATTGGTCATAACACTTTATTTCTTAGTGAAAAGGTGTTATTCTTGAAAGTGTTATGCGCAATCTGTTATGAAACTTCTGACATTGTAGAAAACTAATTCGACTTACGTGCCGTTCTAGCGCTTCGGACATGGTTTGCAGATAATCACATGCTTTTGTTTTGAGACCTGAAATAAAAAAGTAATGTTGTCAATTAAAGCCCAACGTTGAGGTCGAGCAATAGGCTGAATTCAACTCTTTTCTGTTCCAGTTTTCCACTTTCTCAGCCCCGGCGGAAAAGTGGGGAAATAAATCACGGGTTGATAACTAGGGATAAGCTCTTTAAAATACTGAATATCTGATATGTGTTTACGACCGTCTTCGACCTTTTTTCCACAATTCAGTTTCAGTTTCAGTTTATTCATACAAAATAAAAACACCATTAACTCTTTATGACCCCACCATAAGGCCTAACATAAGGCCTGACAATGGGAGGGACTTATTCTTTCTTTATGTAGTCTTAAAGGAAACAAACCAAAGAAATCGAAAAAAAAAAGAAGGAGAGAAAAAATAAAAGAAGAAAAGAAAAATGAAGACATAACAAACTGACAAGAAAAATCCACTAACGAACAATCTTCCGTCAACAAGGCGCCCTTGCCCCCCCCCCCCCCAAAAAAAAAGAAGAAAGGAAATAATGTTTTCAATAAGAACAAGACCAAAGGTTTCGATGGGATCCCAAAATTCAACATCTGATCCAGACAACAGGGTCTTGTCTTAGCCAGATCCAGTCTTCGCCAGACTCCTTGAACATTTTTACAATTAAAATTCAGAAACAGATTAAGGCAAAATAGCTAATCACCTGAGAAAACCAAGTTCAGATTTGGATTGCATGTGTGTTTACCCCTATCATATCTGTTTTGACGAAAACTTCCTGCCACTTCTGCTAATTTCCCGGTTCCGGCCGAACTCCAGAACTACTTGTCCGGCGAAAAAAGAAAGCTCAAACACGAAATCAGGGTATCTTCTTTCCCCAGTAATGAACATCTAATCAACTTCAAATAGAAATTTAGCTTATAACAAATTTTCCGATTCCAGCCGGATTCCGGTCGAACTATATGTCCGGGTAAAATATGATTGTCATACAGGGACTCAGCATCTCTTCTTACCCCTAAATCGCTTATCTAATCAACTAGAAATAAAACTTTGACTTCCAACAGTTTTCCGGTTTTGGCCGGATTCCGGACGAACTACATGTCCAGGTAGAAACTTGTTTTCACATAAGTGTTCAGCATGTCTTCTTGCCCTAAATCGAACATCTAATCAACTCCAAATAAAACTTTTAATTTTGACAAACTTTCCGGTTTGGGCCGGATTCCGGTCAAAATACTTGTTCGTCGAGAAAGTAGTTTTCACCATCGTCTTCAGCGTGTCTTCCTACCTCTAAATCGAACATTTAATCAACTTCAAATAAAACTTTTAATTTCAAAAAACTTTCCGGTTTGGGCCGGATTCCGGGAGAAATACTTGTCCGTCGAGAAAATAGTTTTCACCATCGTCTTCAGCATGTCTTCCTACCCGTAAATCGAACATCTAATCAATTTCAAATAAAACTTTTACTTTCAACAAACTTTCCGGTTTTGGCCGGATTCCGGGCGAACTACTTGTCCGATGACAAAATGGTTTTCACCATCGTGTTCAGCATGTCTTCTTACCTCATAATCGACTATCACATTAGCTGTTTCAAAACATTTTGTTTGTCCCTTAATTTGAATCCCCTCCCCCACCCCTAAATGTAGAGCTACAAAGCCCATCTACGAACTTGACTGGTCCGACGACCCAACGAACCCTCACACCAAGTTTCATCAAAATATCTCAATCCCTTCGAGAGTTATCGTGCTTACAGACGGACGGACAGACGGACGGACGGATGGACGGACGGACAGACGGACAACTTTTGCGATGTCATAGGTATCCCTCCACTTACGTTTTGGGATCCCAAAAAGGACTTGGCCTGTGACTTGAAAGCTGAAAGGGTAGACGCGACCCTTACCTCCTCAGGTACTGAATTCCACACCCCCGGAGCAAAGTGTTTTATTATGAAAGAAGCTCTAGTTGTTTTACAATGATGTCGGTAATTACTTTACAGTGCTTTTTTAGTTCAGTATCTTTCGCGTGTCTCCCTATCTTATGTATACATCATTCCATGCTCTTTGTTTACCCACTTTTATGAGTGTTCTTGAACTGTATTTTTAGTATTTAGAACGAGTCATTAGACTTTGGCTGAGTTAACTAAATAAACAAACCAGACACTCGGCCGAAGAAGAAGTTCCCACATCGTGAAAAAGACATGAGATTTGATTTCAAATAGAAACAGCCTTTTATGAAGCCGTCTTTAAGATCTCCTCACCTCGTCGCTCAGATTGGGACAACCCGCTTTGTCTCAGGATCCAAAAACTTCAGTGATTAGGAATATAAGATCTATAGTAGAAAACTTCAAACGCTTCTTGGAAAGAATGGATCGAGTGTAGTTGGGGTTGGTGAAGGAGGTTGGATAATTATTATAAATAAGGTGTTCCATCTGGGGTCCCCTCTTACTTTCGTTTTAAAAAATTTCTTCTTTTTTCCCTCCTTGGCAAAGAAACTCTAAATTATTAGTAAGTACTCGCTAACGAATATCACGGAGAAATTTTATGTTCTCCACAGAAAACTGTTCGAAACCGCGGACGCGTCTGTCGGTTTCTTATGGGCTTATTCGTCTGTTAGACTCTTGAGTAGATTTTGTTTGTATATGTTGTGTATTCCCTAATTATGTCTTCTTATTTTATTTTATTTTGTACTCCTCTTTTTCCGTCTTATACGATTTCTGGGTTAAAAATAAATTATTATATTATTAATTAAATACTTTTCCGAAATAAGGTCGGTAACGTAAGAGGAAACTGTATGGAATGAAATACAGTAATGGATATGTTTTCGTAATGCCTGGGCCTATTATTCTTTGTGTTTGTTTTTCGATTTTCTATTAATTAGTTAATTTGTTTATCAATTAGGCTACCTACGAATTTCAGAGAAAAAAGTGGAGTAAGTAAAGACATAAGAAAGGAGGAAATTACTAAAGATATATAGTTAAAACAAACAAGTGGGAAAGTGGGTGGTGTGGCAAAAACCGAGAGTAAACTAAGCCTGGCAGCATCGTGTGTAGCATCAATAATTTCTTCGAAATATCTGGAACAGTCGATCAAATATTGGCTTCCAGCAATAACAAATTTTGGCCAGAGGTGGAAATTGGTGGAAGAAAAGAGGATTAAGAAGTAATAGTACCGAAGTCAATGCCCGTGTAAAGTGCTGTGCTTCGCGAAATAATGAAACTTAAAAGAGTCATAACATAATAATTCTCGGCATCCATTTTTAGCATATAACACTATTCTGCGCATCCATATGTTTAATGTGATCAAACGAGAGTTCGTTATTTTACTTTAGGCGTATTCTCGCCGTTCCCCGAGGACTCCACTTGAGGATTCCCCGCGTGTTTGTCTGTCTCGGGGACTCACTCCCCGTATTCTCGCGAGTCCCCACGGACGGGGAATGCTCTGACTATCATCACCATCATCAAAAAGGACTCCCTTTGAGATTCGGAGGGGAATCAATTTTAGCTTGTGTTGGTGCAATGTAAACTTAATTAAAAACAATCAGAATAAACAAAACCAAAAAAAAAGTGGATCTAGACTAATTTCGTCAACTGCATATTTTTTTTTTTCGAACAAAATCAATTTTGGAAGCATTCCCTGTGTTCTCGCTGTTTCTGTACGGGGAGTCCGCGTAGAGTGACTCCCTCTATTCTCGCCGTTCCCTTCGATTCCCCGAGGAGTCCTCGGGGAACGGCGAAAACACGCCTTTTTGCTTTGAAACTTTTGTACGCTAAAATGTAATAAAAATATATCGCTGAAAAACATATCCAAAACCCACCAATATCGCTCAATGGCTAAACTTTCTAGGGCTCCTTGAAAGGGGAGAGGGAGTGAAAAAATTAAGGGGTGAACAAAATTGATTGTTTAGAGATTTGGTGGTCAGTTCAGGGGTAAGGTGCTGAGTCCACATCTAAAACTTTTTTTCGCCCAGCAAGTCGCTCGCCCGAATCCGGCGGAAACTGTACAAGAAAATGTTTGTTCTAAGAAATATGTTTTTGTCTAATAGCACAATCTGTTTAGGGGTAAGGATACCTGCTGAATCCATATCTATTTTTGCATTTTAATTCCGGTGCTTCTGTCGAAGGCGCTGAGGCGTAAGGCGATCATTTCCACGATCCATTCGACTCCTTCCACCTTGCCACTGATGGTGGCTGGCTACTTCTAATAACGGCTTAGCCACTTAATAATAAATTATACTCGATTCACGACAGCTACGCCATGTATACCACCAGCCGTTTCGAAAAAGCTTCAGTATGTTAGTTTTTGGCGGGCACGGCAGTTTTTGACGGATACGACAATGGGCCATTGAAGAAAGAAACGACTCGCCTCAAACATTCAAGGGGCATTGCCCAATACTAAAACCAATTTGAGATCACAAGGAATTGGTAAACCTGTCGAACTGTCCATGTACCGGTCCGATACGGCTTCGCAATAGGTAGCTCAGGTCCCTACGGACTCGAAGACTATAAAAGACAATCTCATTGCTGCCGAACAAGCTCTTCTGAGAATCTACAAAGGGGGTCTGGAAAGAACCATTACAACATCGCATGAATGAATGAATGGATTTATTTCCAAAAAGCCCGTGGAGCCATGGCAGGAAAATAACATAAACACAATAGCACTCACAAAACAATGTTTACACCAAAAGGAGGGAACCCTTACTCCAAAAATCGCTCCCGATGCTCCATATACTGCTTGAGGAACCTCCCAAGCCGATGAATGTCCCCGAAAATTTTCTTCCCCATGACCTAAACCAAATCCCGCCTCCAACCTACTATATCCAAAAATCTCTTTACAAGTTCTTGGCCAAGCTAGCTTCCTTCTTCAGGTTTGTCTGCCCGGGTTAGAGGCATTGTCAAGGAGTCCAGATTGACTAGTTACGAAACACGGGATGCAGGTTTGACGACTCCCTGACAAAGGAGGAGCACTTGTCCCCACCCCACTCCTGAGAAAGCAACGTGGAGGCCAACATAGACTTGGCTGAATACCATGAAACTAAACTAGACCGAAAATCCAGAGGTGGTTTACACTGCCACGGGAGATGGTGAGATTTGTCCTGGATGCAAATCGCGTTGTTCTTCCCGAAAGAACGGGATTCATGGCCCCATTTCGTCAGCCAAATTTCATAGGCAGGGAAGGGTGAAGAGCTTGCTTCCTGAACCAAGAAAGTCAATTTAGTAACTACTGCAATAATGGCAAACCCTGCGCACTTGCTTGCGGAGAGTCCATAGGAAAAGTCTTACCAGCCCCAGCCGAACCTCCATACTGACGCTCTAACCGATTTTTACATTGACTTCTATCGAAGTTCTGTATTTTTACTGGATTCCGGGAGCACTAGGCTACTGTCTGCGTCCCTCGAGGAAAGAAAGTTCATGTATTTGTATTCCTAAGCTGGAAATGCAATCGTCGTCAGAATAAATTTTTACTACTACGGAATTCCCGGTTTTCGCCGGATTCCGGACGAACTGTTTGCCGGGTTAAACAATAAAGTTCAGATATGGACAAATGTCTACAAACTACAAAATCATCATATTAGCCTAGACCAAATTGTGTCAGAACAAATTTGTACTTCTACCGGATTTCCGGTTTTCACTGGATTTCGGACGAACTACGTGTCGGGCGAAAAAAGAAAGATCAGAAATGGAATCGGCATATCTCCTCACCCAGGAGCTTCGCGAACGAACCGCCACGCAAATTCGTTTGTACCTTTTTTACGGATTTGTAAATAAAGCCGAGTGATATTTTTTTTTTTTTTTTTTTTTTTTAGTTTGTTAATTAGTATAGTGAAACAACGCAAATTAGCTGTCAGCTACGATGTTTTTTAAATAAACCTATCGCTCTCTCTCACTCTCTTAACAGAAAATGTTTTTCTCTCCTTAATGTTTCACCCTCTCCATCCTTCCGAGCAGCCCCTAGAAAGTTCAGCCGCCGGGCTTATTTCTTGGATTTTGGATATTATGTTGTTCAGCAACTTTTTTTGAAAACTTTTCTGTAAAAAATATTTGTGTTGCAAAAGTATCTGGGTCAAACCGTATTTATACTGGACTCCTGTTCCAGTGAAAGAACGAGCAACTGAAATTATGACATCTATACTGCGACAAGACGTCACATTAATAAATACAATAAAAACGTCAACAAATCGACAAAGAAACATGGGCTGTTATATGGCAACTCACTCTTCAACAAACTCACTCTTCTATACCTTTCCTAGAACCAAGCGCAATGGAAACCTCCACCTTGTTATTTCTGATTGTTGGAAATACAGTATCTGTCACCAAGGGATACAGTTTTTGTAACCGTATTTCATATATTCGCTGCCAACTAAGTTTGACAAGTTTGGGATTTCTGTCCCTCGGTTCACATTTTCCACGCCTGTGAGTATATGTTTTTAGTGTCACAGAATCAGTCGCTGAAGTCGTAGAATACAAAAAAGATCGTCTGAAAGAAGTGTTTAGCACGCAAAGTCAGTAATGGTAGCAGACAGTGCTCGAACTGATTCAGCGTCACTTACGGGATATAGAGAGTGAATGAATTAATGAATTCGTTCCCAGAAAGCCCACGGACCATGGCCAGAAGAACACAAAACAATGTGTAAAACTTGAACAAAAAAAGGAAACAAAACCAGCAAGACCAAAAGTTTCGATCGGATCCCAAAAGTTTAATATTTGATCCAGACAATTTGGTCTTTTAGAAATTCAGTCTTCAACAGGCTCCTTGAACATTTTAAAAATTTGGAAACAAATTAAGTCAAATGGTAATCATCCGAGAAGACCAAGTTCAGATATGGATTCAGCATGTGTGTTTACCCCTCTAGCCTGCGTCATATCTACTGTGACGAAAGTTCCTTCCTTACTTCTGCTATATTTCCGGATTCGGCCAGATTCCGGGGAACTACTTGTCTTGCCAAAAATTGAAGTTCAAAAATTGATTCAGCGTATCTCCTTACTCCTATGTCAAACTTCTAATCAGTTTCAGATAAAACTTCAACTTTTAACAAATTTTCTGATTTCAGCCAGATTCATGGCGACTTATGTGTCCGGGTAGAAAATGAAACCTAATTCAAACTCCTTTCATCTAATGAAATTCATAGAAAACTGTTGCTATTAACACATTTTCGGGTTTTGGTCGGATTCCGGACAATCTATCCGATGAAAAATGATCTCAAAATAGTAGTATGTAGTAGTACGAAAAATTAGCATACAGTATCAACTGATGCTACTACATGCTTCTATGTTAAGACTACCGTGCTACTGCATGCTTAACTTGTTGAAGCAGTTGCTTAGAGTAGCACTGATAGTCTTTCATACTCTTGATAAAGTCGTTGCGGAGTTGCACATACGATTCTTTACTACTACATACCACTATGTTTTTTCCGAGCTATAGCAGTATGAGTGATATTCCGATTCCGATTCATAAAACTATATACACCTACATACTACTGCATAACGACTGTCTCAGTCTTAATCGATTTCGTCTGGAAGTAGTTTAAGTTTTCATATTCCGTGATCCTGCAGATAAAAGTTGCATGTGTAGTTTTTCTCACTCTCCGTTGTACGGACATTTCGGTGCTACTTTGTAGAACGGTATCCTTCGAAATAATCGGTGGAATATAAACCGCCGAGTTTCTTGAAGTGACGCCCCTGATCATTGCTACTTTAGGCGACCTAAAGTAGCAATGATCAGGGGCGTCACTCCACCTCCACCGAATATTGTCGGCCAGTTGGTAAAAAATAGCCGAATCGGCACTTTCAGGTCTTTAAAAATGCAGCAAGTCGGTAAACACCTTGCTCCCCCCCAAAAAAAAATATATTATTTTGGCTAGCGACGCCTCTGGCAATGATAATCTTCCATGCTCTGAATAAAGTCACTGCGGAGTTGCACACACGATTCGTTGCTACTTCATAGCACTATGTTTTCGGGAGTTTCAACAGTATGAGTGATATTCTGTGGTAATACAACTATTTCGTCGAAAGAAATACACCTGCGTAGGACTGTCGTACTGTTTGGAACTGTCGAGTTGTATTCCGTGATCCTACACATAATCAGCTTTCATTACGGTGTAGTTGTAACCTGACAAGATATACTGTTGTATACAACTTCCATCGTAGAGCTTTTTAGCTGGAGCGGTTGAAATCAGAAATTGCAACAGACCTTGAATTACTAGAAATTTATCACTGCCTTCCACTGTTTCGCAAGTGCCGTTTTTCTGTAAAGTCAGAAATATTTCCTTCACCGTTTCCGCAATTAAACTCTATTTTCTAATACTAAAGCATTACCACGCTAATTTTGAGAAGGTCTGCCCTGAATCGATAAGTTTTTAAGAAATCAGTCAAGCTTTTATATTAAGAATGAACAGAAGGCGAAGGTAGTAAACAAGTAAGTCAGATAAGACTGGTGCAGGTGAGATTTTATTACAATATACCCGGTTCCAGAAGTAATGCAACGCTAGGCACGGTACCGAGCTTCCAGACAGTTCCAGGACTACCCCCTCCAATTCGCACAGAACTGATGTAATCCGATCTGGAATTATGAATAGTTTTATTGCCCTACCGGCAAAATCCGCCCGGTAACTGGTTAATTATTTTATTAACGACTACTATATTTAGAAGCTTTACTCGAAACTGTAATGACAACAATAGCATGGAATCGTATGCAGTGGTATGGAGTATAGACGCAGCGAGTTCGGAACAGATTTCTCACGCACCACGTAGTAGGATGAAATATTACATTTGGATCTACATTTGGAGTAGTATCCAAATATTATGAAGTAGTATAAAAGCATAGAAGTCTCCGAAAAAGTTGCATTGCCAATACGTACAATTCACGGAGGTAGTACAATCATACTACCACAGGCTCAAGAAATTTTTCATTTGGAGCTTGTCCGGCGAGAAAATAATTTTCATATTCCGATTCAGCATTTTCCCCTATCCTTAAAACTATTATTAAACTATTATTTTGACAAATTAGTTTTAGTATTACACAGCATTAGTAATAGTACAAACAGCATTAGTACCCATCTTCAGTTATACTTTTTTTGCCCAGTCTGAAGAACTGCTCAATCAGAGTACTTTCTATAAATGTAAAAGCCACAGCTTCGTTTGAAAAGCCTCACTGCAATCCGTCCTTTTGCTATGTTCGGTTTTCTGTTACCCTAGGCTCACACAGAGCAAATCGCGGAGATGAACGAGATTTTTCAATCACAGCGACAGAATATTTTTATCGCCTGGATGTTCACACTGAATTTTCGTCGGCAACAGAATTTAACGCGAAAAACAATTAGAAATAGCAACAGAAATCGCCTATTGTGGCGACGAAAATCTCGGCGATGGCCGATATCACCTCAGTGTGAACGTCTGTGTGAACCTAGGGTTAAGTTCAGAAAAATTCTGAATCAATTTGAGGATTTATTATCTCGTCTACAATGCCAAAACCTCAACTTTCAAATTTTAATGAGTGCTGGGATTTATCGGTATTGCAAAGAAAGTACTTAATTTTCGGTATATTATATAATGTAAGAATTTTCAAATATCGAATGACAGGTTAGAGTCTCAGTAGTACTTTTTCAGACGAATTAGTTACAAGTACCTGGATTCTTGGTTATGGAAGGATGGCCAGGAAGATCTATCTCTTCTTAACCACCGGTCCCTTCCCCTTGTGCTGGAGCGTCAAGGTCTTAGATAATTTTCCGTTCAGGAACGGACAAAGTACTGTAAGGGCTGTTGCCGACATTTTTCTTTTCCTGAAAAGAACTTTTCCGACCGTGTGCAGTGAATTTTACACCACGGAACAGGAATATTCTGTTATGCCACCGAGCCGAACTTTTATGCTTGGGTACAAGAACTTTCCGTCTGTGAAAAAATCTTTCCGTCTCAGTACGCGAATCAGTTCCTCAACAAGGTTATGCTTGGGACCGAGAATCTTCCGTCCCTGTACAGTAAAATTTCCACTTCTGTACAAGAAACTTCAGTTCCTCAACGAATACTGCTGCAGCGGGACAGGAATATTATGTTTAGCAGCAGAAAGTTTACGCTTGGGCGCATAACCTTTCCGTTTATTCTAACTTTTCCAATATTCTGAAAACGGGAAACTTCTGTTCGTAAATGGAAAGTGTATTACGAATATCGTCCTTCACTGACAAAAATTGCTTTGGCTCGCTTTTTCCCTTCAAAATTTTTTCTGAGGTTTGTATCTGAAAAAGTCAACTCACTCTCATCATTACCAACAATAAAGCCTAGGGTCTTTTCAAACTGGTTGGAAAGAAGTTTATCTCCTAGTGATGTGTCTGAATTTCAGTTTTTCTTTTCGGATGACTTCGAAACGCGCAATTTCGGTAATAGTCGTTTTTGCAGAGCAACCGTGGTATCAGATACCACGACAACTGCAAAAACAAGTAATTGCGGATCCAGTTGCCGTGGTAACAGATACGGTGGGATCTGGAGGCACGCAACTATTAAGTATCCGTGATAATTCTTTATTTAATCTTCATATTAAAAGTAACTTTTTGGTAAATGTGAATTTTGAGAAATAGAACTAACTTTTATCATGTTCGAGTTATCATTTGTTTTTGTGGTGGGTGCTCTGAGGATGACTATTATCTTATTTATTTTTTTTGTTTTTGGGATCCCAAAGCCTAAGCGGAGGGATACCTATGACCTTGTAAAAATTGTCCTTTTGTCCGTCTTCAGCTCGAACGGCGAACAAAACTTCGATCAAAAACGCAACTATAACCTACACTATACTTTACAGGAACTCGTTGCCATTCAAGGAACGAGTCGGTAATAGGGTGTGGAGAAAATATTAGATGTTAATTGTTGAACGTCTGGTACTCATTACTAAACTCTGACTATTCAGTCAATTAATGGCTTAATAAAGCCTCGCCTTACCGACTTTTCAGTGAACATATGGTCCGGAGTTGAAGCAGGTTCAGGTGAGGGTCACATGTCTTCAAGGAAGTATGGTAACAGATATGTGATGGTGTCCGGAACATGGAAAATGATTAGCTAAAAGACTAATGACCTTAAATTCCCGCTCAGTTTCATCGTTTTGGATCTCTTTGAACAATTCACCAATTCCGTCCGGAATGATTTCTATAAATCTGAGCTATTCGGTACGACGCTATTATATCAGTCCAGAGAGGGGTTGCGTTCGAGATTGATTATTACTTACTATCGTGACGAATCTGTTTTTATTCTCGTTCCACATTCCCGCCATATCAATCGCATCCTATCATTTTCGTTCCACTAGAATTACGATTTACTTATGATGGTCGGGAGCATCATAAGCGATAATAACTGTCTATTCCGTAGGAATTCCCGTCAGGAAGGGTGGAATTCGTGCCATTTGTCCATCCTGTTGTCCATTTCGTTTTTGACAGGATAGTAACAAATACAATAACAGCTGGGTCCTCCTTTTATCATCAGAACACATAATATTTTCAGTGGAACAAAACAAGGATTTCCAGTCCGGGACCTACATTTTCGACGCCCTGTCAGCGAGATGAGCCCTTAAATTCCGGATTTTCCAGTTCAGCTTTCCCAAAGCAATTATCGCTACTCGTCTTGTCAACTTTGAATTTCCTTTTCTTTCGATCGCCACTTCTTTATTTTATTGATTTTGTAAGAGAACAAATAGCCCAATCTTACGAGTCTGAAACTCATTTCCTATAGAGGAAGAATCAATCGAACTCTTTTCGGCCGTTAACAAAATTTCGACAGGAGGTGGAAATTGTGAGGGAAGAAAAGAAGGTTAAATGACCTGTCTTACTTACGGTACCTACTTCCATAATCACTCCATATATTCATAAACCTGGAGAAACAAATTTCGTTCGGTACATTCTAACCCCTCTAAGAAAACCACGCTGATTTTCTCACTTGCCGTGTTTTGCTACCTTCTATGTGTATCCCGCTGTCGACGGCTGTCTGAGAGAAGTTTTTCAATCATAGAAATGGTTATGTAAATTGTTTTCGCTATGAGTTAACGGATCTCGGAACCCACCAATAACCATCATAGAAATGGTTATGTAAATTGTTTTCGCTATGAGTTAACGGATCTCGGAACCCACCAAAACGGTGGGTTATTTGTTGAAAGCACAGCCTATTTTTAAAGTATTCAAATATAATAAAATACTGTAGTTCAAGAGTAAATAGTGCTAGGGGTCCTTTAACAAAACAGAATACTGTCAAGTTTTGCGGAAACACTTGAAGTTGTTTCGTCCGAAATTGGCAGGTATAAATGAATAAATCAGAGACACTAACTTATTTTAGACGTATTGTAGTTTTGATTGAAAAGGAGATATTTTATTTGAAACTTGAAATGAATTGGTAGTTTTCATATTGCTGAAATCTCATGTGTGGCTGTGATCTTTTCGTGGATTAGAGGAAATGTATGTATGTATGGAGTAAAGCATGTATAGTTATACATGTATGTTAATTACTGGATGAAAATAAAGTAATAAATTCACATTGATTAAGGAATTTTTGGAATTAGTAACTGGAAGTACCAAAAAATAGTGTAGCCTATAAAATTGATAGATGAAAAATGTTATATGAGTAGGAGTAGGTTCAAATTTGAAGTAAAATTTCTTTGTAGAAAAATGGTTTAAGGGAGTTATGATTTTGGGTCGGAAATAGTAGGTGACATCAAAGAGGATCTATAGCACAACTCTTACCAGAAATTATCTTTTCAGGATGAAGTGGCTCAGAAATATCGTTTTTCGAAAATACCACTAGTTTCCATGTGAAGTTGGCGATTTTATTGTTAGCGATTGTCGACTAAGCCCAGCTTTCCCGCTCTCTGAGAGCTAGATTATACACACAACTAAAAATTACTAGAGGGCGTGAGATTTGATGGGCTTTGTGGCAGCTTGGGAAAATGAGCAGACTGGAAGTAGGGGTCACTTAGGGGTCTAAGAGCTTGGTCAAACTGGGCTCATTTCCTGACTTTTTGGGTTGCAAAAGTAGAAAAAATAAAAAGAACAAGATACAACTAATTATGAATGTTGTCTTTTTATTCATTCATTTATTTATTTACCTCAAAGAATATATAATGAGGAGTACTAAAATAAATAAAAAAAAACTTTCATAACAATAAATAACAATTGACGTAGGCTGCATTAAACAATACACTGTACTTACTTAACTATTAGCTTTCATCGAAAAACGGAAACAGATTCTTCAGAGTCAGAATATTATTATGTTTAGCTTATTCACTAGATCAATTAGAGCAAAGCAGTGTGTAGGAAACCTAATTGACCCCTAATTGCTGTCTCCTCATGATCCCCAATCTGCCACAAAGGCGATCAAATTTCACGTCCCCTGAGGATTTTCAGTTGTCTGTCCAATAGGCGACTTTTTGATTGGCGGCGTGACGCAAAATTTTTGAAAACTAAACGCGCCGCGGTTAAAAACTGAGAAAACCAAGCGAAACAAAAGAAGTCCATGACAGATGACATAGGCTACCTGATGGCCTACCATGTCATTCTTTCCAAAATGAAAAAAACAACACTTTGAAGGTCATCATGTCCTTATGTGTGTAACACTTATCTGCGGACCTTGCAACTTTTGACAAACTTTGCCTTACGTGACTGGCAAAACTCGGCTCGGCTGAAAAGCTAAAAAAAGATGTTGTAGGTGTAAAACGGAACAGTGGCGAAAGACGGGAATCTCAGAAGCTTTTAGTTCCACCAAAAGGCGAGAGCAAAAGAGCTGGAAGCTCATATGGCACTTGCATGGGTTAAGTTTTTTTTATTGATCGAAAGTAAGTTTCAACTTTGCGGTTGAGATGCGCACTCTAAAGGAGCTGGAACTTCATTTGTAGGCAAACCCTTGAGGCAAAAATGCTAATTGGCTGATGCGAATCGTAAAAATGAATATATTGCTTAAAAGTATTTTTTTACTTTGCGGTCAAGATTGGTACTTCAAGGAATAATCGAATTTGAGAAGTAGCTATTTCTGTGGAATATTTCTGTGGAATGCTGTGGAATATCCAATATTCCAGCGAAGTTTCATCGTCCTAGCACATCTGGAAGTACCTTAACTCGCGATCACCGGAATCCCAGCCCCCCCTACCCTCCAACTCCACCCACAATACCCGGAGCCAATCCGGTTCTGCAAATGATTGATCCAGAGCATCTGTTTGTCATTCCCACGAAGTTCGATCCAGATCACACCAGTCTAAGCAGGTCAAGTATTTTCCGCCCTCCCCCCAGTAATTGTCGGATTTGGTCCGGAAATTAAAAAGATCACCAGATAAAATGTCCTCTGTTCAATTATTAAATTTCACTCGGATCCGATCCTCCGTTCCAAATTTACGCATGACTCAATATTCCGGATTCCCCTCCCTCACCCCCCCCCATAAAGGATTTTTGTGTATTCCAAGTCAGTTTGACCGGGTCCCTGATATACCTGCCAAGTTTCGTCGTGACAGAAATAAAAACGGAATTCCGGACCCCCCCCCCCCCCCCTCCCCAGCTCAAGTGTCCGGATCCAGTCAAATTGTGTAAAAGATTTACATGGAGCAAATGTTTGTACTTCCCAGCAAATTTGACTACGATATACCATCATTCTAACCGTTTCTCGAGATTCCCCCCCCCCCCCACCTACTCCCCCACGGTGCCCGTAGCCAATCCGATTCAGCAAATGATTTACCTAGAGCACCTGTTTGTTCTTCCCACAAAGTTCCATCCTGATCTCTCCATTCTAAGCGGGTCACGCATTTCACCCCCCCCCCCCCCATAGGTGCCGAATCCGGTCCAGATATGAAAAAGATCACCGGAGAAATTTCCTCTGTTCAATTCTTAAATTTCACTAGAATCCGATCACCCGTTCCAAAGTTACGCATGACTGAAAATTCCAGATTCCCCTCCCTCCACTCCCCGCACCATTATCAGATCGACGAAATGTTTATTTTGAAGTCAGTTGATCGGGTCCCTGATATGCCTGCCAAGTTCCATCGTGAAAATCCCCAAAACCGCCATCACCGGGATTCCGGCTCCCCCCCCCCCCCCCCTTAAGTGTCCGGTCCAGTACAATTGTCTAAACGATTTATCTAGAGCAGATGCTTGTACTTCCCAGCAAGTTTCACTCCGATCCCTCCATTCTAACCGTTTATTGAAACTTCTATCCCCCCCCAACTCCCCCCTGGCTATCGAACCCGGTCAAGACTTTAAACAGGACATCATAGATATATAATCTATTCAGTTATTAAGTTCCATTACAATCCGATCACCCGTTCGAAAGTTACACCCTTCTCAATTTCCCGGATAAGATTTCGCGGAAGATGGCAGAGAAACTAACAGCGAAAACAGCTCCGCGAATTCCCAGAAGTGTGGGAAAACTGAGCTTTCTAGCAGAGGAGATGCAAAGACGACTCTTTCTATTGTCAAGCGATAACAAAAGCAGATTTAAAAGGGGGGACATTCTAAGTTTGTTTGGTCGGGTCTCTGATATGCTTGTCAAGTTTCATGGTTCTAGCACAACTGGAAGTACCCTGACTCGAAAAAGTGTGACAAAATGCCCTAAATTTTCAAGTTTCCAGCGCCGGGTCCCTGATATGCCTGCCAAGTTTCATCATCCTAGCACATCTGGAAGTACCCTAACTCGAAAAAGTGTGACAAAATGTCCTAAATTTTCAAGTTTCCAGCGCCCTCCACTCCCCGCAGATGGTCGGATCGGGAAACTGATTATTTTCAGGTTAGTTTGGTCGGGTCCCTGATATGCCTGCCAAGTTTCATTGTCCTAGCACATCTGGAAGTACTCTAACTCGAAAAAGTGTGACAAAAATGCCCTAAATTTTCAAGTTTCCAGCGCCCTCCACTCCCCTGCATATGGTCGGATCGGGAAACTGATTATTTCCAGGTTAGTTTGGTCGGTTCCCCGATATGCCTGCCAAGTTTCATTGTTCTAGCACATCTGGGAGTACCCTAACTCGAAAAAGTGTGACAAAAAACTCGGACAGACCGACAGACGGAATTGTGATCGGTAGATGGCACTTAAGCCAGAGGCTGCAAGTACCATAAAAAGCAGAATAGGAAAGAGGGGTCCTTTGACAAACGTAGATGATTTAAAAACTTATTTGGTGTCGAGAGTTATTTTTAATTTGGACTTTCGGATTAGGGGCTTAGGGTTTCCAACTCCAAATTAGCTTTCTTCCAATTAAGGCTAGAAGGAAGGTATTAAAAGGAGAAAACAGTTAACGGTATGAATTTACTGTTAATAAAACTAAAGAACCTTGAATTAAATCAGAGACAACAAGTGCACAAACGCTCAAACGTCGAGTTTTAAGGTCAAATGTTTACCAAATCTTATATTTAAACAGCGTTAGAACCGAGACATTTTACATCCCCAAGAACCCAACAAGTATTGAAATACCGTAATTTGAAATTATCCCACTTTAAAAGCTTTGAATTCAAAAACAGAAGTAGGCGAATCCAAAGAGAAACTGAAGATCGTGCAAGAACAGTTTAAATTTCACTACTGAATTTCTTGCCAGCCAGTCCGATCCCTTAAACCTCTTTAGCAAGGTAACAAAAATCGCAATAAGCCAAATTGTAGCGGCCTAGTACCCCTTCGTCACAACTTCATTAAGCACGGCATATCATCGAGTATATGAAACAAGAGCTGAAATCTTATGTGGCACTTCTAAGAACAGTTAGCATGTTTGTCAGTTTGTCTTATATCTATTATCTTATATGATATATGTCTTATATCAGTTTGTCTTATATCCAGCTCTCCTCCTCCTTCAGTCATCAGACCCACTCCGGACTTGAAACTGAACATTTGAGATACTCGTTTTTGACACTTGTCAAGTTTCATGCACGTTCAACCACCCGTTCTAAGTTATGACCGTCACCAGATTCCGGATTCCCCATCCCTCTACTCCCCCCACGATGATCGGATCGGAAAGGGACTATTTCATTTCCCTAGCACACCCGGAAGCACTCTTAACTCGCGATCACCGGAATTCCAGAACCCGTTCCTAAGTTATGAATGTCACCAGATTCCGGATTCCGTCCCATCCCTCTACTGCCCCCACGATGATCGGATCGGAAAGGGAATATTTTCAAGTCAATATGTTAAGAGTCCCTAAGAGGCCTGCCAAGTTTCATGGTCCTAGCACATCTAGAAGCACCCTAACTCGAGATCACCGGAATTCCGGGTAAACCCCCTACAACTTCCCCCACCGTGACACGATGCGGTCCTGTTTTGTCAGGAATCTATTTAGGGTTTATGCATGTTCTTCCAACTAAGTCCAACTCCGATCCCCCGACTTTAAGCGATTCACGAGATTTCCGGTACACCCTTCCAGTCTCCCTCCCAGTTATCGTATCCGGTGCGGATTCGAAACGGAGCATCTCAGGCACTTGCTTTTGACACTTTTCAAGTTTCATGCACGTCGGATTATTCGTTCCAAAGCTATGTTTGTTACTAATTTCCGGATTCACCATCCCTCCACTTCCCCTACGATGGCCGGATCGGGAAGTGATAATTTCCAAGTTAATCTTTTAAGGCCCCGAAATGCCTGCCAAGTTACATCGTCCTAGCTTATGGAGTGTTCAGACTAGCAAAATGCGGACAGACCGACGATAGACCGACAGACATCACGATCGGTATATAGCACTTGAGTAAGCTCAAGTGCCATAAAAAGAGTCCAGTTTGAAGTACGTCGCGTCGTCTTCTTTGTTGCTGTTACACAAAAATGGGATCCCAAAAGCAATGCTTCCATGTGTCGATGGAAAAAACATACATCTCCACAAATAGACAAGAGTTGTACTTGAGACCTGTCATAGACGAACTTAACTCTTAGAAAATCTGGGCCCAGCTGCCCATGAAGGGGGGGGGGGGGGTCGGGACCTATCAAACTGCGGAGCTCGGAGTTCGATTCCGGTCACGGGTCAAAAACTTAACTCTTGGGCAATTTGAGCTCACTTGCCAGGAACGTGGAGGGTGGGAGGGTTGTTGAGCTCCACAATTATAAGAACTATTAAGCTTGGTAGCGAGTCTCCATAGCCGCATGAAAGTATTGCTTTTTGGGATCCTCAAACGTAAGTGGAAGGATACTTCAGTCCGTCTGTCCTTCCATCCGTCCATCCGTTCGTCTGTCCTTGTCCGTCTGTCCTTCCGTCCATCCGTCCGTTCGTCTGTCCTTCCGTCCGTCTGTCCTTCCGTCCGTCTGTCCTTCCGTCCGCCCGTCCTTCTGTCCGTCTGTCCTTCCGTCCTTCTTTCCGCCCGTCCGTCTGTCCGCCCGTCCGTCTGTCCGCCCGTCCGTCTGTCCACCCGTCCGTCTGTCCGCCCGTCTGTCTGTCCGCCTTTCCGTCCGTCCGTCTTTTCGTCCGTCCGTCTTTACGTCCGTCCGTCTTTGCGTCCGTCCGTCTTTGCGTCCGTCCGTCTTTGCGTCCGTCCGTCTTTGCGTCCGTCCGTCTTTGCGTCCGTCCGTCTTTGCGTCCGTCCGTCTTTGCGTCCGTCCGTCTTTGCGTCCGTCCGTCTTTGCGTCCGTCCGTCTTTGCGTCCGTCCGTCTTTGCGTCCGTCCGTCTTTGCGTCCGTCCGTTGTCTGTCCGTCTGTGCGTCCGTCTGTGCGTCCGTCTGTCCGTCTCTCTGTCAGCACGATAACTCTCGAAGGGAATGAGATATTTTGATGAAACTTGGTGTGAGGATTCTTTCGGTCAAGAGATAGGTCGAGTTTGTCGACGGGCTCTGTAGCCGCAAATTTAGAAGTGGGCGAGGGGTTCAAATTAAGGGGCAAACAACACTCTTTTTAGAGGTGAAATAGTCGAGTTAGGCTAAGGAGAAATGCTGAATCTGACTCCGACTCGCCGGACATGTAGTGAATCCGTCTATGACAATGATTTTCCTACCGGACGTAAAGTCGCTCCAAATCTAACTGAAACCTGAAAATTTGTAAAACGTAAAAGTTTTACCTAAAGTTGAGTAGAGGATTGATGTAGAGGTAAGGCTACATGCTGAATTTGTTTTTGAGAATTTACCGAATCTACCGTATTTACTTAGGGACGTACCGAATGCGGTGAAATCGACTCGGACTGAACAAAAATTGGAATAATTACCAAATTCGATAAAGAATGGGAACCAATACACACGTTAAATTGCCTAGTTTGGAAATGTGACTGCAAAAGATTTTGTAAGACAGGTGCCATTTTTCGTCCAAACAGTTAGTCGGTTTTTCTGAAAATCAGTCGATTTTTTTCAAAATACGATTTTTGTTTTTGAAACAGTCGTTTTTTCTCCAGGATAAGTCGGTAGATATTGTCTGGCGTTTTGCCAGACAAGTAGTTCTCCCTGAATCCGGGCAAAAGTGGAAATTTGGCAGAAGTAACGAAGGAAGTTTTGATCAATTTCATCAAAGTAGATATTACGTGGGCTATATTGGTAAATACTCATGCTGAATCCAAATCTGAATTTGGTCTTCTAAAATGATCACCATTGGCCTTAATCTGTTTCTAAATTTCAATACTAAAAATGTTTAAGAAGCCTGGCGAAGACCAGATGTCTAAAATAACCAATTGTCTGGATGGATAAAAAATATTAAATTTGTGGGATCCCAGCGAAACTTTTGGTCTTGTTATCAATGTATTTTTGTTTTGTATATGGTCCTTGGGCTTTGAAATACTTATTTTACTAGCTGTATCAACCCAAGTTCAGATATTTGACATATAACTTGCTTGTGCTGTTTTATACCTTCCTAGAAGAATTCTAGAATCTCCAGTGACGACCTTATGCTTATGCAAGCTATGTAGCTATCGTAGGCATCGACTTCGGATGGGTCCCTTTCCCAGCTTCCTTTTCCCTCCTTTCTTTTTGAAATACCTTCTTTTATAAGGATCTTTACAAGACTTCTTGTAGTAATTTTAAACCATCCACTATCTTTTACTTAGGTTTTGTTTTTGGAATCCCAAAACGTAAGTGGCAGGATACTTCTGACTTCGCAAAAGTTGTCCGTCCGTCCGTTTTTCAGCACGATAACTCTCGGGGTAGAGTTTTTCTTCAGAGTTGGTAGGACGATCCGTTGGGTGAAAGTACAGGTCAAGTTCGTAGATGAGCGCTGCAGCCCCATATTTAGGGGCGGGGAGGAGATTCAAATTTAGGGACAAAGAAAAAATATTTTAAAAAGGCATTAGATAGTCGATCTACTGGTAAGAAGAATTGCTGAATCCAAGTCTGAAACTTTTTTTCTCGCCGAACAATTAATATGTCCGCAATCCCGCCACAACCGGAAAATTTGATAAATTAAAATTATATGACAATCGTTTTTCTATCCGGGCAAGTAGTTTGCCCCGAACCGACCGAAACCGGAAAATTTGTAGGAATTTTTAACTGAAGCTGATTAGAGGTTCGATGTAGTGGTAAGGAGGCATGGTGAATCCATATATGGCAATCGTTTTCCACCCGGAATCCGGCCAAATCCGGAAAATTTTAATAAGTTTTATCTGTAGTTGATTCGAGGATCGATGTAGCGGTAAGGAGACATGCTGAACCCGTATATGAAAATTATTTTCTCGCCGGACAAATAGGTCGCCCGGATTCCAGTCAAACCTGAAAATTTGTTCAAAGTTCAAGTTTATCTGAAGTCGAATAGAGGTTTGAAATAGTGGTAAGAAATAAAGGACATTTGTTGAATTCGTTTTGAGCTTTAGTTTTTTGCCGGACAATAAGTTCACCCGGAGTCCGGCCGAACCCGGATATTTGGCAGAAGTAAGGCACGAAGTTTCGACCAATTTTGTCAAAGTAGATATGGCGTATAGGGGTAAATAAACATGGTGAATCCACATCTGAACTTGGTTTTCTCAGATGACTAGAAATTGGGGAATAATCTGTTTCTGAATTTTAATAGTAAAAATGTTCAAGGAATTGGCGAAGACCGAATATCTACAAGACGAAAATGTGTGGATCAAATATTAAATATTTGAGATACCATGAAACTCTTGGTCTTGTTTCACACAGTCTACAGGTGTTTTCCTTGCTTTTTCCTTTGGCTCAAAATAGTGTTTCCACGGTCTTTTGTGCGGCCCACAACTGTGTTTCCGCGACCAGCAAGATTTGTGTGGCTCACTTTGTGGTTTGAATTCGACAAACAACTTTCGAGGTGATTGTCGATTTTGTGGCTCGATTCTGGCGGGAAATTTAAATTTAGCAGTGAAGTAATGTCAAAACAATAAAATTAACTAGTTTCTCAAGCATGTAGACATACCACTGAGGATTGTTTTGCATAAAATGATAAGGACGAAAGCAATTAAGTTATATTTATTGAGACGTTTTATTTTCAGAGATTTGAAATTCCCTCCCAAAAAAAGAGAAAATGAAGTTTCTGAGAGTTTCAACTTGTGGCTTGACTATATTTTCGCGATGAAGACGTAGCAGTGTGCGAACCACAATTGTGTCGTGGAAAACGACTTACTTTTGTGGAACAGCTTCAAGATCTTTTACGTTATTATCTTATTTTTGATTTTTCTAGTCGGAATCCTTGTAATATTCCTGTATTTTGCATGCCAAGGACCGAAGTGTTCTCAAAAAAAGTAATGTTTGTTTTATGCTAAAATACCAAAAGGTGGCCAACTGCCTGCGAGTCACTAAATATCTACGCCAGCCCCCTTTCAAAGCGCACATGTTCTCTGTATGATAGAAAAAAGCAAATGTGAAAGGATGAAGGATTCATGAATACCTTATCTGCAAAGAATAAAATCATTCTCAGACTCCAAAAATCAATGCTCAGTGTTTTTGCTTTTTGGTGCAAAATTGGAACACCCTGTCAGAGGATACAGTAGGCTCATTCAAATCCAAGCTTGACAAGGACTGAGAAGCCAAACCCTGGAAATACGAATGGGACGCCGAGGAATCCGCTACCAGACACTAACCAAAACCAGTCCCAACATCAAGTGTGACCAAAATGTCGCTGGACAATGCGATTTAAGGTAATTTTAAGGTAAGTATCTAACTGTCTATAACCCTAGGGTGGGGGGCCTTCCACCTCTATGCTTGCCCCTCTCATTACACAGCACGCTCTAATTGCTTTTTGGGATCCCAAAACATAAGTGGAGGGATACCTATGACATCGCAAAAGTTGTCCATCTGTGCGCGCTATAAATCTCGATGGGAATGAGATATTTTGATGAAACTTGGTGTGAGGATTCATTGGGCCAAGGGCAAGGTCAAGTTCGTCGACAGGCTCTGTAGCCCTACATTTAGGGGTGGGGGTTCAAATTAAAGGACAAACAAAGGTTGGTTATGGTGTAAGAAAGCATGCTGAGCACGATTCTGAAAACCATTTTCTGGCCGAACAAGTAGTTCGTCCGGAATCCGGCAAAAAACGGGAAGTTGGTTAAAAGTAAAAGTTTCATCTGAAGTTGATCAAATGTTTGATTTAGGGGTAAAAAGACATGCTGAACACGATGGTGAAAACCATTTTCTCGCCGGACAATCCAAAACCGGAAAATTTGTTAAAAGCAAAAGTTTGATTAGATGACAGATTAGGGGGTAAGAAGAGAGGCTGAGTCTGCATATGACGATCATTTTTTACCCGGACATATAATTAGTCCGAAGTCCGGTTGTAATCAGATTTTTTTTTAAGTCAAACTTTTATTCAAAGTTGATTAGATGTTCTTTATAGGGATTTGACGCTGGATTTGTTTCTGAATCTTCTTTTTTTGCTGGACTAGTAGTTTGCTCGGAATTCGGGCGAAACCGGAAACTTGGCAGAAGTAAAGCAGGAAGTCTCGATCAGTATCGTACTGGCTTATAGAGGTATATCTGAACTTGGTTTTCTCTGATGATTAGTCTGGCGAAGACTGGATCTGGCGAAGACAAGACCCTATTGTCTGAATTATTTTTGGGATCCCATCGACGCCTTTGGTCTTGTTCTTTATGATAGTAAAGAAAGTGTATGTGAAAGGTGTCAGTCTACCTTAGTTCCAAGCCCTTGGAAACCATGCTCAGACCCCAAAAGTCAATGCTCTGCATTTTGTCTTGTCAAGTATTTCTGTTCTGGGCAGCTTGCGCGCCCTAAGTCCTGCATTATCAAGATTAATGGCAAAGGGATACTTCTGCCACACTCTCACACGAAAATAGATTTGAGCTTTTGATATAAAGTCATGGAAGTGCGATTTAATTCTTTCCTAAAATCATTCTTTCAAAGTCTGTGTTTCAAAGTTTTATGACGCTATCATATACGTAATTCAAGATCGTCAACCCAGAAACCAATTGTTCGATTTATTTGTCATTTGGCTCAGGATTGGTCATGATTATCAATGACTAGTAATATATTTATGAAGGCTCAAGGACGGATAATAAAGTTATAAGTATTCATTCAAGTTCTTCGGGATGAGATCTTAGCTCACGTCGACACCAAAAAGCTATTGAAATAGTCCTTCCAGAAAGGGGACGATAGATCTTCTGGAGCCAAATCCTGGAAAACGATTTTTACCAAGAAATGACAATTAACTAGATATCATCCCTATCCTTCTTTTTAGTGATCGATAGAACCGTTACCAACTAATGAAGGCAGTTAGAGTTTTAAGGGGTGTAGGATGTGTTACTAACAAAGCGATTATTGTAGAATTATTCGTACCAAATAATAGACAAGAGCTAGAAGCTCATATAGCACTTGTAAGGCTGGGTTAGAGGATGAAAGTGGGAATTTACCAATTAGTGGGTTTGTTGCGATAATTTTTACGCAAAACCCTTGAGATAAGAATGATCATGGAACCTTTCACTTGCTTCGCTTTTTCGAAATGTCAGGCTATAAATAAATTACTTACTTACTTACTTTTTTAATCAGGAGAATCTATCGTTTGGTAAAAATATTTTATTTTTGCACTTGGCTGTGCACGTCAGAAGTTCCACAACAGATAACACGAGGATGCGCGGTTTCAACAGATAATGCGTAACAGATAACACTTCGGATGTTATCTGTTGTGTTTGAAAACATTGTGCATGAAACGTTATGGAATGTTAGGTTTATTCAAACAATGTTTACAACGGATACGTCAGCTACGATTCTTCGTCAGCGCTATTTCGGCCCTTCTTGGCAAGGGTCCTCGTCAGGCTGTCAATCCTCTGGTTCTACTTCGGGGAGGGAATGTGAAAATGTTATGAAGTGTTAGGAAGAGCCAAAAAAGTATTCATTGACTTTATTCCTTATCGTCATGATGTCGGAAAACTCAGCAGATACTTTTTGGCGTTTTTTCGTTTGTTCCTGATGGTAAACGCTTATTGTGCATAACATTTTGAAACACAACAGATGACATCCTAAGTGTTATCTGTTACGCTCTATCTGTTGAAACCCCGCATCTTCGTGTTATCTGTTATGAAACTTCTGACAGTGTGATGATGCGCACTTCAAGGGCGCTAGGAATTCATCTTTAATCAAAAGCCTTGAAGCAAAACGACCGTGCTTTTGGGAATCATGAATATAAAAGTATTTTTTGTACTTTGCGGTGAAGATGATTTCTTTAAGGGATAGTCGGATCTGGGATTTGGAAATTTCTAAGCCAATCTTGTCAAATCTCTAATGTTCAAGCCAAGTTCCATGGTCCTAGCACATCTGGAAGTACCTTAAGTCACGATCATCGGAATTTCGGACCCCCCCCCCCCCCCTCCAGCTCTCCACACAGTGGCCGAATCCGGTCCGGTACTTTCACTGATGTAACTAGGGCTTGTGCTTGTTCTTCCCACCAGGTTTCATCCCGTTCGCTCCATTCCAAGCGTGTGACAAGATTTCTGGCTCTCCCCTCTCTCCCCCCCCCACACATTCCTCGGATCCGGTCCGGACTTGAAATGGGACATTTAAGACACAAGGTCTTTCCAAATACCAAGTTTCATTAACATCACCCGTTCTAAAGTTATACGTACCTCAGTATTCAGGATTCCCCCTTCCTCCACCCCACCCCCCACGATGGTGGGGTCGGTGAACTAGCTATTTCTTTGCCAATGTTGTCAAGTCTCCAATGTTCAAGCCAAGTTTCATCGTCCTAGCACATCTGGAAGTACCTTAACTCGCGTTCATCGGAATTCCGGATCTCCCCCTCTAATTCCGCCCACAGTGCCCGAATGCGGTCCGGTTCCGTCACTGATGTATCTGAGCTTGTGTTTGTTCTTCCTGCTAAGTTCATCCCAATAGGTCCACTCTAAGCGTGTCACGAGATTTCCGGTTTCCCCCTCCGACTCACCCCACATTCTTCGGATCTGGTCCGGACTTGAAATGCTCGGATGCCCGAGACACGAAGCCTTTCCAAATATTAAGTTTTATGAAGATCCGACCATCCATTCCAAAGTTATACGTACCTTAAGATTCCGGATTTACCTCTCCCTCCACTCCCCCCACGATGATCGGACCCTAACTCAAGAACAGTGGACTGACATACCGACAAATGATCAGTATATGGCACTTGAGCAAAGCTGCAAACGACATAAGAACTAGACCTACGTTGCAGCAACCTTTGTTCGGCTTCGTCGACCAAAGTGTTGCAGTGGTTTTGTTTCTTCGCTAATGGGTGAATGCTAAATTTGTGAGCCCATCGAAGTTTTCAAAATAGCATGTTCCAATCCTAGAAGAATCTTATTCTGAACTAATGACGCAATCTGTAATGACATGGCTATCCCTCAGCGTTAAAAAATAAAGGATATCGGTAGTAGGGACTAAATTATCTTTGTAGCCAGCTGAATCTTATCCGTGTTAATCGTAGACGTCGTGGCTGGCGAAAACTTGGAACATTAACTCATAAAAGCTGTCCGTAAAGCTGTCCGTAACTTTCAGGATCAAAATACCACAGATGCCACTCTACTATTTATTTCGAAACTATAGCCTACCGTTGTTTTACATTATCATTTGTATCCCGTTGCGTTGACACTTAATTTCAGGTTACAGTGATAGACCATCACCATAGACTATACTAGCATTTCATTAAAATGACGATGCTTTAGCAACCTGATATTTATCGCGCCTTGAAGACATTCGATCCTCGAACAATGGGCCATTATTTCGAATTTGAATTTTGAATCATCAAAATCATCGGAAACAAAATAGGTACACAAACTAGGAAAAGTCGGAAAGCCCATACCGCCGGAGATGATTATGGTCTGACACCCGATTGTTACTTACAAGTCCCAGACTTGTCTCACAACTGGGTTTCGCCTGTTATCTGTTTGAGCGTGTACCCTACCACTAAAGTTGTCAGCCCCTCAAAGAATCGATTCTAAGTTTCAGTGATAGTCCATCGAAACCAATTTTCTGACTTCAGATTTATAGACATCAAACAAAATGTGCACCAATTTGCACTAGTTTCTAGCCTTCCATGAACCCCTTCTAGCAAGAGATTCTTACTTACATGCCCATCTCCTCGTGAAAGACATGGTACCAAATTGTTCTCACGATTAAATACACCAGAAACAAATAATAGGATTGATAGGACTCGGAAAAAAACAAACAAAAAAAACACGACAAAACCAAAGTATGGCCTTTCAACACAATGATTGAATTTCATCTCGATCCTTTCTTTAAGTGATTCGTTGACTTTTCTTTGATATCCAAGATCGTTAAGGTTTTAATAGGTATGTAATATGAAACTATAGATTTCGTTGATAGAACTTAAACTTTGGTTTTGTCGTGTTTTTTTCCTAGTCCTCCGATTTCATCTTACTGGAAGACGGCATGTATCTACTAATGGCTATTAGATCAGATAGCTGCATGCAATAAAAAACTTTCGACTCAAGTGTGGCCTACTGGTCAGCCGCTGATAACAGACGTTATCCGAAAAAGAAGATGGCGATACTTGGGCCACGTCCTTCGCATGGACGAATCCAGGTTGCCAAACAACATCTTCCATTGGCAACCAAAAGGAAGACGTCGAAGGGGACGACCGAGAAATACGATCCGTCGCACCTACCAGAGGGACCTTGCAAACGTCCACGCAAGTCTGCAACCTGAGTGGGAAGATGTCCTGGCGGCAGCCCACCAGAGGGAAGACTGGCGCCTATTCGTGGATGCCCTGGGTGCCTCTGGTGGCACAGGAGGATCTAAGGTCTAAGGTAAGGTGGCCTAACGATCCTAATGTTATCCGTCCAACCTTTTGTCTGAACGTTTTAAATGAACAAATGATACTTTCGAGGTTTTTACTGATCAGTCATTATTACCCTCTAAGAATTCAAACGAAGGATACACTTTAATCTCTGATATTTCAGTTGCACTTCCGACAAACGTCTTCAACGACTAGGTAACTAGATCACATATTCCAGGGCTAAAAAACAACATGAGATGTGGACTCAGAGAACAATTAATTAAAATGCAAGTAAGAGATTGATGCGGACTCGACAACCCCTAATAACTAGAGAGTAAAAATAAGTTAAATACTATTAAAATATATGTGGCTAAAAACTTCTTTGTATGTGTACAATCCTATTGTTAATTTCCAGTTAGCTTGTGAATATACACAGATTAATGAATATTTTACAGTTATTGACCCGAGAAAGTGCAGAACCTTTCAGTAACAATTTATCTCCGTGAATTTTGAGTTTGGCTTCAAACCTCTACTCAAAGTTTTTGGCTACCTCGTCGGGTCGGACGATGAAACTTGTAACACGACATTTGGGAAGAAGTAAATTCGGTTGCTTCGTCTGACGAAAAAGCTGATGTTTTTCATCATAAAATTTAAAAGCAAAGTATGACAAATGTATCCGAAAAAAAAACCCTCCAAGATTCTTGAATCAGACGACCGCTTGTTGGGTTACAAGACAACAAAAATATGCTAAAGCAAAATTCGTCGAATTCACCTGAAGCTGATGATTTGTATGGAGTCTACCCGAATTTTGCTCAGGGAACCTACTCAGGGCATCTACCGAAATCTTGCTCAAGGAATCTATCGGAACTTGTCTCAGGGAGCAATCTACAAGCAGGCCCGTATCCAGGTTTTTTTTTGGGGGGGGGGGGGGCCTGTGGGCCAAAAAAAGACATAGATTAGAGTGAAAAGCCCATACAAAAGATTATTTTTGTATGTTTGTTGTGTGTATTTTTTTTTTGGGGGGGGGGGGGGGGCGGTCAACCCCCTACCTCCCTCCCCTTGGATATGTCCCTGGTTACAAGACAACCAAAATGTGGTAAAGCAAAGAATGCATTTTGTTAACACTGGTAAGAAACCTCATCCAAAGATATTGAATAACAAGATAAAGGGTCCACTAGAACAGTGGTTCCCAACCTTTTCCAAGCCGCGTACCCCTAAATAAATTTCGAAAAGGTTGCTTACCCCCATTTTCAGAATGTGAAAAAGAAGATATTTATGTCATAAATGAAAAGGCATAAACGTGTAGAAATATATAAAAAATCAATGAGACATTTGAGGCTGCGTTGTAGCAAAGATTTTGTCAAATGTCGGCTCAATGTCATCAAGGGCAACATTGTTTTTAGAGTCATCACATTTTACGGGAGCTTGACATCACGTCTCCATTAATGGATTTCGAATCCAGTCATAAGTTCTACCCTGTCACTGCAAACTGATAAATAACAGGCACATGAATAGTTTTTTTCAGACTGTCCTCGGTACTGGAGGTTTTCGGAAAACGAATATAGCTGTTCTGGAATCAATATATTTCCTGAAATTCACTAGGGCTTGCATTCAGAGGCGTCAGGCATGGGCTGGGGACGCCCCTCCCCGTAAGTGGTCGGCCGGTCGGCGAGAAGAAACTGGTCGGCGCGAAGCGTCGCAATTTTTCGTAAAAGTAGTATTTTTTTTCGATAAACCGTAGATATAAATTATTCGCTTCAATGTACCTAATTGACTTCACTTGATTCAAAATGGGAATTCAAACTAGAAAGAAACGAACTATATAAGAAAATTTGGACCATTTTATCCGTAGATGCCCGAAGCTTTATGATTTACGGAAAATTTATCTGGATGGTATAATTTTGGCACTTCCCGAAATTTTGAGTAATACTAACCCTACCGTTTTTACTCGAATGGGAGTGTCTATAGACAAATGTTTAGAATTAAGAAGCAGTCTGATTGTTTTAGTTATATCTTTTTTTTTTTTTTTTTTTGTGTTTATTGCCCTTGGGCTTTTGAAAGACACTGATCTATCAATCTATCTGTCTATAGATCATATAATTCTCTCAAATCTTATTGATCTGCAGAAATATTGTTATTAAACCGTCCGAATGGTCTATTGCGACTAATGATTTGGGGAACGGCAGACTCCAAAAAACCTTCCCCTTCCTTCCTATTTTTTGTTGTGTTCTGTATTTTTTGGAGGTTCACAGTAGACGCGAAAAGATTACGAACTTGAGTGCACAATAATAAAAAACAAAAAAAAACTAAAAACACTTTTTATTCTTCCCCGCTAAGTGCACGAGGTGACAGCAGAGTACGAAATGGCCATAAAGAAAAAAAAAACAGGCAAAAAACAGGCAACAAATAGGTTATGCACAAAAGTAAAAGTTTAGTTATATTATTTTGGACTGAAGAGTATCATTTGGACGACGGTCTAGATGGCGTGTAATCAAAAAGGGGATTTTTATGAAGCCGAACCTGATTTCTCTACAATTTACAACGTTTTATTTTGACACGTTATGACTCGTTAGATTTCAGAACAGTCGACACAAATGCGTCATTTTGCTGAAACCTTAAGGGCTAAGCGAACAGATAGAGTGATAGGGCGAAGCGGCGGCGTCCGGACCCCCTTCGGGGCCCCGTGACGAACGGGCGGTTTTTAGTGCTTGGGTGGGGTGGGGGGGGTGAATACTCTAAAATGTACTTGTCGGAAGTATAGCTCGACTCAAGAGACAAACGGTTTCGAAACAATAAACAAGAAACGTACCGCACCACACCCGGAAAACTAAACGAATTTCTAGACATCAGTTTGCGAAAAGTAAAGGTCATGCATAATAACAGGAACTCCATGGAGACCGAGGCCCCCTCAGCAGCGTCTAACGATCGTGTAGCAACAAAATGTTTTTTACGTTTTCTAAAAAAAAAGTAACTACTTCCCGAACAGATTTTAGGTTTTAAAATGGTCCATCCCCAAAACCGCAGGTGAAACAAAAGCATTCCGTTTTTATCAGTTGTATGATTGTATTTGTTTAAATGATAATTTATAAAGAAATGATATTGTGAAAGTTTTTTAATTGTGACTTAATCCGTCAAACGATAGCACTATTCAGATTGGATTTTATCAGAATATTCTTCTAGTTGCCAGGACGTCCATGCCCTGGTCATGCCCTATTTTTGCATTATATTATTATTTTGTTACAATCCCGTGTATGAACATTCTAAACTTTTGTCCAGAATACCCGATCGTATTTTGTAAGTAAGTTCGAATAAAACTGATAGTATAATGACATTCACATTACCTTGAGTTAATGTCTAAGAAGAAACATTGCCGCTTATCATTCAAACCACGAATATGAACTATAATATCCTTGTCCCATTTAATTATCAATCATCAGTCACTAATCTCTCCAAGTGCCGGCGAGGAAATGAGTCTTGGAAAACAGTTTCTCCGAGTTCCCGCACGCAGTTGCCAGAACCTTGCGCTTTCTAACATAAAGCTGCTCTGTATCATAACACCAAGATAGAGCTTCTAATTAATGAATTAGGGACAGTTTATAGAAAATTTTGACTTGGGATCGGGAAGTGTAAAGAATAGCAGAAATTAGTCTCCAAAATTAACATTTGAAAATAGAGTTTGAGTGGGGATTCCGTTTTGAAGTTTAAAAATGTTTGCAGGGAAAAAATTAAAGTAGGTAGGCCTATGTTTGTCTTTTTGTGGAAAGTATAGGTAACGTTAAAGGACACCTGAACAATGAAACTATACTTGAACACAGCATAGAGAATGCATTTACTGACATGGCCACGGAGAGCACTCTTCTCCTGAGCGTGATGTTTTCAAAATAGGCATGTTCGTTTCTGGAGGTTTGCACATGCAGACTCCAAGACAAAAAGCGAATTCATTCAAATATTGTACAGCGCTGGCCGGATCGTATTGGAATTTCTTCTAGATATATGTTTGGGCTTAACTGGTTAAAAAATATTCCAGAAGAAGGGTTGATTGGAGACGTTGGTTCATTTCTAAAATTGTTCGGTACTGAAATAAGGACAGATGCAAAATGGAGCAAAAATCATAGCTTGGAAACACTATTTCGTATTTGGATCGGGTTTTCTGCAGGCCATGTTAACGGAAGTCATACATACAGGGATGATACTTGATACTCTTCATTCAGGTTTCCTTTAAAGAGATTAACGGATAATTAACGTCTCCGAGTCAAAGGCGTCATTTCGCTGAAACCTAAGAGGGGACAGAGGTTGCGTCCCGGTACCATTCGGGGCCCCGTGAAGTTTGAAGTGCTTGAGCGGGGATGAATACCCCAAAATCTGCTTGTCGGAAATACAGCCTGCTCGCCTGAAGAGACACACGGCTTAGAAACAAGAAACGAGAAACCTACTGCACCACATCCGTAAAAGTAAACTAATGTCAAGAAACCAGTTGGGGAAAGGTTCATGCCATGGCCAGGAACTCGCTGGAGAGTGAAGCCCCGCAACAGCTTCTAACTACTGTGTAGCAACAAAATACCAGTAAGTCTATTTAGTGTGTTTTTTATTTATAGGAAAAGAATGTTGTCGTGTTTATTTACATTGTTTTGTTTAAGTGTTTTAATATGTATATTTTACTTTTGTATTTTATTCATACTCCGCTGTTACGGAAAAAGCGGGTCATAAATAAATAAATAAAAAATAAAAATAAATAAGGACACAGGCAAATTTTCTTTTGGATTTCCATGTTTTCTAAAGAAAAATAACTTCTTCCCGAATTGATTATAGGTTTTAAAAGGACCTATCTCCAGAGCTGTAAGCCCAATCAGAGCATACTACAAAAGGCGTCGCAAGCGAAAATTTTGGAATTCTGTATGATCAGAGTGTCTTTTTAGATCACAAATCAAAGCAAGTGCCACCTATTATAGATCAGCTCAAAGTGTTTGGTCAAGTCATATTTTAAACACTGTGAGCCATTTAACTGGAAACTGGTACATGACGGTGCTTCAACTCGACCCTTCCCAAACAAAATGACCATCCGAAACAAACTGAAACAGAGAAGTCTTTGCTGTAACCCACGTTAAACAAAGGTTTAAAACTTTTCTTACAGTTTTACAATACAAGCAAGTTGGGGCTGGGTGGAAAAGCCACTGGGTGTTTGCTGACCCTCTCCCCTTTCTACTCTTATATTCTGTGCGTCTTGGAGACGATGCTCCCACTTGAATTTCCAAGGGGGCCGTCAACTGTCCAGTAAAAAATCGCAAAGTGACGCCTCGACTCGACGCCATGTTACAAAGAAATTCATCGCGCATTGAAGACATTCGATCCTCAAACAATGGGTAATTATCTCGAATTTAAAAAGTTCAGTTTTCATGAGTGACCTTAGTCACTGATATGGCGTAACCAAATTTCACAATTCTGATGTGAAACGGGAATAAGAAAGAAGAGGGAGGCCATGGGGCAGCTGCACCCCTGCCCCCCCCCCCCAAATGACGCCTCTGCTACGAGTAGAGTCTTATTGCCAAAAGTAGAAAAATAAGAACGTCTTAAACGGGTAAAAAGATACATTTTCCGTCAGTTCAGGAGCACCACGCTGTTTGGTTCCAATGATTCTCCAGGGAATCATTGGATGATTCCCCACACGATGATTTTTGCTCTGGTGGTTGTGATGATGATGACATTTATTCACACACTTAAGAAGAGGAAAATAGTGCGGTACAGACAAATAAAGGGAAAAAATGTATTGAGCTTTCAATAATGTAGAAAATGCACAAGATCAAAAAATAAACAAGAAAAAAAATAACAAGGTAGAAAATAAATTAAGCAATTTTGTTTCCAACTTTGACCGACACCAGTGCAAAACGAATCAATATAATACAAAACGAATCTGTATTTGATGGAGGTTAGCGTTTAGCTGAATTTTGTGATGAGAGCGTTCGTGTTTTCCTTTTGCTTGTGTGTTTCTTTTCCTTGTTTTTTTTTTTGTGATATGCCGTAAAGGTGGATTATGAAGTTAAATAAATAAAATAATACAGCTCTGTTATTTCTGAACTAATATTCAAGCGAGGCTACTATGGGTAGGCTATTAGGCTTACCGACGAAACGTCCCCATGACAAAACGTCCCCTGGCGAAAAGTCCCCGGCGAAACGTCCACGTGAAAAAACGTCTCCATGACAAAATCGCCCCTGGCGAAGCGTCCCTGGCGAAACGTCCCCGTGACAAAACGTCCCCATGACAAAACGTCCCCTGGCGAAACATCCCGGGCGAAACGTCCCCGTGACAAAACGTTGCCATGACAAAACGTCCCCTGGCGAAACGTCCACGGCGAAACGTCCCCGTGACAAAACGTCCCCATGACAAGACGTCCCCTGGCGAAAAGTCCCCGGCGAAACGTCCACGTGACAAAACGTCTCCATGACAAAACGTCCCCTGACGAAACGCCCCTGGCGAAACGCCCCTGGCGAAACTCCCCTGGCGAAACGCCCCTGGCGAAACGCCCCCGGCGAAACGTCCCCATGACAAAATGTCCCCGTGTCAGAACGTCCCCGTGACAAAACGTCTCCAAGCATATAGTTTCAAGTTCGCCTCGATCTTCAGGGGCACGATCAAGGTAAACAACTTCAGAGTGTGCACTACAGATGTGGGAACATTACTTATAAGCAGGAAAGATCGGACATAGGATCGGTTGCTTCATAAATGTATTGTTTTCAGTCATATGTCGTGTAATATGCCTTGCAACTTGCAACTGACTCGTAACTGACCAGTTCTAGGTCTTTGAAGCAGCATGCCCAATCTGAGGAGCATCAATATGCTAAATAAGTAAGAGAAGAAGAAAAAGTAAGCATAGTGCATTTCTGCTGGTTAAAAATGACATGGGAAGCGAGGAAACGAAATCGGATGGAACGATTAGTTAGGTAGAGTTAGTCAGTCAGTCAGCGTCGCCCATTCATTCCGCGCGGTCGCATGTAGTAAAAGTGGATAATACTGGTGAAAGTTGGATAATATTGGATTCACAAGCGAAATAGCCATGGAGAGAGAGAGAGCGGATTTCTAAAGCTAGGTCCCGGGCGAAAGCGGGACAACACCTAACAAACTCAGCTCCCGGAGCATATTGCTGGGAGCAAGCAAGGTAAAAAGTCTGATTTGATTACGTCGAAGGGAAAATTTAATTGTATTGTCTCTGTCGGAAAACCATACGAGACAACCGATGGCGAATTTGGAAAAAGAACAAGAGCCATTGAGGAACGCTCAATTCCTCCAGGAAATTAACTTTAAACTTGGTCTTCTGCCTGTGGTATCGGGAAATCTGGAAGTATGCAGGCACAGTTAGCAAATTTCGAGAAGCAAATCGTGGGGAACGCTAGTAAGAACGAAGCAAATAGCCGTGAGATAGCGACTTTGCGCAAAGATCTACTAGCTTCAAACCCTTCTTGCAGTATTTGCTTAATCTTATCTCTAATGAGATAAGATTATCTCTAATTCGGATTAATCTTATCCCAGTACAGATATGATTAATCCCAATAGCAAATAGCATACTGCAGTTAACCTTAATCCTTACTCGAAGAAACTTTTTACAGCGTATAATGATTCGGTTGGGCTTGGAATTCTTGTGAGTGGTTTTGATGATTTGCGGATCTGTGGGCAGGAGAGAAAATTTATACAAATTATTAACGAAAATAAGAATTATAAGTAAAACAATTAAAGAAATTTTTTGGAAGGTAACTGGAAATTTAAGGAATAGTTTAAAGTTTGTATGAATATTTTGTTTTTGAAAGAGTTGGTGATGTTCAAGAGTTTAGGAAATATTACGGTCATCAAGTTGAAATATTACACCAAGTGAAGTTTGTTGCCGTAGCCCCCCCCCAAAAAAAAAAGATTCTTCTTATAAGAAAAGATGCTATGCGAGCTTCGAAAGAACAAAATAATTAAAAAGAAAGAACCTAAACTTAGTTAACCGTCTCAGCACATTACTTGTAAAGTAATACTTGACTTCCCCATTTCAACACTCCTTTTGAGATGCCGCTTGTGAGATGCCACCTCTAAACCCACTCTCTTGAAGCCCATTTCCTCCCCCACAGAAAGAAAGAGTCAAGCGTAAGGTTGCTCATTTTAAAAGCATAGGAATACTGGGCGAGAATAAAATAACTTTCTGTGCCGAATAGAAACGCAGAACTTCTGTGATGGGTTCCAGCCTCCAAGCCAGGCTCGACAAAACGATAATTAAGAATATAGTTTCGGAAAAATTCGGGAGCAATTAAATAGAATAGCAAAATATCATTAGATCAGGAGACTCAAAAATAAATCAGCAGGAGCCCTGAAAAATAGGTAGATCTCCTGATAACTTAGGAGAACTGGATGAACTGGCAGGAGGCTGGAATGAGGCATATTCCGCGCACTGACCCGCTCTGGAGCGCGTCCATGGAACCAATCGGCTTTGACTTCTGCTCTTCCTCACTCCGGGCTTATGGTCCATTTACACACTGCGTAAAATCCGAGCGTATTTTGAAATCCGAGCGTATTTTGAAATCCGAGCGTATTTTACGCACGTTTTGAGCTTGAAAAGATTTCTAGCAATACGGACGTATTTAGATACAAAACGGACCCATTTCTCAAATACGTCCGTATTGCTAGAAATCTTTTAAGGCTTACGTGCGTAAAATACGCTCGGATTTCAAAATACGATCGGATTTTACGCAGTGTGTAAACCCACCATTACAGCAATTTAGCTATTTGTAGAGGTAACGAAACGTTATGTGGCGCGAAGCTACTAACCTGCGCTCGTTGTTAGCGGACAGGGTATGGGAAATATTCGACTTCGCATGGTCATATTACAGAGATAGGGAGACGGAGGTCATGTCAGATTATTTGTTCTTGGAAAATAGTCCCTCGTATAAATTAAATATCCACCTAAATAGTTATGGCACTGCTCCGGAACCAGATCATAAACTTCGGTTTGAAGTTCTGATTATACAACTTCTCAAGAGAACAGGAATTTTGCCTGTTACTGGTTAGATACCACTAACGAGGGGACTAAACCTCACTGTTTGTTTTATCAAAGCTCACGATGTGACTTCGATGAATACTGATAAACACAGCACTCTGGATTGGCCAGGCAAATATTCCGATGAGACACGAATAAGTAAACGAGGAACTGTTTGTATGAATTCTCGGACAAACCGCCAAGAGGATTTTTGCACGTCTGTCCAAGTTCAAGCCCAGATCGAACATGCATCAAACTCAGCTAAAAAATTATCATCGTTATTGCTACAAAGATAGTAAAGATGATTCTTCTTGGAACTCCATCTGGAACTCCATTCCAGCTGATTTGAAACAGTGTCTTGACCCATCAAAATTTAAAAAACTGCTTCTAAGGCATATTATTGATTCTTGCAAGCAATAAAGTGTATGTACGTATCTTTAGTTGTGGTGTTTCGAAGGATTTCTATTATTTATTTTGTTTAGGCTAGGTTAAGACGGTTATTTTTCTTTTATTGGAGTTAACTTACGCGCTTAAGTATGTCGTGAGGCATTTGCGTTGTTTGTTAGAAGTTGGTTAAATTTGTTATAAATAAACTACCTACCTACCTACCTACCTATCTTAAAGGCGCTTCGTTAATATCGACACAAAATCGACAAATTTGACTTGTGTGTGAAATTGTATGTCAAATTCACAGATTAACAGATACAAAAAAAATAGTTTTGATTGCTTTTTCATTTTACTTTGAGCCTGCCTCAGTCCTGTCAACCAAAATAAATGTTTCCTGGCTTGAGCCCTTAAAGGACACCACACACTGCATAGTGTTTCCGCTAATATATGCTGAGACAGTTGACCATTTTACAACTAAGCTATGCTCACAGAAACTTACACACGGTTTCATCTGTTTTTTGGTTCTTTATGTTTTGGATGACAATCGTGGCAAAATGTGCATAACCGGTTTTCAGACCGAAACAATTCCTCGGAAACAGTGGTCGGTCGCCTGATTTGTCACGACGAGTGGTCACGTTAAATCTTGGCACGAATGATAATCAGTACATTGCTAATTGAGGAGGACGGATACACTTATGAAGTGAAGAATCTCAGGAACGAGAATGGATGGAAATACTACTGAAGTAGAATGCATTATACTAGTCGCATTATATAAGTATGCATTATATACTAGTATGCATTATATAAGTCCGACGTGCCGTTTAATGCCGTTGTATTTGCTCTGTCAGCTGACAATTGTCTTTACCATGTCAGAGAAGAACCGATGAATGATTACTTGAGTAAGGAGCAAGTCTCATGTCTCAGCTTGTAGGGATCCCCAAACATGAGTGGGGGGATACCTATGACACCGCAAAAGTCGTCCGACTGTCCGTCCGTCCGTCTGATCGTCTGTCCATCTGTCCGTCTGTGCGCATTATAACTCTCGAAGGGAATGAGATATTTCGATGAAACTTGGTGTGAGGATTCTTTTGGGTCAAAGGGAATGGGATATTTCGATGAAACTTGGTGTGAGGATTCTTTGGGTCAAGAGTAAGATCGAACTCGTAGATGGGCTCCGTAGCCCTACATTTAGAGGTGGGGGAGGGGGTTTAAATTAAGGGGCAAACGAACTATTTTTAAACAGATAGTTCTATAGTTGATCATCGGGTAAGAAGACTGAACACGGTGGCGAAACCATTTTGTCATCGAACAAGTAATTCGCCCGGAATCCGGCCAAAACCGGAAAGTTTGTTAAAAGTAAAGTTTTATTTGAAGTTGATTAGATGTTTGATTTAGGGGTAAGAAGTCTTGCTGAACACTTCAGTGAAAAGTATTTTCTACCCGGACAACTTGTTCGCCGGGAATCAGGCCAAAACCGGAAAATTTGTTAAAAGCAAAAGTTGATTAGATGACAGATTTAGGGGTAAGAATAGACGCTGATCTGAATAATTACAGTTTTTTTTTTATACCGGTACATATAGTCCGTTCGAAATCCGGTTGAAACCGGATTTTTTTTTATAAGTTAAAGTTTTCTAGTACGGATAAGGAGATACGCTGAATTCTTTTCTGAACTTTTTTTTTCTGGACAAGTATGGTACACTTTCAGAAGTTTCATAACAGATTGCGGATATCACTTTCAAGAATAACACCTTTTTACTTAGAAATAAAGTGTTATGACCAATTAAGCTTATACTATTTCGTGCCTACATCTCCAACAACACCTGCAACAGGTACAAATACTGCACTGTCAGAACTCAGAAGTTACATAACGACAAAAGAAGAATGCGCGGTTTCAACAGATAACACTTTGGGATGTTATCTAGTATGTTCAATTCGTTCCCGTTAGTATTTTTACCAATTGAAGGTGTTGTTGGAGATCTAGGCACGAAATAGTGTAAACTTAATTGGTCATAAAACTTTATTTCTAAGTGAAAAGGTATTATTCTTGAAAGTGTTATACGCTATCTGTTATGAAACTTCTGACAATGTAGTTCGTTCGCAGTTGTCTGGATCAAATATTAGATTTTTGGGATCCCATCGAAACCTTTGGTCTTGTTTTTTCCTGACTTTTGTTTGTGATATTGTTTTGCAGAGTCATTCACCTGACAACGCAGAAAGCCTTAGCCACGTCTTGTTTGAATCTCCTTGGTCTCGTCTTGGCTCCCTTTTCGGTCTCGTTTTTAGACCAAACTCTGTTTTATTTTGGCCTTGTTAGGCGAATAAATTTTCTGACAATTGCGGCAAATAAAATCAATTTTCAGTTCTTTACAGTTATCTTACTCTCAGAAGTTTCGTAACAGACAACAGAAGGATGCGCGGTTTCGACAGACAATGCAACAGTGGTGTCGGCAATGACTGGCGATGGCGTGTCAATGGTATGCTGGGTGTAACTGATGGTGGGGAGTTGAGCAACCCCTAAGCGCACGCAACCGGTTGAATTTCAGTCATAGGGAAGGTTATAGCTTTCGCATTTATTTGCGACCGTTATGATGTCATGCATATTTTCGACCATCCATTTTGGACCCATCATGTTCAACTCGTAATTGGGACCGACTTTTTAGGCCCTTAAAAAAAACACCTTATGACGGCATGCACATTTTCGAACTCCCATTTTGGACCGACTCTCATTTTGGACCGATAGTTTAATAGAATACTTAAACCCTCATTCTTATTCCTTTTTCATTTTCCATAATACATTCTTCACCGCTTTTGAGCCATTGGTTGGTTTTCTAAGTAAGGCACATTTTGTCGACACATTTTGTGTTTTTTCCCGTATTCTTGTGTGAGCTTCCACGCGGGGTCCATTTGTTTGGACCCACCGATTTTGTTTGGGTGTCGGATTACATCCATTTAAAAAAAAAAAAAAAATTCAATTCAATTTCTTTTCAAAAATTCGCTCACGGACGAAGCCGAACATTGAATTTCTTCCGTCGTGTATAACTTAACGATTAAAAACAACTATAACTGATTTTATTCATTTGGTCAATGTACATGTATCTCACAATAAAACTAAGTAAAACCTTTAATCATACGTAATCCGTAACCAAACGTAACCATACGTAATCATACGTAACCGATTTCTTTACGAACAGGTGTTTTGGTGAGAACAAATAATGTGTTTCATTTTGGACCTACTTTGTAGGCCCTTAATAAAAAAAGTTATGACGTCATGAAGTCGGCCGAAAATGAGAGTCGAACACGTGGTAGGCGGGTCTACGGAAGGAGGAGCCTATCTCGACCAATCAAAAGATGAAACATTTAAAACACACCGATTAAACAACCAAACAAAATATCAAACATTTAGACAGACAATCCCATAACATTTGGATAGGATTTGTTTCTTGGACCCTTATTACCCGCTTACTGTTATAGGTAAGACCTTTAAGGAATAGGATTATAGTTTAGGAATAAATTATAAGTTGTCTGGCAGAAAATAGCGGCAGGAACATCCTAAGCTTAATGTCAAATTATAATTTTTGATGAAGGGTGCCAATACTCTATATGACTAAGTCCAAAACACGCCAGTCATTCTCAGGAACAAGGAGCAAACGTGTCCGTAACGACTCAAACTCAATGACTCAAATCCCGAGTCAGCGCAGCTGTGACACCGTTTCTTCCGTTCTTCCGCAGGTACCCGGAGATTCTGCATCGGAAGGGAGAGATAGTCATCAAGTGTATAACCTCAAGTAGTATCGGGGGGAATTCGGAGATGAACAGGTGGGTTACTGCGATAAATTTTGGCCGCATGATCAAAGAACATCAACACTTCCTGCCCTTTGTTACATCAAGGTTCAAGTTGTTGTTTTGTTTCATATCAAAATTCTCACATACGTTAAACAATTACACCCTCTCGCCACCTGAGAAATCGATTGCAGATGTTTCAGTTATAACAATTAACAGGTGTCTTGTCTTGTTTTCGAATCAGATTGTCACCATCTCGGATAATTTGCATGGCGCTCGCAACTTGCTCTTTGACAGAAATTTAGCTGTTTCTATCGCGACGGAAAACTGCTCTGCAAGTTAACTTGTTTGAATTGGACCGACTTGACCCCGTAACTTTAATCTGATTTTGTAGACAATATTATACAGAAGAGAAACCTTTCCAGGGCTGTATGAAGCAGTTCTACGCAAGTCCGCGGGGCAGTTTCGTTACCTTTTTATGGCACTTGCAGCTCCGCTCAAATACCAATACCGATCACGTTTCGGTCTGTCGGTCGGTCTGTCGGCCTGTCTGTCAGGCCACTCACGTCGAGTTAGGGTACTTCCAGAAGTGCTAGAACGATGAAACTAGGCAGGCGTATTAGGGACCCTACCAAACTAATTTGGAATTAGTCACTTCCGCGATTCGACCACCGAGGGGGAGTGTAGGGAGGGGGAATCTGGAATATTGATGTATTTTTAACGTTTGAACGGGGAATCGGATCTTAATGAATCTTGATATTTGGAAAGACCTCCTGTCTCAGCTGTCACACTTCAAGTCCGGAGTGGGTCTGGTGACTTTGGGGGGAGTTGGAGGGGGAACCGGAGTTTGGTGGGAAGAACAAGCACAAACCCCAGATACATAGTTGACAAGATCCGATCGTATCCAACCACTGTGGGGGGAGTTCGAGGGAGGGTTCCGGAATTCCGGTGATCCCGAGGTTGCTTACACATGTGCTAGAACGATGAAACTTGGCAGACGTCTCAGGGACTCGACAGTTTTAACTGAAGTACAGTCGTTTCTCCGATTTGTCCATCGTTGGGAGTGGAGTGAGGGGAACCCGGGGAACGAGGGGGAACAGCTTGTCCAATCTTTGAACGGGTGATGGGATCTTAATGAATGAATGAATGAATGAATATATTTATTACCCATCTTTACATAAAAATGTCACTGATGGAGTATAAGAAAAGAAAAATAAACAAAAAGGAAAAATGAAAAGGAAAAAAGAAATGAACAACACACAAAATACAATTTTAAATTGGCACTACATAATGCAAACAAGAGAGACAGACAAAATATTAATAACTACTTAACTTCTGCTTAATTGCTGGATAGAGGCTATTTAGAGGGTCGAGGGATTTCAGAAATCGAGCACGACGCTCTAAAGCAGCCACAATCGGATCTTTAACTCCATGATTTCGTGTAACGCGTCGATTACGAGACCACAGCGGCAGCCCAAGCAGGAATTTAGCATATTTGAAAAAAGTACTTCTAATAGTCCTAACATCAGATGTGTTGAAAAGTTTTCAGAAAGGTGCTAGTGCAAGTGCATGCGGTAATGCAAGAGCATTATACAGCTGCGCTAGCACCAGTCTGTTGTAACACGCTTTCGAGGCGGCAAGCTTTTCTGATTTTGGCGGGAAAATGCGCGATTAGGCCGGAAACTTGAAACTTGATATTCGGAAAGTGCGGACAGGATTTGATCAATATGGGGGTGTCTGGGGGGAGGGGGGTGGAAGACCAGACATTTGTGACACGCTTATAGTTTACTGATTGCTATGACACTTGGTGGGACCTAGACACACCACTAACAGAACCGGACCGGATTCGGGAACTCTGGGGGGAGTTGGAGTGTGGTGCGGAATTCCGGTGATGGGATTCAAAGTACTTCTAGATGTGCTAGGACGATGAAACTTTGCTTGAACATTAGAGAATTGATATGATTGGCTGAGGAATTGTCACTTTCCATGTCCAACCATCCCTTTAAGTATTCTCTTCACCGCTAAGTACAAAAAAACAAAGTCTACATTTTCATGATCCCTATGAGCCCATGATCATTTTTGCCTCAAGGGTTTTGCTTAGAAATGACATTCTAGCACCCTTAAAATGCGTATCTTAACCGAAGAGTAAAAATAAAATACTTTTGACCTGACTAGACAAATTTCTAACACGCTTAATACGCATCATCACAGCCAAGTGCGAAAAAAAAACAAAAAACTTTTTATCAAACGACACTTTCTCGTAATTATCCATCGTTATTCTTATCTTAGTTGTTTTGCTTACAAATGATCACAACAAACCCACAAACTGGCAAATTCCTACTTTCATCCTTTTACCAAGCCTTGCAAGTGCCATATGAGCTTCCAGCTCTTGTTTATTTTTCAACACAAATTTTTAAAAACGCAACTCAGAATCTCAACGTCGCAATACGTATTAATATTACCAACTGTTTGATGATTTTTAAATGCAATTGTGTATTGTGTAACTGACGAGAAGACAAATATTGGTAATTTTTAACTTTAATGGAAGTGATCTTTAAATTACAAAAAAAAGGTTAAGTTATGGACTTTTTATTTCAATAAAGGACTTATTAGGCATTTCCGCCAAAGTGGAAGCTAAAAAACAATAGAATAAATTAAACCTACCATTATTAGTTGCGTTATTGCAGATACCATGGTATCTGTTACCACGATAACTGGATCTGCAATTGGTTGTTTTTGCAGTTATCGTGGTATCTGATACACGGTGCTCTGCAAAAAACGACTATTGCCGAAATTGCACTTTTCGAAGTCATCCCAAAAGAAAAACAGATATCCAGTTACAGCACTAAGTGCTAAACTTATTTCTCACCAATCTGATGAAACTGATGACTTTTCAGATACCACGACCAGTTACCACGGTCGGACCATAGTATCTGAATATCTGGTACCACGATAACTGGCCAGATACCACGATAACTGCAAAAACGCCTTTTAACCGTGGTATCAGATACCACGATAACTGCAAAAACGACTTTAGACCGTGGCATCAGATACCATGGTATCTGCGAAAACGCAACAATTGTAATCACTACTGAAAATCTTCCTCGAGCGTGGGTTGAAGCGAGAAGGTTCGGGTTCACGTACCAGAAATCTAACCAGTGAGCTATCTAGGGGCATGTGAATACAATATGCAAACCACTACAATAGCCAGGTAGTAAAATGGCAACAGAAACTGCGATCTTGCTCGCGGCAAATTTATCGAAACACTTCGAGCCACCATGTCGCGAAATAGTTAAATATTTATGTGAAGACTGAACTTGTACAACGAGTCCCTGTCCTGTGAGAAAAAGTCCTAGATTACTGAATTCAGAATAACTTCTTTTTGTTGTGATAATATTAATTTTTCACTGAATGAATTTTTTAGACAACAAATAGAGTCTTGGCGCACTCACAGTCTCAGGTTCCACTAGCTCGTAATTTTTTGTCATCCATATCCATCCTCTCTCAAGCCGTTCCGGAACTTCAGACACACTCCACCATAAAGTGACCGCGAACTGCAAGATCACTTTCACATATGTGCACAATATCAATCACCATCTTTGCTTTACAACAACAATGATCCTGTTTCCACCCATTTTATCTGCCATTCGACACCCAATTACACATGTTCCTTATTTATTGTCGCCTCTAGTGACAGAAAATTGTATGATGTTTCTTGTCACGACAGAGCTCTTGGTCGCTGTACTGTAATGCATGGCAGAAGAGATTAACACAACAACAACAAACTCCTCGCTATTCCTTCTGGGGAGTTTATCTGCGTAGTCAGGGCGTAGTTGCTCAGTACACTGTAAAAAGTTTTTCCGAACAAGGATGCAGTATTTACTACTGGGATTAATCTTATCTCTATTAGGATAAAATTAATCCGAATAAGGGATAATCTTATCTCAATAAAGACAAGATTAATCCCAGTAGCAAATACTGCACGATTTTTTTACAGTGTTCGGATCAATGTTTTTTAGCATTTACGGCATACCATCCTCATTGGAATGGGGTTATGCATATGCTAAAGCCCTTCCGCAACCCATTTCGTTCTTCGTACGCAGATTGAGACGTAGCCTACACTTTTATGCGACCACAAGTAGATACATACTGGAAACCAGGGGCGACACAGGGGGGAAGGGGGGGGGGGGGGGACGCCCCCCCCCCCAATGCTGTCGGCCAGTTGGTAAACAATAACCGAGTCGCCGCGAAGCACCGCGATTTTTCGTCAAAATTGTGGATTTTTTTGGTCGATTGGTCGAAAATTGGTCGATTTTTCGTCAAAATAGTTGATTTTTCTGAAAATCAGTGGATATTTCTGAAAATCAGTCAACTTTTTTCAAAAATGTCATTTTGCCGTTGAAAACAGTAATTTTTTCAGCAGAAAAAAGTCGGTAAAAATTACCAGCCAGTCGGTAAATGCCTCGTCCCCCCCCCAAAACATTTTGGCTAGTAACACCTCTGCTGGAAACGGATCAGGGGAACATTTGTTTCAAATACTGCAAATTTTGTCGTTGAACGATCGAGAGAGAAAGTGAAAATAAACAAGAAGTGAGACACTGAAAGGGTTGCACAAAAAAAAGGAACATGAATAAGCACTAGATAAATGCTCTAGCCATGAACGGCAGTGCCGAAAGGCGGTAATGCTCCGTGTTACATTTGACTAGTTCCAAGCCTGCCCGCTGTCGAGTTTCGTACTGATGGATTTCCTCCGGAGCATTTCTGGAGCAGGGCGCGGAACCGGGCAGACCGTGCTAGACTTTGACCAAATTTCATACAGGCCAGAAGTCTTCTACCGTCGAGTATTTTCTGTTTTAGTTCCAGTAGTGCCTGCTCGTACCCACGATAACGAATTCCGATGATCAGTCTGCAGGCTCTCTTTTGGATTTTCTCAACGGCCTGTGCCAACCTCCTTCACGTCAGATTTTCTCAATGGCCTGTGCCAACCTCCTTCACGTCAGAAGAACCCCCGCGATATTGCAAACTTTTGCCGGCTGTCCTTTGTATGGAGTTATCGTCCACCGTCCAAGGCTTCCAAATTTTAACTTTTGGCCATTTTTGGGATCGTAAGTGGAGGGATACCAACGACTTTGTAAAAGTAGTTCCTCTGTCTGGCTGTTCGTCTGCTTGTCTGTCTGTCTCTCCGTCCGTCTGTAACCACGACAACCCTCGAAGGGAATGAGATATTTTGATTAAACTTGGTGTTAGGATTCTTTGGGTCAAGAGACAAGTCAAGTTTTAAGATGGGCTACGTAGCCCTACATTTAGGGTGGGGGGTGAAAATTAAGGGACGAACAAAATAATTTTAACAGCTAATTAGTGGTAAGAAGACATGCTGAACATCTACCTATATGAAAATCATTTTCTCGCCGGAATCCGGCCCAAACCGGAAAATTAGTTAAATGTAATAGTTTTATTTGAAGCTGATTGGATATTCGATTTAGGGGTAAGAAGACATGCTGGATCCAAAGATGACGATCATTTTCTGTCCTGAAATATAGTTCGCCTGGGATCCTTCTTTTTATCAGAAATTGACTAGCTGATGTTCTGGGTAGTTGCAAGGATGTTGATTACGTATATGATATTTTTTCTTCGGACAAGCAGTTCTCCCCGATTCCGGTCAACGCTTAAAAATTTGTTAAAAGTTGAGTGTTTTTCTGAAGTTGATTAGAGGTTTGATACTGAGGTAAGGAGATATGCTTATTTCGTTTTTTGAGCTTTAGTTTATGATGATGAAAATGATGAAACTTTAGCTTTAGTTTATGATGATGAAAATTTGGAACAAGTTTTGATCAATTTCGCCAAAGTATAGGGGTAAACTTCATGCTGAATACAAATTTGAACTTGTTTTTCCCAGACAATAGCCATTGGCCTTAATCTGTTTCTAAATTTAATATTAAAAATGATCAAGGAGTGTGGCGAAGACCGGATATCTACAAATCCCAATTCTCCATGTTAAGTTTACAAGGGTTGGGATCCCATCGAAACCTTTGGTCTTGTTCTTTTTGCTAAACAGGGCTAATGCCCTTTCATTGTCAACCAAGAAAGGGCTCCGACTTAATCAAAACAAGGATCCTGCCTCTGAAAAAGGAAATAATGGTGCCTTAAGGAAGAAAAAGAAGATACTCATCGGAACAGATATCCGGCCCTTCCTCGTTTTTCGAGCGGCGGGCGCCGCCGTTTTTTATTTATTTATTCGTCTTTAAGTCTTTTGGGGATCAGAAAACAAGTGATCCCAAACGAAGTCTATGGCTTCGTAAAAGTTGTGAGAAAAGAGAAATTTTGTTCATACTTGCTGTGAGGATTCTTTGGGTCAAAGGACAGGTTAATTTCGTAGATGGGTCCCGTACCCCTCCGTAGCCCTATGTGGGGCCACGGGGGGGGGGGGGCTACTAGGAGTGGCGGTTCAAATTAAGGGGCGACAAAAATATACTTAAAAGCTAATGAAATAGTTGGTTAAGGGTAAGTAGAGATGCAGAATCCGTATATGAAAATCATTTGCCCACAGGAAAAATAGTTCGCCCGGAATCTGACCCAGAGCCGAAAAATTTGTTAACAGAAATTTTTTTTCTGAAGTTCATTAGAGTTTCGAGTTAGAGGTACGGATACATGATGACGTGATTTCTAGGTCTCAACGAAACACTCAAACAACCGTTAGAGCTTCAGACTGCAGATCGAGAGGCTTGGTAAAAACCTCAAATTTGGAATTTTTTAGGCTTATATTTATATATTTGTTTTATATTTTCATATAAAACTAAAATCCTTTCTGAGGTTGGTCAAGAGGGTCAATATAGGGTGAATGTACATCCTGAACCCATTTTCGTACTTTCTTTTCTTATCTTAAGTGGTTCACACACAGAATAGCTCCTACAGATAAACAAGGAATTTTTGCTAAGTAAGAGTCGATTAGAGATGAGATTTAGGGGGGTAAACTGGCATGCTGAATCTGATCTTTATTTTCTCAACTGATCGTCCGTTTTACCGTAATCTATCTAAAAGACCACTACGGTATCATTCTTGTTTACATTTTCAAGCGGTGAATTCGGAGTAAACATGTTTAACGGAAATCAAATAAATATTTTATTTTTATGATCCCATGGAAAACTTTGTTCTTGTCAATAAATGACTTGGCCCGCGTCACCTTAGCCCTAGCATGATACTTTTAGCATAAATTCCTTGCCAAGAATCTTTGTTTTCTAGCATTATTCTTGTTCTCCATTCTTTGTCCTAATCTAAGAATCCCCACTTCTTTTCTCATCCGGAGTGAATACTGCACTTCTTTGCCTCTAGATTCCGGCCGAAATGTCTCTAGGGGCTACTCCTTCTCTTGGGCGTAAAGAGCCGCCCATTTCCCCCCCATGATTTGACCAAAGAGTTCATCCGGATTAAGCTCCTTTTCAAACTTTTAATTTTAACCGAAAAGGGCTTAGATAAGACAATCTGGCGTGAAGACCCTTTAGTAGTAGTAGTAGTACAGTTTTATTGAAAATAAACATTTTTTGATTAATAGTATAACAAAAGCGGAGCTTGCGAGGGTGTGCTAACTTGTAAAAAGTAGTAGTAGTACAGTTTTATTGAAAATGAACATTTTTTGATTAATAGTATAACAAAAGCGGAGCTTGCGAGGGTGTGCTAACTTGTAAAAAAAGAAAAAAGAAGAGAGAATATGGATAATCAGACGAGCTACCAGCAGTGCTCACTTAGGTTAGATATAATCTACAGTGTACAACTTATTCTGTGTAAAGAAATAAACTGAAACTGTGAAACAAATACACAAACATTCATGCACTTAGGGTTGTTAACCATAGTGTCTCCAACCCCTTTGCTCATCCATGGCCACTCTCCCCGTTCTTGAGAGACACCGACATTCGGAAATTCCTATATTAGCGTATTTAATCGCAAGTAATTAATAAGTAATAAGAAAAGGTACTTTTGGAGTTTCAGATATCAACTTATAAATAGTTCAGCCTTAAGAACATCTTGAATTTCTTCTTTCTTTTTATTATGTTTCTTGCTCGAAACATTTGATATTTAGGAAAAAAAAAGTTTGCTGCCTAAAATCTTGTCTCAACTTAAACGCGAGTCACAACTGAGGCTGGGTTTCCATGAAGCAAAAGCTGGCAAATTGACCTCATTTTGTTAGATTTAGGTTCTGACAGCTTCCACATTTGCTGCTGTTGCTCTTGAAAAGACAACCCCACGAAAAATAGTTGTATTTCTTTAAAGCCCGATGGCCACATACAAACAACAAACCATGAAAGTAACTGGCAAGAATTTCTTTATACAGACTACTCTAACTACCATCGTCACAATCTTGCATCCTGCATCAACACATCTACAAGGTTTGCAACTGATAATGCTGATACACTGTCTACAGAGTGCATCTACGAACTTGGCGTTACACTTGACCCAAAGAATTATCATACCAAGTTTCATATACCTCATTTCCTTTGAGAGTTATCGTACTCACAGACGGACGGACAGACGGACAACTTTTGGAATGTCATAGGTATCCCTTCACTTACGTTTCTGGATCCAAAAAGCAGTAATAGCTAAACTCAGTGCTTCCTTAATCGATATGTTCAAACGTAATTTTAGAAAGTAATATGGTTTTCCGTGTCCCTAAATAAAATAGCAAGATGAGATTCGTGGCTATTAACAAGACGTGCTAGTATATTAAGTAGACATTCACTAATGAGGATTGAGTTTTCTGTCAGCTGAAACTACAAGGGCAAAATTTTCGGTGGGATCCCAAAGCAACACGTTGACTCCCTGATCCAAGTTGGGTCTTGTGAATCTCCGGTCATCGCAAGAACCTTGAATCATGAAACGATTGATTTCTGTCTCGAATTTACGGGCTAGCGTAGGTTACGAGAAGCAAAATTCAGTGCTTTCTTAATCGATATGTTCAAACGTAATTTTTAAAACTAATGGTTTTCCGCGAACCACAAATCCCTTTTTTCTTGGATAGCCTATGCCAAACGCTGGGTATACACTGTGGAAAGTTTCTCCGAGTAAGGATTAAAGTTAACTGCAGTATTTGCTACTGGGATTAATACTATCTCTACTGGGATAAGACTGATCCGAATTAGAGGTAATCTTATCTTTGTAGAGACAAGATTGATCCCAGTAGCAAATACTACAAGATTTGATGCTGGATACTGCTGGATACCTGTTGGTGTCCTGATCCTGACCTACTCTACTACAGCTGAATATATCGGTCGGTCATTTAAAAAAAAAAAAGAGGCTGATTTCTGATTGGTTGATTTCTGAAGTTCATGCAAATCATCAACATTTTGTTGGGGTAGAGTATCCAACGTTTGGCATAGTGTCCGGTATCACGAATGCGGTATGCCAAACGCTAAATATACCCGACGTTTGGCATAGGGTATCGAAAAATCAGGGGTTTGTGGCTGACTGCCCTAATCATCATAGCAAGATGAAATTCATGGCTAGTAACCAAGACTTGAAAATATTCCCCTACGGTTGCATGAAGTAGACATTCAGTAATAATAGTAATAATAATAATGTAACTGCAGTAAAGCTTTCGCCTCTGTTATGGTGGTTTCTTTTTCCTGTCAGCTGCAACAGCAAGAACAAAGTTTTCGGTGGCATCCCAAACAAATGTATGTGTTGACTCCGTGATCAATATAGTCGGGTCTTGTGAATCTCCGGTCATCGCAAGAACCTTCCCCAGAACCATGAAACGATGATTTCTGTCTCGACTTTGCGGTCTAGTGTAGGTACAACCGGATTATGGCACGCATTTTGGGTCAAAATTGGTAAAGATGTTGCCAAGAAGACATGAACTGTTGCCGAGAATGCATGAAATGTAGCCGAGAATGCTGTTTTTGTCGCCGAGATTTTTTCTGTGTATCCGAGACTTCAATGTTTGTTGCCGAGAATGACAACTTTGTAGCCGAGATTGCCACTGAAAAGCGTGGCTACATATCATGCGTTCTCGGCGACATTACGTGAAATCTCGGCGACACTTTGTTCCGTCTCGAGAACTAGATTTTTGGTTTCGAACACATATCTGTATTTCCCGGTGACACATTTTTCAGTTGCAATCTCAGCTACAGAGTTGTCATTCTCGGCAACAAACATTGCAGTCTCGGATACACACAAAAAATCTTGGCGACATTTGGTGCATTCTCGGCAACATTTCTGCCAAATTTGACCCAAAATGCATGTCATAACCGGATATCAATCCCTTTTGTGTCACGATACTTGTTGCTAGAGTATATCAGTCTCTTCTCAAGCTATTGCTTTTAGCGATCGTGGATCATGTCCCAACTGTGTCGAGCTTAGTTTCGTTTTCAGATAAGCTTTTAGTGTATCCTAGCCTTTCATCGAAGCTCCTTGCCCTTGTCCAACGTAGGATTGAATCTCGCCTTTGATCAGAGCTTACTCTAGGATTTCTTCGTTCATTGAAGTTGCCCTGAACCTGTCTGTTTGTAAAGTTCTCCTCAGCATTTTCCTGTCGATTCAGCAGAGGAACTAATAGTGGATTCTTGGGGCCATAAGCCGATAATGCATCAAGCGTATACACGCGCCGTAATGTAAAAGCGTGACGTTCCGCTCAACAAACAGGACCAAGGCTTTCGATGGGATTCCAAACGCGAAAATTTGTTGAACTCCTAGTGTTGACTATTGAATCCTTATTCTCGCCGGACAAGTAGTTCGCCCGGAATCCGTCCACAGCCGAAAAGTGGTAAAATTAAAGTCTTATCTGAAGTTGATTAATTTGATGTAAGGCTAAGAAGACGTGCCGAATTCATTTTTAAACTTAGTTTTCTTACCGGAATTCTTTCCGGTGGAAGCTCGGAATTCTGCTAAGATCGGAAATCTCTTTGAAGTAAACCAACAAAGTAGCAGTTCGGACCGTCCAGAATCCCCCGGACAGAAATTTGTTTCAGTAAAAGATTTTGTCCGAAATCGGTTACAGTGTGGAAATAGGGTAGGAGATCATACTCAGTCAGTATAGTAAGTAACGTTGACAGGGTTAAAGAACATATTCGATCAGAATACTCTATCTGTACTTACACTGTCAGAAGTTTCATAACAGATAACACGAGGATGCGCGGTTTCAACAGATAATGCGTAACAGATAACACTTCGGATGTTATCTGTTGTGTTTGAAAATGTTATGCATCAAATGTTATGCATAACCAGCTGTGTTAGGAAGAGCTAAAAAAACATCTACTGACTTGCCTTTATCGTCATGATGTCGGACAACTCAGCAGATACTTTTTGGCGGTTGTTCGGTTCTTCCTGATGGTAATGCTTATTATGCATAACATTTTGAAACACAACAGATAACACACGAAGTGTTATCTGTTACGCATTATCTGTTGAAACCGAGCATCCTCGTGTTATCTGTTATGACACTTCTGACAATGTAACAAGCATTCCTCTGGTATGCTTGTTGAGATTCCGATCCTATATAGATCGGAAAGTAAAGGCAGAAAAGAAATTAGCCAGTGGATCTGGTTAAGTTCTTCATTAGGGACTTATAACATGACAACGGAATCGTGTGAAGAGTGGACATTTACATGAGCCGATACCTCTAATTCGAACCTTCAGCTCTATTCAGCCAAAATTCCAGGCAAACCGTTTGTTCTCCGATAAAAGAATTTCCGGAGTTGGATTCTTGCTTTTTCAACTTTCTGAAACCCATCCCCATCCCTAAATATACAGCTACGGTGCCGGTCTACGAACTTGATCTGTACTTTAATTCAAAGGATGGGCATTTGTGGTGGGCATTTTGAGTCGTTTGCATTAGTTGCGTTTTTGCAGATACCATGGTGTCTGATACCATGGTAAAAAGGTGTTTTCGCAGTTATCGTGGTATTAGGCCAGCTCGTGGTATCTGATATTCGGATACCACGGTCTGACCGTGGTAACTGATCGTGGTGTCTGAAAAAGTCATCTCTTTTTCATCACTACCAACAGTATAGAGCCTATGATTTTGTCAAATTGGTGGGAAAGAAGTTCGGAGCTTAGCTATGTGACTGGATATCAGTTTTTCACTTGGGATGACTTCGAAAAGCAGAGCAACCGTGGTATCAGATACCACGGTAACTGCAAAAACGACTAATCGCAGATGCAGATCCAGTTACCGTGGTAACAGATGTCATGGTATCTGTAAAAACAGAACTAATAATACAAATAATAATAATAATAATTTATTTGGAACCCACTATACAAGAAAAGAAGTGGAGTTACTTAGGACAAAAGAAAAGGAACGTAAATTTCAAAACAACAGCAACGCAAAATCAAACAACTCAAAACACAGCGCGCTGTCGCTACCCGGATCAGTGGATGGTTAACACCCAACGTGGCAAAAATGTTCTGAAGGCGGCTACTTTGTCTTATAAAAGAACTAGTAATATCAGGAGCACCAAAAACTCTCATGATATTTATGTTGCTGTATCTGCGAGGTAGATACAGTAAAAACTTACAATACCGATTACAATACTACCGATAACAAGACTACTAAACCTTACAACACTATTGTGATCGTAGGCATTTTGAGTGCTGGCCTAAATCACTTAGTGGTAGTGAAATTGATGGTGAACTTATTTGCGATTGTTTTTAGTTTAAAGCTTACAAGTCGTCAGTACGTATGTCAGAGGTATACCAGAAGTCCTGCCATCTCATTGAGAGTCCTAGCTTAGTCAGACCTAGAAGTGCCGTGAAGAAGTACGACAAACAGTTACTTGTCGCGTCTACGAAGGTGTGATGAATGAACTGACGTTTTCAATAAAATAAGTCTTACCCGATGAAAGATTTGTAGCCTGCGCATGGGCGTCCCGAAACCTTCCTGATGAGGGGGGTGCAGCTTCAGAATTTTACCGGAATTTTTCGAGATTTTACCGGAATTTTTCGAGGTTTTACCGGAAATTCTCCGTAGCGATAATCTGCGCAGAAACTCGTGAATAATGTTGTGTTCTGACTTTGATTACATATTGTAAACAAGAGCAAACAAAAAAGGCTCGTTAACACTTAAAACAAAACAAAAATCTGACATTCCACACACCCTACGCATTTACTCGTCGGGTTTTAAGCATTTTCCGTTTGTCCACAATAGAACCTATTTCACACTCATCAACTAGGTCTGTTTCACATGCTATTAGTAGCAGACGTTCAGGACACTGGTCAGCCATTGTTGAACGCAAGGTGGTCTTAACCAGCTTCATCTTTGCTAAAAATTCGTTCCCCTTTTCCTGAGGTAATAGGGATTGTCTTGGCCAGCTTGAACGCTTTCCATACTAGTGGTAAGACGTCTTTCAGTTGACGAGAGACCTCGACTATGTCTTCAAACTTTTTGTTTCTTTCGAGGCTCTCCCAGAAACTTTCTCCATCGTGTCGAAACAAAGCTAATTTGTTTTCGAACTCTTCTCTTCTCTTCGAACTCTTCACCGGAAAGGAGTTGAGAAAGCTGTCGGCGCTTTTTGGATTTAGATTCAGGTGAATTCCGGTAGATTCTTTGGGGTAAACTCCGGTAGATTCCCCTGACAAGTTCCGATAGATTCCTTGAGAAAGATTTTGCATAAATTCTGGCGAAATTGCGATAGATTCCCTGAGCAAAATTCTGGTAAATCCCGTGGGGTAAATTCCGGTAGATTCCTGAGACAAATTTCGGTAGATTCCCTGAGACAAATTTCGGTAGATTCCTTGTGAAGATTTAGCATAGATTCCATAAGCAAAATCCCGTAGGTTCCCTGAGCCGAATTCTGGTAGATTTCGTGGAGTAAATTCGGGTAGATTCCCAGAGATAATTCCGGTAGATTCCTTGTGAAAGATGTAGCTTAGATTCCTTAAGCAAAATTCGGTAGATTCCCTGAGCCGAATTCAGGTAAATTTCATGGGGTGAATTCCGGTAGATTCTCGGAGACCAGTTCCGGTAGATTCTCGGAGACGAGTTCCGTGGATTCCTTGTGAGATTTCGCACAAATTCCGATAGATTCCCTGAGAAGAGTTCCGATAGATTTCTTGTGAAAGATTTTGCACAAACTCCGGTAGATTCCCTGAGCCGAATTTCGTATATTCCGAGGGGTATATTTCCTGAGGCAAGTTCCGGTAGGTTACTTGTGAAAGATAGCGCCAAAATTCCGGTAGAATCCCTGAGCCGAATTCTGGTAGATTCCGAGGGGTAAATTCCGGTAGATTCCCTGAGAAGATTTCCGGTAGATTCCTTGTGAAAGATTTTGCACAAATTCCGGTAGATTCCCTGAGTCGAATTCTGGTGATTCCTTGTGAAAGATGTAACGTAGACTCCATAAGCGAAATTCGGTAGGGTCCCTGAGCCGAATTCTGGTAGGTTTCATGGGGTGAATTCCGGTAGATTCTCAGAGACGAGTTCCAGTAGATTCCTTGTGAAATTTCGCACAAATTCCGGTAGATTCCCTGAGACGAGTTCCGGTAGATTCCTTGCCGAAGTTTTGCACAAATTCTGGTAGATTCCCTGAGCCGAATTTCGTATATTCCGAGGGGTAGATTTCCTGAGACAAATTCCGGAACGATTTAGCGTAGATTCCATGAGCAAAATTCGGTAGATTCCCTCAGCCGAATTTCGTAGATTCCGCGGGGTAAATTCCGGTAGATTCCCTGTGAAAGATTTAGCACAGATTCCGGTACGAAAGATTTCTCACAAATTTCGGTAGATTTCCTGAACCGAATTTCGTAGATTCCGAGGGGTAAATTCCGTTAGATTCCTTGAGACAAGTTCCGGTAGATTCTTTGTGAAAGATTTAGCGTATATTCCCTGAGTAAAATCCGGTAGATTCCATAAAATCATCAAGGTCAGGGGAATTTGACATTCTTTTCCCACAGGCTTTCTGGGGGGGGGGGGTGCAGCATCCCCTGACAGCACCCCTCGGGACGCCCCTGAGCTTGCGGAGTAGTATGGTAGTAGTACGAAAACGTTGCCTGTAATAGCAAATGTAATTTGCTATGTAATAGCAAAGAAAACTATCATTTAATGTGCCTCAGACTGGTCCAATCTTGTGTAGTATCAGTAGTATCCTGTCTTGCCATAGTAGCATCCGGCCTTTCTAATAGTAGCATATAGTAGTATGCAGTAACACCGTAGCCTTGAAGTAGAAGCATGTAGTAGCATCGTTAGTACTGCATGCTACTTTTTCATACTACTTCACAGTACTATTTTGAAATAAATTTTTCATCGGGTATGGAAATATAATAATTTAATAATAATAATAATAATATAATTGCAATATAAGGCTTTCGCTTCTATAAATTTCTCGGACACTTTACACACTAAATTGAATTTCATCCAGGTGGTAGTCGACACCTACTTTGACATTTACAGCACTTTCTGGGAGACTATTCCAACATTCTAACATTCTACTATTCGGTTATCGGCTGTATTCGTCTGGGAAAGTATTTCTGCTCACGGTGGTAGGAGCTTATCTTCTGTTCAGTTTCTTAGGTTGGCCTCAGAAAGAAAGTACAACTTCGAAAATCGTAGCCAGACTGGCGGTCATCCTGGGAACATGTCCGTTAGTGCCAACGGGTGAGCAAAATCCAAACTCAGTTCATCGAGATGGATGTGATAGGAAGTTCTGGTTTTGGTAACCAAACTTTTCTTCCACAAACTTAAAGTTTCTCAAAATAACATTAAACATATTTTTGGTAAAAAGAAGGATCCTCATACCATGTTTGTTTAAAAATCTCAGGCCCTTCGATAGTTATCGTCAGGGGCGTCACTAGCCTTTTACCTTTGGGGGGGGGGGCGCCGTTTGTGCCGATGGACTAAAAAATGTGCCGACGAATGTACTTCGCGGCAACGGCGCACATATCCCACTAGCATAGAATAGAACCGATGTAAACTAACTGTAATACACCAATTCAAGATATACTTTTAATGTAATTTCGTATTTTAAAGTTGACATATTCGGATTTTCATTTCAACTTTGGCTAAAAAGTGAAGCTTCCAACGACTGTACCCAGAACAAGTTAAAGTAAGCGCCGCAGGCGAAAATCTGCCTTTTTTCCGATTTTTGTTACTATACCTACCATACAATTTCTAGCTTTTAACGTGTTTCAAACCGAGTGTGTCCATCCTAAAACGCCAACTAAATGAAACACCGATACTACAGAGAATACTACAAAACTACTAAAACTATATACTACAGAAAATACTGCAAAATGCGCGCCGCATGCGAAATTTTGTGTAAAACTAATTATAATGCATCAATTGAGTTTATTCCTTTAATGTAATTTTATCTACTAAAGTTCACATATTCGGCTTTTCATTTCAGCTTTCGGTAAAAAGCGTAGCTTCCAACGACTGTACCCAGAACAAGTTAAAGTAAGCGCCGCAGGCGAAATTTTTTGTATTCTGCCTTTCGTCTGGAAACATTTTGCTATATCTACCATACAGATTCTAGCTTTTAACGTGCTTCAATCCCCCAAGAATGTCAATCCTAAAACGCCAATTAAATGAAACACCGATCTTCCAAATAGAGAATACTACAAATGAGCCGCAGGCGAAATTTTGTGTAAAACTAATTTGAATGCATCAGTTGAGATTGTTCTTTTACTGTAAATTCGTATATATTTTTAATCTGTATTTTTTTCGTAAAAATTTGCACCCGAAATATTTGCAGTATTTGATTTCTTAAGTATAAAAAGAACCCGATGTGCCGAAAGAACATCATCGCTCGACAAAAGCATTCAGAATTCGATTTCTTCTGTGTTTTGCCCGACAAGACAGTAAAGATCTTTATTTCTTACATGTAAATAGAAGCCGATGTGCCGACGAAACTTAAAACTTTCGGGATTCACCCGATAAAGGTTTACAGAATTTGATTTCTTACGTGTAAACAGAACCCACTGTGCCGACGAGAATACCGACGCCCCGAAAACCATACAACACTTGATTTCTTTTGTGTTTATCACGACTGTATTGCAGAAGTTGATTTCTGACGTGTAAAAATTAACCCGCTGTGCCGACGAGATTGAACTTCCTTGGGGTGCCCTAAAAAGCTGCAGCATTTGATTTCTTACGTATAAATAGAACCTGATATGCCGACGAGTCGACCGACGCCCAACAAAAGCATACAAAATTGTATTTCTTGTGTATTCCTTATGTATAAAAAGAACCCGATGTGCCGACGACAATACCGAGGCCCGACAAAAGCACTCCGAACTCAATTTCTTCCGTGTTTTGCCCGACAAGTATTTGCAGGATTTTATTTCTTGCGTATAAAAAGAACCCGAAGTGCCGACGACGCCCGACAAAAGGATACAAGTTTGATTTCTTCTTTATTCCTTATGTATAAAAAGAACCCGATATGCCAGAGAATACCGAGGCCCGACAAAAAGCAGGCAGGATTCGATTTCTTCCTTGTTTTGCCCGACAAATGTTGTAGGATTTTATTTCTTGCGTATAAAAAGAACCCGATGTGCCGACGAGTCGACCGACGCTCGACAAAAGTATAGAAAATTCTATTTCTTCTATGTTTGCCGGCGCTCCGCGCCGACAAACAAGTGAACTTTCGCCGGGCTTCGTCCGACGAAAGTACTTTCTCAAGACCTTTGGGGGGGGAGTCCCCCCCCCCCTAGTGACGCCCCTGGTTATCATGCTAACAGACGGAAAGACAGACTGACAAACTTTGCGAAATCATAGCTATCCAGTCACTAACATTTTGGGATTTAAAAAATGGATCCCAATCTGTTTAACTAGCTCAACACGAAGTGTCTTCAACAAGCCAACCTAACTCTCGAGGCTTGGAAGGTACTCATGTCTTAAGGGTATTTTGCTTGACGAATTTGTAACCGTCGCAGGGATCGTCCAAACTTGGTCAGGAGTTAGATTTATAGTTAGATATTCCTTCAGCCCAAGCTGACTGCGAATCATATTTGACGGTGCAAAACGGATAAGTCAGCTACATTTTATTAGAGCTATATTTGGGCCCTTCTTGGCAAGGGTCCTCTTCAGGCTCAAGCCGCTTTAGCTGGAAAATGAACTCTAATAAATATAAATATAGATAATATTTTGATAATATAGAAATATAGCTCTAATAAAATGTAGCTGCCGTTTTGAACCGTCAAATAAAATTTATAGTTGATAAACTGGCAATGAATAGGGTAATTTGAAATTTTTTTGACTTTCAATTTAAATTTAACGGCCATTTTTAATTTAACGGCCGTCGAGGTTGCTATTCTGATATGAGCCGAGATGGAGATATGTTAACTATTATAACTTTTTCAAACGGAATTTTCGTTCAGGTAGTAGCTTACTCAATCTTCTTTGCTTGGCAGTAGCCTACTTCTTTGCTACTTTGTAGGGAATTTTCATTTAGTGAAATGGCAACTCTTGCCTACTATAGACAATCGAAACGATAATGGTTATTTGTCCAGACTTGCTGTGTTTATGGTTTCAGAAGCCAGGATGTTTTTTTTTTAAGCGTAGCGTGATAACTGGCAAAGTGATTTTCCTGGCACGGTTCCTGGCACGGTTAACAGGATATGCAGGATTTAAGTCAACAGCTGAATAGAATACTCTAATACTTCTTTCAACAGCAAACACCAAATTCGTATTCTCAGACTGTTTGCTTCTTCTCAAAGTATCCAAGCTTTTGTTGGTAGGGAGACTGCCATGAAAGAGATCCTTATTGTTTTATCGTTTCACAACAATTTGTGATACTTTCTAGAAAAGGGTTTTCCGAGGAAAACCCAAGCGTTTGTTGTCGGGGAGACCACCATAAAAGAAAAATGATTGAATCCCTCTTTCCTCTGACAGAAGATTTTAACCATACCTCAAAGTGAAAGTGGCACTAAGTGTTTCCAAGTAAAGTTTGTATGTTGTCGTTGCTGTTTTTCAGCGATTCAGTCTTTTTTTTACTTAGTCTAATAATTTTTCTAGATACATGCTTGAATTAAAAAATGTAATCTCCATTCCATTTCAACTGTCAATATTTCGTCGCTGTTGATCTTTCATTCCGGTCCTAACATAGCATGTTACTTCAATAATAATAATAATAAGAAGAATAATAATATAATAACACAACTGGAATAATAAAGCTTGCGCGTCTATAAATTTCTCGAGACACTTTACATACTAAATTGAATTTCAGCAAGCTGGTAGTCGACACCTGCTTTGAATTCAATTTCAATTCATTTTAATTTCAACATTCCTTAAACAAAACAACAAACTTTTCGGCAATTACAACACTTCTGGGAGATTATTCCAATATTCTACGACTCGGTTTCTAAGGCTCCATTTTCCAATGTCTTTCGGAATATCTTACCATTTTCAAGTTTTGTGGTCTGAGACCGTTGTGATTGAAAATGAGGACATCGTCAGGCTGTATGATATGTTTAGTAATTTCATTCGGTAGGTTATGTGCCCTGAGAATCGCGTAGACCGAACGTTCTGGACTTTCTTAAATTAGGACCGGGGACTGCTCTACTTATGCTACAAAGTAGAGTCTTCAATCATATAGGACTAGTTTCAGGTTAGAATTTTGGCGTCAAAGGAAGTCGGTTGGTGTATTCAGTTAGCTCACCCGAGCAAGCCTAAGGTAGGGTTCCCACTCCCTTCTGCCGCCTCTCTTCCAACGTCAACGTTAGCGTCCGTAAAGAGCGTGTGCGGAGCGAATACCCAAGCTAGAACCCCGTTACTACCGTACGGAGCGGTACCGTAATAGTTTTATCCCTAAATTTGTACATATTTTCAACAAAGAGGTTTAGCCATTCTTTTGTGTGTCTCCCTTCTATGTTTTTGTGTTAGGGCATATTCACTTTGAATTATTTATCTTGATTTTATGACAGACAGTATTGATTTGCCTTCATGTATATTGACGTATTCAACACGCCATTTGGCCCCAAGCCACGATATGTGTTGATAGTTGAAATAGACTGGAACTGAAAACTGACACTGAAGGTCTTTACAACAAAATCAGAAAAAAGAGAAAACATTTAGATGGTATTCGAATAACAAATAAAAACTTCAAAATTTTCGTATTAATTATTTTTTTCAGTAGTTTGTCTTGAGTTTTACTTGTAATTTAAAAAAAGCAGCTCAATTATCATGAAGAAAAAGTATGTCCCAGAAGCTATTGTATCATGCCGTCTAACTTGCTGAATAATTCATGATCGGACAGGATCGATGGACTCGTTCTTTTACGGTTGTTGCGAATAATGTCGGCTGGTGTTTGGATTTTTCAGAATGATAAGGTGGAGTAGTGTTTACGATAATCATTCCTGCTGACTGGGAGTGATTTCTTTCCAACATTCCACCACAAAAGTTCATTCCTTTCCTCTCGATTCTTTAGGGAATGAAGATATTTCGTAAGTCCTTGTGTGCAAGATACAGTCCAGTACATACATTTCCAGGTGTTAAATAACGTGTCAGTTCCTTCCGGTAAAAACTGGGCTGGACGTCCAGTCATTGGTCGCATGGGAACCAATGGAGAGAGTACAGCATACACATTAAATCGAATACTTCTACCTGTCCCTTCATAAAAAAACCACAAAAACAAATAATTGAACATTGCGAAGTATAGGATTTGTGTCTTTGAGACGGAATTATCGTCGTTTGGTAACGATTCTGAACTTGTAATTTTTTTGAAAAACTTTTCGATTGCTTTTTATAGTATACTCACAGACATAGAGCAAAGATTGCTCAAAAATTATACCCTGAAGGTTTCAAACCTTTACCACAAAATTAGTCTCGTATGTACTGGTCTGATTTCTGATTTCGACTCAAAACCAGGCTTCCAAAGGGTCGTTCCTACTAATTTTGACTGAGATCCGTTTTCGTTGGGTAGGGTGCAATCCCTTTACGCTAGTCTTTGAGAGATAAGCAACTATAAAAGAGAATCCATCATCACGGTTTGACTCGTAAAACCTGCAGCAGTAGACATTGGAATCGGAACTGACAAGCACGGGCGTCGTGGGGGGGGGGGTCCCCTCCCCCTCCCACCTTTTCGAGATTCGGTTAAATTTTGGGCCTCGGCCTAATAATTTTACTAAAATTGTTCGGTATGTAGTCGATAGAAGATCTATTCGGTATATTTACGGGGATTCGGTAGTTATACACAATCTGAAATGTGTACGTGTAAATCAATCAATCAATCAATCAATCTGTTTATTACCCGTCAAAAACAATGGAGGGTGTGTGGCCCTAGTGACGGAGTACAACAAAAAAAAAAAAAGGAGAAGAAAAAAAAACAACAACAGACAATGCACGTAGGAAAACTTTACACTAAACACAGCACAAACATAACTACAGATTACACGAAAAGCGAAGACCACTGGTGGTTCAGTTTACTAGCGGAAGATTTGAAATCTTCCACTCTCTTATCAATAATTTTAGCAGGCAGAACCAGATGGAATTTCTGCGCCAAAAAAGAATTGCTGGTCCAAGGGGGCAAATGCAGCAGATACTTGGCAAACTTAAAATACATCCGGTGAACATTTTTCTTATTAGAAGCAGACAAAAATTGCCAAATGGGGGACATAGCAAGAAGATGGGGCACAGTTAGACTGTTGTAAAGTTTAGAAAGATGAAACCGACTAAGACGTGTGGTATTAGAAGCAAGTGAAGCGTAAGCGATCCGTATCTTTTTAGCGAGGTTTTGAATAGCAAGCTTGATTGTTTCTTTAATGGTTTTTCCGATGGGCATACCAAGGTAAACAAGACTTTCAGAAAGCGGAATAGATGTTTCACCAAGTTCAAGTCGCTTGATTGGATTACCCTTAAGATTGAAAGCAATTGCTACGGTTTTGTCAACATTAAAACTCAGACCGATCTGCTGATATTCATGTTTTAGTTTCGCAAACGTACTCTCACTTCCCAAAAAAGTGCGACTTACATTCAAAATATCATCGGCGTAAGTAAATAGGGACACATCAATACCGCCATAAATACACGTGCACTCGACAGAATTTTGAGCAGGAAGAACCGAGTTGTTGAAAAGAGCAGGGGAAGTTAAACCTCCCTGTCTTACACCTTTTGATACATTGAAGAGGTCCGACCCCCCTTTCATTTTAGCTCTGAGATGACTGTACATATAACGAAGACATTTAATAACGGAGGGATCAACCCCTCTTTTTACAGCTTCTGCCAAAATTTGGGCAAAAATACAGGAATCGAAAGCTCTGGCTATGTCCAGTGCACAAAGTACAAGGAAATCCCCGGAGCCTTCCACATCCGCAAGAACATTAAACAGGGCGAAGAGAGCATGCTCCCGACTCAGTCTTTTCTGGAAACCGAACTGATGCGAAGGAACAGAACACTTCCGGGAAATTTCACTAAGAATAATAGACTCAAAAATTTTAAACGTAGTGCAAGAAACGGTTATAGGACGATACGATCGACAATCATCAAGATCTTTTTTCCCTTTTTTGGGAATAGGCGTGATCTGGCCGACGCAAAACTGCTGAGGCACAATACCTGATGAAATTGACATCTGAAACAACAGTGAGAGATGCTGCGCAAGCAGATCGCTAGCGTTTTCAAAATGTTTTGCGGAGACCAGATCAGCACCAGTGGATGCTTTTTTCTTAATCTTTCTTAGGGCACCTTTTACGTCAGACGGAGTCACTGCAAAAGCAGACCGTGGAAATTTAGCCAGTGTACTATCAAGCTCTTTTTCAAATTTACTTTCTGTAGCCGGATCGGGTGACGAAAATTCACTTTTATAATAATCAATCCAACTAATTTCAGGAATACTGAGAGCAGAGACCCGGTCTGTACGTTTAACAACTTTCCACAAAAGAGAAGGGTCACTCGCTATCTTGTCAACATTTTTTTGAATCAGCATAATTTTGTGGTCCTTAAGTGCTCTTGTGAATTTTCTTTTTGTTTTCAAACGCAAATCGTTTACTATACCAGCACGCGGTTTATCAGACTCATTCCAAATTCGGAGCCACAGTTTAGCCGATTCACATGCTGAAACAAGATTCGAGTTTTTTGACCAATCGGCCAGTTCTGTTTTTTTGCGAACACGTCTGGTCGGAACCGCGCTAAGCTCCGCACATCGAAGTGCGTGATTTACTTCCGCGAGATAACTCGTAATCTGTATTTCAATCTCACGCTCACTTAGATAAGAACTACAATCAGGGCTAAGCAGATGGAACGGAATTTTGATTTTATCGAGTAGCGAATCACATTCAAACATAAATAATTGGCGATTAACGCGACCCCAATCTTGGATATCGAACCATTTTTTGTATTTAGTCGTTTTGCTAACATCAATACACTCAAAAGTCACACAGATCGGAAGGTGATCAGAGTAGAAGCCTTCACGTAAAACTGCGGCTTGGTTCAGGGGGAGAGGAGAAACAATGTGATCAAGGTTCGATGTTGAAGAACTAGTGCCTATATAAGTAAAATTTTCATCTTTTTCAACTAACGAATAAGATGGTGGAATGGAGCTCCAGAACAACTGGCTCCTGGGGAGCGTTTTGTTCGTCAAGTCACAATTAAAATCACCGAGAATTATGACTCGTGAGTCTGAGGACTTCTCCACTTTCTTGACCAGGCGGCACACTTTTTTGCAGGCCTTCAGGAACTTTGAGTCTGAATTTTCTTTGCGATAATTCGTCGGGAGGTAAACGTTCATTATCGCCATATCCAAGCATGACACTGCAAGAATATGATCGCCCGATTCAATCAGATCGCAGGTTAAACTAGTCAAAATGGCAAGGCCGCCTGAGGGGCGTCCACGAGCTGCAGTAGATTTCGCCGGCGAGAAAAACACAGAGCAATCGGGTGAAATTTTTAACAGTTCCTTCTTATCTGTTGAAAGGAAATGTTCTTGAAGACAGACTATGTCATATTCCTTGAGTAATTGGGTTAGAATTGGAATTTTATCAGCGACTTTTCCGTTTATATTCCATGATAGAACCGAGATAGGACGCATCATTATCTCGGGATCTGTTTTAGCAGGGATTGAGCCACAGGGCACTTGTAGCTGTAGCATGGGTGACTCGAGGACTTGCACAGAGCACATTTTATCGGTTTCGCACAGGGATCCTCTTTAGAGCTGGAATGTCCCCCTTCACCACAAACTGAGCAAGTACAGGAGTTCTTGCACGCGGCGGATATATGGCCAAACTGCTGGCAGTTATAGCACCGCGGTGGGAGAAATCTGTAATCTTCGATTGGCAGACGCTCATAACCTACCACAATGGGGGAGCGCATTGCGTTGAGCAGATGCTGTTTGTTTTCAAACTTTAGCTTGTATGACTGGGTCGAGCCGATCTTAACTGCCGAAACGCAGTTTTCCACCTTAGCACAAACATCTTCGGAGCACGAGTCGGCTGGTAGTCGACGCACAATTCCGTAATAAGCGGGGGATTTTACTTTTGCACCGAGGGAGGAATCGGAGGTAGAAATAGCTTTAGCTACAGAATTAGCGGCGTTCTTGCTATCTACAATGACCGTCCAAAGAGACTTACGAGGCTTCAGTTCGATGATGCTAGCAGCATCGTTGCCACAAACCTTGTTCAGATACTCTTTCCGTGCTGCCGCATCTGTCATGTCCTTGGGAGGGTTTCTCAAAACAACGGCATAAGAGGGGATCGGAGAGGTAGACGTGGTGTCCTGTCTACTGACCGCACACTCGCTAGCAGAAAGGGATCGACCTGACTCAACAAAGTTGTCAAACTTGACAACCAATTCGTTCACTTTTCTAGTGAGAGTAGCGCTAGTCTCTCCGGGAATAACTGGAACCTCGTCAGGTTCAAATATGACGTATCTTGGGAGACTAATTTTCTTTTCATCACACTGTAGCATCACTTTTACGATGTCTAGAACGTTGTCAGCGGGATTCTTTCTAGCTGTCGCACGGGTTGCTATGCTAGCATGAGTCCACACTAGCTCCTTAGCTGCAACGACCGAATCTAGACCGAAAAAGTCGAGGGCCTTCTTCGCAATATCATCGGGACGGACAAGTTTACATGCGCGAGTTGCAAAGTTTAACACAGCGTTCCAAACAAGTTTCTCGCTTGCCATCTCCAAGGCGAATGGACAACAATCATAAATCCGAGGGCGGAGCCAGTCAATGCTAAAAGTCTACCTCACAGGAGCTATCCAAAGTTCAGACAAGTTAACTCGCTGAGAGCGGAATGCATACTATTTTGGAATATTCTCTATTATGTAAGTGTATGGGCTATCGGTACAAATCTATTCGGTATAATGATCGGGATTCGGTACATTGCCAATAGTCGGTAGTTATCACGAATTCAGGTTGAGAATTTACTGAAATTATTTGGTAATTTTCCGATGCCAGAAGTGTTCGGTATATTTGTGGAGATTCGGTAATTACACAGAATCCCGAATAAAATATCGGTCCAGAGTTATTCGTAATGTATTCGGTATAATTTTCAGGATTCGGTAGTTACCACGAATCCCGACTTTTGTTCCAGTTTCGACGAACTTATACTGAATATGAATATTATTCGGTAGTCTTTGGATACTATACAAATTTGGTATAATAACCGATATACGGTAGTTCTACGTAACATCGTACATGCAATCGTTCTAAAGTTATTTGGTATAATAACTGGGATTCGGTATAATTGCGAGGATTCGGGGTTATCACGAACCTCGAAACTCGGAAGAGGTCGAATGAAGCACTGGTTGAAGACAAAAGGACTGATCTATGATTTCATCGATATTCCTTACTTTTAATTTGGGTCTCAAAAAGGAGACCTAATCATAAATGTTCGGAAAATTCCGCCAGCGTCGCTTTTTGGAATATTCTCTATTTTGTGGAAGGGCGCGTCATGACTGAGGTTTTATGCCAGTTTTAGGATTGGGATTTCAAATTATAATAGCTATAACCGGGATGGAAAGAGTTGAATTTGGCAGAGAAACGCTAACTGAAAAAAACATCACTTTATGCTCACTTTATGAATGAATGAATTTATTCCCAATAAAGCCCAAGGGCCATGGCGGGAAACATAACACAATGACAAACTAGACCTACGTTGCCCGGGCAACGTGAAGTGTTGCGGCAACCTTTGTCCGGCTTCGCCGGCTAAAGTGTTGCGAGAGCAACATTTTGGTTTTGTTTCTTCGCTGTCGGTTAAATGCTGAAATTGTCAACTTATCGAAGCTTTTAAAACGGTATGTTCTAAAAAGAATAATCACATAATCAAAAGCTGTTCTTTAGCGTTGTAAAACCAACAACAAAACAATATCGGAAGAAGGCTATCCGTAACGTTTCAGGATTAAAATACCATAGATGACACTATTAATTATTACAAAACTACCTTATTGTTTTACATTACCGTATCGTTTGTACCCGTTGCGTAAACAGTTAATCCTAGGTTATAGCGATAGACCATCGATCCAAACTTTCTTACTGTCATATTTACAGAAATCGAATACAATGTGCACCAATTCTCAAAAATTTCTAGCCCCTCGTGAACCGATCTTACTTACAAGTCCGTCTCCCGTGATTGACATCAAATTCACCGGAAACAAATAATGGATACACCAGCTATCAAAAGTTGCAAACCCCTCATCGCTGAAGATGATTATAGCATAAAAGCCGATTATTACTTACAAGTCCCATGCATGTCTTACAATTGGGAACAAAATTGTTCTTACCATCGAATACACCTGAGACAAATAACAGGTATACCAACTAGCAAAAGCTGCAAACTCCTCGTTGCCGAAGATGATTATGAGCTAACAGTTGACTGTTGCTTACAGTCGATTGTTGCTTACAAGTCCCTTACATGTCTCACAACTGGTATCGCCTATTTTTGGTTTCAGTGTGTACCTTACTCCTGAAGTTGTCAACCCCTTCAAACTTTCAAACTGGTTTATCTCATGAAGGATTTTTGTTCAAAAAAATGGATGGCATATATTTTGATCAGCTCTTCAAGGGCTATCGATTGCCCTAACCACAACAAAAGCATATCGGAAAAAGGGACTAAATTTACTTTGCAGTCAGTTGAACTTTATCCTTTTCAATCGTAGACATCGTGACGGATGAAAACTTGGAATAATATCCTATATAATCTAGTTGGTATTATAAAGCTATCCGTAACTTTTTAGGATTAAAATACAATAGATGACACTATTAATTATTACGAAACTACCTTGTTTTACATTACAGTATCGTTTGTACCCGTTGCGTTAACAGTAAATCCTAGGTTACAGCGATAGACCAACGATACAAACTTTCTTACCGTCAGATTTATATAAATCGAATACAATGTGCAACAATTTGCACAAATTTCTAGCCCCTCGTGCACCGATTCTACTGACAAGTTCCTTTCCCGTGATAGACATCGAGTTCGCCGGATAAAAATAATAGGTACACCGACTAGCAAAAGTTGCAAACCCCTCATCACTGAAGATTTGTGTAGCATAACAGCCGATTATTACTTACAAGTCCCTTGCATGTTTTACATTTGGGAACCAAATTGTTCATCAAATGACAGGTACGCCAACTAGCGAGAGCTGCAAACCCCTCATTGCCGAAGATGATTATGAGCTAACAGTCGCCTGTCGCGTACAAGTCCCCTAAATGTCTCACAACTGGTATCGCCTATTTTTGGTTTCAGTGTGTTTTTTACCAAAAAATGGATGTCATATACTTTGATCAGCTCATCAGCGGCTATCGATTGCCGTCGAAGTTGAACTTTATCCTTTTCAATCGTAGATATCGTGACGGATGAAAACTTGGAACAATATCTTATATAATCTAGTTGATATATAAAGCTATCCGTAACTTTTCGAGATTAAAATACCATAGATGACACTATTAATTATTACAAAATTACCTTATTGTTTTACATTACCGTATCGTTTGTACCCGTTGCGTAAACAGTTAATCCTAGGTTATAGCGACAGACCATCGATACAAACTTTCTTACTGTCATATTTACAGAAATCGAATACAATGTGCACCAATTTTTAAAAATTTCTAGCCCCTCGTGAACCGATTCTTACTTACAAGTTCCACTCCCGTGATTGACATCAAATTCAGCGGAAACAAATAATGGATATACCAGCTATCAAGAGTTGCAAGCCCCTCATCGCTGAAGATGATTATAGCATAAGCTTTTTAAACGGGATGTTCTAAAAAAATTAATCATATGATCAAAAGGTATTCTTCAGCGTTGTAAAAACAATCAACAAAATAATATAGGAAGAAGGGACTAAATTAACTTTGCAGTCAGTTGTACTTTATCCTTTTCAATCGTAGACATCGTGACGGATGAAAACTTGGAACAATATCTTATATAATCTAGTTGGTAAAAGAAAGCTATCCGTAACTTTTCAGGATTAAAATACCATAGATGACACTATTAATTATTATGAAACTACCTCATTGCTTTACATTTTCGTTTGTATCCGTTGTGTAAACAGTTAATCCTCGGTTACATTGATAGACCATCGACACAAACTTTCTTACCGTCAGATTTATAAAAATCGAATACAATGTGCACCCATTTGCAAAAACTCCTAGCCCCTCGTGAACCGATTCCTACTTACAAGTTCCTCTCCCGTGATATACAGTTAACTGGCATAATAGCATAACAGCCGATTATTACTTACAAGTCCCTTGCAGATCTTACCATTGGGGACCAAATTGTTCTTACCATCGAATACACCGGAAACAAATAACAGGTATACCAACTAGCAAAAGCTGCAAACCCCTCATTACCGAAGATGATTATGGGCTAACAGTCGACTGTTGCTTAAAAGTCCCCTATATGTATCATAACTGGTATCGCCTATTTTTGGTTTCAATGGACCTTACTATGAAGTTGTCAACCCCTTTGAAATTTTCAAACTGGTGTATCTCATGAAGGAATTTTTGTACCAAAAAATGGATGACATATGCTTTGATCAGCTCATCAGTGGCTATCGATTGCCGTCGAAAAAAAAATTCTACCTGTCTTAGTTCAAAAGTTGACTTTTTTGCCTTAGGCCAACTTTCTAACGTCACGACTTAGAAAGGAGCAAAGGATAAGCTCTAGTTTCTTTAGCAATGAGAGAACTTTTAAAGTTTAAGAGGCACATCTGATACCGTTACTCTACCACAAACCAAAGTGCAAAAAAAAAAAAATTATAAACTCAGCTGAAATCGTCGCAGACATGGACAGAAACAATAGATGGCAGCACTTTCGGACCCGTGGGAAAAAGCCACTTTTTTGTCTCTGTAGATTTTTCTATTTATCACTCAAAGAAGATATGTTGGCTGTGGGGCCGGGTAACTGCCGCATATATTTAACACTTATAGATTTTAGTCCATCTTCAATTTGAAACTGGTGCCTGCCTGCTTGCGTGCTAGAACGGAGCTTTCCACTCGAAAGTAGAAACATCTTTTGATGAAACGAAAGGTTCGCTCCACAACTTCAGATAGTCCTCTCTGACATAGGCTATACAACTCCACTTCACTTCGCAAACCGTAGGCTCTGGCTCGAGGACAAGCAAAAACCATCCTTATTGGCCCCAGGCAAGAGTTCTACGGAACTTTCCAAAATGTAATGTCATATACATCAATCCGGCCTAAGGTCCACAATTTCCGTAAAAACCGCACAGGTTAGACCCTTCTCAGTTACCAGGAATAAAATGAAATCGGAGTCATAGGAAAAAAAAAAAAAAAAAAAAAAAAAAACGAGGACAAAACCAAAGTGTTGCTCTCGCAACACAATAACAAAATATCATACACTCCAGCAACAAACGAAAAATCAACTTCTATAAAAATAGTTCACGGTGGGCCATAGCTAGCTTCAGGAATCTACCCAGCCTTCGGATCTCACCAAAATACTTCCCATACTTGAAACCAAATCCCTTACCTCCCAAGCCTCCCGACCAAACACTTCCTTTCTTAATTCTTTAAACTCCTCGCAATAACATATTAAATGTACCACATCCTCTCCTTCAATACCACACATTGGAGAAAAGTAAGGACCAGTAGCTTTCCTATCTCTACCAATATAATTTCTCCGCATCCCCACCGGAAGAGCATCCGCCCTAAGACTCAGCATCCACTTGTGATCATTGGTAGTATTAACTATACTACAGTAGCTGCTGCTGACGGAACGTTGCTGACGCATCCGTTTTGCACTATCAAATATGTTGCTCCGTCCGGTTTCTGGAACTTCTTAGAGCTATATGACCTCCTGGCTTCTCCCTTTCATTCCGCATATTTAGCACTGCACTTAGTCTCTACGAATGACGTCGCAGCACTTTAAGATTAAGGAAACATTTTCGATTTACTGAAGAGTAAAGGGGAAAAAGTGAGAGACCATTTTTGCCAAAGTAAGGGGATTACCTAACTTACTTCCTGGTGCTGAATATAAAACCTGTTCGTGATAGATTAGTTTGTCGGAGGATTTAGCTTCAGCGTTTTTGTTGGAGGATGAAGTGACGACAATATTTCGAAAAGTAGCCCACACATTACAATTTTCAATGAACTAGACACGATTGGAAACATTTTCACTACTAGCTCGTGTCTAAAGCTAAACCTGACAGTGATGCGATAATACTTAATTCCGTATCTTTCCCTGTGGTTCATGGCCACCTTAAGGAATCTTCCGTAATTTCTTATAGATCTAAAACTTTTATTTCCTCTCATTGCTACCCCGCACACACTTTCCCCAGATATTTTTTTCTTCGGGTCTTTTAATTCCCGACAGTCCATCTTTTAATTTAAAGTACTTTCTTTTATTTTCCCAAACATCCAACAAATGTAAGATAAAAAGCAAGAAAAAGTAAGAAAAGAAGAAGAAAAAAGTAGAAAAAAAATGAGTTTGGCCTAGCTTTCATTCAAATTGTGTGTTAAGAAGTAAGCAAGTAATTATTTAGAACTTTTATCGAATAGGTATGCAATGTATATCTTCCTATGTCCCACAGGAAATTATATTATGAAAGTTACTTATGTGGGGGATGATACAATATCGTATCATCCCCCAGAGAGTTAACGAGCACTTCTTCTCAAAAACTGATAAGAAGAAGCTTACCTCCAAATATTAAAAAAAAACACTTTCAGTAAAACAAACGAAAAGAAACAATTAAAACATTACAGACAAAAATATTGAAAAAATTATATCACACTATATACTCTTAGACAACCAGCCTATACCCTAGGTCATACCTTGTCACAATCAGATTTCCACTGAAGCGTCAGCTGAAACAACATTCTTTCCAACAACATGCTTTCCAAAAGCTAGTTATTTAACATTCACCACTGTCTTTTTTTTCTGTTTTTCTTGATTTCTCAAGAGTCAACACCTGGTTTTGTTATTGTTAAGTGTTTGCCGCTTTTCTTCTGACGGAACGTCTGAATGACGGCACAAAAAAACAGGGATTTTCTGGCACCTATGAATCTGGGTACTTTTTATAGCCTATTAATCAGAAATCTCGAATATTAACATCTTAATTCTATGTCTCAACTTGTTTGCTACATTTTCCTATTTACTGGTAAGGAACCAGTCGCAGAATTCTGGCTCGCTTTGCCGAAGAAGTGAACATCTGTGATAAATCGCAGAATTTTGTTGCGGGTGGCAAGACCGTTTTGACAGTTTCCATCTAGCGGTTAACCGGTTTCGAAAAGTTTGAATTCTGTGACCGCTAGTACTGCCCTGCCAAAGATGTAAAAGACTGTACTGTTAGAAACAGGGGGTCGCCATCACTACCCCCACCCGTCAAGTCAGCCACCCGTCAATACGCCCAATCCAAAAATCCGTCGATTCACTAACCGTCGATTCACCCAACCGTCGATTCACCCACCCGTCGATTCGCCCCTCATTTTGATGCTTCTGATCAATCTGGGTCAAACTACATTGACTAGTTTTCAACCTTATTTACATGGGACGGTATTGCAACCTTCTTAATTACTCCCCTGCGACTCAGTGGCTTTCTGATACCGCGTTCAATGACAAAGGGCGCGCTAGATCATAGGCTGATTTTGAGAATTGGGCGAATCGACTGATTTTGTGGGTCTTATGACGAGTGGGCGAATTCTTCTTAATTACTTCACTGCGACTCACACACTTTGTTATACCGCGTGCCATGACAAAGGCCGCGCTAGATCAGAGAGTGATTTTGAGAATTGGGCGAATAGACGGACTTTTTACGGTCTTGTGACCGTAAGCGAGGGTAAGCGACGGGTAAGCGAGCAGTCGTAAAAAGTGGGGGTTGTGACGTTTTTCTGGGTCTTATGACGGGTGGGTGAATTGACGTTTGGACGAATCGACGTTTGGGCGAATCGACAGATTTTAAAAGTGGGTGAATCGACGCTTCAAAATACGAGGTTGGGCGAATCGACGGTGGGCGAATCGACGGGTAGATGAATCGACGGGTGGGTGAATCAGCGGTTGGACGAAGCAGCGGTTGGGCAAATCAACGGGTGGGAGAATCGACGGATATATTGGGTCTTGTCACGGTTAGACGAACTGTCGGAAAAAGTGGGGAATGTGACGTATTTTTGGGGCATTATGACGGGTGGGCGAAAAGACAGGTCCCTGAAACAGGACATAGGTAATTTACTAGGTCTACAGTAGGCTTAGGTTGCTACTCACTAACATAAAATTCCCTAACCCAGTAGCAAAAAAGTGGAACAGAGAAGACTAAGTCCTACCTATAAAAAATATAGTCTGTGCGAAAAATATAATAGTTAACATACCTCCATCTCAGTTCATATCTGAAAAGCAAACACGACGACCATTTAAAATATCAACATTGCCTTCGGGTCGACAGATATTTCCATAACCTACCTCGTCTGCGGCTCGGATAGGTTATTTTTAATGGCCGTCTTATCAACCTCAAAAGAAATAGAAAATTGTATTTTTCGTTTTTTTTCTTAATCAGCTAATTATCCCTCTAGGATGATGTGCCGGAAGAACAACCAAAATCTACGAATTTATATTAATCCCTCGCACATCATCCTAGAGTCATAACGAGCTGATCAAGAAAAGAAAACGAAAATCACGGTTTTCCATTTGTTTCGTAGTGAATGGTCAGCTTGGCTGGTATCAACTTCGAAGTCGGAAGTTAACTTTTAGTAGCCCGCTTTGATAAAAATATATAAAAAAAGGACAAACGCAACATTTTCCTTGGTGAGATAGCAGCCGAGAACGTCATATGCAGGCTGGGGTTATTTGTACTAGAGATAACAGAAGAAGAGGAACAACCAAATGAAGAAGACGAGAAACACCAAAAACGAAAAACAAGAAAGAAATCGAACAAAACAAGCGAACAATCTTCTTTTTCAGAACCTTTCATTTTAAAAGATTATCAAGCTTTATCAATCACTCAATCACTCAATTTTATTTCAGCTTAAGCCATAAAAAAAGAAGAAGAAACCACATACTACTCGAAACAAACAAAACAACATACAGGCGACCCTAACGCTAAAGTAATCCATAAGACTAGCATCTACTGGTAGTGACGTGAACAATAGCTCAGCTGCTAGTCTAACAAGGCTATTCTCTGATTTCTGGATGCGCTGGAAGAAGCTCGAACGAGCCTTCCGCATTATTTCCCGGAGAGTACAGCAGCGCCTTCCCACTAGTTCAGCAGACACACTACATATAGGCGGTAGACGAGAAAACCTACGTGCTGCTCGATTGTACCCCACTGTCAGTGAAGTTAGCGTCATACCTATCAGAGCCTCGTTTTTGTTGCATGCTGCAGGTCCGCTTCTCGGCCGATTCTTTCTACATCCGTTTTTGCACTGCAGTGCTTCCTAGGAAGACGGCAGCGCTTCTCAAGAATCACGGACTTGCTCACCGACCAAGTCCGTGCTTCCCTGCAAGATGCTGCAGTGCTGCCGCTTTACCAAGAAGAATGTGAATCCAAAAACGCATATTGTGCAAAAGCAAAGAAGTGCTGCAGCAGCGATGCGGCAGCGCTATTGCAACAAAAACGAGGCTCAGATTTGTCGTCAAAGCAAGGCCACCCGGTATAGCTCTTTGTTGGCACAACCACACTGTCAGAAGTTTCATAACAGATAGCGTATAACACTTTCAAGAATAAAAACTTTTTACTTAGAAATAAAGTGTTATGACCAATTTAGTTTCCACTATTTCGTGCCTAGATCTCCAACAACAGCTCCAATTGGTAAAAATACTAGCGGGATCAAAAGAAACATAACAGATAACATCCCAAAGTGTTATCTGTTGAAACCGAACATCCTTCTGTTGTCGTTATGTAACTTCTGACAGTGTAGTATTTTTACCTATTGAAGTTGTTGTTGCAGATCTAGGCACGAAATAGTATTAACTGAATTGATCATAACACTTTATTTCTGAGTGAAAAGGGGTTATTCTTGAAAGTGTTATGCGCAATCTGTTATGAAACTTCTGACAGTGCAGCTTATGCGACATCTGGACGAATGATTTTGACAAGAAATGACGGCTTCAGCATTACTGACGTGGCATACCCACCTATATTTTGCCAACAGCAAGCATGCTGGTGGGAGAAACTCCTCACCCGTTAGTTAGACCCTTGTCCAGCACCGCACTTGGATATGTCGCATCACCAAGCTCCTTGATCCATGACTGTCAAACATAGATCTTCAGGAACTACGCCCTATTCCGAATTGCAAAACAATAATAAATTAGTCCTATTAATCAACGACATGCCCATGAGTGTCCCCCCACTTCCAATTGACTGGAGTCTATGTCGTGATGTATTTGTGCCAACTTTGAAAGGAAAAGACATTTCCGGACGGGGATTCTGTTGATTGGTTTATGTTGCCTTTCTGACGATGAATGTCCGTCGTTAGAGGATACTGGCTAGTCACGGAGGCAATGTGACACAGCGGAAAGTTCTAGCTATCTGGGGGGCTTCATTTGACGGCTTTCTGAAGAGAAACGGAGCAATGATTTAATAGTTTCCTAAAAGACTACTATTGGCCATTAGTCTGTCAGATTAACCCTTCTCGAAGTTTCCTCGTCACTACAAAAAATCATGGACTACTGGGCCCAACAGCGCATGACGTCCTCCACTGTTTCCTGGCCGGATTGAAAAATTATGCGTGTCATTTCTTGTGTTATAATTGTTCTCCTTCACTCACTCCACTTTTAAAAATGCCGGATTATACATAAATTACCTTTTAAATTAATACGAAGAAAGCTTTGAGAACTTGGATTACCTTACTTAATAATCTCCTTGGCAGCGCATGAATTTGCTGTTCTGCTTCAAGTACTTTTTGGGATCTCAAAACGTAAGTGGAGGGATAACAATGACATCGCAAAAGTTGTCCGTCTGTCCGTCCGTCCGTCTGTCCGTCTGTGCGCGCTATAACTCTCGAAGGGAATTAGATATTTTGATGAAACTTGGTGTGAGGTTGTTTGGGTCAAGGGTAAGGTCAAGTTCGTAGATGGGCTCTGTAGCCCTATATTTAGGGAGGGGGGGAGGGGGTTCAAATTACGGGACAAACAAAATATTTTTAGTTCGTCCGGAATCCGGCAAAAACCGGAAAGTTGGTTAAAAGCAAAAGTTGTATATGAAGTTGATTAAATGGTTGATTTAGGGGTAAGAAGACATGCACACGATGGTGAAAACCATTTTTTCTCGCCGAACAACTAGTTCACCTGGAATTTGTTGAATTTGTTAAAAGCAAAAGTTTGATTAAATGACAGATTAAGGGGTAAGAAGAGAGGCTGAGTCTGTATATGACAATATTTCTACCCGGACACATAATTAGTCCGGAATCCGGTTGTAACCGGATTTTCTTTTTAAGTCGAACTTTAATTTAAAAATGATTAAGATGTTCTTTATTGGGATTCGACGCTGGATTTGTTTCTGAATTTTCTTTTTTTTTGCTGGACTAGTAGTTTGCTTGGAATTCGGGCGAAACCGGAAACTTGGCAGAAGTAAAGCAGGAAGTCTCGGTCAGTATCGTCAAAATAGATATGGCTTATAGAGGTATATCTGAACTTGGTTTTCTCTGATGATTAGCCTGGCGAAGACTGGATCTGGCGTAGACAAGACCCTATTGTCTGAATCAAATATTAGATTTGTGGGATCCCATCGACACCTTTGGTCTTCTTTTCCTCCTCATCCTCTCAGTGACACAAGTATGGCACGTACTCTTCCCATTATTACTTTAAGAAATTACGCAATCTTTTTACTCTTGATTCGACATTGGCTTAAAAATTTTCACTTTCAGTTCTATACAAGAGCAGACACCATCAAGATTCAATATCAATGAAAAACCTTTAAAACATCACTGGTAAGCAAAACCCTCGCATTTTGACGACAATAAAGACACGCCCATAAGCCACTTAACTTCAAAACTTTGACACTACTATCCCAACTTTTATAATCATTCGCAAAATGGAACGAAAAACTGATTTCAATTTGCAGCATACTCAAAGAAGGCAAGCTTTTTACCAGGAAGCACACACCGTTCATTTCCTTTTTTCGGATACCGAGCTCTCAAGACGGAGCAGTGTTTTCGAGCGCCATCTTTTAGATTTTCAGCATGTTTGCATGAAATGAGGAGCAGGACCCATGTTCTAATGTACATTCCTTTCATCTCCGGAGCTAATGAACTAACACTAGGTACTGTTATGTGGTTACCTTTAGCATTATCGAGAGGTCATTTGGACGGTTCCGTAGCATGGCCGAAAAATCCGGTGCCTAAAAGTAGGCATACCAAAATCTGGGTTCTGCCCATCGATAGTTTTTTCGCGGGTGTGTCCGAACACTTGGGAGCCTAAGAAAAGGCACATTAGAACATATTTGCTGCCTCTCGTTGCGTTTCATGCCAACATGCTCAGAAACTGATAGATAGCAAGCCAGAACACGGGTCCTAAAATAATGCATAGACAGAGCGTGCCTCCTGTTGCAAGCATGCCTTGTTTTAGTATACCGTGCGTCTTATTAGTACGTATGCCTCTTTTCAGTACTCGTGATGCTTCCAAAAGCTTCTATATCTCTTGGTTCGTTCATCGTCAAATCAACAGACTCTCTACGGTGGCTCGGCATAACATTCAAATCTTCATTGTTAAAATTTTGCTCTTCGGTTGTTCAAGAAGTTATGCCGTGCCGTGCCCTCAGAAAAGTTGTCTTTTTTAGTAACATAAAGGAGAACCGTGCAGCCTATGACGCCCGTTGAAGACGATTTTTGGTCGTTAACCATTGTTCACGTGCTTGACGTGGCCATAATTTGGCTGTACTGTTATAAAGACAGTATCTTAGATCACTCAGAAAGCTTTGCGCTCAGATTAGGCATAAAAGGCTTTGAGATCTTGGGATACAGTTGATAGTTTTAGAAGCAGAGTTACTTAATGCGTTGCAAAAAGAGTTATTGAATTTTCCAACAAAAAACGGTTATCTTGAAAAAGAAAAGCAACTGTTTAGTCACACTTTTTCTCTTGTGAATTGACAGTTCGTCAGAGAATGATGATCTGTGAGACTTTCAGAGACAGTAAACTATTTCCCCTAGCAGCAGTGTCCTGTAGGGATCGACTAAAACCAGGAAGGGAAGGGAACGCGAGAAAAGCAGGAAAACATACTAAAACCAGGAAGAGCATACCAAAACGAGGAAGGGCATACTAAAACGAGGAAGTATGTCACCCGAATTCAAGGCTGCGAAAAACTCAAAAGCTGTACCGTTCCCTTCCTCTGTTTAGTATTCTTCGAGGGGTCGGGAACTTTTCAGACCTAAAGTTCACCATCCCTTCCTCGTTATAGAATTATTATAGTTGTTGACCCCTCGCTGGACTCGGAGGATTTTAGTTGCCTACCGTCAGAACGAGAAAAAAGATGAATTACAATTTTTATAGTTGCCGACCCCCTACTAAACTTAATGCCTACCCATGTCAGGATACTAAAACGAGGAAGGGATGGTGCACTCTGAATTTGAAAACTTGCCAACCCCTCAAAGAATACTAAATAGAGGAAGGGAACGGCGCGGCGAATTCTGGCGACAGCCTTCCTCATTTTAGTATCCCCTTCCTGGTTTTAATATGCCTTCCTGCTTTTCTCGCGTTCCCTTCCCTTCCTGGTTTTAGTCGATCCCATGTCCTGTAGAAAGAAAAAAAAAAACCATAGCAGGGAATAGCAACACTCACGACCCCTCAGAGCTTTAAAAAAGTAGACAAAGTGTGTCCCGAAACACCCAAACCTTTTCTTGTCAGGGAGACAACAAATATAGCATTGAACAATACAAAGCTGATTAAATCTCACGCATTTGAGATCCCAAAAAGTTAGTGAAGGAATATCTATTGCTTCATTAATTTGTCTGTCCGCACGGTTAATCTCAAGGGGTTTGAGGTATTATGGATGAATGAATGAATGAATGAATATATTGCACAAAAAACCCATGGGGCCATGGCCACAAAACAAAAAGAAAAAAACAACAAACTACAAAAATCGCTCTCAATGGGACAAACCAACGCGGAGGAATCTAGCCACCTTACGGATATCCCCCATATTTGTACTTCCAATCTTTTCTAATAGACACTCCTCCCTAGTAATTCACACCCCCAATACTTCGACCCTTAAATCACTCAATCCTTCACATACACACATAAAGTGGAACACATCCTCATCCATCTTTCCACACATCTTTCAAAAGTAAGGGCCATTCTTAAACAAACTTGTTGTAAGCATCCATTGTGTCACAGCATAGGAGAAGGTCTAGTTCGTAGAAAGATGTCGTATTTATAATGAACGTGTCCGAAAGCTTTTTGGTGCTGAGAATGCTGCATTAATGCTGCATTTTTTTTCCTTTTGTTTCCCGAAAGCTGTTACCTTTTTTTCTTTTTTGATACTTCTAGAATACCAAAATTTAAGTCAGGAAGAAGAAGAAGAAAAAACAATTAGCTGTATAAAGCTGAAAAAATGGATCAGCTATTGATATCCAACCTTCTTATCTTCCTTTCTTCGTTGGCCATCATCGCCAGCTGTCTTAGAATTTGGAATGTTTGCCGAATTGCCAGTTGTCTTTTGAATTTGTTATGTTTGCCGCCGAAAACACTGACAGAATCGCCGTACTCTCCGGTATCTTCTTGAAAATTCAGCATAAAATTTAGCATTCTTGCTGAATTTGCGATGGATTTTATGCTGAATTAATGCTGCATTAATTGAGCGAAAATTTAAGTCCGAAAGCGAAATGCTGCATAAAATGCTGAATTAATGCAGCATTTTATGCAGCATTTCGCTTTCGGACTTCTGGGGAAGAAAAATGTTGGTGACCTTGGTCGGTTTGGGAGGTTCCTCAAACAGGCTATTGAGAATCTGGAGCGTTTTTTGGTGTTAATATTGTGTTTTTGAGTGTTATTTGTGTTTATTTTGTTTTCCTGCCATGGCTCCACAGTCTTTTTGGAAATAAATTATTTCATTCATTCATGCTGAAATCGTATGTGAACATTTATTGTTCTTCTCTTAGTGAATGTAAACGTTTTGTTCTGAAATCAATTAGAGGTTCGATGTAGGGATAAGGGAAAATACTTCTGCTACGTGTGGAGTTTCTTTCCTCACCGGGCGGGGTCCCGTCAGTACCGCAACACGTCAGTTGACATAAACGTCAGTTCGCCACAGAATTCCGTCAGTACGCCAACATTTTCCGACAGTTCGCCTACACGTCAGTTGACCCCCAAAAATCCGTAAGTTGATCAACACGTCACTTCACCAACACGTCAGCTGACCAACACGTCAGTTGACCTACACGTCAGTTGACCAAACGTCAGTTCGCCTACTGTCAGTTGACATAAACGTCAGTAGACCTTCACGTCAGTTCACCTAATCCTAAAATCCGACAGTTCACCTACACGTCAGTTCGCCCACCGTCAGTTCGCCTACCGTCACTTCACATAAGCGTCAGTTGGTATAAACGTCAGTTGGCATAAACGTCAGTTCACACACATTTTCCGGCAGTTTGCTCACATGTTGTTGTTGATGGGATAGTTACGGAAGCTCGCCCAGGGGATTAATAAGAGAAGCCGGCAATTCACTTTTAATGAGGGCAAAAATCAAGTCAGGAGCCTCTCGTCAATTCTGACAGTTTTGGTTCACGTTACGAAAGAAAGAATACGGTTGGTAGACACCAGGGAAAACTCTCATTGTAATCGATAGCTTCGCTAAGCTGGGGTCAGGGAGGCGAATAAAGACAGTCGGTTCTGATAAATGTATTTTGAAGAGAGCTAGCTTACAACTTCAAGATATAAGTACTAATTGCTGGGCAACTAAAACACAATTAGATTTGTATGGCACTTGCAGAATATACGGATTACTTTTTGGTCGGCCGGTCCACTCTTCTCGAGTTAGGGTACTTCCAGAACTTCTAGGACGATGAAGCTTGGCACGCATATTAGGGACCCGACCACACTAACTCAGAAATAGTCACTTGACCGATCCGACCATCGTGACATGCATAACTTTCGAATAGGTGATCGGATCTTAATGAAACTTGATATCTAGAAAGACCTTGTGTCTCAGATGTCTCATATCAAGTCCGGACTGGATCTGATGAATCGGGGGGGGGGGGGGGAGTTGGAGGGGGGAACCGGAAATCGTGTGAAACTCTTAAGAGTGGAGCGATCGGGATGAAACTTAGTGGGAAGAACAAGCACAAGGTCTAGATAAACAACTGACAGAACTGGACCGGTTTCGGACACTGTGGGGGGAGCTGGAGGAGGGTTCCGGAATTCCGGCGATACGTAGTTAATGTACTTCTAGGTGGACTAGGACGATAAACTTGGCCGGCAAATCAGGGAACCGACCAGATTAACTTTGAAACAGTCACTCCCCCATCCGACAATCGTGGGGGGAGGGGGAGACGGCGGAATCCTAGAATTAGTGGCATGCATAACTTTCGAACGGGTTATCGGATCTTAATGAAACTTGATATCTTGAAAGATCCCATGTCTCAGATGTCCCGTTTCAAGTCCGGACCAGATCCGATCAACTGGGAGGGGGGGGGGGGTCGGAGACCGGAAATCTTGTGACACGCATAGAGTGGAGCGATCACGATGAAACCTGGTGGGAAGTACAGGCCCTAGTCCTAGGTACGTTACTGACAGAATCGAACCGGATTCGAGGGGGGAGGGGTGTCGGGAATTCCGGTGATCATGAGTTAAGGTACTTCCAGATGTGCTAGGACGATAAAACTTTGCTGGAGTATTAGAACATCATTGGGCTAGAGATCACCATTTCTTAAAGAACTCATCTTAACCGCAAAATACAAAAAAACAATTTTAAGCAAAATTTACTTTTTCACGATCGCCATGAGTATATGATCCTTTTTGCCTCAAGGGTTTTTCTTAGAAATTAAATTTCAGCGCCCTTAAAGTGCGCATCTTAACCAAAAAGTGGAAACAGTACTTCTGACCATCACTTTCATCTGACGCAGCCTTGCAAGTGCCATATGAGCTTCCAGCTCTTGTTTTTTTTCATCGCTGAGGGATAGCTAGGCCTATGAGACTACTTACTGCGTCATAAGTTCACACAAAATATGTTTTTGGAATATAAACTTTTGAAATCCACGATGGGTTGACTACTTCAGCATTTAACCGATAGGCCTACTCAAGAAACAACCAAGGTGTTGCTCCCGGCTATAGCCATTTCTTAAAGAAATCGCATGGATTTAGTAGTTTGTCAGTTTTCGTTTTATCTTGTTTTTGATTGGTTTATTTTATGTGTTAGTTTACGCTTCGATATAACTAATTGATCTCGCTTTTGTTCGATATTTAATTTGATGACCTTTATTATTAACATTTTTTATGAAAGGATCAAACCCGTTCAACTGAAAACAATACATTTATGATGCGATAACTTATTGATCTCGCTTTTGTTCAATATTTAATTTGGTGATATTTATTATTAAAAGATTTTATTAAAGGATCAAACCCGTCCAACTGAAAACAGTACATTTATGAATCAACCCACATCCCACATCTGTAATGCATACTCTGAAGTTATTTTACCTCGATCATGCACCTGAAGGTTGAGGCGAACTTAAAAATCTGTGCTTGGGGACGTTTTGTCGTGGGGACGTTTTGTCACGGGGACGTTTTTACACAGGGACGTTTTTTCATGGGGACGTTTCTTCGGTATGCCATTTTATACATCATTATTAATTAATGCTGCAACTTTTCCATGAAAAAAAAGAAAATCAGACATGATTTGACTGAGGCACCAAGATTAATTTTCTGTTTTCTACAGTGTCCGTTACCCAAAGAGTAGTCAGTTTGAGTACAATGCTTTACTTAACAGTCCTTTTTTTTTTTTTTTCTTGTTCAGCTAGCTATCCTCTAAGATGATGTGCGAGGGATAAATATAAGTTCGGTTATTTCGGTTGCACTTCCGGCAAACCGTCCTCAAATATAATCAGTCCCACAATTGGCGGGTGGTTCCCAAAATCATCACGATCTTTGTGCCCACTCTCACAATGCCCGCGATTAAAATGCCCACGATCAAAATGCCCACGACTCGAAATGCCCACGACCACGAAATGCCGGGGCCTCAAATGCCGACATTTCAAAGTGGTCACAGGGGAAGCAAATATCGTCCTAGTTTACAATGCCGACGGCCGAAACTGTCCACAGGGGAGTCCAAGATCATTATGGACAGCGGACTACGAGATTATAAGGGATAGGACTAACAACGGTAAAGGCTTCAAAAGGAATTCCCCTCCGACTCCCCCCCCCCACATTCATCGGATCCGGTCCGGACTTCAAATAGGTCATCCGAGAAAAGGTCTTTCCAAATATCAAGTTTCCTTAAGATCCGATCACCCGTTCCAAAGTTATCCACTCCTCAAGTTTCCGGATTCCCCCTCCCTCCACTTCCCGCACGGTGGTTGGATCGGGAAGTTGACTATTTCAAGGTTAAACTGGTTGGATCCCTGACTTGCCTGCCAAGTTCCATTGTCCAAGCCCACCGGGAAGTAACTTAACTCCGTGTCACCAGAATTCCGCAAACCCCCTCCAACTCCCCCCACAGTGCACGAATCCGGTCCGGTTCTGTCAATGATGTATCTGGGGCTTGTGCTTGTCCTTCCCACCAAGTTTCATGCCGATCATTCCACTCTAAGTGTGTCACATGATTTCCGGTTCCCCCTCCGACTCCCCCCCCCCCCCCCACCTGCATTCATCGGTTTCGGTCCAAACTTGAAATGTAACATCTGAAACATGACGTCTTTCCACATATCAAGTTTCGTTAAAGCACAATGGGCACTTCTAATGCTTTACTTTGTATTAAATGCTTCACAAAGAAACATTTCCGACTTTATTTAGAAGGCGCTACGAAAATCGGCCGTTTTCTTGTTATCCCTTATCTTAACCTCTCTGGCATTTCGGCGATCCAAATCTTAGGAGCTGGGATATCGTGGCAGGAAATTCAAAAACTCCCAGCAATGCTTGATCGAAAAGGATATATTTGAGATGTCATCAAAGTCAAGCCGCAGATACAGTTTACCTGATTGTTCTAGTGTTTCATCAGAAGTTCCATGGCTTAAAGTGCCTATTAAAAGTTTTTCTTTGTGGAATAGTGTTGTGAGCTTGATTAGCTTGCTTTGTAAAATGTACCAGAATATGCAATAAGCTTATAAAAAATAACATAGCTACAAAAATCATTAAAAAACAAATAACCTATTCAAATTTGAATTATACAAGCTGATTTATGGATAAAATAAAGATCTACTAAGTATTATAAGAAACATCACTTCTATCTTTGTCCAAGCTAGTAAATTGAGCATGTACTGGCCCAAAAAATTACGCTTTGAAATATCACAGAGAGGACTGTTGAAAAAGCTGCTGATCTAGGGGGCAAGCATTGTTCCTAGGTTGTTACAGCGTGTGTTTGGGGTAGTTTGATGTGCCCATTGAACTTTAAGATCCGATCACCCGTTCGAAAGTTATGCATGTCACTAAATTTCGGATTCCGGCTCCCCTCCTTCCCCCACGATGGTCGGATCGGGTAAGTGACTATTTCCAAATTAGTTTGGTCGGGTCCCTAATATGCCTGCCAAGTTTGACTGTCCTAGCACATCGCAACCCTAACTCGCAAACACCGGACTTACTGACCTACCGACCGACCGACCGACAGCAGACGGAAAAGTGATCGGTATATGGCACTTGGCCAGAAGGCACTCATTTTTGATTGCCGAAAGCCTAACTTTACCAGCAGAGGCATCACAAGCCGAAATGTATGTTAAGGGGAAAAGTATTTTTACTGACCGACAGGTCATTTTTACAGATTTTTTTTTAAGCAAATGGTTTTACAAAAAAAAAACCTCCAATTTATCCAATCGTGGGCATTTTGAGTCGTGGGCATTTCGAGTCGTGGTCATTTTGAGTTTTGGGCATTTTCAGCCGTAGACATTTTGAGTTGTTGGCATTTTTAGTGGGCATTTTGAGTCGTGGGCCTTATGATCCTGGGCATTTTGAGTGTTATCCCAATTGGCCACGTGCTCCCGGTAAGCTTGACGAATGTAAGGTTTGAAGCCAAGCTGACCATTCATTACGAACGAAATAGAAAACCGTTATTTTCGGATTTTTTTTCTTGATCAGCTAGTTATCCCTCTAAGATGATGTGTGAGGAATAAATATAAATTCGGATATTTCGGTTGCACTTCCGGCAAACCGTCATCAAATTTTAAATACATTATTTGATGCCAAGAGCAGAGCTTCCACTCCTGCTGTCTTTCAAAGTAGAATACTGTATTTCAAACAATTCTACATTTCAATTTTCTAATCTACTGTATCTTCATTTCTACCGTTGTTGGCCTTTTAATAGTTTTCAAACTCAAATTCAAATATTTTATTGACCTCCAAGATCATAGAGTATAAAGTGAAATAAATACACACAAATTGGCCCAACATGTAATACTACTAAAAAAACAATCTGGCCAAAAAATACTTAATACACAAGAAAATAAAATTATACACACGCGTTAAACTATAGTAACTCTTTAACCGCTAAATACAGGTTGTGAGTAAGAGAAGACATTTTCGACAGAAACTTTTGTTGCTTTTTTCGTAAAATTTGAAATGGATCTTTCAAATGGTACAAATTTATAGCAGATGAAGTAGAATGGAATTTTGAAAGTCGAAACAAAAATTTACCAAAATTACAAAAAGTAGTTTTAATATGAGTAATATTAGAGTTCTAATCTTGTTTGTCTTTCAGGCGGATTACCAAGTAGAAAATACATACATCTTAAATTTTTTTGTCTGTGACACACTGTTGTTTGGAAAGCAATCTGGTCGATTTTTACCATGAAAGACAGACTGGTTCAGTCTGTGTTAAAACTGTCTGTATTTAAGTAGAAAAATTTACATTTTTCATTTTTTTTGGTAAATAATGTGTACAAGGGGTACGTCAGCTACTATGGTTTGGCAGCGATATTGGGCCCTTCTTGGCAAGGGTCATCGTCAGGCTGTCAATCTTCATCGCTGCCAAAGAATCGTAGCAGACGTACCCGTTGTATGCATTATTTGAATATATTTTTCGAAGTCAGCTTGGGCTCAAGGAATATTTTTTTTTCATGGCACTTGCAGCCTCTGGCTGAAGTGCCATATACCGATCACAATTCCGTCCGTCGGTCTGTCGCTCGGTCCGGTGTTTTTGTCACACTTTTTCGAGTTAGGGAACTTCCCGATGTACTAGAACAATGAAACTTGGCATGCATATCAGTGACCCGACCAACAAACTTAGAAATAATCAGTTTTCTGATCCGACCATCTTGGGGGGGGGGGGAGTGGAGGGCGGGGGAATCCGGGAAATTGAGCAGTGTGTAACTTCCGAACGGGTGATCGGATTAGAATGAAACTTAGTAACTGAATAAATTATATATGTCTGATGTCCCTTTTAAAGTCTTGAACAGATTCGATAGCTAGGGGGGAGTTGGGAGGGGGGGGGGTGGAGACCGGAAATCTCTAGAATGGTTAGAATGGAGGGATCTTAGTGAAACTTACTGGGAAGAACAAAAATCTGCTCCAGGTTAATCTTTTACACAGTTGGACTGGATCCGGACACTTGGGGGGTGGGGGTGTAGGGGGTTTCCCGGAATTTCGGTTTTTGGGGATTTTCATGACGAAACTTGGCAGGCATATCAGGGACCCGTTCAAACTGACTTGGAAATAAGAAAAAAATCTTCGATATGATAATCTTAGGGGGGAGTGGAGGGAGGGACATCCTGAATATTCAGTCATGCGTAACTTTGGAGCGGGTGATCAGATTCGAGTGAAATTTAATAAGTGAACAGAGGACGTTTCTCTCTGGTGATCTTCGTCATTTCCGGATCGGATCCGACAACTATTGAGGGGGGGGGGGGGGAAATACTAGACCCGCTTAGACTGGTGTGATCGGGATCGAACATTGTAGGAACAACAAACAGGTGCTCTGGGCATCATTTACAGAGCCGGATTGGCTCCGGGTATTGTGGGTGGAGTTGGAGGGGGGGAGGGGGTCTGGGATTCCGGTGATCGCGAGTTAAGGTACTTCCAGATGTGCTAGGACGACGAAGCCTCGCTGGAATATTAGATATTCAACAAGATTTGCTTAGAAATCGTTACTTCCCAAATCCGATTATTACCGTACCAACCTTGACCGCAAAGTAAGAAAAATAATTTTATGCAAAATATGTATGTTCATGATCCCCAACAGCCCATTATCATTTTTTCCTCAAGGGTTTTGCTTACAAATGAAGTTCTAGCCCCCTTACAGTGCGCATCTTAACCGCAAAGTTCTTTTGATGAAACAATATATCTTAACCCATGCAAGCCATATGAGCTTACAGCTCTTGCTTTTTTGTTGTTGTTTTTTTACCAGAAAATAGCATTTTTTCGGAATTATTGGAATAATAGCTGTTTCTGGGGAGACTATTTATTGATGTTAGGAATTTTTGTCAGCGGCCCACAGTATATATATAACGTGGCTCTATATTAGAAACTCTTTATTTTAGCAGACACAAATATATTTTTTTTACTTTTTTAATTTATTCTGAAGGGGGAGGTTGAAATTAAAAGGCTCATCAAGCACTAACTTGTGAATGGGACTGGTGATTGCATAACTATCAATTAACAGAAAATTCTAGTTTTACCTACTATTTTGGAGGGCTACTACTTTTTGGGATCCTGTGCCTATGACTTCGTAAAAGTTGTCCGTCTCTTCGTCTGTTAGCACGATATCTCTCGAAGGGGCTGAGATGTTTCGTTCAAATTTGGCATAAAGACTCTTTGGGTCAAAGTACAGGTCATTTTCGAAAATGGTAGCCCTATATTTAGGGGTCCGGAGGGGGTCAAATTAAGGGACGAAACAAATATTTTAGAATCTAATAAGATAATCGACTCAGAGATAAGGAGACATGCTGAATCCGAATATGAAAATTATTGTCTCGCCGGACCGTTCACCGTGAATCCGGCAAAAACAGGAAAATTTGTGAAAAAGAAAGGTTTAATTTGAAGTAGATTAGAGGTTCAATTTAGAAGTAAGAAGACACACTAAACACGTATTAAACATTTTTTTTTTCCGGACAAGTAGTTCGCCTGGGATCCGGCCCAAACCGGAAAATTTGTATAACGTAAAGTTGAAAGTTGTATTTGAGCTTGATTAGATGTTCGATTCAGTGGTAAGAAGACATGCTGCATCCTTATATGGCAATTATTTTCTACCCGGACATATAGTTCGCCCGGAATCCGGCTGAAAAAGTAAAGTTTTAAAAAAGTAAACGTTTTATCTGAAGTTGTTAAGAGGATGGGTGTAGTGGTAAGGAGGCATGCTGAACTTCTGTGTCAATATTCCACGCCAGACAAATAGTTCGGGCTCCGGCCAAAACCTGAAGATTCGTTAAAAGTTAAAGTTTTATCTGTAGTATATTGTAAGGTAGTATTTAGTACATAACGGACAAGAAGCTCGCCAAGAACCCGGCAGAAACAGGAAAATATGTAGGCAGTAAGGCAGCTGGAAGTTCTGATCAATTTCGTCAAAGTATATACGACCTATAGGAGTAAACACGCACGCTGAATCCATGTCTGAACTTGGTTTTCTCAAATGATTAGCCATTGACCTTAATCTGTTTCTAAATTCCAGTAAAAATTTTCAAGAAGTTTGGCGAAGACCGGATCCAACTGTCTGGATCAGATATTAAAACTGTGCGATCCCGTCGAGACCTTTGGTCTTGTTTGAAGATAATAAAAGGAAGCACTGACCAAGAGCCAAGAGAAAAGAGTTCGTCCCTCACTGTTTCCGGTACCCTTTCGGAAAAGATTGAGAATCACTGGCAAATTTTGGTCCTTCACCTTGCGATGGTTGTTAAGCCCTGATTTGTGTTTAATTATAGGTTCACCTCATATTTTTCAGTTTCCGTTTGACTAGCCCCGTCTGCCGCATCTGATTGCAAGCTCCCGGTGATTCTGAACTAATTCTACCCTCATCAATATGCGCAAATGTCGGCTTCTTTTAATTAATCCCCTGGGTTTTATTCCCTCTACTTAATTGCTTTCGGTGACCCAGTCGACTTCGAACTAATAGGCGGGTCTGAATCTCTGCGGGTGGTGACGGATTTGTAGGTGAAGTGACGTTTATGTCAACTGACGTTTATGTCAACCGACGTTTATGTCAACTGACGTTTATGTCAACTGACGTTATGTCAACTGACGTTATGTCAACTGACGGTAAGCGAACTGACATGAAGAGGAACTGACGTGTAGCTGAATTGACGTGTTGTCGAACTGACGGATTTCTAAAATAGGTGAAATGACGGTGACTGAACTGACGTTTATGTCAACTGACGTTTATGTCAACTGACGGTAGGCAAACTGACGTGAAGTGGAACTGACGTTTAGATGAACTGACTTGTAGGCGAACTGACGTGTAGAGCAACTGACGTGTAGGGGAACTGACGTGTTGACGAACTGTCGGATTTTTCGTTTTGGCGAACTGACGTGTTGCGGTATGGTTAAGAAGGCATGGTTATCCAGATCAGATCATTTGTTCCCCCGTAAATGGGGAGAAGGAGGCGATTGTAGGGATGTAAAAAGGTCTCCAGTAAGATTGGTATACTGAAAAAAAAAAAATCACAATAAGTGGCGAAAGACAATTTGTTCTCGCCGCCTCAGGGACAATCTGGTCGGTATTCTAGCAAAAGTGTAATCAATTTTGTATCAATTTTGTTAGTAGTAAAATTGTATTGTCGAAGCGACCGCACTAATTTGTCTCTAAGGACTGTTTGTATTGCAAGTTTGTAAATTTTGGTAAATTGTTGGACCCTATTGTCTGTATCAACAAGTTAAAAATAGTCTCCTCTGGGATCCCATGGAAACCATTGGTCTTGTCCGTTATGCAAGAACCGTTTTGCCTTTTACGATACCTTAAATATGAATAAACGGCATTCAATTTCGACACTAAAACCTCGGACACTTTTCTGCTCATGTTCCGGGTTCCGAAATGCGTCTTCCGAATCGTCACATGGCATTGCAGACTTGAAGACTTGGCAGGGAGGACACAAGCTTACCGGTCGTAACTCTCGTATGTTTACAAGATATTAGTTGCGATTTTGTTCGACTTTAGCTTTTAGTATTTTTTAGGCCTTTTTGAACATTTTCGCGTTTTTGCAAGTCACCGTTTCCACTAAGAACTCCTCTCTTTTCTTGAATAAAAACACAATTTTGACAAATGCCATTTTACTTGTATTTTATTTGTACTATAAACTGTCCATCTTAAATATCCGGGATAGCCTTCAAATACTGCTAATGATTTTGACTCAAATCCATCTTTTGTTGGAGTTTTGGGGTAAACTGATAAAAATTGCGAAGCAAAAGCCAAAAGGAGAGCGTAACTTGGTCACCTACCAAGTTTGCCTTTTTGCAAAAAAGCCGAGGGAAAGGCGAAAGTCGGCGTTTGCCTTTTTGACAAAAACGGGTTGTCCAACAGTGCTTAGGACCATTTTACGAAAACACAATAAAAGTAAAAAGCCGTCGAAAAGGCGAGTGAAAAGTCGAAAAAAAACGCAACTATTATGGTTATTATGTTCACTTTTCACTCATGTGTATCTCCACCGCTTGTATCTCTGTTAGAAAGCATCAGTGGGCGTCATCTTAGTGTCTACGTCAGTCGAATAACTGCTGATCCGAGAGGATGTTCAGACAGCGATCCATATCCGGAGGCCTATCCATCTTCGCCCCTTCTATGTATATGGATAAACACGGCATGGGATTGTCCGATTAATCAGACTAAATGTCTATCTGTCATTGTAATAGCATGATGAAAACAAGCTCAAGAAAATATCTATGAAGGTTTGCAGGCTGCTTGAATTAGAAGGAAGATGCTTAAAGATTTGTCTCACATTGTCCTGGTCTCCAAGTGTGAACTCAATATGATCTTATGGTAATGCCCCATAGACCGAAAAATAAATTAACGCTGCAAACCCATCTAGTCACTCTTCTGATAAATTTCTTGAGTCATTTGTGCCCCATTTGCTAATTTTTTTTAACCAGTGAAGACAGATATAATATTTTGACAATTAACCTAATAGTACATATTCATATTGCATACCGCTTCGTTATAAAAGTTGTGAGTCGTACAAATTTTAAAATGAAGTGTATATAATGATTATATTTTGTTAAAGTGGCCAGTCATGCGTTATCATGCTGTGAAACAGATACTGAGGAATAACTATGATGATTAACTTACTGATTACCATGAAGCAAAGAACAAGTGCTATAAGCTCATATGGCACTTGCAAGCATACGCAGTGGGTATGTCCTGGCACATCTGGAAGCACCTTACCCCGTGATAATCGGAAATCAGTGAACCAGAATACGCCCCCCCCCCCCCACAGTGGCCGGATCCTATCTGGTTATGTCAACGAATTATCAAGGATTTGTGATTGCTCTTCCCACAAACTTTCATCCCAATCCCTCCACTCTAAGCATGTCACGATATTTCCGCTACCATTCATTGGATCCGGTTCGGATCTAAATAGGACATCCCAGACACGAAGTCTTTCCAAATTTCAAGTTTATTAAGATAAGATATCGCCCCTTCCAAAGTTATACATACCTCAAGATTCCGGATTCCCCTTCCCTCCACTCCCCCACGGTGGTCGGATCGAGGGACTGACTATTTCCAAGTCAGTTTGGTCGGGTTCTCTGATGTGCCTGCCAAGTTCCATTATCCTAGCACATCTGGAAGTACTTTAACCCTTGACAACCGGAATTCCGGGATTCAGCCTACCCCCCACCCCTAGAGTGCCTGGATATATCCGGTTATGTCAACAATGTATCAAGCTTATGTGCTTGTTCTTCCCACCAAGTTTCAACCCAATCACTCGACTCTAAGCGTGTCACGATATTTCTGGTACCCCCCCCCCCCCTCCAAATCCCCCCACAGTTGTCGGATCCGGTTTGAACCTAAAATGGGACATTTTACGTTGTTGTTCTTTTTCCTGTGTTCTTTCCACTTATCAAGTTTCATTTAGATCCGATCACCCGTTCGAAAGTTACGCATGCCTCAATATTCGGGATTCGCGCTCCCTTCACTCCCCCCACGATGGTCGAATCGGAGAAATGACTATTTCCTAGTCAGTTTGGTCGGGTCCCTGATATGCCTGCCAAGTTTCATCTTCCTAGCACATCTGGAAGTACCCTAACTCACGATCACCGGACCGACCGACCGACCGACAGACAGACCGACCGACCGACCGGCGGAAAAGTGATCGGTATATGGCACTTGGCCGGAAGGCAAGTGCCATAAAAAGTAAACTTTCACATGCAATCCAGTAAAGGTTCGCGTAGCGTAGGTCGGTTCTGGTCGAATGTTTAGAGCGTCACATGCCAAGTTTCATCTTCCTAGCACATCTGGAAGTACCCTAACTCACGATCACCCTACCGACCGACCGGCAGACCGACCGATTCGGCAGAAAATTGATCGGTATATGGCACTTGGCCGGAAGTCAAGTGCCATAAAAAGTAAACTTTCACATGCAATCCAGTAAAGGTTCGCGTAGCGTAGGTCGGTTCTGGTCGAATGTTTAGAGCGTCACAATCGAATTTGCTGTGGGTTCCAGTTTATGATAACAATATCTTGTGTTGTTCTTTCCGTTTGTGCCATAGCGGGTGTTTGAGATCTGTCAGTCACTTATGGTCATACTCATGTCCCAAAGATTCATGTGAAATATGCCTTTAAAACCGGCTCACTTGAATTCTCCGCACCATGGTAAATTATCATGGAAGAGCCATTGGACAAGAATCAGGAGTTTAAAAAATAACAAGCAAAAGATATCTCAAGCTTTAACATTCACTTGAACCACCTTGCTTATTGCAGGCAGAAAAATTGGTTTTGAGAAGATATAATGTAATTCCTTTCATTCCAAGTTCTCAGAAGCAACTCCCAAAATTCCAAAAGGCTCACCAATTCTATAAGTTCTCTTGTAATATCGAAAGCATGTGATGGATAACGTCTTATGCCCCCCCCCCCATCCCTTGCCGGAGTTCGTTATTTGTTTAAAGAAGTTTAAGGCATTTCAATATGAAAAGTTGCGATTGCGGTCGAGAAATCCAGGTCAAAATCCACTCGAGGATACTGTATCAAAACTTTTAATTGAGTAATATGTTGCATCCTGAGAAATTCCTATAAGCGCATACCAAGTTACGAACTTGAATCACTGGGAAATCACGTCGCAGTTGCCCTTGAATTGGATGTGTGTAAGTGTGTGAGGACCTTAAAGTAAATTGGGAAAGAATAATACTTGTAAAGTAGGCATGCGGCTTTAAAAAATAAAAAATAGGTTCTTTCGACATAGATCACATTTTTCTCACCAGTCGAGTGTTCTGCTTAACCACTGTACGATATACAAATACTGATAGCGATTAGGGGTAGGAAAGAAACTATGTTAAAATTAGAACTACAGTGATATGTAACGGGAACTTCGACAAAAATGGGTATAGACTTTAAAAAAAAAAAATTGCAGTATTTGCTACTGGGATTAATCTTGTATTTACTGAGATAAGATTATCCCTAATTCGGATTAATTTTATCCCAATAGAGATAAGATTAATCCCAGTAGCAAATACTGCATCCTTATTCGGAGAAACTTTTTACAGTGTAGTGACTGGCACTGATCCTTTAACTAATTTACATGAAAGATAGAGAGATACTCGTAAGCCGGAAGCACCCACTTAGTATTTACGGCGGTGGATTCCGAAATTCTGCTCGGCGCGATTGCTGCAAGACAGAAGTTTCAATCCGCTCTTGATATTATTCAGCAGTTATCCTTAAATACTCTCTGAGCACAAGCTGACTGGGAAACATACTCCATTTAGGACGAATTCTTTGTCGTACAAATCGGTAATAAGTATATCATCATCATCATAGCAAACAATGGCTAAAAAAGGAAAGTCAGCTACAACATTCTTCAGCGACATTTCGGCACTTCTTAGAAAGAGTCCGTGTCATACTGTTCCTAGACTGGAAGAAGCGTTGATGACAGAGTTATGACAGACCAGTTACTTTGATGACAGAGCAAAATAACTCTAGAGACTAATGTAAAAACGTATCCTTCCCATGCATCAAAAGTGGGCCTCCGTCGCAACGCCGCCCAGCTCGCTTCGCGAGAGAAGCTTTAGGTAGCGTTCCAGTGAAGTTATTACAAGTTATGATGGTAAGAGGAGGGGCGATCGCCATATTGTGGTAGCTCTGGAACGAAAATAATAACTACGAGAACATACGTCGTCACTCTTACGGGAGTTCAGAACCGATAGGTATTATCACTTTGCTCGCGACCATCATAAGTAAATAGTAACGACCACAACAGTCGTAGGCTGAAAATAATAACTATTATCATAACAGTCGTAGAACGAAATTAATAACTGGGAGGAGCCAATTTACTTATTACGGCGGGCTCTAGAATGGCAATAATAACAAGAATAGTAACGATCGTAACTAATAATATGTCTCTGGAACGCTACCTTTGCAAAATGTTCGTGTGTGCAATGGCAGACGTAGAAAATAGAAAGCCAGCGCTCGATAACGCCTGGTTGAGTTTCAGTAGGGATGTTTGTGTCCTCTAGCGGAGCTAGTGTCGCTGCGACTTGACTGTGTGTCACTTTTTAAAAGTTCGCTCATTACGCTTTAGAATTATTTGGCTCTGTTTGGTGCTGACGAACATCGTACAGGAGTGTTGCATGAAGCTGCCACCCTAAACTCCTATTTTGGGGAAATGACTTAGGGAAAAAGAGTAAAGGTTGAAATAAAATTCAGTGGAGTATCCTGAAAGGAAGCTTAGAACCTTCGCTTTCTGCTGGTACCATAGTTTACTTGTAATTGTTCAAGACTAAGCTGGAGAACACAAAAGAATATAGGCACCCAAGTGATCATGAAGTCGCCCACTTTGCTAAAAATGGTATTTTGCTACATGGTGAAGTTAGAAGCCAGCTGTTTGGTCAGAGAGGTTCCTTGACCTTTTGCAAATAACAAAATTCGCTGTTTTCTTGGAATTTGCATCATTTTTCTGGGGGTGGCAGCTTCATGATCCAAGGTGGCAGGATCATGTACCATGGCCAATTGGGGGGTGGGCGGTGCCATAGTAAGGGCAGCTTCATGCAACACTCCTGTAGCTAACTTTCCATTTTTGGTCATTATGGCTCGATCCTTTCGGTCGTTGCCAAACATCATTGAAGGAGACAGAAGGAAAACCACGTTAAAGGAAGTCCCATCCCCAGTTCTTCTCTTGTGCCGCCTGAGCAAGCGACATCCGGAAAGACCACTAGCTTCACGGAAAGACTGTCAGATCAGTCAAGAATAAACAACTCTTTTTCTCCATCTTGCAACTGCTAACAAGACACTTGGGAGCCCATTAGGAAATGCCTTCTGAATCGAGCCCCCTCCTGGTTACAATCAATGGAGAACATTCTTTGTTCAATACTCTACTTTGCCAAAGATGCACAATCCGTGAGAAACTATACCACGCCGCCGTTGATGACATCACGCCGCCTTTGACAGACATGCTCTATGTTGTCGAGACAATCGGCTTGCAGTCAGAATAGAGTACAAGTTATTTGAAAAGTAACTTCAGGAGCGATGACGCCGACATCGTCAGTAGATAAAAAGAAAATGAGAATAAGGTGGTAGAGTATGATTGGGAATCGACTAAAAAGAAGCACGGCACGGCACTATATAGTGTAGTCGGTACGAGTACTAAAAAGAGGCACCAAAACTAAAAGGGCCCTTCCAGCTGTCTAGGTGAGAGGCACGAACAATGTTCTAGCGTGCCTTCTTTTATGCTCTGGAGTTACAAGCTCCCAAAATCTTCTCAAAAATAAAGTTAAATCAATGCTCTTTGAGAACATTTAAAGAAAAAAAATAATATAAAAAAAAAGATTAAAGGTAATGTCGCGGGTGAATGGTTTGTCGCGGTTAATCCCAACTGATCTTGGTCGTTTGAATCTGGAAACTGTATAGATTATGGTTATTTATAACTTGTGAGTTAATGTTTTTATAGTTTCTAGTAGAAGAAAATGTCCGACATTTGGCCTCGAGCCAAATCGGATGAGCAAAGCACATCGGGTGTTTTTATATGCAAGAAATAAAATCCTGCAAACGTTTGTCGGGCAAAACACTGAAGAAATCGAATTCTGCATGCTTTTGTCCTGCCCCAGTATTCTCGTCTGCACATCGGGTTCGTTTTACACAGAAGGAATCTAGAAGAAATAAACAAAAATCAAGTTTTTGTCGGGTGTCGGTCGACTCGTCGGCACATCGGGTTCTTTTAATACGCAAGAAATGAAATCCTGCAAACATTTTTCAGAAAAAGCACTGGAGAAATCGAATTCTGCATGCTTTTGTCGTGCCTCGGTTCTGTTATGTTAAATGTAATTTGAAATAAACAGAACTTGAACGTGAATTTGAACTCACTTACTAGTCTACTTCTACTACTTGCTAGTCTATTCTTATTACTCGTGCCTCCTGCCCCATTCTGTGCCTCTTTTTAGTCGATCCCGTACGATTGTTTATTAATTATAACGCTCGCAAAAAGACAGAAGAAAGAACGGAACGCTATCTAGACCGTTCAGTTATTGCAGCAAATGGAGTGAATCAAGACTTTTGGGGATTTCTTACGTTCTAGTAGAAGACGTATGAGTCAGAAACCATGCCGGGGAGGATATTGCGCAGTCGGGGAATTGTGAAAAGGTTCTTATACCAAAACGAATGCAAAGAAACCGCTTTGCCCCCAAATCGGCGAGTCTGGGATGTCCGGCAACAGTAACTGAGAAAAAGTTTCGCTAGTGGATTGCCGTATGGTCCTTCTGATTATCTGTGTCATCGGTCAACCCACTGTAGATTTTGAGGGAAATTCGAAGCAATTTTATTCAAGAAAATGCATCAGAATGACCAAGAACACGTGTATTCAAGGCAAAATGCGACCACTTTAATAATAATAGAACGTAAAGATGAACTATTGTATAACGAACTTTTACCATGACATACTGCTTCAACGGGTTCCAATTCGTCGGATTCCCAGTTCCCTTATATAGCCTTAGTGTTGGGCAATATTCGATTTCGATATCGAAAACGATATTTGGTAATTTGTAATCATTGTAAATGATCCAACATAAGTTACATTTATATCCGAAAATGCAGCAATATGTTCTTGGTAATTCATTTTGTACTTATTTGAAGTTTGAGTAGACACAATGTGCTTTTATGTGACGAGTTTGCTCTTAAACTTTGGTGAAACAAGACGTGTACTTACAGCGAAACATGGTCCCAAAATCGAAAGAGAAAACATCGATATATCGAAAATTCTAAATATCGCTCAACACCATATAGCCTTATATTCAAATAATAGTTGCGTTTTTCAGATACCATGGTATCTGATACCTCGGTCAAAAGGTGTTTTTGCAGTTATCGTGATATCTGATATTCAGATACTACGGTCCGACCGAGGTAACTGGTCGTGGTATCTGAAAGTCATCTCACTTTCATAATTTGTTAGATTGGTGAGAAAGAAGTTTGCCACTTGGTGATGTGACTGAATATCTGTTTTTCTTTTGGGATGACTTCGAAAAGCGCAATTTCGGCAATTGACATTTTTGCAGAGCAACCGTATATCAGATACCACGATAACTGCAATAATGAATAATTGCAGATCTAGATACCATGGTATCTGCAGAAACGCAACTAATGCATACAATGGATATGTCAGCTACGAACTACGATCCTTTGGCAGCCATATTCCGGCCCTTCTCGACAAGGGTCCGCATCAGGTTTTCAATCTTCAGGGTCAACTTCGGGGAAGGAAACAAGTCTGGATTAAATTAATTAAGCTTCTACCGATTACAAATATCTTATTCGGGCAGATTACTGTTGAATACCACTGTAGGGAAAAAAGTAGTCCTGAGATTTTATTTTTGACAAGGCCGCTCTTTTCTGCTGCACGATCGGGACGATGAAAGAATAGTTTTTTTTTTCTGTATTTTCATCAACTTTGTTTTTTTCTTGATCGCCTTCTAGTGGTTTTGTAAGCCAAAGGTTGTGGGTTAAAATCACCTTACGAGCAGGGTTGGGACATGTCGCACGATAGTGTGAATTGTCACTCTATTTTGTTTTTGTCACTCTTGTCCTACGTAGGACTTAAAATCACTCTATTTCAGAAAATGACCAAATGTGTCATTTTTGAAGCAGGGACTCCGACCAGAAGTGACTATTTCAAGTTTTTTTCATGAAAGTAAATTAAGATGTGTCATTTTTACAGAGATGATGCCGACCAAAAGTGAACATTTCATGAAAACAAATTTCACTCCCAATTCACTCTCTGTTTTGGGCCAAAAGTCACTCTCTAAATATTTTTGATGTGTCAACCCTGCTTACGAGCACTTTTAGCTTTCAGTTCTGTTAATATCTTTAATCATTTCAGAACGTTCAAGATTTTCACTAGAAATACATTACTGAGGGTATGGTGCAAATATCACATCAAAATTAATATTGCGCTTTCAGTAAACAACTTGAAAAACAAAACCAATCCTTGCAGAAATGCTTTTACAAGAAATCAGTACTTTTTACAAAATTTCGTTCGCAGCTTGCAGTGGGGTTTCCCAGTTTAGTTTCTAGATCGGACAATGGTTACTACACCTAGCTATTTGTGTAATTAAGTGTTGACCAATTGTTGTTGTTGTTGTTTGGGGTTCGACGCGTTCGGCCGAAAGTTCATATGCATTCGTGTCACTCGTCCTTGCAGAGCTTTATATTCACTAGCCTGTTTGGGTATCACTCCAATATTTTCACTGATTTCGTCTTATGTATATCACTTGTCTTACTGGTTGGTTGGGGTTGTATTGCTGCGGCAAATACCTGCGTCATAAAAACAAATATGTCAAAATATGCACTTTGTCGTGAGCATGTCGATTCATTTATTCAAACAATGTTTACAACGGATACGTCAGCTATGATTCCCCGAAGTTGAACCAGAGGTTTGACAGCCTGACGAGGACCCTTGCCAAGAAGGGCCGAAATATCGCTGATGAAGAACCATAGCTGACGTATCCGTTGTAAACATTGTTTGAATAAATGTTTAAAAGTCAGCTTGGGCTCAAAGAATATTCATGTCGATTCATTAAACAAGTTGACCAATTTGACCAATTTGACCAGTAAACTTGTAGTCTGAGTCTACAGTTCACTTAATCTGCCCTTTGAGTTCTTATTTAGGTCAGTGATGTTGCCAAGACCAAAATGTCAAGATCAAGGCCAAGACCAAGATTTTAGCCCTGCTACTGAGACGAAGGCCCAGAATTTAGCTCTGGTATTGGGACCAAGACCAAGAAAGTCTCTTTTATTAGATTGAGTTTGGAGTTGCGTGACTAGCCTGTCTATGGGATATTAATGTGAACTAATTAAGCTATCATATTTCTGCCAATATAAATACAACGTAAAATTTATATCAAACATTTCTCTTGCAACATATATACCAACCCTGTTAATAAATTATGGGACATCTTTGCACTGTCGGATCCAGTTGAATAAAAAGTCCTCGGCTGAAGACTCGCTCTACTGGTGTTGGTGTTTATTAAGTAAGTAAGTAATTTATTTATAACCCGCCATTTTGAAAAAGCGGATTAAATTAAAGAAAATAAATAAAACACATGAACACACAGACAAAGACACTTAATTTTCAATCTTCGGCCAGGAAGCTTTTTTTTTTGCACACAAAAAGCGTTTCCCGAAAATTATGAAGCAAAAAGGGGTTGGTCACCCCTTTTACAATCGTCTTTCTCTTACATGTCTTAAGGCACTAAAATCTTAATTAGGAAAGGAAAGGTGTCAGATTTGTTCTTTTTTGGACGCCAGGTGCGCTATCGTAAAGAAAACAATGACTTGTTACTTCTTTGTGTACGTTTATCCAGGTTTGTTTTGCTATTTTTAATTCCTCTTAGGCCTAACAGTGTTTGAAAATGTTTAAAATTCCTCTTCCCCTCTTTTTACTTTACCCAGCTCTGTTCTGTCAAGCGTCATCTAGTTTGTCATTTCTTGCTTCCAACTTTAGTGCTGAGTGCTGGCTGTCATTTCCTCGGGGCTAATGCGCGACTCGATATGAAGTGAAAGCCTAATCGCTAATTCACCCATGAGATAACTTATCCCCAGATCTCACATGTGATTGTTATTGTTCTTCTAGCACGTCATGGTGGCAATTCGTCATCGGATTTTATGATGGACGTATTGTTCGAACTGCCCGTTACCTTACAGAAGTAAAAGAAACAGTTTTCCTATCACTGCTCTTTTGACGCCGGAACTTACGAACAGCGGACCAGTGACCACTACGAGACTTGTTACAAATCTGAAAGATTTGTAAACGCGTACTTTGCTACAGAATGTTCCTTGATAGCCTTGATAGCCTATTCTGTAACTGAACTTGTCAAGCCTTCCATACATCATATCTCAAGCAGTGCTTCCACTCCAGAATTTTAAAAACGTAGACATGATTGAAAAACCGGGAGAAATCAGGAGATTCAGTAATACAAACAAGAGCTGGAAGGTCATATAGCACTTGCAAGGGTCAGAGAATTAAAGTAGGAATTCATCAATTCGTGGGTTTGTTGTGATAATTTATAAGCAAAACTCTTGAGATAAGAATCGTCATGGGTACATGGAATGTATTGTTCCATGGTAATGTATTTTTCGTAAAAGCTATTTTATTTGTGCATTTGGCCGTGATGATGCACGCTTTAAGGGCGATAGAGATTCATCTGCACAAATGATGATAAGCTCATTGGAGTCATGAAACTCTATATTTGCTCAAAATTTTAGATTGTATTTTAAGAAATTCAGTTGTAAGCAAAACCCTTGAGGCAAAAATGATAATGAGACCTTGGGTATCATGAATATATGTCGTTTGGTTTTAGTATTTTTTTTAACTTTCCGGTTAAGAAACGCACTTTAGGGGTGCTAAAAATTAGTTTTTGAGCAACACCCTTGAGTTAAAATGTATACTTTGCTTTAAAGTATTTTTTGTACTTTGTCGTCAGGCTTAGTACTTTAAGGTTAAGATTAGTACTTTAACGGATGGTTGGATCTGAGAAGTGACAATTTCTAAGCCAATCTTGTCCAGTTTCTAATGTTCAGTTTCACCGCCCTAGTACATCTATAAGTTCCTTAATTCGCGATCAACGAAATTCCGCACCCTCCCCCACCAACTCCCATCACTGTGCCCGAACCCGGTCCAGTTTTGTCACTGCTGTATGTAGTTCTTGTCCTTGTTCTTCCCACCAATAGTAATCACAATCGCTCCAATCTAAGCGTGTCGAAATATCCCCCCCCCCCCCCTGTATTCATCGGATCAGCTGTCCGGACTTTAAACGGGACATCTGAGACATGAGGTCTTTCAAATATCAAGTTTTGTTAAGATCCGACCACTCGTTCAAAAGTTATACATACCCCAACTATGGTTTGGTCGGAGAACTGAGAATTTGGAGAATTTCTAAGCCAATTATGTCAAGTCTCTAATGTTCAAGCCAAGTTTCATCGTCCTAGCAGATCTGGAAATACATTAACTCGCGGTAGACGGAATTCCAGACTCCTCCCTAAACTCCCCCCACTGTGCCCAAATCCGATCCGGTTCTATCACTGACGTATCTAGTTTTTGTGCTTGTCCTTCCCACCAAGTTTCATCCCAATCGCTCCACTCTAAGCGTGTCACAAGATTTCCGGTTCCCCCACCCCACATTAATCGGATCCAGTCCGGACTCAGATTTCCGGTTCCCCCACCCCACATTAATCGGATCCAGTCCGGACTTTAAATGTGTCATCTGAGATAAGAGGTCTTCCCAAATATCAAGTTTTGTTAGGTTCCGATCACCCGTTCCAATGTTATACATTCCTCAAGATTCCGGATTCACCCTCCCTTTATTACCGCCGACGGTGGTCGGATCGGGAAGTTACCCCACAGTGCACGAATCCGGTCCGTTCTGTCAATGATGTACCTAGGGCTTGCGCTTGTTCCTCCTATCAAGTTTCATCCCGATCACTGCATTTTAAGTGTGTCACATAATTTCCCGGTTCCTCCCTCCGACACCCCTCCCATATTCTTCGAATTGGTTCCGGACTTTATATGGGACATCTGAGACATGACGTCTTTCCAAATATCAAGTTTGATTAAGATCCGATCACCCGTGTCACTAAATTGCGGATTCCGGCTCCCCGCCCTCCCCCCACTATGGTCGGATCGAGCAAGTGACTATTTTCAAGTTAGTTTAGTCGGGTCCTAACAAGCCTGCCAAGTTTCATCGTCCTAGCACATCTGGAAGTACCCGAACTCACAAACACCGGACTGACCGACCGACGGAAAAGTAATCGGTATATGGCACTTGGCCGGAAGGCACGTGCCATAAAAATCATTAGGTTTATAAGGAGACGTTCTAGAAATCAGAAGTTTCTAAGAAGATTTTATTGGGAAGGCATTTGTATTTAAAGTTTATTTGTCAAAGTGGGGAATATTTAAAGTGTAGGTGTAGAGTGGATAATGGCAAACGGATGCGTCAAATGAACTTTATTAGAGCGATATTTCGGCCCTTCTTGTCAAGGGTCTTCTCCAGGCTCAGACCACTGAAGCTGGGAAGTAAAGTTCAAATCTCAGCTTGAGTTCAGTTTCCAGCTCTAGCGATTAGAAACTGAAGAGGACCATAAGTATTAAAGTACAAGTACCCTGGAAACGACCCTCATGCAAATTATAATTAATCAAAAAGGTGATTCTTTTACGATTAAATTAGAATTTATAGCATACATTATAAAATAAATATTTGATTATTAAATATTTTTCTAGTTTTCATGGTTTTATGTCTGGTGGAGTTATGTTTCATTTGGTTGGGGTTGGAATTCTTATGAGTGGCTTTGATGATTTGCGGATCCGCGTACAGGAGAGAAAATATATACAAATTATTAACGAAAATGAGAATTATAAGTAGAAACGACTATAAGAAATTTTTGGATGGTAACTGGAAACTTAAAGAATAGTTTAAAGTTTGTATGAATATTATGAAGAGTTGATGATGTTGATGAAGAAATAGAAAAAGTACAGAGAAATTAGTCCACGGTTTAAAAGACAGGTCCTACAGCCAGAGACTTCAAGAGCTCAACCTACCAAGCCTTACCAACAGAAGAAGAAGAAGAGATGCAATCCAAACATTCAAAATACTTGACAAACAAGTAATGCCTCAACTCTTCAACTTCAGTACAGCAGTAAGGAATAGAGGGCACTCAAAGAAGATCAGCAAGCCATCCACTAGTACCCAAGCTAGAAACTAGTTCTTCACAAATCGAGTGATCAACAACTGGAACTCCCTGTCCGAGGATACTGTCAACGCAGAAACAGTAGATGCTTTCAAAGTTAAGTTGGACAAGGAGTGGTGGTCAAAAGCCTGGAAGTACGAATGGGATGCAGCGGAGTCAGCAACCAGACATTAGCTGTCTACAGACTAATTAGAAAATCCAACAAAAAAATCATCACACCACCAGCGACTCTACAGGAGCATTGGCACCTTTGTCGCTGGACAATGCGGTTTAAGGTAATTTTATGGTAATGTTTAAGAGTTTACAGAAATTTTACGGTCAAAGAGTGGGAATGTTACACCAAGTGGAGCCCATTGTCGTAGCCCAAAGAAAAAAAAATTACAAGAAAAGATGCTATGCGAGCTTCAAAAAACAAAATAAAAAATAATTAATAAGGAAGAACCTAAACGTAATTAACCGTCTCAGCACATTCCTCGTAAAGTGATACTTGACTTCCCGTTTTAATATGCATTTTGAGATGCCGCCTCTAAACCGAGTCTGTTCAAGCCCATTCCCTCCCACACAGAATCAGGAGTTAAGCGTAAGGTTGCTCATTTGAAAAGTATACGAGTGCTGGGTGAAAATAAATTCAATTTCAGTGCCGAACAGAAACGCAAAACTTCGGTGAGGAGTTCCAGCTTCCAAGCCAGGCTCGACAAAAGAATAATTAACAATAAAAAAGCTATTCGGAAAATTCAGGAGAAAATTAAGCAGAATAGCAAAATATCAGTAGAAAATCAGTAGATCATGAGACTCAAAAAAAAATCAGTAGGATCCCTAAAAAAAACGTAGATTTCCTGATAAATCAGGAGAAGTGGAAGCACTGATATCAAGGCCCATTCACAACGGGTAACTCAGTACCAGGTAGTTCAGACAATGGTTCCGTTTTTGATTGCCGTTCCTGATCTCAGTTCTTCTTACTTCTCGTTTTCGATCACCTTCCGAGTTAATTGTCGTTTTTGCTGAAACGCAGATTCGCCTGTCATGAATAAATTAACCCAACAAAATTGAAAGTCTTGGAAAGTGTGTTTGGAAACGGATAATTACCACTTGTATATTTCAACTACAAGAATTGCCTTTTTTACTGTCAAATGTAACTACCCTTAACTGACTTATTTAGGCGATTTTATGTGCCCGGATGCTTATTTTCCGTTTTTTATTCACCTGCGTCTTGAAACGGCGAAGGCATCAGTCCTTAGGCGAACTGACTGTAAAAATAAAAATTAAGCTTCGACGGCGAACTCACAGGAGAACTTATGGTCCATTTACACACTCCGTAAAATCCGAGCGTATTTTGAAATCCGAGCGTATTTTACGCACGTTTTGCGCTTGAAAAGATTTCTGGCAATACGGACGTATTTAAATACAAGGACCGATTTCTCTGACACGTCCATATTGCTAGAAATGTTTTCAAGCTGAAAACGTGCGTAAAATACGCAGAGATTTCAAAATACGCTGGGATTTTACGCAGTGTGTAAACCCACCATTACACAGGCAATCACAAACGCAACTAATGGCTCCGCAACCGGGGCTTTGCCGGTATTCTGCCGTTCGCGATTGATATTGGTGCCATTTTCGGGTACCAGCTAGTCTCGGACCCAAGTTGAAATCAGTTCAGCTTCTGATGGTACTAGCCAACCAGATTGCTTTGAGGAATATTCTGGTTGGCTCCTGCTGAACTACGTCAGACGGAATAACCATGACCTAAATCAATTTCCATTTTCGAGACAGCAAAGTGTGGATGTGATTTTATTTATTGGGCTTGGTTCGAAACTAGCCAATCAGAGTATTTCGTCAATTCCCTAAAATAATCTGATTAGCTAGTACCCTCAAAAGTTGAACTGAATTCAACTTGGGGCCGAGACTAGCTGGTACCCGAAAATGGCGCCAATGTCGATACTCAATATGACTAAGTCAAAAACACGCCAGCGATCCTCAGGAAGAAAGGAGTAAGCGTATCCGTACGACTCAAACTCAACGACTCAAATCCTGTCAATCAATCACCGCGATCTTTGCTGTGACACCACTTTTGCCTTTCTTCCGCTAGATACCCGGAGAGGCCGGAGATTTTGCATCGGCAAGTAGAAATAGTCATCAGGAGTACTGCGACCAGCTGTAAGTTGAAGAGTAAATAGTGCGAGGGGTCCTTTAAGAGTATCAAATTTTGTGCTGCTAAGCTCCAGACATTCAAAGCCCATTCATGGTGATACGATCCATAATTAGACCTTTCATACATTTAGGGCATATTAAACAGCTCTTTTTATATACCAAGATTAATCTGGAAAATTACGGTGTAATTGCGGTCTTACCGGGCTAGTCTTGAGCACCAACAGCGCAAGAACAAGACCAAGACCAAGAATTTGCCGCTGGTCTTGAGACCAAGACCAATATTGTGGACATCAGCCTTGAGACTGGTCGAACTTAATCTTACGGACGTGTTTGTACCTCTATGCTTAATCTTTTTCTATACCAAGATTAATCTGGACAATTAATTAGTATGCTAATCTCCAGACATTCAAAGCCCAGTTGTGGTGATACAATCCATAATTATAACTTTTATGCATTTAGGGCATTTTAAACAACAGCTCCGAAATTAACTACAGTGTAATTGAGGTCTTGAAGACCGGACTAGGTCTTGAGCACCGACAGCGCAAGAACAAGACCAAGGCCAAGAATTTGTCACTGGTCTTCAGACCAACACCAATATTGTGGACGTCAGCCTTGAGACTGGTCGATATTCTTACGGACGTGTTTGTACCTCTATGCTTAATCTTTTTATATACCAAGATTAAGACGAAATTTCTGATTTGGTTTGGTCTTAAAAATAAATTTAACTCGATGCTGGTTTGAATTCGCAGCCCTCGCTCGGGCTAACACATGAGAAATAACTGCAAGGGTTGAGATCCGACAGTCAATAGTTATCCATCATATAAGTAACTTTAAATAGGCTTGAAGGCCCGATGAAAATGAGTTACTTCGCTGTTTCCGAATAATCGATTTTTATCGAATGAACTTTTCCTTACGGACGTGCTTGTACATCTATTTCTAAAATATTTAGCAACTTTCGAAATCGAGGGAGAGGGCGTTCCGCAGACGTTATCTGACGCTACCTGGTCATCTCTTACACGTCATAATAAGCTTCAATTTGTTCGCCATTGAAATCCCCGCTTTTTCCAAATTCGTTGCAGCTAGGTGAATTTTGACTTGGCGTACCAGTATTCTGAAGGTCACTAGTGTAACTCGAAACCAATTGACATAAAAATAAGCGGCTCTTCAGTTAAATTTTCAAGCAAAATGCACATACAGTCGGATAAGATTTTGCGTGCAAGAAATGCATTTGAGATTCGCTTCACTTTGGAGAAACCTGGAAAATTTCAAATCGAAGGAGAAAAGTTACACCAGCTGCGAAAACTGTGCATAAACATATTTCTACCCTTCAGGAAGGCACACAAGTAAACGTCGCGGAAAACAGTTCCCATTTTATTACAGCAATGCATATCGTTTCTTCCTAAAGTCCTAGAATTAAATTCTCCTTGTATACTTTCCATTCTCTCAGGAGACATCTGGGCGATACCCTCGGGACTTGGGAGCCAGACGCCCAAACGTCCTCTCATGGCAAGCGGAGGTATTCAGAACAGGGTTGCCAAGAGCTCGACTCAAGAACAAAAAGGTGCTTTTTGACACGAATTTTGTACGTATTCCGCTGCGCAATGCGAATATTTGGTGCTTATTCTGAATTTGTGGGAACATTTCTTGCAATGCTGTTATGTTTTGCTGGTTAAAAGACTGTGATAATGATTTGGTGGCTTTTGCTGCCCTACCCATTTTCTATGCGCTACCCGTATGGACGGGGTATCCTCCTGGATATCTTTTGTATGGGGTAGATTACTTTTGTATTTTTGTTCAGTGTCTGTTTTAGTGTATGTTTGTTTTTTGTTGTTATGGACTGAAATAAAGTAGTAATAAAAAAATAAAAAAACATTTCTTAATTGTTAGATCGCAATCAGAAATAAGCTTCAGATTCTTGTACAGAGCTCATTTCCGATTAAATTGTTTTAAAACTGTTTTTGCGTAAGAAATCAGAGTAAAGTACGTGTTTTTTAGGGCGGTATAATCCTTAACTTAATCAAAGTAAACGAAAAGGCACTTTTTCTGACACAATGTTATTTGTATCAAAAGGTGTCATTTTCAGAGAAAAAGAGTCACGGTGTCACCCAGAGCCAAAAGTGTCAAAAAGCACCAACAGTGTCACACTTAGCAACACGGGCGGCCGAAAAACAATCTTCATCGAACCTACCAGTCCAGTCTCTGCTACATCAAGGCGTCTCCTAAGCTTGAATGTGCTAGTTTTCTATGCAGTAGTCTGTCCTGAAAGACTAACTCCAACCATTATTGGATATCCGAATTGGCTCTGGAGATACAAAGGGGACCAAAGTCTGAGTTAAGGCTCTCTTTAACTGACGAAAGAAAAACTACACTACATTGCCGTGTTTTCAAATGCTAGCTCCGTCAGAAGGAGATAAATCGAAAAGAGTTTGGCTATGGACAAGTCGAAGATGCAAAGTATTGTTCTGCAGTGGAAAAGTAGGCTGGCGAAAATCCCAATCGTTCGTTCCTTTTAAAGAAACCCCGCAAGCCTTCTTCCCCATCTGGGGGACTTCTTGGTGGTAGGCCAACTTAGACTCTGCGAAGATGCCTTTCCGTTAGTTTGTTCGTTTACACGTTCATTGTTCCACAAGGTCACACCGTTGCTGGATGATTGCCAATGAAGGTAATAAATATTCCTGGCATCTAGTTCAAGAACGTGGGGAAATAAATTAAGGACAGTCTCAAAGTAAAGTTGCTTGAATACTGGAATACGAGCAAGACTTTTTTCCAACAAACCATCAGAAGCGATAAAACAGCTGCCGATCGCAAACCCGTTTGCTCAACGCCCGGCATTCCATCACGTAGCTCTTGGAGTCCAGAATTCTTAAGCTTCTTCATCAGCGAAGAAACAAGAAGGCCATCTATATCAATTTTCGTTGTCATTTTGTAACCATCATCGTCATCGATAACTCTCGAAGGGAATAAGATAATTTGATGAAACTTGGTATGAGGATTTTTTGGGTCAAGGAGGTGGTGAAGGGGTTTCAGACTGAAGGACGAAAAGAAATATTTTTTAAAAGCGATTTAGGGGTGAGGAGACAAGTTGAATCTGAAATGAAAAGTTTTTTTTCGCCGGACAAGTAGTTCATCCGGAATCCAACAAAAACCGAAAATGTGAAAGTTCAATCTGGAGTGAGAGAGAGAGAGAGGGAGAGAGATACGGATTTAATACAAACAACCGGCAGTGAGACACTGAAAGGGTTGTACAAAAAAAAGGATCACGAATAAGCACTAGATAATTGTTCTAGCCATGAACGGCAGTGCCGAGGGGCGGTAACGCTCCGTGTTACATTTCACCAGTTCGAAGCCTGCCCGCTGGGGAGTTTCGTACTGATGGATTTCTTCGGAGCGTTTTGGTAGCAGGCCGCGGAACCGCGCTGACTGTGATAGAATTTGACGAAATTTTATACAGGCCAGAAGTCTTCTACTGTCGAGTCTTTCAAGTAATTAGTTCCAGTAGTGCCTGCAGATCGTACCCACTATAACCACTTCCGATGATCAGTTTTGGATTTTCTCTTTTGGATTTTCTCAATGGCCTGTGACTGCTGGTTGTCGAATGATGAGTGCCACACAACAGACACGTACTCCAAGACTGGGGGAATGTAGGATACATAAGCGTTGAGCTTAATTTCTCGTTGCAGCCCAGCCTTGCGAATCGCGTGCAGCATGAACAACCGTCTAGACCCATTCTTGGTTATTTCTTCGGTGTTTCTGGCCCATTTGATAGAGTCTTCAAGGCTAACCCCGAGGATTGACAGGGTTTTTTCACACTGGATGCCACAGTCTTCTATTTATCAATTCAAATTCGTTTATTTCCATGATATCTTTAAACAAAAATAGTGGTGGATCGTCATACATGGTCGACATAGTCAAAAATTATCACTTATATGTTACAATTATAAAGTTTTAAAACACAATCGAATAACAAACATATTTACAAAACGTGTCAATTTAAAATTCATAATTCCGATCCGATCAGAACCTTCACAAAATAGGGAACAAATGACTTGAGATACCGCTCCGCAGATTTTACGTGCGGCTTCTTGAGTTGTATCTTTGGTGAGTCTGTGCTACGGGTTGCTTTAATTTGCAGATTTGTAGTCACAGGGGGTAAAATGGACCGGTGCACATCTGAGGCCAGACATTTTTTGCCAACTTTCACTAGGAGCTCGTGTCTCCTATCAGAGAGGGTTTGCAGACGTAATGTCTTTAGGCTTTCTTCATAGGACTCGTATTTCTGCCCAAGAATGATGCAGCAAGCTCTCTTCTGAACCCCTTCCAACTTCTCGCTTTGCTGAGCTGTGAGTCCAGCGTGCCATACGGCACAGGCGTACTCCATCACAGGTCGGACGTAAGTTTTATAGCAGGTGACAAGATCACCTGTAGAGAGACCAAATCTGTTGATGCTTGCTAAGGATTTGAGCAGAAATGTCCCTTTTTTTACGAGATTTTTTGCATTGTCATGCTATTTTAAGTTGCTTTTAATAGTGATGCCCAGAATTTTTGCAGAGCTGGCCACAAGGAATTGTGTCTTGTCTTCGAGTGGAGGAGGAGTTTGTTTTGTGAAGTTAATTCTTAGGGCGACGCTTTTTTCTTCACTTATGCCTAGCTTCATCTGATCACAGTCATAGGCCAGCTGCTTGGTTACCTCTTCCAGTTAGTTTCCCAGATCGTTCAGTGGTGGCGAAAGTGCGTCGCACCACTAGCGTCAGATCGTCTGTAAACTTAGCTCTGTGAATAAAGTTCACCATAAGCTTATTGACAGCAATAGTGAAGGCCAGTGGACCTAAGCAATTACCTTGGGGTGCTCCGCATGATATTGACAGGAGTTCGGATATATTATCTTTACTCAACTACACACACTGCTGACGACCCGTAAGAAAGCTCGCAAGCATTCGAACGATGAATTTCCTGGCTCCCATCGTTGTTGCTTCACTGATGACGATTTCGTGGTCAAGGTAGTCGAATACCTTTATCAGATCAGCGATTACTACGTCAACAAAGTGGCCCGGTTCTTCGAGGTGTAGAAGTATTTCGTCCAACACATGGACCAGGTAATGTACCGTGCTGTGTCCAGGTTGAAACCCGAACTGACGAGCATCGATGTTGTCTTCAATAGCGCTGTAGAGCCAATCGAAAAGAAAGCCATCGAATAATTTGGCGAACACGGGAGTTTTTTTATATCGGTCTAAGATCTTTGACTGTAGATGCTGTTCCCTTTTTCGGTATAGGTGTGACGAAAGCAGTTTTCCAGAGGTCTGGAAAGACTCGATCTACGAGGCACTGGTTCAGGATAGCAGTGAGGGGAAGAGCAAGTTCGCTGGCGCAGATAGCAATCAGACTATTCGGTATTTCATTCGGACAGGAGGCTTTATTCAGATTGAGCTTACGTAGTCCATCTTCGACTTCTTGCGGTAAAATGACCGGGATGTTTTTTGGGCTGTCATTCTCCCGGAGGAACGCTAGCGCCGGATCTTTATTGCAGATTTGTGCAAAGTGTTTATTTACATCATTCGCCGACATCACGTCACCATCTTCCTTCAGGAGATTAAGCGGAGCCCTGTTTCTTCCCAACACTCCTTGCACATGCTGGTGGAATTTTTTGGGGTCGAGTTTAAGAAGCTTTATGATGTTCGTAGCTCTATAGATTTTTCGAGCTTTCTTACACTTACGGACGATCGTGATTCTTAGCTGCTTCGCTTTTCCCCGGTCACCATATCTGAAGCAGTCGTCTCGTAGCTTGATAAGGGCTTTTATGTCACTTGTCAGCCACGGCTTCTCTTTATCTCTTACCAAAATTTTGTTGAAACTTTGCTTGAAAGCTTTGGAAAGCATTATCGTCATTTTATTGGCGTCATTAAGTTTCAGCATTACTGACCAGTTGAAGTTACGGAGCCAGTCCCGATATTCCTTAGCCAGATCATCGGGCATTGGTTTGAATTTAAGTTTCTTTCTTTCCGTAGGTGGTACTAGTCCGTTCGGATCCCAGCAAAGAATAAGGTGGTCGCTCCTACCGAGAGGATGCTGGGTGACTGGTGTCTTGTAATATTCCTCTACGTTAGTAAAAATAAGGTCCAGAGTGTTGTTCCCTCTGGTCGGACACTTTCTGAGATCCATCCGGGCTTCATATCGCTGAAATTGCCGCAAATGGTAAGTGCACAGGTTGGATATTTGAGGCGGATCCAGTCCGTATTTCTTGCCTAAGGCGGTCTGATGATTCACGTCCGAAGCTAACGACAATTGCTTGCGTTTTCTTTCTGTTGATTTATTTTCACATGCCCAGTTTTCGAGTACACTGAGAAGTTCCCTGATCGAGCCTTCTGGGTCATCAGAGGTTACTATTATTGATAGGTCGTCAACATACTGGAATTTTCTGTATGATTTCTGGAATACTGTTGACGAAGAGAGTAAATAAAAGTGGGCCGAGTTTGGTTCCCTGAGGCACACCACAACAGACTCTGTTCTCTTCCGATAAGATGTCTTTCCCATCTTCAGTTCTAAACCTGACATAACGTTTTCTTTCTGAGAGGAAGCTTCTTACCCAGGCAATGATGTGACGTGGCAGTCCAAGTTTTTGGAGTAGAAGGGTATGGTCGACCAGATCAAAAGCTTTTGTAGCCAAGTCAACTGCGACAATCGCTGCAGCTCTCCCCTTCTTGTCCGTCAAATGCAGAACGTTGTCGGTCAAGTCAATCACATAATGAGATGTCGAAACGCGCTTCTGGTTACCAAATTGGCGGCTTGACAATTTAGTTTTGAGATTTGGTAGGATTTCATCTACTATATACTGTTCTAACATTTTTGAGAGGATCGGGGTAAGAGATATGGGTCGAAAATCGCCGGGCTCCTTTGGATTATCAACTTTCGGTATTGGAATTCCCTCGGCAGTTTTCTATGACCCTGGAAACACTTTCTGTTTCAGCGAAGCATTGGAAATATAGCAAATGGGGGTTGCGAGATCATCTGCAAACTCCTTTAATAGCTGACTGGGTATATCTCCGGGTCCTCGAGCCTTTTTTACCTGTAGTCTTTTCAGAGTGTTTGCCACTTATTCGACAGGATCTGGTTCGACTGCTTATCATCATCTACGAAATCAGAACTAAGCGGTGGGTTAGTCTGAACAACTGACGTGAATTGTGCTAACAGCTGTTAAGCAGTCCGAACTCCGGTTTATGGCGGCCTCTAGTAATGCAACATACTGTTTCGATGAGCTGATACTTCGCTCTTGGACCAAGGTTTTTCATGTTCTCCTTCATCTTGTCTTGTTTAAGAGCCTTAGCTAAGAGGATTTTTGGTACACACGGTTGCGAAGGCGTCTATATTCCGTGGAATCACGCGAGCGTTTGAATTCCTTATCCCTTGCACTCATGAGTCTTCGGATTTCATTGTTAATAAACGGTTTATCGTTCAGATGAATAATTTTTTCTTCTTCCGGAAAACAGGTTTCATACATTTGTTTTAGTTTTGAGTGAAACATTTCCGCTTTCTCAATCACTTCGTTACACTGCAGTACTTCTTACCAGTTCTGGGGTATTACTTGACGTGCAAACGCCCGAATGTTCGAGCTCTTGAGTGGACGTGAGAGTACTTTACGAGTCCTTGGAAATTTCCTAGCCACTGGCCGATTTGGGGATACCCATTTTACGGTGAGACGATCACTGCTTTCCAGGTGAGGTTCTAAACTGGGTTTTAGGTAGAGGTTGGTAGGCATGTCCGTTATTATATTGTCCAAAATTCCTCCAAGTCGATGAGTAGGTTCTTTGACAAGTACCGAACATCCTAATTGTTTGGCTAGACGTTGTAGGTTCAATTCGTTAAAGTCACCAAGAATAACAATTCTTGGATCACTGTTTTTGGATCGGATCTCGTCCAAGATTCGTGGAGAAAATCGATAAGCTCCGCTTTTGTAGAGGCCTTCTTGTACTTCGTCAGTTTATCCGGCCGCACTTTAACCCATAGGCATTCCAGATGTGTTCTTTCTAGGGAAAGTCGCTCGGATATGATTTTCTCATTCACTAGAAGTGCGATGCCGCGTCCAGCAGTTGTTGTTTGATTTCAAATGCGGTTAAACACTTTGTATTTTCGATTTGCGAAATGAACTGAGGAAACATTCTTTTTCAGTTGTCAGTTTTGTTTCAGTGATTGCAACGATATCAGGATCCGCATCACCAAGTGAAATATTCAACTCCTCAATCTTGTTCAAAATACCATTCGCATTGATTAGTCTGGAACCCGGGATGGTTCATTACTGGTGGGGTTCTGTGGTAGATGCCCCAGCCGTTTCCCTGGGTATAAGTATGTGCGAGAATCGCATCTGTTTGCTGGCCATATGGGATCCGATGTTCGTAGCGGGGATGCTGTATACCAAGACTTTGCTGGCCCATGCAAGATGCAAGGATACCCAAATGGCGCCTGAGTGGGGTAGTTCTGTCCAGTAAATAGTGGTTGTGGCTGCTGGCACGCAGTCTGATGCTGGTCGGGTAGCCCAGTTGGGGCTCCTTGACTGTTTTGTTCCAGCGCTTGAGCTGAAAAAGATGGACCCAGATTAGTCATCGGGAGTTTCTCCTTCTCGCCCTTTTTCTTGGGCAAGTGGATATACTTGCACTTTTTTCCAGCTTTGCATTTTCCACTGATGTTTTTCTTGTGCAATTCTGGGTGGTCAAATGCGCAGTTTGCGTGTTTGCACGCTCCGTCTTTTGCAACATTCCGACACACGTGGAGAAACGTGCAGGATTTACCATTTTTACATCCACCTTTGGAAAAAATGGCACAATGTCTTTTTAGTGCAAACCCTGTTACCGGCTGGGCCGTCACCGTTCGTTTGTAACACAGGCGGATCGGCAACTTGTCCAGTGCTTGCTTTGGTACCTCCAGAGAGTGGGGGAGGAATTTTCCCTCGTTTCAAAATTTCACGCACCGTATCTTTCAACTTAAGTTGTTCACGCAAAAGGTTGATTTCACGATTTTTATTTATTTGTGTTTAGCTGTTCTGCGTTTAAAAACTCCTCATCACTATCGGTTTTCGCTGCTATGTAATTGACAAATTTCTCAACCAGATCATCCTTGCGTGATTTGTCACCGGTTCCAACTAGTTCTCTAGCAGCACACAAGTCACGAAGCGAAGCAACATCTAATTTCTTTAGCGATACTTGGTTGAGTAGAATCAGGTCGTCATCTTCCATTTCTCAAACAAAGTAAGTTGTACTTATCTGATAAAAGGGGCCACGCCCACTGAGCTTCCCAGACGGGCCAAAAATTTTCGGGCAACGGCCTGGGGGAATTTGGCAAATATTTTCTTCGCAACTCAATTCAAGCGGTGGCAACACTGCACAGGGAAGTATTCATTTCAGCCATATTGCCTCAGGAATGCAAGTCCAGAAAAGGCACCAGAATGAAACTTCCTCAGCGGATTTTATGTACGGTTGGAATCAGTGAATTTTTCTCAGTCAACTGTCACCAAGTTCACCCAGATCAGAGCTGTTTTGCCACAGGTAATGATGGTTTGTTACACACAAATATACACAAGTGCCTCAGCCAGGGTTGCCGGTTATCAGTCCAGTTAGATGTAAGATTCTGGGGTAAGAAGACATGCTCAATGCAAATATGAGAATAATTTTTTCGTCGAAAAAGTAGTTCGCCTGGAATCCAGAAGTTTAGCACGAAATTTTAAACCCAATGATATAGTCGATATAGGGTGACGAGACTTGCCATCGCAGCTTTCGAACATACTAAAGATAAAGATAAGAGTGCCATCGATCAGTTTAATTATCTTCAACCGGCATTTACTGTGTCAAAAAGATGGGTCCTCTAGATAACTAGAGGCAGAGGAGGGGGTTTCGAATTAAGGGTAAGAAAAGTTACGTTTTATAAGCTAGGGAGATAGTCGTGTAAGGGTTAAATAGGCCCACTGAATCCGTATTTGAACTTAGTCTTTTGCTCTGCACTCAGTTCGCCAGGAATGCTTCAAAAATACGAAGAATTTTGTCAAAGTAAAGCACCAAGGGGTAAAACAAAGTTCGTGAACTTAGTTTCTTAGCGTAATAATCATCAGCGAAGAAACAAAAAGGCCATATATATCAATTTTCGTTGTCATTTTGTAACCATCATCATCATCATCGTAAAGTTTGAATGGCGCTGAGTTCCTCTCCGTCTATCTTTCGGCCTTTTCGGTTGTTTGTTGGTTGTTGGTTTCCGTCTGAAGCTTAGCGTCGTTGGCACCGACCGTTCTCCCCTAATACCCAGATCAAAACCTTGAAGACTTTATTTTCTGCCTGGGCAGGGAGTTAGGTGTTGGTGATGTCTTGAAATTTGTTTGGGAGTTCTAGCTCATCGCACAAGCTTTTTAGCTGTCGTGTTCTTAGCATGGCATTCAGAAAAAAAAGCTTAGAATGTTTCTTCTTTTGACATTTTCGGTTTGGGTGGCATTTTCGGTTTGAATATTTTGCACGTCTTATTTAATTTTTAATATCTTTCTGGATCGAACCTTTGATGGCTGAAATCTTTTCTCATCGTGAAAATAGACCTCTGAAGAGGTGGGCTGGTATGAAGCAAATGCTGGATCTTTGATTAGAATATCCTACGGCCAACGACTAAGTCCGAGACACACCAGTGCACCTCGGGAAGGACAAGAAACTTTACCCGATAGGACCCTCTAAATTGATTCAAATCCTGTGTAAACCAATCAACAACGTTTCTCGCCGCGACGTTTCTGGCTCTTCACTGGGCAAACGGCGATTCTTCGTCGGCACGAAGAGTTATTTATCAGGAATATTAGAATTTACGAACGACCAGAACTAGCGCCTAACTTTGAGCCCCCCGATGAAAAATTTATCTCAGAATAGTAGGATGAAGTTTTACGAAAAAATAGCATGGAGTACTAACTGATGCTACTAAATGCTTCTACTTCTAGGCTACAGGTTTACTGCATTCTACTGCATGCCACTATTAGCAAGACTGGATGCTCCCAGAGCAAGATTGGGTACTACTTAAGATTGGCCCAGTTTGAGGCACATTAAATGATAGTACTCTTTACTTTTACATATACTCTAGATGCAACTTTTTCGTACAACTATCATATAACTTTTTTTTAAATTTTTCATCGGGCCGTTCGCAGAAATTCAACACTTTCTGGTTAGCTGAAGTGGAAGAACGAAGCATCTATCTCTCGCTAAAATCATTTAACGGAGAAATTCAAAATTCAAGTGTTACCCTTTTGGATATTTCTTCTTTGCTAAAAAAAAAATCACTGACAACAGAGCCCATCCATAGTACGACCTTCTCCGCTGCTTTCTGGCCGAAGATTGAAAATTAGTGTTTTTCTGTGTCTTAATTTTTTTATTTTTATCTATTTCATATACCTTAAACAGTAGAAAATGCCACCTGCGAGGCATCTAGCTTTCTCGTGTGATTTCCTTCTGGTTTCCGTTGGTGCGTACTTACACCAACAGATGGCGAAGGCCTCAGCAGCAGTCATCATTATCGGAGACCGCAAGATTGAGTAACAAGACCAAAGATTTCGGTGTAGATCCCTAAGACATTAGCAGTGGAAAGGACAGGAAACTCCGATAAGTCCCATGAGTCGCAACGAGCAGTGCTATCTAGTGGTTTATTTTAAACAATCGCTCTGTTTACATTTCCACCTGTCATTCTACTAAATCATATCGAACAACACGTATTATGGTTACGCTGTTTGTTTGCTTACGCATACGTACGTTTGGAGTTCGGCAAAAACCGAAGTCCAAGTAGCCGGGCCCTTGATTTTCTACGATTTGATTTTCATAGTGATTCCTGTCCTACTGTCAATGTCTCTGGGGTATTTGAAGTTTAGGGTGCTTTTCATCTAGTCAATGAAATGTCGAACAATTTTGGACGCCGTCGTTTTGCCGCGTAAATATGTGTAAACTGGGAATAAATATTATGTCCAGTGCGAAGCTACCTAGACTGCCGATCGGAAATTGTAACCGCACCCATGGAGCTCCATGATATTTCTGTTTAGTGAATTATAATTTTTGATAAATATTCTTTGAGCCCAAGCTGACTTTGAAACATATATTCAAACAATGTTTACAACGGATGTACGTCAGCTACGATTCTTCACCAGCGATATTTCGGCCCGTCTTGGCAAGGGTCCTCGTCAGGCTGTCTATGTTCTGAGTCAACGTCGGGAAAGGATTACAGGTTTGATTGATTACAGAATTGAGAGTTTGATTGATTATTAAAATGATTACAGGTTTGTTTCCTTCCCCGACGTTGACCCAGAAGATGACAGCCTGACCAGGACCCTTGCCAAGAAGGGCCGAAATATCGCTGGGAAAGAATCGTAGCTGATGTATATCCGTTGCAAACATTGTTTGAATATAATAATTATTTTGGTTGTTGATGTTTTGTTGTTTCTTTTTTTCTTCGTTCTTTACCTAGATGGATTACAAGTAAATTTAATTTAACTTGATTTAAAGAAAAGATCAAAAGAAATGTAGGCTAAAATGTAGCTTTGACTTTATTTACTGAATTATTGTTCGCACTCATTAATTCATGTATAATTGCTAGGTTTAAATTTCACCATATTCCTTGGCCGCTAAAAAGTACCCTAGACTTACCTCTTCTTCTACCATACACTACGGTTTCAGGCCGAATTTGACCCCTTTTCCTTTTTTTCACCGATCCCGGACGGAATATCTACTTAGTAAAACGCTTAGTCAAAAAGGTGTAAGGCGAGCGAGACCAAGGGAGATCAAACTCGCAGAGCAGGAAGACATATAAGATACTATCAGAAAGCAGTTGCACAGAGCGTGTTCCATCCTACTTACCGTAGTTACTACGCATGACGTCACGAATTCTGGCTATTTGCCGTCAAGGCTGGAACGATTTTTCAATTTTCCAGCAGGATCGTACACCACGGGCGAATCCGACCAATCACGTTACAGAGAAGCGTAGTTACTACGCTTACTACGCTCCCGAGCATGGTAAGCAAATAGTAACTATTAGTTACTGTTCTGACAAGGTTGGACGGTCAACGTAGTAACTTTTCGTGAGGATGGAAAGGAAATAGTAACATATAGTAACTATTGTTAGAAGGGTGGAACACGCTCATAATATACTAGCAGAAAGCAGTTGCAAAGTGTAAGAATGATACAAAATTTCCAAAAGAAACGCGCAAAACCAACGGAAACACTGGCGTCTTTCTGTGCAAGGAGCACCCTTAAAGCAGAACTGAATCCCGACACCGTTCCATTGTAATCCTTTTCTATATCCGTTTCACAGTTACATTCATGCTTTGGGTGTCAAGTCGAATCCAATCTTCCCCTGAAGAGTCTTTTCACAGTGCAGCCCCGCCCCTCACGTTGTTTGCGAATAGTTGCGTTTTTGCAGATACCATGGTATCCGATACGATGCAATTAGTCGTTTTTGCAGTTACGGTGGTATCTGGTACCACGATGTCTCTGCAAAAACGACAATTACCGAAATTGCGCTTTTCGAAGTCATCGCTAAAGAAAAACTAATATCCAGTTACATCACTAGGTTCTAAACTTCCTTCTCACCAATTTGACATTGATGATAATGATGAAAGTGAGATGACTTTTCCAGATATCAGTTCCCACAGTCGGACCATGGAAACTGAATATCAGATACTAAAAAAACTGCAAAAAATGCCATTTGACCGTGGCATCAGATACCAGGGTAAATGCAAAAACGACTTAGACCGTGGTATCAGATACCATGGAATCTGAAAAAACGCAATTAATGGTTCTGTCGCAGTTCTGACAGGATTGTCTGCGATGTTAGTGAAGGCCCTGCGTACAAGGTAGTGTATTTTCACAGTGAAGAGACATCTCAGATTACCACGGTAACTGAATCTATAATTAGTCGTTTTTGCAGTGACCGTGGTCGTACCGTGGTATCTGATATTCAGATACCACGGTACGACCACGGTCACTACAAAAACGTCTTTTGACATTGGTATTCGATTCCACGATAACTGCGTAAATGACTTTAGGCTGTGGTATTAGATACCATGGTACCTGCAAAAAACGCAACTAATGTTGAGGAGCGAATCTGTTTTTTCTTGCGGACACATAAAACTGGATTACAGCAGCTTCTATCCCATAACCCCTGGTTCACACTGCTGCCATTTCGCGCAAAATTCTGCGTAATGCGGCATACGACACAAATCGTGCGACAAGCAACGCAGAACTTTGCGTTTTGTCACAGGGTCGGATGCGTTGAAATATCTCAACTGATCCTACATAACGCATGCGATTTTTGAAGGAAAGAAAAGAAAAAAAAAGACAATTTATTTTCAAGGCCAGAAATTGCTCTACCTTCATCTGACTGTAATCCTAGGATGGCTGAACGGGCTGACTGCAAAATATCTTCTGAATAAACTTATATTAACTTGTTTTAAAAAAGATGACATATGGGATTTGACTGCAAATTTTCTAATGCTAGGTTACAGATGGGTAATCTCCCAGCATCTTCAGAGGTTGTTTCCCCAAGGGTTTCTTTGTCCTTTTTCAGACTAGTCTCGACGATAAATTTCGTTTTCCATTTGCGTCTGCGTGGTAGTGGGAAAGTCCATGTGATTCTGTCGCACGTCGGAACAAAGATAAAATCGTGTCACATACGAAGCAGCGGTGTGAACCACAGGCAACTGCGAAAGTGACTTGAGACCGTGGTATCAGATACAATGTTTGCAAAAACACAACTAATGTTTGGGAGCGAATCTGTTTTTTCTTGCGGATACTTCAAAATGGATTACAGCAGCTTCGCATCCCTAGAGGGAAAACGGAAAAATATATTTTTCAGCGAACCTTTACGATAGTTGCGTTTTTTGCAGATACCATGGTATTTGATACCACGGTAAAAAGGCGTTTTTGCAGTTATCATAGTGTCTGGCCAGTGAGCGTGGTATCTGAAATTCAGATATTACGGTCCGACCGTGGTAACTGGTCGTGGTATCTAAAAGTCATCTCACTTTCAGCAAATTTTGTCAGATTGGTGAGAAAGAAGTTTAGGACTTAGTGATGTAACTGGATATCAGGTTTTCTTTTGGGATGACTATGAGCAACCGTGTCTCAGATGCCACGGTAACTGCAGAAACGACTAATTGCAGATTCAGTTACCATGGTAACAGATACCATGGTATCTGCAAAAACGCAACTAATAATAAGGACAGTAACTAGAAGAAAAACGGGGAGAAGAAAGCTCTTTAGTACTACTAGAAACTAATTATTAGTTAATGAATAAAGCTGCATCCTAATGCTATTTTAAAATATGAGGGAAAGGTGTTAGTTTCATGATTTCGGGAGAGGAATTTAGGTCGATGCTGAAGTAAGAAGTGTATACAGACTCAGCAGCAAGCCTCTCATTAACAAATTTGCTAGCTACCAATATTATGTAACTTGTGCCATGTTTCCCGAGCTTTGATTTCCCGAGAGATCTTTGGATCTGGAATAAATGAAGATTCAAATTGATTAGGTTCTTGTGCCCAATGCATCAGCAAAGTCTCAGTTTCTCATCATGTCAGGTCATAAGTCATATATTATAAAGTCAGGGGCGCCATTCTTTTTTAAGAGGAGGGGGGGGGGGCTAGTGCCCTGGCTTTCAAACGGGGGTCTTCAGCTACTCACGAAAGGATCAAAAGGCGAGCAACACAACTCGAGTCTGTCGATTATATTTTGAAAAGCAGTTCGGCACTCTTGAGACTGAGATTTTGACCAGTTGTCCGAGGATTGTTGGAGAGTTGGGTCATTTTGTGCCGGATGAGACAGAAAAGAGCGTGTTGAGTTTTCAGGAAATTACATACTATAATTACATTACATGCTGGATTACATACTATACTCAGAAGAAAGGACCTTCGACGCATACGCTCGACATACTTTAGATATCTGAAATTTCTTCTCTACCTACCCCGGCGCACACGGAACCGCTATCTGATCCGCCGTTTGTTAATTTCCGACCCATTGTTGACGCTTGGAGCCCTCTCCTCTAATTTGTGTTTTCCGATTGGAAAATTACCTGTCCACGATCCCATCAACGTGATTCTAAATTAGTGAACCTTTATGGAAAATATTTGTTGAGTTTTTTGCGATTATCTTATATTTCTTTATCTTTTTTTTAATGCACTTACGCCCTTGGGCAGTGCGTCATAAATTCATTCATTCATTCATTCATCTGTCCCCGGTATACAAATGGAACTTCAGTTTTTTGTGATTATGCTGCCCTCTACAAATCGTCTTAGCCCGTCTTAAATGGAAGTGAAAATATTCGCAAAAATTAACTTTTTTCAAAATCGAAATCAATTAGATCTTTGAAATCAAAGATATTAAATGGCTGGCTATTGAGTGATCTTGTCTGTGGAACAAAATATCCATTATCGGCTTGTCTTTCTCCTCCCTGGTCATCCTTGTCTCTTTTCGATTAGGTTTACAAACATTAGCCTCTCTAAGGGAATAGCTTTTTCCAGACGATCAACTTAAAGATGTCCCCAAGGGTTTCTCTCCCAATCTAACGGCGGCTAACGAGACTCTCATTCTGGTCAGATTACTTCTTCAAGTACATCTCATCCCTTCCGCGCTCGTTCAGTCAGAAGACGTAAAGTTTGTTGATTGTGACAGACTGGCTTGGGAAAGAAGAAGAAAGGTCAGGCCAAGTTCAAGTTTATAGGGATCGAGGGAGCAAGGTTGTGTGATTTTGATTCGAAGGTGTTATCCTTGTAAGGTTTATAGCCTGGTGGTGGGACCTGACTGCTTCATCCAGGTTAGGGGGATCAAGGCTCTGTGATCTTGGTTCAGGGGGATAATCGTCAAATTGCTCTTAGCTTGATGGTCTAGGACCGGACTGTGTAGTCCATGTCATGAAAAAATAGAAATTGTATTTGCACTATGAAGTACGGTGAAGTTCAATTATTGACTGACCGGAAAAGAAAGAAAAAGGCCAGAGCAAGTTGAAATTGAGGAGGGAGTGAGGCTGCGAGTAATGCGAAGGTGTTAACAGTGCATTAAACGCGCGAATTGTAATGTAAAGATTAAAATGAGTGCGGAGTTACACCAGTTTTCATCCCAATAATGGCTCTAGGTGAAAACCCATCGGTGACCCCCCCCCCCACACACACGACATACCCCCGCAACCCCAATGCAAATATAGAAGAGATTGTAAAAATCTGAACAGAACTAAAGTTTGAACCGAGAGCACTTGACTTGACTACACGACAGCTACTTGTAATCTCTGGCAGCTCGCCTCTTATACATCACATAAAAAGATTTTTTTTTAACACTGTGTGTGGGGGTTTGGTATCCGTTTTGCTTGGGACCGGAGGGGTTGGTGGTGGTGGGGGAGGGGTAGCAGGGGATTCTTAGCCGGAATAGTGTGTCGTTTCTCTGTTGGTTTTAGGATTCACACCAACGCCTTTATAAATCTCTCAAGGACTACGCGGAACCTTCCAACTTTGGCCAGCAAACCTACTTCACCACTCGACTTGACGATCTCCCGCTCCTCTCCATTCATTCCGCCCTCCTTTGGAGCATTACAGTGCTTGTGACAGCGAGTGGAGACATTTGGAAGTGAAAGTAGAGAAACGGTGAAGTGATGAGAAACACGAGTTTTCACGATATGAAGACACTAACAGAGTTGATGACGGTAACTTTGGCTCGCAGAAAAAGATTTCGCTAGTTATTTTTTTTTCAGTTTGGTTTCCGTATAAGTAATTTTTTCTTTCTGTTATCATCATTTGCATGGCCTCAAAAATTTTGTTCCGAAAAATTTATTATTATTATTGTGCCAAAGCGGCTTTTGGAGAGGAGGCTTATTTTATGTTGGATCTAAAAACGGATGAGCTAAAACGGTCAACTAAAGTCTGGGCAAACTTCAAGCTACTCGAAGAACAAAGGTTAGGGAAGTGGATGGTCTTTTTTCGTGCCCGATGTGTGGACTGGCGTAGAAAAATTTTATGCATTGAATTAAATATGTGAAGGAGCTAAACTGGTCGTAGGGATGGTTCTGAAGTGGAAGTTGGTATTAGGGAGGTTGAAAGAAAAATTTCGTTATGATAGAGGATGGTCTTATTTCTTACCCAATCTGTGGTCTACTTCCAGATTATATTGCGCATACATTGGACGTATCTAAGAGCTAAGATTATTAAGGGGGGTGATTTTCGGAATGATAGTCGGGAAAAGGAGTAGTTGGTGTTAAGAAGGAGCCACTGCACCCCGCGTTGTTAACTTCTGCCACCGCTAGGCAGTGCGACTCCGTTTCCGTTATTACTTTTAATCTCTTATACTGTCTGTAATCCGTAGCCTACACTGTAAAGTTAAATGCAGTATTTGCTACTCGGATAATCTCATCTATATTTAGTATTAATCTTATATGCGTAGAGATAATAATAATCCGAGTAGCAAATACTGCAGTTAACCTTAAACTTTATACGGAAAAACCGTCTACAGTGTACTCTTGTATTATCTGTTAAGTCTTGGCTGTTATGACTCATGCCAGGGGCATGAGTCACCTTCTTCTATACTTCTTTCCCTGTCCTCGTACATGCCAGAGATTAAAATCTTTAGTTTACTTACAGGCCATACAGATTTATAGAGAGGGCTGGCCTGTAGGGGCTAGTGTATGATGGGTGGTTTCTAGCCTATTGTGATTCAGTACGCAAACCGTAGTGCGAACTGACCTGGGGGATCCATCATGAAGGTAAAGTCTGCACGTGTAGTATGCCACCCTAACGTCCTAGGCTATCCTGACTCCCATGCATGTATCTATGGACATTTTCCATCTTCTGTCCGGCATACTACAACCCTCGCCATAACATCAGGTTGAGAGTGCTTCTTCGCATACAAATATAGTTGTCGCAACATCGGTTGAGAGAACGTTCTTCTGTTCGGGAATATTGCTCAGAGAGCTCTTTCTCCAAGCTTTTTTTTGTTAATTCGTTCAGTTCAGTTCATTTATTTATGTCCACCGAAGCTGGCGAGTAGAAATTCTACATGAACCACAGCCAATATATCTTCTTTGGGTGATAAAAAGAAAAATTTACAGAATAAAAAAAGTGACATTTTCCCACGGGTCAGAAAGTGCAGCGATCTGTTGAAAATATCCATTTCTGTTCAGAATGTCACCTATTTTTATCATTTCATTTCTTACACTTGGGAGGAAGAGAAACCACATAAGATAGGCCTCTTAAACTTTAAAATTTCTTTCACTGCTAAAGAAATTAGAGCTTACCTGTAGTATATTTAACTATACACATTGTGTTTGGCCCAGCAACCCTCCGCGTATTGCCTCGGGGTACTGACATAAATGATTGGGATCTGAGGACCGTAGTTGTTTTACTGAGTTAGTCGTGTATGAGATGCATAAGAGAAAATACAGAAGATTTTCTTGCAACCAAGCGTATCTTTGCCAAGGGCAAAGAACAGTGCAAATGGCGACGAGGATTTAAGAACTTTTCGCTGTGACAATTAGCGATAGAGACGGACTAATCATGATTACCGCCATCGGAATACTCAATGAATACGTGATCGGAAATGACTTTCGTGATTACGTTGAAATGATCGAATAGTACTTTATCGCCAATGGAATATAAGACGCTTCAAAGAAAAAAGCGATCTTTCTTACAGCAAACGTACAATTTAGGGAAGAGTTTCGCCCACAAAACCAAGCGAAAAGACATTTAAGGAGCTAGTTGGGATTGTTAGTGAACATCTTAGCCCGAAGAAAATTATCATTGCGAGCCATTTCATGTTTCGAAAGCGTAATCGGGAGCCCAATGAGACAGTTACAGATTATTTCGGCACCCTGCGGGGACGGGGAAGTTGCGAATTTGGCAATTTTCTCGATGATGCAATTCGTGATCAATTTGTATGTGGCTTGAGTTCATCAGCAATACTGCGCTAATTGTTAAAGGTGCTCTCTTGACCGAGTGCGAGATAGTTCGAGAAATACCCACGGGGACAAAATACCCTACCATCCAGATAGACAAAATTTGTCGCAGCTATTGTGCCGAACTAGGGAATAATTATTTCTCTGTAATGGAAGAGTGTCCTGGATCTTTTGTCCTAGCTTAGGTACCTTGTGGCATGCTGAATAGTCCTGAGTGAAGATGGCTCATATAGAAAGGTATTATTTGTATATAATCAGTTTTGTGCATGAAGGAAGAGTTTGTGTGAAAAATTTTTGTGGAAAAAGAACCTGATGTGCCGACGAGAATACAGACGCCTGACAAAAACATCGAGCATTTGATTTTTTCTATGTTTTGCTCCACTAAACTCTACAGAACTTGATTTCTTACGTGTAAAATTAATGCCTTGGACCGATAAGACTTGAACTCCTCGGGTGCGCCCCACAAAGTTTGCAGGATTCTTTTTCTTGGGTATAAAAAGAACCTGATGTGCTTGACCGACAAAAGCCTAAAAACAACATTTCCTCTGGATGACCAAGGCACAATAAAAGCATGTAGAATTTGATTTATTCATTGTTTTGACCGACAAATCTTTGCAGGATTTCCTTTCTTGCACATAAAAAGAACCCGATGTGGCGACGAATCAACCATCGCCCGACAAAAAATTAACAAATTATCTCTTCGGGATTACTGAGGCACGACAAAGCATGCAGAATTTGATTTTTTCATTTCACCGACAAATGTTTGCAGGATTTCCTTTCTTGCGCATAAAAAGAACCGATGTGGCGACGAGTCAACCATCGCCCGCCAGATTATCTCTTCGGGATTACTGAGGCACGACAAAGAATGCAGAATTTGATTTATTCATTTCACCGACACATGTTTGCAGGATTTCCTTTCTTGCGTATAAAAGAGCACGATGTGCCAACAAGTCGACCATCGCCCGATAAAACATTAAAAAAAAACTCTTCGGGATTACTGAGGCACGACAAAAGCATGCAGAATTTGATTTATTCATTTGACCGACAAATGTTTGCAGGATTTCCTTTCTTGTGTATATAAAGAACACCATGTGCCGACGAGTCGACCTTCGCCCGACAAAACATTACAAAATTATTTCTTTGGGATTTGACCGACAAATGTTTGCAGGATTTCCCTTCTTGCGTATAAAAAGCACACGATGTGCCAACGAGACAACCAACGCCCAACAAAAACATGAACAAATTATTACTTCTAGATTACCGAGGCACGACAAAAGCATGCAGAATTTGATTTCTTGCAGAATTTTGTTTCTTGCGTATAAAAAGAACCCAATTTGCCAACGAGTCAACCAAGGCGCGACAAAAACATTAAAAAATTATTTCTTCTGGATTACTGAGGAGCAACAAAAGCATGCAGAATTTGATTTCTTCTGTGTTTGCCCGAAAAATGTTTGCAGGATTTCATTTCTAGCCTATAAAAGGAACCCGAACCCGAACCCTGAAACTTGTGGGAACAATTTTTTTCTATCTGACCAAGAACGCCGATTCGACCCAAGCGGAATTTTTGGAAACTAGATGTGGCTCGGGCAACATAGCAACATAGAAGCATAGGAATTGACTGGCCCCCTGTAAGGAATACAGGAAAAAGGAAATTTTTGGGTCCCAGGTATGAGAGGAATCGTTTCGTATATGCCAGGCATTGAATTACAAGAACGTCAAAAGACAACTGGTAGATGTCCATATGTTCCTAGCTATGAGCGGAATCGTTTCGTATTTTCCGGTCACTGGATTACAAGAACGTCAAAAGACAACTAATGTATGTTTAAATGATTTCCCGTAAGCACTGAATATGCCCAATACTTTTGACATCGAAATTACAGAGAATCAAAGTAACGTAATACAAAAGACTAGACAAGAACTCAAAGTAAGTTAACAAAACAATCCACATTGCGAAACTGAAATTACACTTCCCTTTCTTGGGGATATCATATTCACAACAATTTAAGATCTTATCCAACTTACTTGTTATAAAAGTGTAATTGAATAAGAAATAACTTAAAATGTACATATTCCACGGTGATATTTCAGCCCTCTCTAGCAAGGATCCTGTTCGGTTTGAAAAGCTTTAAACGCTTGCCAAGAAGAATCAAAATATGGCTATGCACATAATTCTCACTGACCAATTTTGTCCAATCCGTTTTGAGTCATTTATTACATCTGATTCCAATTGTCAGGTTAGAGTCAATGAGTATCTAAACGTAATTGCTAAGAAAGGAGACTTAGAACGGAATCCGAAGGAATCAGCTAGCTGTTGATTCCAATTACTGGTGCGTCTTTGTTCGCCTTTTCCTTTACCGTTTTAAAGGCTTTTTACTTTTTTTTGCGTTTTCCTAAACGGTCCTTGGAACTGTTTGACCGTATCCCGGTTTTGTCAAAAAGGCAAACGCCTAATCTCGCATTTAATATTCGCGCCTTGCAAAAAAGGAACTCGATGTAGTTGACAACTAAAAATTTAATTTGTATTCAAGACAAAGAGATAAGTACTTAGTAGAAAAGACAACTTGGCAAAAGGTGAAAAAGGGAAAGGGAAAGGGAAAAGGGAAAAGCAGAACAAAATGCTACTGCTATTTCAGAAGTGACACCACCTATCAGAAGATTCTGCTAAAGCCAGCTTGTCAGGATCGGAGTCGTAGTACCACCTTGTTTGTGGTCTATATAAAAAAAATATCGGTAAGACTTGGGAGTTAAAGACTCGTGCATATTCTACCGACAGCCGCAACTAGAGGAAATCTTCTAATAAGAGTAACTTAAAAAGAAAGACCATCTATTTTTAAATTCCTCGGAAAAGTCAGACATAAGACGACTATCCAAACATGTATAATTCTAGGAACAATTGTACCAAACTATTTCTTTTAAACAAATTTCCTCGCAAATTTTCTCAGACAGCGAGTCAAATAACTTCGGTCTTATTTTGATCCAAAAACTAATTCACTTCATACAATCAGCCATTAGAACAAGTTACGATAGCCGCGTGGGCTAACGTGTAAGGTACTTGTCACAGAGGTCGCTGGTCGATCCCACTCTAGTCCGTTACCGTTTTGGTTCACAGCAAAAGCGACTTGGGTCTGAGGGTTCGATCCCCCTCAGAGCCCTAAACCTTTTTGCTCCCATGCCAGACCATAAAAGCTGCTTCATTAATTATTGACAGGTAGCTATTGAGAATGATACAAAACTATTAAACTACAGCAACTTTAGACGCAAACAAAACCAATACAAAACAATGAGTTTAGATACACTTGCAAATCGTCGTCTCAAGTTATCGACAGTTTTTGGTACTAAAATCCTTGAGAATCCCGTCCTCCGTGACATCCTCCCTCCGGATTCCTGCGCTGAGAGAGTCAGGCCAGCAAGAGCGGTCGCTTTACCAGTGCCGAAACTACAGCCGCACATGCACACCCACACTCGTTATGTGAATAGCTTTTTGCCTAGTTTCGTAAAACTGTATAGTAACAAAAATGAATTGTAAATGACGTTAGGGTTGTTGTTTGTTAGCTTTCGTAATTCTATAGTATTTGTATAAAGTTTTATTGCACGACTATATGTTTTTATGCTATTTTTATACTATTGTCAAATGGGCACATTTACTGACCGAGCTGTTGTCAGCTGAATTCTTATATCTTTTCTATTTTATTGTATTATGTTGATATAACACGAAACCTACTAGTCGGCTTGTCCGCGTTATAGCTTTCTTAAATATAATTGAATTGATTGACCAATCACGTATACATTACCTTAAATTACCTTAAATCACAGCTTGGAGTGAAATAAGGATTTTCGATCCTGTTGAATCACTCCTTGTGATGACTGTTGTTGATGGTTACGTTCTGGTGGAAGATTCCGGTGCTTCCCAGTCGAATTTCCACGGTGCATCTCGCCACTCACCATCCAGATGTCGTTTGAAAGCATCTGTTGACTCAGCAGCAACAGTGTCCTCCTTGAGGTTGTTCCAGAGGTTCACAATCCGATTTGAGAAGAAGTTGCATCTTGCTCCAGTTCTGGCGTGAAGTTTGCGGATTCGTTTAGGGTTTGTATCGTGACACTAGGGTCACAGGAACTATAAATTGTCTCTATCTTTATTTTCTCGGGTGAACAGTCCGTTCACAAGATTGAAAGGAGCGCTCAACGAAACGTCTGTTTCAGATGTGGAAAAACAAATCATAACCAAAGGACTTTTTTTTTGCGGAAAAGGACTGCAAAATTTGCCGTAAGGCTGGGCACATAGGAAATATGTGCAAACAGAAGGGAAACGTTGCATAGCCCCAAAATCCAAAGATGAACAAGAAGAAACCACCGGTTAGACAGATTACCGAAGATCCTGATCCCAACCACTCTGGAACTTCGTCATATCCCATGTTTAATCTCAAATCGGCAAAAATGACGAATTCACGTTAGAGCTCTTTTTGGGGGATACGATTGTAAAGTTCGAGATCGATACAGGATCCACAGTAACAGTAGCGATTCGGAGTGCATACGACCGCTTTTGGAAGCATATTGCGTTGCAACCCTGTCAAAAGGCACTGCGAACGTATTCCGGACATGAGTTAAAGACTGGGTGAAATTCTTGTCGATGTCAAGCATAACGGCCAAGTTCAATCGTTACCGATAGTTATTGCAAACGAAGGTTTCGGTTTGCCGTTACCTGGACGCCATTGGTTAACGACTTAAAAGTTGGACTGGTAAGTGTTCAGATCAGATTCTCAACACTTCTCTTTGAACCTGAACAAGTTACGGATAGCTTCATAATTTCTAACGTTCCAAGTTTTCCCCACTCACGGTGTCTATGATTGAAAAGGATAAAGTTCAACTGGCTGCAAAGTCAAATTAGTCCCTACCGTTATTGTGGGACTTTTTTTTCAACACTGAGCGATACAATAGTTTGAAAGTTTACAGGGGTTGATAACTTCAGTAGTAAGATACACACTGAAACCAAAAATAGGCCGACCCCAATTGTGAGACATGTAGGGGACTTGTAAGCAACAATCGGCTGTTAAACCACTAATCATCTTCGGTGATGAGGGGTTCGCAGCTTTTGCCAGTTGTCGTACGTATTATTTGCTTCCAGCGTATTTGATAGTAAGACTAATTTGGTACCATGTCATCACGGGGAGATGGAGGGAGACTTGTAAATAAGAATCCTTTGCTAGAAGGTGCTCATAAGGGACTAGAAACTTATGCAAAATAGTGACATTTTATTTGTCCCTACAAATCTGAGGGTAAGAAAATTAGTCTCTTTGGTCTATCACTATAACTTAGAATTAAGTCTTTACGTAACGGATACAGATGATAATGTAAAAAACAATAACGTAGTTTCGAAATAATTAGTACAGTCGCTTTGGTATTTTGACTCTGAAAAGTTACGGACAACTTTATCGTACCAGCTAGGTTATATAAGACAATGTTTCAAGTTTTCACCAACCGTGACGTCTACGACTGAAAAGGAAAAAGTCAAACTGTCTGCAAAGTTAATTAAGTCCCTTTTTTCGACATTCTTTTTTTTTTTCCCAACGTTCAGGGATTGTTTTTATGTCTTTTGACCATGTTGAACTGTCGAGGGGTTGACAACTTCAGTGGTACGGTATGCACTGTAACAAAAAACAGGCGGAACGTGGAGACATGTCAGGGACATAAAAGTTAAACGGCTATTAGACCATAATCAACTCAGGCGATAAGAAAAGTTTGGGTCCATGTCTTTCACGGGAGAGCAACTTGCAAGTAAACGTCGATTTCTACCTCACTGTCATTTTCACGAGATTCTAGAATGGTCTATGGTGATGGTCTGTCACTGCAACCGAGAATTAAGTGTTTACGCAACGAATACAAACAATAATGTTAAACAATGACATAGTTTCACAATATTGAGTAAAGTGGCATTTATGGTATTGTGATCCTGAAAAGTTACAGACAGCTTTATTTTTTATTTTATTTTTTTATTTTATTTTTTAAATCCCACCTCCACTTCTCTCAGTGACGCAACTTTCTTTATCATCACAACTAAAATTTCTTATCTCTATACGTCACCTACACTTTACTCTTACACTAAATTATAATTATAATTTATTTCCTACTTTAAATAATTATCATTCTTTTAATTTTATTTGAGCAGTTAAAACAATTACACTCAAAATAGCAGTATCCTACAATCAAAACTATAACATCCGACAGCTTTATAATACGAACTAGGTTATTAAGATAATATTCCAAGCTTTGACAAGTCCCGATGTCTACGATGGAAAAGGATAAAATTCAATTGGCTGCATGTAAAATTAGTCAAGTGGCATCTATGGTATTTGATCCTGAAGAGTTACGGACAGCTATACAAGACCAACTAGTTTATATAAAATAATGTTACAAGTTTTCACCATCCCCGATTTTTGGGATCCCAAAACGTAAGTGGAGGGATACCGATGACATCGCAAAAGTTGTCCGTCTGTCCATCTGTAAGCACGACAACTCTCGAAAGGAATGAGATACTTTGATGAAACTTGGTGTGAGGAGTCGTTGGGTCGTCGAACCGGTCAAGTTCGTAGATGGGCTTTGTGGCCCTACATTTAGGGGAGGGGGAGGAGGTTCAAATTAATGGGCAAACAAAATATTTTGAAACAGCTGATTTGATAGTCGATTATGGGGTAAGAAGACATGCCGAACACGATAGTGAAAACTGTTTTGTCATCGAACAAGTAGTTCGCCCGGAATCTGGCCAAAACTGGAACGTTTGTTAAAAGTAAAAGTTTTATTTGAAGTTGATTAAATGTTCGATTTAGGGGTGGAAAGGCATGCTGAGGACGATGGTGAAAACCATTGTCTTGACAGACAAGTAGTTCGCCCGGAATCCGGCCAAACCGGAAAGTTTGTTAAAATTAAAAGTTTTATTTGGAGTTGATTAGATGTTCGATTTAGGGCAAGAAGACATGCTGAACACTTATGGGAAAAATTTTTCTACCTGGACATGTAGTTCCCCCCGAATCCGGCCAAAACCGGAAAATTGTTAGAAGCTTAAGTTTTATTTCTAGTTGGTTAGATAACCGATTTAAAGGTAAGAAGAGATGCTGAATCCGTGTTTGACAATCATATTTTACCCGGAAATATAGTTCGACCGGAATCCGGCTGGAGTCGGAAAATTTGTTATAAGTTAAATTTTTATTTGAAGTTGATTAGATGTTCATTATTGGGGAAAAAAGATACCCTGAGTTCGTTTTTGAGCTTTCTTTTTTCGCTGGACAAGTAGTTCTGGAGTTCGGCTGAAACCAGGAAATTGGCAGAAGTGGCAGGGAGTTTTCGTCGAAACAGAAATGACTTATAGGGCTAAACACACATGCTTAATTCATACCTGAACTTGGTTTTCTCAGATGATTAGCTATTTGGCCTTAATCTGTTTCTGAATTTTAATTGTAAAAATAATCAAGGAGTCTGGCGATGACTGGATCTGGCTAAGACAAGACCCAGTTGTCTGGATCAGATATTCAATTTTTGGGATCACATCGATACCTTTGGTCTTGTTCTTCTAGAATTTGTGGGTAACACATAAATTATTATTCTGTCCGTCCCAGTTTGTCACCATGAAGTTTCCAACGTCATCCAAAGCCTTTGCGCTTGAAAATGTGCACGTGGAGACATGAAAGATACGATTACGGTGAAATCGTCACTATTCCTTTCTGTGCGTATTTAGCAAGAGCCACAATTGACAGTAAATTGTCATTGTACTCCGCTGGTTGCTAATGAAAATTGACCACTCTGAACGTGGGTGTTATTGGTCTTGGAGCAACCAAGAATTGTAGCTGCTTTCCTCATCGATCGCTGCGGGGATTCATTTCCCGTCGCTACATCACAGTTGTTTGTCTCACAAATAGACAATCCTAGACACACACTTATGCGGGAAAAGCCCTTAGCCAAATAGAATTACTGCGTGTCGTTCCTTTAGTTATCCAGGATTCCATTCGTGTAATTTCCGGAAGGATCAAGCGATGTATTACAGAAGCTAAACAAAGAAGGCAGCTACGACTTGCCCCAGCGATAAACCGGCCCTTCTTAGAAAGGGTCCTCGTCAGGGTATCGTCGCCTTAGTGGCTGCATCCTGGCTGTCTTCCATAACTAAAACTTTACGACGTAGTTTCTAATCGTTAAGGTTGGACCTTGCGATTGGACCTTGCTAAAGGGGGAAACTGCTATGTCTGAATCCACGACAATAGTTGCGTTTTTTTATGGAAGTTTGAAGTTACCTTCAAACTCAAAGGTATCGCTTTTGGTCGTCGGTCACAGTTTCGTCGTCCTTCAAACTCTGACCGACGAACTTCGTGAACTAGCAAGTTCGAAGTTTGCTTGAATCGTCGAAGAAACGTCGACTGGGCAAGGCGATACACTACTTAAGCAAACGGTGAACTTCGACGGCGTTCGAAAACGAAAATTAAGCAACCGGCTAACCGAAAGGCGAACAAAACTTCGATCAAAAACGCAATTAGACTCATCTAGACAAGGAGTGGGAGAAAAAACATTAAATGGTATTATAAATCCTGTTGACTCAATCCTTAAAATCAACATTATAAGCGAACATGAGGACAGAAGACCATCCAACCAGGTAACCAAGAGTAACAAGAGGAGAACAGATCCATCATGGAACTTGATGGACCTTATTCACTCCAAGAGCGAATTAAAATAATCAATATTGCAATTGATAATTGCTGGTTTGTTTCTTCTGTCTATATGGAATGCATTTCAGTCTAAATACTTCGAAAATGTATCGAGAATCCCCGAAGTGTATTCCAGAATTCCTAAGAAGTCTTCGACGAATCGATGTTTGTATTCGAGAATCAACGAAAAGTTATCGAGATTTTTCTTAGATCTTCGTGCAACTACTAAAAGTATTTGACAAAAGATAAAAAGTATTCGAGACTTTCTAAAATGTATTTGACATTGAAACTGAAACAAGAACTCAAGAATGACACAAATGTGTTAGAGGATGACAAAAATGTATTCGAGAATTTAAAAAATGAAAATTCTCGAATACATCTTTGTTATTCTCGAATGTATTTCTGTCATTCTTGAGTACCCAATTTCAATGTAAATGTTACCGACTTTTGAAACATTCTAGAATACTTTTTATCTTTTCTCTAATATATTTTGTAGTTTCTCGAAGACTTAAAACTAATAACTTTGTATTGATTCTCGAATACAAACACAGATTCCTCGAAGAAATTTGAGGGATTTTTGAATACATATTGGACGTCTTTAACCTCAAATCTATTCGATATGTCGACAGCAAGATGTGGACCCTTGATAAGTAGGGAGGGAATATCGGTGGAGAAAAATTTAGCTGACTTTTCCGTTTAGCTTAATTTTAACTGTCATTCGTGGTCGCCTTGGACTGAAGGGGAAATTATGCACGGAATCAATATATATAGCGCGAAGAGGACGAGAAGCCATTACCAGCAAATAGGAATAATTAATTTCTAGAATCATTAATATCGCAGACTGTCAGAGTGTAAGCACCGTCACAGGCTACACAGCCCTGTAGATGGCAAATGCGATTTAAGGTACTTTAAGGGACTTTTTGTAACTAAGACAGCAATTCATTTTACTTCAGTAGCATTTCTCGTTCTCGTTTTTTTTGTTCCCGAGATTCTACGGTTCATAATTGTATCCTGTCTCCTCTGTTATCACTATTCTGAGTAGCACGCTTGTACAGAGGCGTTACTAGCCAAAATATTTAGGGGGGATGGCAAAGTATTTACCGACTGGCTGGTCATTTTTACCGACTGTTTTTGCAGATAAAAACGACTATTAGTGAGAAAAATCGACGAAAAATCGGCTGCTTTCAGAAAAACTGCTATTTTTAAGAAAAGATCGAATGTTTTTACGAGAAACCGACTGTTTATTTTAAAATCGACTGTTTCCAAGAAGAAAATTGACTATTTCTCCGAAAAATTGCGGCGCTTCGCGTCGAGTCGCCAATTTTTTACCGACTAGCCGACAATATTTGTGGATGGAGCGTCCCCCCTAGTCGTGACGCCCCTGCGCTTGCAACGTATGTTCTCTTTACGTGACGTCTCAGACCCTTTTAGTAAAGGAACTTGATCCCAAAATGAACGAATATCATCCTTTAAGCTGAAATGCACTTAACAAGAGTCGTCACATGATGTGGGAGATAATCATTGCTATTGAGAAGCTTATTGGTCTGAAGACCGTTGTGCAAAATTTGCCCAGATTTCCATCCAAGGTAAGGGACATCGGAAAAGGCTAAATAACGCTCTGTAAGCATAGCTAAGCTTTACGGTGGTCAACTGTCTCAGAACGTTTTAGTCGCAGAAATACTACTTAGTGCGACTTTTCCTTTGCAGAATTTCCGAGAACAAAGCAGCATTGACAGACAAGAAAATGCGCAAAATAGATTGATGTCGGTTCGAGGCTTCCCGTTTTCCTCAACAGGTGAATGGTGTCGAGAAAAATAAATAGTCTGATTAGGTGCAAATTCAATTCGATTGAAAGTTTCGAAAATAATCTAGAGCCATTTTCCAGAGCCACTTTCTTTTAAAAAGGAAACATGATCAAAAGCAGGACCAAGAGAACGTCATCCTTTCAACTGAAATAGAGTTGACAACAGTCGTCACATGATTTAGGAGTAATAAAGTTACGAGAATTGGCTATGTAAAAAAAAGCAGCTCAGAAGCAGTCATGCAAATATGTTTTGAACATGTTTGGTCAAACGAAAAGCGCAAAAGGATAGCGGCACAGAGGATAGCTACCAAATCAACCAAATCCTTAGATTTAAATAAGTAAGTAAGTAATTTATTTCTGACCCACCATTAGAAAAGCGGAGTATATAAAATAAAATAATTAAATAAGACACAACAAATACAATGTGAACCATCAAAAGACAGAACTTGGGCCATATCTCTAGCTTCCCAACAAGCTTGTTGAGAAACACCACACCTGGTAGATCTGCTCTTGACACGGCCTTGGGACCCAGCCAAACGTTCAACCATCGTACCAGAGTTTTAGCACCACTGGGATTTTCCGCCGCTGGGTATTTATAGACCCATATCCTAATGGCGTGCTAAACCTTGTGTAGTTACCAGAAGGCTTAGCGGGATTAGTGACCCAGGACTTTTGCCACTCTCATAACTCATGAAATAATCCAATTGGGTTAGCCAAGCACAATCCCATGATTTCATTACGGCGCCTTGCCTTTTTGAATAGGAATGAAAAAACACGATACAGACTGTGTTTTCTTTATAGCTCGTATTTTTACTAGTATCCATCGGGATCGACTAAAAAGAGGCACGGCACGGGTTGGCGCAGGAGGCACGAGTAATAAAAGAGATTAGCAAGTATTAGAAGTAGAAAAGTCAGTGAGAGTTAGTAACTTCAGAGCCTAAAACATGGGTGCTACGCATTGATTTATAAACTTCTACAACAACCAAAGAGCAAAATTTTGACAATGCAGGTTTAAATGTTATGCCGAGCCACCGTAGAGAGTCTGTTGATTTGACGATGAACGATCCAAGAGAGATAGAAGCTTTTGATGCATTCGAATAATTTGACAAAGGGTTGAAATGCAGGTATTCGCAGTTTCAGAGGTTAACTTCAAGGCCGATTTTGAGAAGTTCAGGCGACAGCTTACTTACTTTTTTTTGTGAGTGTGGATCGGCTATGGCTTGCTAAGAGCAAGTCGTCCACGGAGACTCTATAGCTGAAAGCATGGTCTTTATAAAAGTAAGCAGGATGCAAAGAATTTAGACAAGAGGATATGGCCAATTTGAAGATGGCGAACACCAGTTCGTACAGGAATAATCTCTGACAAGGTACCTTACCATTTGAACCTTACTGAAGAACGACCATACCAAAATTTTAACAGATAGACAGCAGACAGATTCACGCCAGAAGTAATGAGAGAAAATAGGGCCTGAGAATGCGTTATGTTGTCAAAAATAGCAGCTATAACTGTAGAACATAAATGTATAGCAAGCTTGTCCTGGGAGGCCTGTTTCATCATTTTTGTCAATATGTGATGAGCATGCGCCCAACCTGCGCTCGGACAGAATCCAAACGCATTGAACCAAAGCGACATTTTTCAACTATTTCTGGAAGAAGGACGTATTCCAGGATTTTGCTTATGGTACAAGAAACTGTAATTGGCCGATAGCTTTTCCAAAGGTCTACGTCTTTCCCTCGCTTAGTCACCGATGAGTACCCAAGAGGAAACTATTCGGAACCAAACCCTGTCATGAGCAAATTTGAAATAGCAGCTGTAGTTGTTGTTTTAAAGCTGAACACTTAGTTTTTAAAAAATCGGCACTAAGTCCATCAGAATCTCTGGAACCAGTTCTTCTTAATTTTCGGAAAGCAATGTAAATGAAAGAACAAGTAACGGGAAGAACAGAATGTTAAAATATCTTCCTTGGTAGGTATTTAAGAAGTAAATTTTCAAAGTGGTGCTGAATCTGGTATTTCCAACCACTGAATAGACCACTGTAGTGGCTGGCCCAGTCAGCCATATTTAGCGCGGAAGGAAGTAAAGCTGAATCTTTTTCTGTCCGAGGGACCTTTTTCCTCGATTCTTTGTCACTGTGATCATCTAAGCGATTCAAACGAGCACTTTTAAGTGGAGTTTTGGATTCAAGCTTTGTTTTAGCTATTAGATTAAAGACGGTACCATTTTCTGGACGTCATAAAGCACTCCAATTTTTTTGCCAAAATGTTGCCGTGTTTCTTGCCTTCTTAACTTAAGGACTGACTTTCCAAATAGGTTTCCTTGTACCAACTCGAGTTCTCTCAGTCGGTACAGCAATATCGGCTGCCAATTTCAAGCTATGGACAAGCTCGCACCATTACCATTACCGAGAAATTGATCAAATCCAAAGCAGCTGGTGTTGATGGCCTAAACATCAAAGCTTTTAAAGCAGTTGCTGCGTATCTCTAACCTATGGGCTGTGATCTCATATCTAGTCAATTTCTGTTCAAAAAGGTGTGTTTCCTGACGAACTAAAGCGGGCAAAAGTTATACTCCTCCATAAAGGTGGTAATAAAAGAAACATTTCGAACTGGAGACCGATATCTATTCTATGTATAAAAAAGTATGAAAAAGTAGTAAATGTATGAAAAAGTAGTGTAAACAAAAATATACGAATACATGAATTCGCTTTGATTTTTGTCAGATTCGCAGTTTAGTTTTAGAAAAAGGTACATGTGCATGCCTTTCAGTGCATGCCTTTCATGGCCTTTTAGATTGTGTAAATAGTGTTTTTGAAATTAATTTGATTCCTCTAACTAATTTTATTGATTTGAAGAAGGCGTTTGAAACTGGATTTCGAAATTTTGCTGAAAAGGCTGCGGAATCTTCGAATTGAGAATACGGCATTAAGTTGGTTTCAGTATTACCTGTGCGGAAGATCAATGAAAGTGGTGATCAGTGACATATCTAGTGCAGCTATGCCTATATATTGTGGTGTTCCCCAAGGGTCAGTCCTTGGCCCGTTACTCTTCTTGGTATTTGTGGATATCCTTCGATTTTATCTAAATGATTCAGTTTTAGTATCTTTCGCCGATGATACAGTTATCACTGCGTTCGCCCGGACCTCGAAAGAGCTTGTGCAAAAAGCCAACCACGTCCCGAGTCGGCTTCATGTTTTTAAAGCTCTAAGCTCTCTTGCAGACCTTGCATTAAATCCAAGAAATACGAATTTATGGTGTTTAGTCGAACTGGTGTACCTGGACTTTTTGATAATGTGCTATATAATGGTGTCAGCATAACACATGTGTTTGTTTGTAACTATCTCGGATTTTATATTGATTGCAGTTTGTCTTGGAAGAAGCATGGTGAAATAGTATCGGCAAAAGTAGCTAGAGGATTGGGAGTGATGAGGAGGCTGAAAAAAGCGTTCCCGGTAGCAGTTGTAAAACTGTTATACAGGGCTATTGTGCATCATTACATCACGTACGGTTGTTCTGTTCGGGCAAGTAATTTCTTGGTGAATTATAAAAGAACACAAATAATACAAGATAAAGCGCTGCGCCTCATAGCAGAATTTAAAATTGTCAGAATACTGCGGAGTGTTTTAGAAAGAATGGGATTTTGAAAATAGGTGAGCTTCTTAATTACCAGCTGGCGATTTTTTTTCTTTCAAAGTATAAAAAAAAGTAAGCCATGAGTTACCGTGCATGCCAGGCATGGAATGGTTTATCGGAGGAGACCGTTTCCCAACGAAATTTACTTTCATTCAAACAACATCTTGCTGGTACAACGTTCTGCAATAGCGCGTATGTGAACCCTTTTAGTTTATATTTGTTATATGTTAAGTGTGTAGTGCAGTGTTGAAAAATGTAGTAAACATCTGTGTGCTTGTAGAGAGAGTAGCTTCGGCTTAACGTCTTTTTTTCTATTAATAAAAAAAAAATGAGTAGTTTTATGATATTTTTAACACTACCTCATTCTATCACCCTTATTTTACCCGACATTCGGAGGATTTAGCTCACGAGAGAAGAAATGCAACAAGAGCAGGATGCAATGACCTTCCAGAATCGGTCAGAGCGGCTATAAGTCTGGCATCATTCAAGAGAATGGTTAAATCCCATTATTTGAAGGAAAGAAGTGTGATAAGAGGAAAGGTCATGAGACACTTTTTGGAAGACGTGAGCAGTGCAACGACACGAAGTATTTAAATCCAGACGTTGGAATTCCAGATTTAATTCCATGAAACGCTTTAATTAGCAGCCGCGACCCATCAGCATTTATTAGCCAACTGAGACACCAGCTGCGTCAGCTGGAAGATATGAATACTGTAGCGTCAGCATTTCTTCCTCAACCAAGATATCAGTTTGAAGTCAGCTGAGACATCAGCTGACATTCACCGGAAAGTTCGACATTGTGGTGCTGTCACTACTGTTTCAGCTGATGTGCCAGCTGATGTTGGGTGGAAGGTTCAGTATTACGGAGTAGAATTTATGATGGAGATAAGGTTAGGTTTGAGCCTTTTGAAGAGTCAGTCTTTAGTTAGTCTTAAGTCGGTAGTGATTAAGGATCGTTGGATTAATGGATGTATCCGATGCATGCAAAACTTCAATATTAAACGTAAGTGTGATTTCTAAACACTCTCTATTGAATGTGGGACCAAGGACCCACCGTTCGAACTTTCCCCTCCACCGTTACGAACCAACCCTTCGAGGTTTTAGATCAGAGTACCAGAATAGTCTAATATTTACCAACCGCTCGGGTACAGGCTACACGTATATTAGATACTCGGTTTCGTACAACAGTTAAAGCGTAAAATATTAAAGATCTTCTTAATTTAACACAACTGTTTCCCGTCGTAAGTTTTTCAACTGTTTACGATTGTTTTTTTAATCGTTTTCAGTTGTTTTCGATCGTTTTCAATTGTTTTCGATCGGAAACAGTTGGTTTGGTTTCTAAGCCCTGAAACAAGACCTGATTTTTTACAGCGATAGTAGGGAAAAGGAATTGTGTCGAGTCTTAAACGATCAAAATAGATTAACTGAAAAGGTTAATCTAAAATACCAATCGTGAAACAACTGTCTAAAATAGTAATTTTACAACTGTCGACGATTGTTTTTTAAAGTGTCATTAAACAACTGTTTACCGTCGGTTTCAGGTGTTTCCGATCGTTTTCAGTTATTTTCGATGGTAAATAGTTGGCTTGGTTTTCAAGTCCTGAAACAAGACCCTACTCTTAGCAACGGTAGTAGGAACGTTGAATTTCGTTGAGTTACAGAAGATCAAAATAGTTGAACTGAAACATTGAATCTAAAATCCCAATCGTAAACAATTGGAAACAACTATTTCCAATCATAATTTTTACAACTGTTTAAGATACTTTTTTTCAAGCGTCATTGAACAACTGTTTACGATCGATTTCAGTTGTTTTCGGTTGTTTTTAGTTGTTTTTAGTTGGGTTCAATCGGGAACAGTTGGTTTTGTTTTCAAGTCCTGAAGCAAGACCTAATATTCAACAGCGGTAGTAGGGAAGTTGAATTTTGTTGAGTTGTGAACAACCAAAAATAGTTTAACTGAAATGGTAAGTCTGAAATGTAAATTTACGATTGTTTTCGATTTTTTTTTTAAGTCTCATTAAACAACTGTTTACGATCGTTTTCAGTTTTTTTTTTTTTAAATAATTCGTAAATAACTATAGCAATGGTTAACAACTATAAACAAGAGGAAACAATTAGAAACAGTTGTTTCCGATCCTAATCTTACGATCGTTCTTTTTTTCTTTATTCAAAACGATTTTTTTCAATTGTTTCCAATCGTTTTCAATTGTTTTCAGTCGGAAACAGTTTGTTTTGTTTTCAGGTAGTGAAATACAGACCAGAGTTTTAACAATGGTTAAAACGTAACGATTGGAAACGATTGTTTCCAATCGTTATTTACTACTGTTTACGATTTTTCTTTTTTCAAAAGTTGTAAAAGAAGTGGAAATGCTTGAAGTTGAGAGATGTTGTCCGTGTTTTTGCTATTTTTACTTTTCTTTCAAGCGCAAAAGAATTCTAAAGCAGCTTTTGCAGTCGAAGCCCCCTCTATACTGCTAAAGCGTTATGTGATAATTTTTTTAAAGTGCTGCCGTTTAAACGATAGTTTTGAAGAAAAAATATTTGCCTGTATATACCGCATTGTAAATATTGCACCTTAATATCGTTGACTTCGTTGACAGAACTGAATCCCGGAAAATTAAGCATTAGGTCAAGTTGGAAAGAAGTCGAAGTCCTTCCACTGATCGACAAAATACAGTTTATGGTATAGGGGTGAAGGTGGAGCGGAGCACAATAACGCTAAGGAGTAACGAGTAGCGCAAAGACCTGACAAAATTGACACACACTTAAATAGCATGGACACTAGCACTACTAGCGATATAGAAAGAACGTCCCTACTGAAACTCAATCAGTCTTTCACCAGTACTGGCTCCGACAACTTCCTATTCTTAACATAGTAAAAACGATAGAGCCTCCGTTGTTTCTTTGGTGTTTGCAGACTGCACCTTTGCTTTACTAGAAATTTCTAAACCCGAAAGTTTGTCTGGCATTAAATGCCGCAAGCGTTTGGGCGGCGCTATGAGTATAAAGTTTCCCTTCGTAAAATAAAAATTGGAAACAATCGGTTTCAATCGTGAACAATTATTTTGATCTTAAAAATACATTTGGAAACAGTTGTTTTCAATCGTAAAATAAGGGTTGGAAACATTCGCTTTCGATCGTAAACCTACTAGTTTTGATCGTAGAAATACGATCGTTAAGAACATATACAATCGCACACGATTGGTAGCAACTGTTCGCAATCGTACAAAATTAACCGTTTACGATCGTTTACGACTTGACTTATTTCCATACGGGTAGTTGAATGACGACGACACTCCCAAAAAGAGCTGTCCATGTCTGTGTGGGTCGGAAAATGTTCAAAAGTTTTGCATAGCTCTGCCAACATATTGTCGGTTGACGCAAGGCAAAGAGATTGACCGGAATGCCCTCTCGAATACACATAAAGTTCTGTTGATAAGTCGGGGGAATTCTTTTTTTTTAGCTGCAACTCACCCTTTGCCAAACTTTCTTGAAACAATTTGTTGCTTCAGGCGGAAGCACCGTGGCCAGATCCAGACCGGACTCCAAATAACGAATCTACGACGAATAAACTCGATCCTGTCCAAATATCATCCTCGTTTGGTTTTTGTGCACGACAAAAAGTTTCCGGACCTCCCTCAAACTCCCTCAATCATGGCCGCAGTGGTTCGGTCACTTGTTTTGCATATCTAGGTCATAAGTTCTTATCACCTATAAAGTTTCACTCGAATCGGACCACTTTTTCGCAACCTACAGTAGTCAGTAATTTCCCGATTCCCCTTCAGGGGCGGCTCAAAGGGCTTGGGCATGGGGGGGGGGGATGAGGACTTCAAAATATATGACTGGTTAAAAACACAGCAACAGCAGGCACAAGAGATATTAACCTGTAAGTTCTAAAACGTTACGGAAAATGCCATTGTAGTCACAAATAATTACCAAATAAGTAACAGGAATTAGACGATGCTCTTAATATCAAATTTTGCTGGGGAGAAGACAAGCCTCTGTACCAGATTCTGACGTATCGACACAGGACAAACTAAAGTTTGCGCCGCAGGCGAAATTTTTCAATCCGAGCAAAATTTGGTACTCCTTTACCATACTTCAACTAAATAGAAATAAGGTAGGACTATGAAAGAGCCACAGGCAAAATTTGTTAAATCAGCCTTTATTCGGCAATATTCAACTAATTCCCACACAAACTCTTGCTTTTACCGTGGTTCAGATCCCAAGCAGCAGCTTTTACCGTATATACCCAAGACAAATTTAAAATCAGCGCCGCCTGCGATTTTTTTGTAATCCGACCTTTTCTGGCCTTTCTAGCTTTTAAGGTGGTTGAAATCTTAGGCCTAACACCTCACCTAAATTACGGGCCATTCAACGGGATAGCGATTAGGCGACTATGAAATACGGTGCAAGTATAGTTTTGCGAAAAATTTTAAAGGCTGCCACTATATCACATATATATCTGTCCGTGCCCCGATAACTCGCAAACGGAGTGGGATAGTTTACCAGAAGTTGGTACGCGGTAGTGCTTCAACTTTCAATTTAGATTACAAAAAAAAATAGTGCAATCGTCAGGCCTGTCATACAGTGCTTACAGAGCCGTTTAAATAAAAAACCTGTTTCTTTTTAAGATAAGGAGATTTTTGTACAAAATCAGATAGGATAATGTTGAAACGTTGCGCCGCAGGCGAAATTTTCGAAAATCAGCTTGTTTTCAGCGCCACAGAGCGTAAATCACGATTTGGTAATGGCATTTATGTCACTCTGACAAGTTTGAAACAGACGACTGTCATTCTAAAAAGCTGAACACACAGGGTAATAACTTATAGAAAATCTCAATACAACCGTACCACCGGAATAGATCATATGTTGCCGAAATTCCCCTAACTGCCTCATATAGCAAGATCAAAACTTACGGCTGTCTGTAATATTCGACTAGAAAGTCTCTTGGTAAAATACTACAAGAAAGGGTCAATTTCAGGGGAAATTCGCGGTTGATGTCATTCTGGCAAGTTCCATACGACTGTGATTCTGACAAACTGAGAACACAAAATCTGACAAGCTTAAAACATACTACTAAAATCTCCATGGAACAATAGGACCAGAAATAGGTCATTTGAAGGCGAAGTTCACGGTTAGCTAACTGCTTTGCCTGCCTTTATTTAGTACGGTCAAAACTTACGGCTGTCCCTAATTTACAACTAGAAAATCCCTTCGTAAAGTTCGACAAGAAACGGGTCTTTTCAGACGAAATTCGAGGTTGGTATCATTCTGGCAAGCTCAAACATACGACTTTCATTCTGGAAAACTCAGAAAACACAACTGTGAATCTTGAAACATACGAATAGAAACTTTTTTGTAGCCATACGGCTAAAAAAAAATATTTTCTTGTGAAATTCACGTTTGTGAATTTCTGTGTGTGTAACAAAAACATACTATTGTCATACAGACAACCTCTAATCATACGACTGAGAGTAGATCCTCTGGAGCATGGGGGGGGATGGTCACCCCCCATGCCCCCTCTTCGAACCGCCCCTGTTCCCCTTCCCTTAAGTCCCTCAAAAATGGTGGGATCCAGGAACGAACGTTTTCCTAGAGTTCCCGCCAGGTTTTATCGTCCTTGGAACATCTTTAGGTATCATAACTCGCGATCAAGGGAATTCTGGGAAACTTCCTCCAATTCCCCCCAAAGAGCCCCGATAAGATCTGGTTCTGTTAAGAACGTGTCTATATATAGGACTTATGCTTGTTTTTCCAACCAAATCCTATCCCGATCCCTCGACTTTGAGCGTTACACGAGATTTCCAGTGCCCTCTCCAGCTCCCCCTACAAGTATCGAATCCGTTCCAGACGTCACGTGGAATATCTGAGACCCTTTATCCAAAATACGAAAGACGAACCATACCGAGAAGGGCCGAAATAGAGCTCTAATAAAATGTAGCTGACTTCTCCGCTTTGCACCGTCAAATACTAGATCTGAGACGGTAGCTCTCTCCACTTGCCAAGTTTCCTACAAATCCGCTCACCCGTCCAAAAGTTATGCATGCCACTAGGTTCAGGATTAACCATCCGTCCACTCCGCCACTATGGTCGGATCGGGGAAACGACTATTCTCAAGGCAGTCTGTTCGGGTTCATGATATTCCTATCTAATTTCATCACCCTAGTACTGAACTCGTGGGATCACCGAATTTGGTTCTGATTCGACCCCCCCCCCCCCCAACTACCCCCACAGTGCCCGAATCCAGTCCGGTTACGTCAACGATGGACCTAAGACTTGTGCGTGACCTTCCCAGCAAGTTTCTTCCCGATCCCTCCACTCTAAGCGTTTCCAAGATTTGCGGTTCCCCCCTCCATCTCCCCCCAAAGTCACCAAATCCGGTCCGAATTTGAAGCGGGCCGTCTGAGGCACGAGGTCTCTCCAAGTTTATGAAATATTTGTTTGCCTATCAACAGCACAAAGGAGGAAAAATATGGAATATGTTAAAAAAAATAACGACTACACAAACAAAACAACATTAACCTAGATATACAATCAAACAAATCTTATTAAAAAAGAATACCCATCCAGAGGCATGGGCATCCCGAGGGAGGTGGGGTGAGGCGCAGTTTGGGGTTCGTTTTGGGCATTCGGTCAAATTTTCGCCGAATTTCAAAACGGCCATCGCGGCGAAGCCGTGATGCCCTTTTCATAAAGTCGGTGTCCCCGCATTTCGAAATTGGGCAAGTCCGTCTCTGTTCGGTCAGTCCATATCATAATTCGGTCAATAATCAGATACATTCGGTTCTGATTCGTGACCTAATTCGATAATTCATCCAAGTCTTGCTCAGTCCACATCGATTTCGCCGCATTCGGTCCGTCCTTGCGTAAATTCGGTGATTTAAACTGTTTATTTGGTCTCATTGGTCATAAATCGGCCATTAATCAGATTCATTCGGTTCTGATTCGTGACCTAATACGATAATTCATCCAACTTTTGTTCAGTCCGCATGGATTTCGCCGCATTCGGTCCGTCCCTGCGTCAATTCGGTGATTTAACCATTTTATTTGGTCTCATTCTCTACCGAATTCGGTAATTTGGTCGTATTCGGTCAGTCCATTTCATAATTAAGTTCCCCCGAATACGCTAATTCACCGGGTTTTTCTTTTCCGTTTCTATTACTAGACTTGCCGAATTCGGTTTTTAGGTGGTTTTAACAAGAGTTTTATTCCGTTACGAAATTCGGTTGTAATACCGCTCTCGATCTGTTCCTTATTTTTTAGTTATTTTTCGGTCACTACGAATTCATTATTTTTGCTACAACCCAGTTACTGAGTTTGGTAATTTAAGTGGCATTCATTTAGCTATCGTACTTAACCATTTACGGTAGCTTCAGCTGGTTGCTGTTCTTTTTTTTACTTGGAATTGCAGTACTCAGGAATAAGCACGTCTCTTGACGTGAAAACTAGCCTACTTTTGTTTGCTGTAGATTCCGAACAAATGTACTTTGTATCCACTTTACCCTGAATCGCCCTTTTCGTTGCCAGCAAGCTCTGGTTGTATAGATAATCTTGGGATGGCAGAAAGACATTTTTATCGTCAGTGTTTCCACAAACTTTCGCCTGCGGCGCATTTCACAGTCTATAGTTAGACAAAGGTTGCCTCATTTAGTTGGCGTTTGAGGCTTGGAATTTGGGGGGGTCTTGAACTATGTTAAAAGCTAAGAATTTGTATGGGAAGTAGTTAAATGTTGCCAAAAAAAAAGGTGGATTCAAAAAATTTGACCTGCGGCGCCTTAATTAATCATGGGCACAGCCGTTAGCGACGTTGTCGCTATGCAGCAACACCATTTATTGCGATCATTTCAAGTCCTGATGGCTACACTAGAACGGTCTTCCAAAGGTAAAAGGCTAGTGACGGCGTATCCAATAAGAACAAGAGCTGAAAGCTCATATGGCACTTGTAAGAACAGTTAGCATGTTTGTCAGATACGGTTTGCAGTTTTCAAGGCTGGATCTCTCTCCAGATATTCATTTCATCAGAAAATGGGCTTGATCTAGTAGATCTGAAATGGTTATACCACTCATTGACAACTGTATCTTCCTCCAACGATGATCGGATCGGGGGAGGGACTATATTTTCAAGCCAATCTAATAGAGTCCCTAACATGCCTGCAAAGTTTCACGGTCATAGCACATCTGGAAGTACCCTAACTCGTGATCATCGGAATTAGGGAAAACCCCCTCCAACTCCCCCCACTGTGACACGATCGGTCCTGTTTTGTCAATGATATTAATAATAATAATAATATATTTGCAAATTGAATGGCAGGCCGTTAAGCCTCTACAATGTATCTGTGGCTTATGCTTGTTCTTCCCTCCAAGTCCCATCCCGATCTCTCGACTCTAAGCGCTTCAAGAGATTTCTCCCCCCGCCTTCAGCTCCTCCCGATGTTATCAGATCCGTTCCAGACTTGAAATTGATCATCTGAGTCACTTGTTCTTGACACTTGACAAGTTTCATGTACGTCTGATCACCTGTTCCAAAGTTATGCATGTCAATAGAATCTCCCCATGATCATTGGATCGGGAAAAGAACTATTTTCAAGTTGACGTGGAAGAGTACCTAATATGTCTGCCAAGTTTCATGGTCCTAGTACATGTGGAAGTACCCCTCGAAGTACCCTAACTCGTGATCACCGGAAATCCGGGAAAACCCCTTCCAACCCTTCTACTGTGACATCCCGATCCATCGACCCTAAGCATTTCACGACATTTCCGGTTCCCCCCTCTAATCCCCCTCTCTTCGGATTTGGTCCAGATTTGAAACTGAATATCTGAGACACTTGTTCTTCACAATTGTCAAGTTTTATGCATGTCCGATTATCCATTCCAGAGTTATGCATGTTTCTAGTTTCCGGATTCCCCTTCCCTCCACCACCCCCCGCGATAGCAAGATCGGGGAAGCGATTATTTCCATGTTAATCTGGTTGGTTTCCTCACATGCCTGTCAAGTTTTAATGTGCTAGCTTATTTGGAAGCGTTTCAACAGATTTCCGGTTGCCCCTCCAGCTCCCCCCCCCCCAGTGATCGGATCTGGTCCGGATTTGAAACTGAGCATCTGAAGCACTTGTTCTTGACATATGTCAAGTTTCTTGCATGTCTGATTACCCGTTCCAAAGTTATGCATGCTACTAGTTTCCGGAATTCCCATCCCTCCACTCCTCCCACAATTACCGGATGGGGAAAGTGATTATTTCCAAGTTCTTCTGGTCGGTTCCCTTATATGCCTGCCAAATTTCATTGTCCTAGCTTATGTGGAAGCGTTTCATGAGATTTCCGGTGTCCCCTCCAGCCCCCCCCCCCAGTTATCGGATCTGGTCCGGATTTGAAATTGAGCTTCTGAAGCACTTGTTCTTGACATATGTCAAGTTTCAGGCATATCTGATTACCCGCTCAAAAGTTAGGCATGCTACTACTTTCCGGATTTCCCATCCCTCCACTGCCCCCAAGATGGCCGGATCGGGGAAGTGATTATTTCCAAGTTAATCTGGTCGGTTTCCCAACACGCCTGCCAAGTTTCATCGTTCTAGCTTATGTGGAAGCCCCCCCCCCCCCCCCCCAGTTATCGGCAATTGTTCTTGACATATGTCAAGTTTCGGATCCGGAATATGATTATATCCAAGTTAATCTGGTCGGTTCGCTGATATTCCTGCCAAACGTTTCACTAGATTTGTTTGACTTGGACTGACCATCTTTAAACCAAAATTATTCTCGCATCCGCTTTCAGATACATAGTCGCATAGCTCAGTGGTAGAACACTGGACTGTTAACCCAAAGGTTACTGGTTCGATCCCGCCGTCGGCCAGTGTTTTGTTTTGCTCCCGTTTTACTTTTTGCTCCCTTTTTACTTTATAGTTTCCGGACTCCCGGATCCGGGGAAAGTTGGATTGGGGAAGTGATTATTTGTAAGTTGATCTGGTCGGGTCCCTGATATGCCTGTGAAGTTTCATCGTCCTAGCTTGTGTGGAAGTGCCCAAACTAGCAAAACCTGGACAGACCGACAGAACGACAGAACGACAGACAGACAGACCGACAGACCGACAGAAATTACCATCGCTATATGGCACTTGAGTATGCTCAAGTGCCATAAAAACATAAGCGGAAAAGCGGGAAAACGCACCAATTTTTTCTCTTTCGACTTTTTAGACATACTCAGCAACTTTTTACGTTGTAGCTTCATGAAGGCAACTCGCTGTGTTTTTCCATTTTTTTTTTTATATAAATTCAGTAAAAATCACGTACTGATTCGGTAAATTTTACCAGGTTCTCCATCCCAATGAAGAAAGGCTCGTGACGCCCCTGTCCAGGGGTGTGCAACATCCTTATTATTAAGGTTCACGACCAGATTGTCAGCACTTAGTATAGGGTCTGCGACGGAGGACTTCTGAACCAAGGACCGGTTGCGGGACCAACTGGAAACAGCTTTCTTAACTCTTTCTTATCCCTGGCGTTTAAAAGATCCCTGAATGCTTCCATAAACAGTAAATAAGCCAGAACCACTGGGTTGTAAAGCTTTGCAAGGAGCTTTTTATATATATTCACTTTCGACGGAACAAGTGGCACGTAGGCTCCACGGAGCTTCTTATCAGTGCGGGCAATAATCAGCTTAAAAGTTGCAGATAGAGACGGGCCAATTAGAAGGCCAAGGTATATTAGTTCGCTCAAAGTCCAGACATAAATACCACCATGATTCACAAACTCAGGAGAGAACTAGGGCGGACGATTAAAAAGTAATACTTGTGATTTCCGAGCATTCATTGCCAAACCTATACATTTATAACTATTTTCAATTATTGGATAGTTTGATTCAAGACTCAAAATCGATCGACTTAAGTTCAATAGGTCGTCAGCGTAACACATAACAGAAACCTCGAGTCCCTTCACAACACACGAAGTCAAAATGTCAGTTTGCGAACTTCGAGGGCCATTATGATAAATAGTTGGCGACATAATTGCTTCTTGCTTAATTACAAGACAAACTTCAATATCTTCCTGAGCCAATGCCTTCCCAGGCTTTAAACGGAACTTCATATAACGATACATATAATGAAGCGGCATAATAATGTGGGATATTACCCCCCGGTTACTCAGCTCTAACATATCCTGTGTATGGATTAACGACCCAAAAGCATTGATCATATCATAGCATTGATCATATCATATATACATCATACGCACCAATAGCTAAACATTCACAGGTTTTACCAGAATCTTTCAGCATAGAGCAAAGCGATTTCAGGGCCTGGAAATAACCCAGGCCTCGTCGGAATGATTCTTTGTAGCATGGATGATTCGACGGGGTTCCGGCTAACCCCCCCCCCCCCCCCGGCAAAACCCTCCAAAACCCCCCGGTACCAAAAAAACCCCACCCGCCCCCGACGAGCCCCCCCAGTACCAACCCCCCACCACCCGTAAAAAAAAACCCGATCCCCCCACCCCCCGGTACCACCCCCATGGCGAAAAAAAATCCCGAATCCTTAAAAAAGTAGAATCCTAATAAAAAGGAAAATCCCAAAAGAATCTCCTAGTCCCAAATAATCCCTACGCTACGTATAGTACAAGGTATTAGCTGGGTACCCGGATTAGCTCATGTACCTACTGACGGATATTTAAAAGTAGAAAAACTGGACGCACTTCAGTCGCAGACTTGACTGTACAATACTGTCTGAAAGTAAGTACAGTGGATATCCAGTTACATGTGTAAGAATAAGCTTGTGCGTGCAGAAAGGGTATGTATATGTGAAGCAAAAAGTGCTGGCTGGTTGTGTTCTTAGTTTTGAATGCGTTAAGCGTAGGCAGAATAAATATATACAAGGGAGGGGAGTGTAAATCGAAGGTGAAGCTTGATGGTGACAGACATTTATCCTACACCTAGGGGTGTACATACATTTAGGGGTGGTGGAGGGGGTTTAAGTTAAGGGGCAAATGAAATATTTTGGGATCCCATCGAAGCCTTTGGTGTTGTTCTTGTTGTACCAGAAGTCCCTTTGACAGACTAAGATCACGGGAAGTCAATTTAAATGTGTTGCATTCGTATTAAATGTAAAGGATTCGGGGGGGGGGGGGGGGGGGGGGGGGGGTTGCCGGGGTGGGGTTGGTATCCGGGGGTTTTTGGTTGGGGGGTTTGTTTGGGGTATTTTGTCACCGGGATTGCTCGGGGGGGGGGGGGGCTAGTCGGGGGGTTTTGGTGGGGGGGTCGCCGGGGTGGTTCTCGGTTCTCGCCTAGACCTTTTTTCACCGGGGGGTTGGTCGGGGTGGCGGAACCCGGGGGGGGGGGGTAGCCGGGGGATTGCGCCGGGGGGTTTTGGTATCGGGGGGGGAGGGAGGTTCGCCGGGGTGGTTCTCGCCTAGACCCGATTCGACGAGCCGCACAAGGCATACTTCAAGTCGCTCTTGCATAGGCTGGCTTTTGAGTTGGAGTGGCTTTCGGCACACTGAGAACATTTTGCCGGGCTAGTGCAAGCACTCGCCATATGCCCGTACGACTGGCAGCTGTAGCGACGGATTGGCAAAGCTTGTACTCGTTGTTCCAGAGCCTCTCATATCCAAAAACAATGGGGATGTCTTTCAACTCCATCAACTGACTCTTTGATTCGAACTGTAATTTGAATGAAAGTGTTTAACCAATCTGCTTGGCCTTAGAGCAGTTTGATATTCTCGACTGAAGCTGAACAGCATCAACATCAGTTGAGACATGACCGATTAATCCGAAAAATGAGGGACTTTTCACTTTTACATCGGCTCCACTTTCGTGACTGCTTAGGGCTTGAGCGACTTTATTAGCGGCAACTTTATCGTCAATGACCACGCGCCATTCATTCTTACGTCGCCTGGGCTGCACTATTCTCGAGGAGTTGTTTCCACAAACACTATCTAGGTAGTTCTTCCGAGCACCTGGTTCAGGAAGTTCTTTCGGGGGATTCTTTAATACAACTGGGTACGTCGACTTAGGAGGCTGAGCAGCAGATGTACTAGTTGTTGGAGGTCCGAGAAAGCGGTCCAAGTTCGCATAACTATCTAACTTGACACAGAGTTCATTAACTTTCCTGGCAAGAGTGGCTGTTACCTCTCCAGATAGCACGTGTACTTCATCCAGTTCATAAATTCAAACCGTGGCAATCAAATGTTTTTCTCATCACACGAGTGAAATAGTTTCAAAATGTCAGTGACGTAATCAGTCATTTTTCCTCTAACGCTGGGTCGAGTGGATACACCAGCCTCTTTCCACAACAGGTCTTTGGCGGCAATGATCAATTCATAATCAAAGAATTCACACGCTTTCTTTTCTATTTAATTTGCCAGATTGCCGGCCTTACTTGCTCGAACAACAAAGTTCAATGTCGGATTCCAAATGAGCTTCTCACTAGCCCCGTAAAACGACTGAATTACATCACAGTCCGGTAATCATAGCCAAAGGGAAGAGCCAAGTTTGTTATTCACTGGTACTGAGACTGCTTGTTGAAATACACAAAACTTGAAAGAGGTGTTATTGCACCGAGTGCTGAATGATTTCATTGATTGGGGATTCCAGTCGAGCTTGTCCAGCGAAAAAATAAGGAATCGACTAAAACACGAAAAGATTGAAACGGAATGGTGCAAGAGGAACGAGTACTTGAAAAAGAGAACGCGTACGGAACAAGACCAAAGGCTTCGACGGGATCCCACAAATTCAATATTTGATCCGGACAGTCTGGCTTCTTAAACATTTTTAATATTAAAATTCAGAAACAGATTAAGGCAAAATAGCTAATCATTTGAGAAAAACAAGTTCAGATATAGATTCGGGGATCGACTAAAAGCAGGAAAGTTGAGGCAAGAGAAAACCAGGAAAGAATACTAAAACCAGGAAGGGCAAACTAAAACGAGGAAAGAATTAGCAGGAATCGAGGATTCGAAAAACTGGCAAGCCTTTTCTCTGTTTAGTATCCGGTGAGTGGTCGGAAACTTACATTTGTAACAGTTCACCTTTTCCTCCTTTTAGTATTCGAAAAAACTGGCACGCTGTGTCGTGCTTTTTCTCAGTTTAGTTTCTCGTGAGGGGTCGGCAACTTACATTTGTAAAAGTTCACCTTTTCCTCCTTAGTACCTTGTCGGTAGGCGATCATTAGTCCAGCGAGAGATCGGCAACTAAGATATTTCAAGTCTACCGTTTCTTTCCTGGTTTTAGTAACTTGTCACGGTGAGTACCAAAACGAGGAAAGAAATTAGGAATTCTAAAAAACTGGCAATCCTGTCCTCTGTTTAGTATCCCGTGAGGGGTCAGCAACTAACATTTGTAAAAGTTCGCCTTTTAGTATTAGAAAAAACTGGCGAGCTGTGCCGTGCTTTTCCTCTGTTTAGTATCTCGTGAGGTGTGGGCATTTTACGCTTTTAAAAGTTCACATTTTCCTCCTTTTAGTCCCTCATGGGATACTAGGAAAGGCTTTATTCGAGGCCAGTTTTTTCGAATAATAAACGGAGAAAAAGGTGAACTTTAACAAATGGAAGTTGCCGCCCCCTCACGGGATACTAAACAGAGGAAAGGCTTGCCAGTTTTTTCGAATACTAAAAGGAGGAAAAGGTGAACTTTAACGAATGGAAGTTGTCGACCCCTCACGGGATACAAAACATAGGAAAGGCTAGCCAGTTTTTCGAATCCTCGATTCCTGGTAATTCTTTCCTCGTTTTAGTTTGCCCTTCCTGGTTTTAGTATTCTTTCCTGCTTTTCTCTTGCCTTTCCTTTCCTGCTTTTAGTCGATCCCATAGATTCACCATGTGTGTTTACCCTTAAAATTCATATCTGTTTTGACGAAAACTTCCTGCATTTCTTCTGCCAATATCCCGGTCTTTGCCGATTTCCGGAACTACCTTTACGGCGAAAAAAGAAAGCAAGCGTATCTTCTTTCTCCTATACCGAACATTTAATCTGCTTCAAATAAAAATTTAACTGAAAACAAATTTTCCAGTTCCAGCAAGATTCTGGGCGAATGTTATGTCCGTATAAAATAGATTGTCATACACGGATGCAGCATCTCTCTTCACTCTAACTTTAACCTTTAACAGTTTTCCGGTTTGGGCCGGGTTGCGGGCGACAAACTTGTCCGGGTAGAAAATAGTTTTCACATGAGTGTTTAGCATGTCTTCTTACTCTTAAATTCGAACATCTAATCAACTTCAAATAAAACTTTTACTTTTAACAAGCTTCCCGGTTTTGGCCGGATTCCGGGCGAACTACTTGTCCGGCGAAAAAATGGTTTTCATATTCGTGTTCAGAATAACTTCTTACAACTTAATCGACTATCTCATTAGCTGTCTAAAAATATTTTGTTTGTCCCTTAATTTGAACCCCCTCCCCCACCCATAAATATACGGCTACAGAGCCCATCTACGAACTCGAACTTTCGCTTGCCCCAAATGAAAGAATACTTTTAATTCAGCAAATTGGCATAGACGAAAAAGAAAACAAATCGAAAAGAAAACAACAACAACAACAAAACCATGCAGTCTGTTCCTACTGTTGCGTTGCAGCAAGAAGAGACTGACATACAGGCAGGCAACAAAAAATTAGCACAGTGGCATATTTAATAACATCAATCTTTGAATCTAAAAGACGGCAGAGAAGGCTCTAGCCTTACGGCGAATTTCATCAAACGTGAGGCATCTTTTCGAGACGAACGTCGAAGAAACAGTACATGGTAGCTTAAACAAGCGCCGGAACACACGGTTTCAGCTTATTTTAGCGTTGCTAAGACTCTTAGCGGTAGGATTTATTACCAATGCTAAAGCAAAAAGATGACCGCAGTACGTTCTAAACAGCTGAGCGCGTACATCACGGTCCACCTTGCTAAGCCTAAGAATTAAAACGTTTTCATAGCCCCGATATCAACTGTTTAACATGAAGGTCATCATTGAGGTTAGACTTGAACGTGAACAGTAAATAACGGAATTAATCGACATAACTCAGTGTTTGACCTGACAGTTGCACATCATTTTTAGCAATACGAATACCAGCTTTGCGAAACAACATCACATAGTTTTTGTTTGTCTTAAAAAGAATATCATATTTTTACGCAAAACTGTCGCAAATTTTAAGACGCTTCTTTAACCCATCGCACGCAGGCGACAGCACCACTAGGCTAGGTCGTCTGCAAAAAGCAGATGGTTCATACATCTCCCGGCAATGTAGCATCCGACCGTCCACGAAGACAGCGGGGAGGACAAAGCGTCAATATAAACCGAGTAGAACAATGGGGAGAGAACCCCACCCTGCCAAAGGCCGTTCAGAAGGCCATTTATAGTCGTGATCCACCTTATTCTGAACTTCTGGTTCCGGAACCAATAAGATAGAAGTTTAAGGTAGCATGCTGGTACATTCCTGGCACGGATTATATCAAGCATCACCTTATGGTTCACGCGATCAAAAGCTTTACTAGAATCTATACAAGAAGCAAACACAGGTGAAGAATATTGTAGGAAATATTCCACAAGAAAACGAAGTAGAAAAATAGCAAATTCTACACTACAATAGCGTTTAAACCCAAACTTGAACTAGACCTAGGTTGCCTGGGCAACGTGAAGTGTTGCGGCAACCTTTGTCCGGCTTCGCCGACTAAAGTGTTGCGAGAGTAACACTTTGGTTTTGTGTCTTCGCTGTCGGTTAAATGCTGAAGTTGCCAACTTATCTAAGCTTTTAAAATGGTATGTTCTAAAAAGAATCATCACATGATCAAAAGCTATTGTTCAGCGTTGTAAAAAAAACCCATTAGAATATCGGAAAAATGGACTAAATTGACTTTGCAATCAGTTGAACTTTATCCTTTTCAATCGTGGACATCGTAACGGATGAAAACTTGGAACAATATCTTATATGATCTATTTGGTATTATAAAGCTACCCGTAACTTTTCAGAATTAAAATACCATAGATGACACTATTAATTATTACGAAACTACCTCATGGTTTTACATTATCGTTTGTACCCGTTGCGTAAACAGTAAATCCTAGGTTACAGCGATAGACCATCGATACAAACTTTCTTACCGTCAGATTTATAGAAATCGAATACATGTGCACCAGTTTGCAAAAGTTCTAGCCCCTCATGAACCGATTCTTACTTAAAAGTCCCTCTTCCGTGATAGACATCAAGTTCACCGGATAAAAGTAATGTGTAGGCTACACCAGCTAGCTCAAGTTGCAAAACCTTTATCGCTGAAGATGATTGTAGCATAACAGCCGATTATGACTTACAAGTCCCTTGCATGTCTTACAATTGGGAACCAAATGGTTCTTACCATCGAATACACAAGAAACAAATAACAGGTACACCAACTAGCAAAAGCTGCAAACCCTTCATTGCCGAAGATGATTATGAGCTAACAGTTGACCGTTGCATACAAGTCCCCTACTTGTCTCACAACTGGTATCGCCTATTTTTAGCTTCACTGTGTACCTTACTACTGAAGTTGTCAACCCCTTGAAACTTTCAAACTGGTTTTGTTTCTTCGCTTTCGATTAATGCTGAAGTTGTCAACTTATCAAAGCTTTGAAAACGAGATGTTTGGTTATAAAAAAAAAAAAATCACATGATCAAAAGCTATTCTTCAGCGTTGTAAAAACATTACAAAATAATATCGGAAGAAGGGACTAAATTGACTATTCAGTAAAGTTCAATCGTAGACATCTTAACGGATGAAAACTTGGAACAGTATCTTGTATAATCGGTATTATAAAGCTATCCGTAACTTTTCGGGATTAAAATACCATAGATGACACTATTAATTATTATGAATACTACCTCATTGTTTTACAGTTTCGTTTGTATCCGTTGCGTAAACAGTTAATCCTAGGTTACAGCAAAAGACCATCGTCACAAACTTTCTTACCGCCAAGTTTATAGAAATCGAATACAATGTGCACCCATTTACAAAAATTTCTAGCCCCTCGTGAACCGATTCCTACTTACAAGTCCCTCACCCGTGATAGACATCAAGTTCACCGAAAACAAATAATGCGTACACCAGCTAGCAAAAGTTGCAAACCCCTCATCGCTGAAGAGGATTGTAGCATAACAGCCGATATTACTTACAAGTCCCTTGCATATCTTACCATTGGGAACCAAACTGTTCTTACCACCGAATACACCGGAAGCAAATAACAGGTCCACCAACTAGTAAAAGCTGCAAACCCCTCATTGCCGAAGATGATTATGAGCTAACAGTCGACTGTTGCTTACAACTTCCCTACATGTCTTACAAATGGTATCGCCTATATTTGTTTTCAGTGTGTACCTGACTACTGAAGTTGTCAACCATTTGAAATTTTCAAACTGGTGCATCTCATGAAGGAATTTTTGTACTAAAAAACGGATGACATTTACTTTGATCAGCTCATCAACGGCTATTGCCGTCGAACAAAACATTCTACCTCTCTTAGTTCAAAAGTTGACTTTTTTGCCGTAGGCCAACTTTCTAACGTCACCGCTTAGAAAGGAGCGAAGGATAAGCTTTAGTTTCTTTAGCAATGAGAGAACTTTCAAAGTTTAAGAGGCACACCTGATACCATTTCTCTACCACAAACCCAAGTGCAAAAAAATGAATGCGTACTGAAATCGCGTACAGACATGGATAGAAACAATAGATGGCAGCACTTTTGGACCCGTGGGAAAAAGCCACTTTTTTGTTTCTGGAGAATTTTCTATTTATCACTCAAAGAAGATATGTTGGCTGTGGTGCCGGGTAACTGCCGCATATATCTAACACTTATAGATTTTAGTCCATCTTGAATTTGAAACTGGTGCCTGCCTGCTTGCGTGCTAGAACGGAGCTTTCCACTCGAAAGCAGAAACATGGTTTGACGAAACAAAAGGTTCGCTACACAACTTCAGATAGTCCTCTCTGACATGGACTATAACTCCACTTCACTTCGCACACCGTAGGCTCTGGCTCGAGGACAAGCAAAAACCATCCTTATTGGTCCCAGGCAAGAGTTCTACGGAGCTTTCCAAAATGTAATGTCATATTCATCAATCCGGCCTAAGGTCCACACTTTCCGTATAAACCGCACAGGTTAGACCCTTACCAGTTACCAGGAATAAAATGAAATCGGCAGCATAGGAAAAAAAAAAAAAAAAAAGAGGACAAACCCAAAGTGTTGCTCTCGCAACACAATGAGGAAGTCTGTAGAAATTCACGCAGGATATCAGTGAAACATCTCTCAAATACTTTGAAATCACAGTAGCAAGAGCTATGGGACGATAGTTATCAGAACTGGTTAAAAGACCATTTTATTTTTCAAAATTGGAACCAAATTTACTGACATTAGGGAATCCGGAGCAAACCCGTGCACAATAATCGCATTGAACAGGGCACATACCACTGCACACTTCCTTTCAGAAGCAAGCAGTATCTAACCTTTGTATGATAGTACTAACTTTCATCTCAGTTACGGGTCTGATCATGCCAGACGAAGGCAGTACATGATTCTCAGAGCAATCACTACCTACTGAAGAAAAAAGAGCTTCAATTTTGCTTCTCCACAACTCACAAATGGCCTTATCCCCGGTATACCCATCCATGGTCTGAGGGAGGATTTGCGGCACCCAAACACGAGGTCAAACTAGGTGTAGTTAACACTCTTAGTCAGGATTCGAAAGCGCAACTAACCGACGATTTGTCGGGGCTAGTGTTACCCTAGGTCCACATAGATGTTCACACTGAGGCGATCTCGGCCATCTTCGAGATTTTCGTAGCCAAAATTGGCAATTTCTGTTGCTTCGTCAGGCGATTTTCAATGTTGGGAAAATTCAACTTTAATCGGGCGACAGTACGATTTTATGCACGCAACAGCAACATTTCGCGTTAAATTAAGTTGCTTACGAAAATTCAGTGTGAACATCCAGGCGATACAAATATTCTGTCGCTGTGATTGAAAATCTCGTTCATCGCCGTGATTTGCTCTCTGTGAACCTAGGGTTACAGTTTAAGGAGATGATAGAATTAAATGCCAGAACAATAGAAGATGAGGCGAGACACGCAAGATAAAAGCAAGAAATTCTTGACAGCATTTCGAAAAATGAGCAATACTGAACGATATAGATCGTTTTCTCACAGCATTTGAGAATACTGCTACTCTTTGCGGATGGGACGACGCTAGCCAAGCTTTGCAAATTAGGCCGTTACTTAGCAGGAAAGCTCTTGAGGTAGTAGCGAGCATGATTCAAGAGCAACTAATGTAGCGTTTACAAGTACAGGAAAACTTGAACAGAATCCGATCTTGGTGACAAGATTATGTTTACACGCAGAGGGAAAAAAAATAATTGTTCAAACCAGAAAATCTGGCATAAATAGATTCACTATCCAATAAAAAAAATGTTTTGAGACCATTTATGACATCAGTACTGATGATTGCTGCTCTCAAAAGGTAGCTAGCCTTTTTTTTTTACTTTTTACCAGCGCCGCCGTCAAGATTCCTTTCAAGTAGACCGGAATTCCTTTCATCATGAAAGGATTTCCGTCCCGCTAGACTTTTTTTCTACTCGTCTTCACGAACGGAATCCTTTCGAGTCGACCAGTATTCCTTTCTACTCGACGGGATTTCTTGTCCTTGTAAACGCTACATAAGACAGTTTTCCATTCTGAAACTCGCAATTTTTAGCAAAATACAGTATGTCGAAATATATGTATCCCAATAAATCAAGAATTAAGGATGTCACCAAATACTTCATCCAAAGACCACGCCGAGAAACTTGGGCAGTATTGTCGCAAGTGTTTAGAATATCAAGAAGTGACGCCACTGGTGTATCTGCCGTAATCGCCAAGTTAAGAGGAATGTTAACGGAGTTAGTTCTTGACTAGTTTGTAAGAGTCTATCTCTTAGAGGTTTGGTGACGCACCTTAAACAGTTAGCACTGGAGACAGTAGACGAAGCCGTCAGTTTAGCACAGAATTGGCAAGCTTCAAAACCGGTTCGAATAAAGAGCGTGTTCCACCCTTCTAACAATAGTTACTATTAGTTACTATTTCCGTTCCATCCTCACGAAAAGTTACTACGCTGACCGTTCCAACCTTGTCGGAATTATAACTAATAGTTTATATTTGCTTACCATGCTCGGGAGCGTAGTAAGTGTAGTAAATACGCATCTCTGTAACGTGCTTGGTCGGATTCGCCCGTGGCGTGAGATCCTGCTGGAAAACAGAATAATCGTTCCAGTCTTGACGGCAAAAAGCCAGAATTCGTGACGGCATGCGTAGGATGAACACGCTCAAAGGTGAAGTGTCGAGCCCTCAGCACGCAGCGTGAAACCAAGAATGTAAGTTAACAGAGCAAGGGCTGGAAGCTCATATCGCACTTGCAAGGATGGGTCAGAGGATTAAAGTAGGGATTCGTTAATTCGTGGGTTTCTTCTGATCGTTTGTAAGCAAAACCCCTGAGAAAAAATGGTCATGGGTCCTTGGAAATCATGAGAATTTGCTGTGTGTAAAAAATATTTTATTTGTGCATTTAGCCGTGATGATGTGAATTTTAAGGGTGCTACAGATTCATCTGTAATGAACACTCTTGGAGCACAAATGATTATAAGCTCAATGGAATCATGAAAATGTGTATTTTGCTCAAAATTATTGTTTGTATTTTCAGAGATTTAGTTGTAAGCAATACCCTTGTGGTAAAAATGATCATGGGTCCTTGGGGATCATGCATATATATCGTTTGGCATTTTCTTTACTTTCGGTTAAGAAACGAACTTTAAGGGTGCTGAAAATTAGTTTTTCAGCAACACACTTGAATTACAATATATATACGTTGATTAAAAGCAGTTTCTGTACTTTGTTGTTAGGATTAGTACTTTAAGGTTAGGATTAGTAATTTAAGGATAGAATTAGTACTTTCAGGGATGGTCGGATCTGAGAAGTGACAATTTCTAAGCCAATCTTTTCAAGTTTTTAATGTTCAAGCAAAGACTGGTCGCCCTAGCACATCTGCAAGAACCTTAATTTGCGATCATCGAAATACCCCCCCCCCCCCCCGCCAATTCCCCTAACGGTGCCCGAACCCTAGTTCTCTAGTTCTTGTCCTTGTTCTTCCCACCAAGTTTCATCCCAATCGCTCCACACTAAGCATGTTACAAGAATCTCCCCACCCCCACATTGATCGGATCCTGTCCGGACTTAAAACGGGTCATCCGAGATACGAGGTCTTTCCGAATATCAAGTTTTGTTAAGATCCGACCGCACGTTCAAAAGTTATACATACCTCAAGATTCCAAATTCCCCCTCCCTCCACTCCCCCACGACGGTTCGGTCGGAAAACTGACTATTTCTAATCCAATCGTGTCAAGCCTCTAACCATCAAGCCAAGTTTCATCGTCCTAGCCCATCTGGAAATACCTTAACTCTCGATAGCCAGAATTCCGGTTTCCCCCTTCTAATTCCTCCCCTCCGACCCCCCCCCCCCCCCCATATTCCTCGGATTCGGTCCAGACTTTAAATGGGTCATAGGAGACACGAGGTCTTTTCAAAATCAAGTTTCATTAAGATCCGACCACCCGACCAAATGTTATTCATTCCTCAAGATTCCGGATTCTCTCTTCCTCCATTCCCCCCACGGTGGTCATGTCGGGAAGTTGACTGTTTCAAAGGTAAATCTGGTCGGATCCGTGACTTGCCTGCCAAGTTTCGTTGTTCTAGCCCACCTGCAAGTAACTTAACTCCGTATCACCAGAATTCTGGAGCCCCCCTCCAACTCCCCCCACAGCACACGAATCCGCTACAGTTCTGTCGACGATGTACGTAGGGCTTGAGCTTGTTCCTCCCACCAAGTTTCATCCCGATTGCTCCACTCTAAGCGTGTCACAGGATTTCCGATCCCCGCTCCGGACCCCCCCCCCCCCACATTAATCGGATTCGGTCCAGACATGAAATGCGACATCTGAGACATGATGCCATTCCAAATATCAAGTTTTATTAAGTTCTGATCGCCCGTTCGAAAGTTATGCATGTCACTAAATTCCGGATCCGGCTCCCCCTCCCTCCCCCCACGACGGTCGGATCGAAGTGATTATTTCCAAGTTATTTTGGTTGGGTCCCTAATATGTCTGCCAAGTTTCATCGTCCTAGCACATTTGGAAGTACCCTATCTCGCAAACACCGGACTGACCAACCGACCGACCAACCAACCGACAGACGACGGAAAAGTGATCAGTATATAGCACTTGGCCGGAAGGAAAGTTCCATAAAACCTAAGGAGGTCCTGTTATAATTGCAATGAGGTAGGGCACTTTGCACGTGACTGTTGGAAGCCTATGAAAACTGAGCCTTCTAGTTCGTGGCAGAAATAGCCTATTACCAGCTTCGTAAAAAGCGCGGTGTCGTACAAAGAGAATGGTCGGAAACCGCCCATGGACGGCATAGTCCTGCACAATCATACGGCTACCAAAACCGCGGCTCTAGTATTTCAGGGTTCTATAAACGGCTGGGAAAAAGAATTTATGCTAATCGATAGCGGTAACGAAATAACGCTAGTAAGAAAATACCTTGTATTAGAGAATCTCGTTAACAAGGACGAAGTTTATAGTAAAGGCTTCGTCAACGCCGAAGTGAAAATCCTTCCATCCACTATTGTTTCGTTAAACTGGGAAAGCCATTCCGAAAAAGACATTTTTGAGGAATTGAAAGTTGCAGTTGCGGAAAATCTACCACACCCAATTAGTGTAGGTGTAGAGATGCAATAGCTTTGTCTCTCCTTTTAGGCTCAGACGCAAGAAATGAGCAAAACAAGTCGCCAATTCTGGAATGCTTTGCCACTGAAGAAGCTGACTTAGAGCCATTAGAAGTTATCTTGACGAAAGCGAGCACGGAAAGTAGCCAAAGTCAAAGAGACAGAAGCGTATGGAAAAGGTGTCCCATACTGTTAGCCACAGCCAGCGCATCCCAGATACAGAAGACAGACCACGACTTGAGTGGAGAAAGTATCGCCGAAGCAAAGAAGGCAACTGAGACGATAGCGAAGTTCCAGGAGCAGGACGACTCTCTCAAGACCCCTCGGCGAAGCTGAAGGAGACTGAGGCTGAAAACCAGCGACAAGAGGGGAGGTAACAGAAAAGGAAGATTAGAGCTTTTTCACGGTATCTTGCGTAGAGTAGTCGCAATCGAGGGCGTTGCGAAAGAGAAAATCCAACTAGTAGTTCCACCTACAGACAGGAAACGTTGGATGTCGCACGCGACTCACATTTAGGAAAAAACAGTGTCCTTAGGAAAAAACGGGGCCAATTCCAATGGCCCCGGAATGTATGGAGGTATCAAACTTTATTGTAGGGGATGCCATAAGTGCCAGCTAACAGCCAGAATGACGAAAAGGGGCAGGGTTCCGTTAGGAAAGTTTGAGCCGATTGCTAAGCCATTTGAGCGTTTAGACCTTGAATTGGTAGGGAAGCTGAACAGAAGTTCTCACGGCAACCAATGGTTATTAGTCTTGGTCGACCAATACTCGAAATGGACCGAGGCGTTTGTTCTCAGATCTAGTAAAACGGAAAGAATCGTAGCCATTTGCGGGACTACTTTGCTATACATGGATTACCGAAGGCGGTAGTATGTGACCAAGGGCCTAGTTTGATGGCCAAAGGTATGCGTCGGACTGTCGACGAGCTAGGTCAAACAAAGTCAAACAAAGCAACACTAAGCTAACGGCTTGTGTGAGCGCAAAAACGCTACAGTAGTCCAGATGATAAAGAAACTAGCCATGGAGAATCCTAAGCACTGGGACGCCATATTGCCCTCCATCGCCCACCTAAAATCTGCACACGACTCGATGGGTGTAACTCCTGTCGAAGCAGTTTATTGGGAAAATCCTGGGGCCCACCTACAGGGCTTCAAGAAAGGCTCACAGGTCTAGACCCAAGCAGGGAGGCGCAGGAACCGGAGAAGTCCGAACTCAACTATCCAGGTAGTGTAGCTCCATATATTTTACAGGTGAAAGAAGAACTGGAAAAAATTCGGGAGACGGTTTTGGAAAACAGTGCAAAAGCCCAGGAAAAGCAAAAGGCCGAGTACGACGTGAGAGCATCAAATGTCAAGGAGTGACCGAGACGAGGTGACCAAGCCCCGGTAATGGTAGATTCCGAAGGGTCCAAATTGGAAAGAAGGTGGCAAGCCCCGATCACGGTTCAGCAAAACATTGGTGAGTGCAATGATGAAGTCACCTAGTATCTAAAAAGGAAAAAGCCTAATGTATTCCACTCCAACTTGTTGCGAAAGTACTTCAGGCCCTGTCAGTCCCTCTATTGCATAGTCATGGAAATATATTCACATGAAGAGAGCGAAGAACCACTCAGATTTGTAACTTTCGAACTGTCCGAAGCCGGCAGCCTGGAAATAGCTTATGTGAATCCAGCTTTATCTGTGCAACAGAGGCACGAGCTTTCCCGAATCCTAGGGGAGTTTGACGGCACCTTTAGCGAAAACCCAGATAGGACTAGTCTAGTAAAGTATCACTTACCAAAAGGGAAGTCTGAGCCAGTACGAAAGAAGCCTTACAGGATCTCCCTTAGTCTGCAAGCCGCGGTCGAAGCCGAAATCGATAGGGTGCTACAGACCGGGGTCTTCAGGAAGTGTAATAGCCCTTACGCAATGCCAATCGGGGTAGTTTCTAAGGCAGACGGAAGCCTCCGGATCTGCTGTGATTTCAGGGAGTTCAACTCAAAAACGGAAAGCCCAGATCCTTGATTCCCCAAGAACTGATTAGTAAGGTTGGGAACATCCGGTTCCTAGCCATTCTGGATCTGACAAAGGGGTATATCCATATAGAGTTAGACGAGGAAAGCAGTAAGAAAACGGCATTCATAACCCACAACGCGCACTTAAGATTTCCTTCGAATGCCTTTTGGTCATATGCAGCGTTTACAAGTACTGAAACGTGAATCTGATCTTGGTGACAAGATTATGTTTACACACAGAGGAACAAAAAATAAATTCTTAAAACCAGAAAACCTGACAAAAATAAATTCACTAGCCAATAACAAATTGTTCTGGGAGTATTTATGACATCAGTACTGATGACTACTGGTCGCAAAAGCTAGCTAGACTTGTTTTTCTTTGTATTTTTAACAGCGCCACCGACGAGATTCCTTTCAAGTAGACTGGAATTCCTTTCATTATGGAAGGATTGTCACGGAATCCTTTTAACTCGACGGGATTTCTTGTCCGTGTAAACACTACATTAGGGACGAAGGAGCAACTTTCTGTCGGTCCGTGTACTATGATGACGTACTCGTATTTAGCTCTAGCTGCGAGAGCCACCTAGTGCATTTGACAGACGTGTTGAGGTGACTTCAGGCAGTGGGGCTTACAGTAAAACCCTAGAACTGTAAAATAGCTTGCTACGTGGTTGAGTACTTAGGACACTTTGTGGGAAATGGGACTGTGAAGTTGTCCTAAAGTAAAGTAAAGTCATACAAGAGTTTCCTGTCCTGAAGTAAAAAAGTCTGCTATTACCAGTCGTTTATCGCGGATACAGCAAAAATCACGAGACGCTTAGAAGCCTCTACTTTAAAGGTAACACCTATCTTAGTGCGAACGGTCCTTCGACACCTATCCTAGCCGTAAAGTCATTGTTTTCCCAAGATTTCGATAGGGAACTTATCATTCGTGTTGACGCCTCAGGAGACGGCATATTTGCGGTAGCTTTACATGAGATAAGAGGACAAGAAAGGCCATTCTGTTTTTTGAGCAGAGCTTTGACGACAGCTGAGAAAAATTATGCAGCGGTTGAACTGGAATGCTTAGCCGCAGTGTGGTCGGTTAGAAAGTTGTATTTTTATTTAGAAGGCGGCCGTTTCTAGATTTTGACAGACGATGCCCCCAGGCAGGGGCGTCGCAAGTGCATTTTGTTGGGGGGTGCAGAGCCAAAATTTTACCGAATCTTTCAAAAATTTTACCGAATCCTACAACTAAGAATTCGAGCTTTAGATTATACGTAGGAAGAGTAACAATAAAAGGCAGAATGAACGACGATAAGCCAACTATTAGGCGGAGTTTTGGCGAAGCCCACATGGAGAATATGTTGCCGGGCATGATTGCAGTAACACTATATATATAGCCAATAGAAAATCAAATCGAGCGCCGCAGGCGAAAAATTTCGAAATCTATTTTTTTTTGTTTTTGTAGGCTAAAATTTAACTGCTTCTCTTACAAATTCTATCATTTACCGTTGATGAAATACCAGAAAACGGATGGAGCGACGTTTCAATATACTAGATATGACAACATAAAGTGAGCACCGCAGGCGAAATTTTGTTTTGCTTTTTCCTGCCAAATTTAATTCCTATATAAACTCTAGCTTTTATTGTTTCGAAATCTCAATCCTAAAACTTGCTTAAAACCCCCGTCAAATGACGCGCCCTTCCACAAAATAGAGAATATTACGAAAAGTGCTGCAGGCGGAATTTTCGAAATATTTATGATTAAATTTTCTTTTTGGGATCCAAAATATAAGTAAGGACTATCGATGATATCACAGATCATCCCTTTGGTCTGCGACCAGTGCTTCACTCGACCTCTTCTGAGTTTCGAGGTTCGTGGTAACTTCCGAATCCTGGCAATTACAACGAATAAATTACCGAATCCCAGTTATTATACCGCATAAGTTTAGACCGATAGCGTGTTCGGGATTCTGTATAACCACCGTATCCCGGTTATTATACCAAATTGTTTTGTCATCGAAAGACTACCGAACAATATTCATATTCGGTATACTCTCGTCGAAACTGGAACAAAGTCAAGATTCGATAATATTGATAATAAAAAATTATACTGAATAAATTACCGAATCCCAAACATGATTCCAAATAATTATGCACCAATAGCTTATTCGGGAGTCTGTGTAACTACGGAATCTCCATAAATATACCGAATAGTTCAGGGATCGAAAAATTACTAAATGATTTCTGTAAATTCTCTCACCAAATTCGTGATAACTACCGAATATTGGCAATTATACCGAATCCCGATCATTATACCGAAGAGATTTATACAGATAGCCTAATTAGGTTTCTGTGTAACTACCGAATCCCCGTAAATCGAAAAAATACCGAATAATTTTTACCGAATCTCAAAAAGGGGGGGGGCTGCATCCGCCGCACCCCCCCCCCTTGCGACGCCCCTGCCCCCAGGGATCTCTAAATTCCATGAAAAACAGGAATCTTAGGCCCATGAGATGGGCCATGATCCTGCAGAGTTTTGATATCGAGTTCGCTGTCACGCCCGGCCACCTTGACGGTAATGTAGACGCACTTTGGCGAGGCGTGCCCTTGTAAATAGAGACCAGTTTCTAAATCGGTGTACATAGTAAAGTATTGCCATATCAAGTAGTACAAACTAAGTTGTTTTCAGGCGGAAGGTTGGCTGATCAAAAATATGGCCGTCAGGTCCAGGGACCCAATCTCTCGAGGATAAGGCAGAGATTGCTCAGAGGATCTTCCTAGTATACTTCTACGAAATGAGTGGCGATGAACTGTCTTACCGATAACGCAAGAAACAAAAAGCGACGAAGAAATGAAAAACTCTCTGCGAAGCGCTAAAGAGGGAACACACAGGACATATATAGTTTGTCCAGTTCCATCGGTTTTTGTATAGGAACTTGAAAAGCCAAGAATTACCCTTGGTCCGTACCAAGCACTTTAAGCCTAAGAATCGCGGCTAAGGCCCATGCAAATTTAAAAGGGAAATCGCTCCCCGGCGCATCGATCGAGGAAACCACAGCGAGGATCAGGACATATTTTACCGACCCAGGCTTTCCGAAGCAGTCTCTTCGTACGTCAAGAAGGCCTATACCCTCTGCCGACCAGGGAGATTCTTCTTCGAGTGTAATCTTCGATTAAAGACTTATTCTAAATATCAGTCAACTACGTCTATTAATTATTTAAGATCAAGGACAGAAATAGTAGCTATACGTTTCTTGTAATATTTTGTCAACAAAGTAATATTTCCCATACAGTGCATAAACATCAGTCTAGACCATAATGGCGAAGGTTCTCGAAAGTATAAAGTGTAAACACATAGGCTAGGTATAACCAAGGCCTTCTTGAAAATATAGCTGTAAACAATGTTGCCTCAGACCAACAATAACAACAGCTTTCGTACGTTTCGTGTTGAGAATCCTTCGGCAGACTTGTCTTGGCTTTCAAAGAGTTCAGTTCTCTTGTAAGAATGAAGTTTGTAGGTAAAGTAACCATCTTTTCACATATGAAGTGTTTGTACACAGTAAAAATAAGCAGTAACTTTTAAGTCAGTAAAAATCACACGAATTATTATTTCTTGTTTATTTCCTGTCTCTCTGGATAAGGCGATAGTGTTTTCTTGATCTACAACTTTTGTGATTCTTGTTATCTGGGTTCAGTGTTTTTCTTTTTGGATAGTGGGCAAATTTCTAGGAGCAGCAAGTGACATCAGTTAGATAAAGCCTTTCTTTGCACGGGTCCTGGGCGCCTTGCGGTTCTTCAAGCTGTCTGGTACCAAGGGTGGGCCTAGCGGTCTTGATTAACTAAGGCGTGCCTCGGCCCTAGCTCCCTTTGAGTAGTCTGTTCTGTCTTGTACCAAGGGTGGTCATAGCGGCGCAGATTTGCGAGGGGGAGTTCCTGCGTACGTGCTTATCGAGGCTTAGGCGTAAATTCATTGGGCATAAATTCAGTGATATACCGTGATCACTTTTATCTTTTCATCTTTTTATTTCTTCGCTTCTTTTTGTAAATAAAACCAATTGCCGGTATTTATTCTTCTTGTATGGTTCTGCTATAATTCCTGGGCGGAGGGGTGGCCTTCCGGGAGGGTTTTAGCATCCGGGGGCCTTGCTCGCGCTACCTATTCACTTTCCCCCGTCCACCGGTTATAGTATTTGGTGACAGCTAAACGAAACGAAACCCGCCTAATTTTTTTTTACAACGCTATCGCTATTTTTTTTGAGAGACTGGAAGTTGTCATTGCCAACATTTTGCCAAATTTTCACACATCTTGTTCTTTCTGATTGTTTGAGTTTTATTTGACGAACATGATTCATTTTGGTGACGACAAGATACTTTTTGTCTTATTTCTACAAGTCGACCGTATATTTAAAATTGTGAAATGTGGAAGCAGTGAAATGTGAAAACAGTGAAAATGTGAACATCAAGCCAGCAAAACAACCATCGGGGTAGTCAGTGGAATTCGTGGACTTCGTCGTGGGACAGAAGAAAAGATGATTTTTTTTAATACATAGCAATCCTTACAGACAAGGCTTGCAACCGTGAGTACGAATGTAAAACAGCAGTATAGTCAGCAAAGTATCTACATTTGTTGTTCTTTCACCCTAAAAAGTCCCAAGACACTAGATTTTCCACAAAGTTTTGCTGTACTTTTTGCTATCACTGTATCACCTCTAAAAACCAAATAATTCCTTAGAATTAATTTTCTTTATTTGTTTCTATTTTTATTCATAGCGCTATTTTCTTATACAAGAAGTATCTGATTGCGCCTTGTACATCCTTGTCACGAATCTAAAATACCTTTTCATTAACTGTCAAAGTTCCCGCCATAAAACGAACGACCTCACTTTAAATGGTCATTCAGAACCCAATGTTACATTCCATCAATCCAACGTCAGTTAAGTATGTATTAAGTAACCTGACAGGCTTATTGACTAGTGTCGAAGAATTGCACAGTCGTTAGTGCGTTCCCCTTTTCGTCATTTTATTGATGTTTTTCATGGTCCGGGTTGAACAGTTGGTAGGGTTGACAATTGATCTTCGATCGATCATTTTGGCGTGTGTAAGGTTATGTAGCAAGACAGGTCTCCGACACCAGTAATTCCCGTGTCGTTAAATCAGGGAATGACGATACCAAGAAAGCTCATTAGGTTCGTTCTCGAGAAAGGTACTGTTATGAAATGTAGGTTTTGTCTGCCATCCTCAGTAAAGAGTCGTGGTGTGTCCATTTCCGTGAAAGAATAGGTGCCCAGCGTTGTCGTTGTCCAGTGTTGTTTTAACGACCTGAAAAAGAGAGGTTTGTGGTCAGCCAGTCACTAATGTGCAAATAAGGTTGTCAATTTGTCTATGACCTTGACAGCAATGTGTCAACTGTCAATGAGGAATCCGCCCTAGCTTTGACGAATTTTGTAGACAGTGCTTTGATGAGCACTTTCGTGCAGTAGAGCAAATGAGACGAGGTTGCAGGTTATAGAGATTGGCAGAGTATATTTTTTTGTTCCCTGTTATTTTTGCTTGTAGCCAGTCTGCTATTTATGTTTCACCTAGAGCTTTGTTGACGTAGCTAACATGGTGACGGGATTGATCTAATTATGGAAATCAGTTTATTGATACAGATCTTATCCTGCAACGATTATATTTTTGTTTGATTTTTGTTTCTCACCTCATTTTGTTCTAAACAAAGGATTTGACTATACCGATTCTGACGTAACATGTGTAATGAACACGCGAGTTCATGTTTACCCATTATTTGACCCAACAAGAGCAGTAACATTGCTCAAACGCGTGAAGGTTTATTACAGTCAGGGGACTGTGCATAAGAAAAAAAAAATACACATGATTTCACGTACGACGCAAGGTTCGATGCGCAAGGTACGATACGTGCAAGGTTCCTTTACAAAGGAAAACCGTGCTAACTTATTATGTTAAATATTCTTTGAGCCCAAGCTGACTTTGAAACATTTATTCAAACAATGTTTACACGGATACGTCAGCTCTGATTTTTCATCAGCGATATTTCGGCCCTTCTTGGCAAGGGTCCTCGTCAGGCTGTCAATCTTCTTGTTCAACTTCAGGGAAGGAAACAAACCTGTAACAAATAACTGAAGCTTCTACCGACTATAAATATCTTATTAAGGTAAATTATCTTCAAGTACCAGTGTAATGAAAAAACTAGTCCTGAGGTTTAATTTTTGACAACGACGCTGTTTTTGCTGCATGATTGGGGCGATGACAGGAAAGGGTTTTTTCTGCATTTTGATCAACTTAGGTTTTTTCATTAATAAGGGGCTGAAAACTTAAATATTATTGTATTAATGACCTCGTTCTACGTTTCTATTATGAGTACTTGCCTGAATCTATTACTTTGAATAATCACTGCACGGAAAAACTAGTGCTGAGATTTAATTTTTGACACGGCTGCTGTTTTTGCTGCACGATTGGGGCGACGGCAGGAAATATTTTTTTCTGCATTTTGATCGACTTCGGTTTTGTTGTTAATAAGGGACTGAGGCTTAAATTTTCTTCCCTTAATAACCCCGTTCCACGTTTCCGGTAAAGAGTACTCGCCTGTATCTCGGTTAATGCCTGTTCGGTTTTTCTTTATCTCAACGGCTTCTCGAATGGTTTGATGGAGTCCGGTGCACGTTGCAAGAATTTGGGCTTTTTCAAAATGTACTGAATGGGATGGGTTTTCGAAAATATGTTCTGCAAGTGCAGATTTGAAAGTATAGTTATGACGGTGTCCGTTGGAGAGGGCGTGGTCAATTTCTTGCTCATGCTCTGCAAGTCGTTTTCCGAAAGTTCTCTCTGTCCTTCCTACGTAACGCTTTCCGCAATCACAGGGTATTGAATAAATGCCTCTTTGGTACTGATTTGGGACTTTATCTTTTCCGGAGTTTAGGTAAGACAGCAAAGTATTTTGGGTTCTGTGAAAGACTTGGATGTTGTATTTTTTCAAACTTTTGGACAATTTTTCGGTTACTCCGCGGACGTACGGAAGGTAAACGCGGGCATTTTTTTCTTCTACCTCACCATTACTAGTAGAACTTAAAGGATCTTTGGGGGATGAATGCAGCTTCAGTCATCTTTTTTTTTCAGTCGAAGTTGAACAAGAAGATTGACAGCCTGACGAGGACCCTTGCCAAGAAGGGCCGAAATATCGCTGATGAAAAATCAGAGCTGACGTATCCGTGTAAACATTGTTTGAATAAACTTATTATGTTTTTTTTTAACCTTATTTTTTTATTTCAGTTTTTTTTTTTAATTCAAGTTTAAAATTACATTACTTGTTTTTTTTGTTTTTTTTTTAAATTCGAGTTATTAACTATTTTGTTTTAGCAGTTTTATTTCAGCTTTCTCCTTTATGTTTCATCTTTTCCTCATGGCATTATGGAATTAGCTACTCCTTTTCCGTGAGAAAAAGTGAAACTATTTTAACTAATATCTTTGAGTTCCAGAAACAGCTTTCATAAAAATTAATTCATAATCTGATAATTAATGGGTTTAAGTGAGTGATGAATAGATTGACTTCAAGGTCACAAGGATTGTTCAGTGAAACAGTCCTTACGCTATCATATACCCAGAATTGTGTATGTGGGCTGTGAAATTTATTGTATCACCGGTTCCAGAACTTTTCTATCGAAAAAGGGAATTTTCTTTAAGTTTTGGCTCTGGATTAAAATGGTGAGCCTTATTTTCAAATGTCATGATCCCTTATGAAAAAGTTCAGTTGTTCCGTGTTACTGCAAAATCTTTCCTGACCTACTATCATGTCCAAAGACGGAGTTAATTGATCAGAATCAGTCCTTTAAGTTGTCAGAAAATTAAGCGGAGTTTTGCCCGCGTGATCTTTCCACGTCACGGATCCTCTTCTTGGAGATATAAGGCCAAATATCTCTAAGAAAAATCCAAATTTTGATCTATCTATTTTGCAGATTTTATTGAGCGTGGAAAAGTGTAATGAATTATACTAGACAATTAATGAAGTCGTTGGGCAAACGTTTACGCCAATGTGGCGTAGGTACTGTAGATATCGAGTCATATGACTCATTTCCGTTAGAACTACCGGTAGAAATAGACTTTTGTGGCGAAATCAGGTTCTGCAATGCAGGCTGATACGGATCCAGCCACCAGCCGGAGTGCGTAATGGGCTAGGAACATGCCATTCCGACCGCTCGCAGCACTATGACATTTACCGGACTGCCGACCCTGACGGCAGTGTGACGCGGAGGGTAGCTGAATGTCACAGCTAGTTCCAAAAATCCGCAATTGAAAGTCCCCGCGAATACCAGACGTCTTGGTTTTAATCATCAATATGATGATGATATATTTGGATGGATTATAGGCCTAATTTTATGAATTCAGGATGATTTTTGTTAAGGGGCAAATCGTATGTCGCTTGACTAGCTAGCAGGCACATTTTTGTTTCGAATTAGAAACAAGAGAAAGCTCGACATATTGAGCCGACGAGGCATTTCGTCAGTTATTAATTGCGCGTGCTCTAATTGAAAGAGCTTTGATGACTATGACGTTTCGGACTTGGTCAAGTCCGCAGTCTCTTCTTTTAGTCTACCAACAGGGGTGTGAAATATAGGACGTCCTAACAACGAAAATTGAATTCCCTGGTTGGGTAGCAAGAAGCAAATGACTAAGAACTAGGATAACTAGTTTTGTTTTTGATAAAACGTCAAAATACGGGATCTGAGGTTAAGTTTCACATTTAACGCGCATAGCGGTAATTCGAATAATAAGACCGCAGTGGATCCTTCAAGTAGATATGAAGGTCCTCACATTTGAGCGAAGGAAAGAGAAAATAACGTGAGTACATGGCAACCAAAGTTGACCATTTTGTGGAATATAATCCCTCATGTATGAGCAATAACCCGCGAGTTCCAGCGGCAAAGCCGCCAGAATATTTTTCGGACCGTCTTATAGTCAGGAGACGCATCTGGACCGTTTTCATTATGAGTAAGTAAAACAGGTATGTCCTAATAGCCGTGGAAATGCTTTCCGGCCATGTTGTTTGAGATTATTCCGCATCCTTGGTGCAGAAACGATATACAGATTTTTAAGACTAAATTTTTGCCTGTTATAATTCGCCGCAGTGCATTTTTAACCGGTCATGGTAATAATTTTTGACTCCGAGTTTTTTTTTTCGCAGCATGTGTGACATGCTAGGTATTCGTAAACTTTATAACTCAAGTCTCAAAATATATTTTTTTTTTTTTCACGCCTGTCCTGAGATAAAAGGTGATTGGGACAAAATTCTGTGTCAGGTTTTGAGTATGAAATGATTCGCTGAATATGGCGAGTATTTTCGTGTTGCTCCACAGAGTTCCAGGTTGAACTCTTCTGGACGCAAATATTAAGGTGAATTATAATGAGAAGAACGAAACTCACGGTACCAAGCTAATCCGCACTATTTTTGAACTGCGTTGAATATGCTTAAATTAACTCAAGAAACGGTAAAACAAGTGAACAAAGTAAATAGACAACACAAAGGAGTCTGAGAGTGTGGCCGGTGATTTGGTTTGAACTAAGGATATATGGTCCAGTCGAGTCCGGTTAGCATTGTACAAGAATGTTCATTTCTTAGCCTCTATGTACAAATTAGATGCGAAGCAGAGAACCGCAAAGGGTAGGCTCTTGAAAAAGAAGTATTTTTGAAGCGGAATGAAACAGGCCTATGTGCAGAGACCTACACAACAGGTTGGTCCTTATAAAAACAAGGCAAGTATGACAAAGATAAGCGTGACTGACAAACTGACAAAAAGAGAATGTTTTTGACAGCGAACAATTGGTACTGATACAGAAAGACAGTAAGATTTCAGGAATGGGCACGAAAAGCAGACAGACTTACCGATTTAAAGTGAAGACGACGACGCTGACCATTTGTCCAGATCCAGTGACTGTCGGTCTCGTTGATCCATTCACGAGAATAATGGAGCCTCACAGCAAAAGACAGGAGTGCTGGTTTGACTGTTGCTTCTTCGGGGTGAGCAACAGAGGCCTTCCTGTTACGTGTGAGTTGCAAAATCCCCTACAGAACTTTGATGCGAGATGTGTCACTTTTGAGGCATTTCGGATGAAAGATTTATTGTTGTTGTGAAAAAAAAAAAGAAAAAAAAAAAAAGAAAGTAAGAGGAAGAAAACCATGGTTGTTGTATGTCTTGTTTGTGAGCGTGGCTGTAACGTTTTATTTTTAGAAATGTTCCCTAATTCAAACTTACGCGTTTTCGCAGTGTGGTTTACCTAGTAAACATATTATCTTTATTTAAGATATTATACATGATTTAGTGTTTTGCAAGTTCTTAGGCCTCACACTTCGCTCGTACTTCACAAGCAGGATTTATGTCGCGTATGTACTTAGGAAAGTGCTTTATTTCATAGAAAACAAAACAAAGTATAGTATTTAGTATTTGCTAGACAGACGACGAAGGAATTGTGAAAGTAATTACAGAATGATTGTAATCGATGTCTATGATTAATTGGACCATAACTATGCGGGAAAACTCATGCATAACACAAACTACATGAACACAACTATTCACATTTAAAACATGCTTCACTTGCGACATATTATATGTATCATATTGTCTATATAATAACAAACTGAAAAAAAAAAGAAGAAAAAAATAAACTGCATTGTAACTATGAAAACAATCCAACATGCCTCGAATTTTTCATTGATGATTCCTTCACCTTGGTGTGTTAAAATTGCAGTTTGATAGACGGCTCCACGTTTTACTGCAAGCGTGAAACGCTTGTGCAGATTTTTCTTGATGGCCTTATTTTCTTGGTCTTCCAAATTGGCTATAAAAGACCGTTATATACAACGTATGTAACTGCTATAGTTACATTCCATTCTACTACTGGTCAGCCATTGTTCAGCGATGTCTACTAGATACTGGTGTCGTGTTTAAGCGCTTCTCAAGGCGATGCTTATTCTTCACAGCCGAATATTTCCATTTCTACAATTGGGTTGACAAAGCTCGGATATCCAAGTCGAACCGAATTTCTTCGATTTTTGGGAGGATTTACTGCTGTGATGAATCACGGATGATTAGCCGCTTGTTCTTTCAGCTTTACGAGTTGGTTCTCCCAAGTATTTCATTAAATGATTATCCTTATACATATTGTCATCGAGGCTGATCAGATCAGTTCTGACATTTTATTCTTCATGCGTCAGATTCCTTTGCTTAACCAAGCTCTAGTGAAGGTGTATTAAGGTTTAGCAAGAGTCAAGACCATTCTGATTGTTCGCCCTTTGAATTGAGCGTCTAAAGAAGCAATGTTGCTTTCCACAACTTTTCTGCCCCCAATCAAATTCAGCCTACTTTTGGGGAGCATCACTTCAGACGTGCTCGATTTCAGAACGAGCTTGGCCTTGATGGACTGAATCAATCGGCACTGAAGGCACTGAAGAAGACAAGCAAAACTTATTGATTTCTTCCCGCAATGGCGATGTGAGATTTCCGACACAGCATCACTATTCGAATTACTACTTGGGGCTTTCAACCTCAACTTTGGAGCTGGAACGTTTTCTTTAACCACGCGCAGAAACAACAGTCGCTGTCCAGAACTTCATTTATTTTTGCAAGTATATCGGATACGATATTTCTTATCCCCTCGTCATCCAAATCTTCAAAAAGGAAAAAAAAATATTGACTTCCAAACCGAACCAAACCGACATCCAAACTGTTGACAATGTACAGAAACCAAAAAAATATTATGCATTCTCCTTTTCACTTGACTTGATCACACTCATTCATTCATCAGTCATTCACAAACAACCCGAATAGTTAAATTTTATGAGGTCCATTGTCACATTTACGGTTTTATTTGTATGATGTTTTGATCGCAAGATCGGGCGTTCAATTTTACGGTCGTAGGTGTAATCCTAGTGAGTGCCTTGTTTATATAATTTTGAATCCGTTTAGGGTGCTGGGTAGATGGATGGAATTTAGAATAGCTAGAGAGGGCTTATATTAAATTGTAATTGATGGTGACTAGATATGATGTTATATTTCTTCAGAAATTATGGGTAGATGTGCTCATTTAGGGTATCAGGATAGTGCAAGATTTTGTAGCAAACGGCAATTTACATTTATATGTTTGTATCAATGTTTCTTGACTATGTCAAATTTAAAAGGAGACCGGAACTTGTAATCTTCGATTAAAGACTTATTCTAAATATCAGTCAACTACGTCTATTAATTATTTAAGATCAAGGACAGAAATAGTAGCTATACGTTTCTTGTAATATTTTGTCAACAAAGTAATATTTCCCATACAGTGCATAAACATCAGTCTAGACCATAATGGCGAAGGTTCTCGAAAGTATAAAGTGTAAACACATAGGCTAGGTATAACCAAGGCCTTCTTGAAAATATAGCTGTAAACAATGTTGCCTCAGACCAACAATAACAACAGCTTTCGTACGTTTCGTGTTGAGAATCCTTCGGTAGACTTGTCTTGGCTTTCAAAGAGTTCAGTTCTCTTGTAAGAATGTAGTTTGTAGGTAAAGTAACCATCTTTTCACATATGAAGTGTTTGTACACAGTAAAAATAAGCAGTAACTTTTAAGTCAGTAAAAATCACACGAATTATTATTTCTTGTTTATTTCCTGTCTCTCTGGATAAGGCGATAGTGTTTTCTTGATCTACAACTTTTGTGATTCTTGTTATCTGGGTTCAGTGTTTTTCTTTTTGGATAGTGGGCAAATTTCTAGGAGCAGCAAGTGACATCAGTTAGATAAAGCCTTTCTTTGCACGGGTCCTGGGCGCCTTGCGGTTCTTCAAGCTGTCTGGTACCAAGGGTGGGCCTAGCGGTCTTGATTAACTAAGGCGTGCCTCGGCCCTAGCTCCCTTTGAGTAGTCTGTTCTGTCTTGTACCAAGGGTGGTCATAGCGGCGCAGATTTGCGAGGGGGAGTTCCTGCGTACGTGCTTATCGAGGCTTAGGCGTAAATTCATTGGGCATAAATTCAGTGATATACCGTGATCACTTTTATCTTTTCATCTTTTTATTTCTTCGCTTCTTTTTGTAAATAAAACCAATTGCCGGTATTTATTCTTCTTGTATGGTTCTGCTATAATTCCTGGGCGGAGGGGTGGCCTTCCGGGAGGGTTTTAGCATCCGGGGGCCTTGCTCGCGCTACCTATTCACTTTCCCCCGTCCACCGGTTATACGAGGACGTCCCCCAACTTCAAGAGGAGGGTGGTGTGACGGAGCGCATCAATATGTCATTCCTTCACGCGATCAGACTCGCTCAGTGATTCCATTTTCTGTATTTCCTTCCGGTATTCTGTACGATTCAGTAATAAACTTGCCTTTTACGGAGCAAGAGCTATCAGGACCGTTTCCGGGAAACGTTTACCTCGTCACAATAGTAAATATCCATGTACACAAATGAACGCAAATAAATTGAAGTCAACTGAAATAAAGTAAGATTGAAAAAGGCATATAAAAATACTATTTTTAATTCAAACATTATGACCAACATCCCTACAGCCTAAATACGTATTCAGAATCAAAAGAAAGACTACTATGCAATTAGATTATTGGAAGATACTTACGAAATTTCACTTAACCTAAGAAATTACGATGATAATAAATTCAGTAACTAACTTGGGCTCAACAAACAAAACCAGTCGCTCCAAAACTACGTAATGAAATCAAATAGGTTGTGAAATCAATTTTATCTCTGTCTTGCAAACAAATAATAAAACCAATGCTTTTTCTACGAATTTTTCCTGTTTACTGTTTCCAAGAACTTTCACAAAATTTTAAATAACTTCTAAGAGTTAAAAGGTGGATTTTGTGGTCAGCGTGCGTCTTTACCCTAGAAGTCCAATTAGTTATTAGCAACAACTGCAAGCTCCGAAGGAACATAATAATAATTTCACTAAATTCCCACAGCAGATTTGTTTAAAAATGTAAAGGTTAAAAGCAAGACACAAAAATACTTCTAAGATCATAAGAAAAAAAAAGAGTAAATTTCAAAACTTTTATACAGTGAAATTATCCAAACATCCTGTGACGGATTGAGATAAGTCTTCTCTGCGGCTTTTTTTTCGAGACCGAACTGCAGCACTTCAACAAAAGGGAAAACTAAAAAAAAGCGAAGGCTTGTCATTGTTCTGGGCAGGTAAACAGAATGTTTATATATTCAAATATCGCTATGTCTTTGTATTCTGCACTTTCAACCTAATTGTTTGCACTCTTTCCCGCCAGTCAAAGGTGTTTTGCTTTGTTTTATTTTTTAATTTATATTTATATTATTATTGATTTATTTATTCGTTTATTTCCCTTAAAACTGAGGAGTACAGAATATAATATCTAAAAGAAAATATGCTTAAACAACTGATCCATTCAATGACATACAATGGTTTCATGGTTTCAACAACTAGATTACAATTGTTTATGTACTACATTTTTCACTTGTTAAGAAATGGGTACAGGTTCTGGGTCTTCCTGTATTTTCTTGTGAAAATTTTTTCAACTTTTTGTTCAATGTTAAAACTGGGTCTTTTACTCTAAAGTCAGAGAATAACTGCGAGTTAAAGAAATGCGGAAACCAAGGAGAAATTTTGAAATATTGTATTTCAACAGCAGATACGTCGCTTTATATTATTATATTCATTATTTATAATTTATTTTATTGGGCTATTATGTTATATAGAACTCAAGTTCAACCGAATTAGATACGACAGTCTAGTGACCCATCACTCATTTACTGTAATCGGCTTGAATACCTGATGAAAATCTGTAAAATCATTGTTCGGCTATTCAGCGAATACACTTTTTAACAGAATAACACATATGTTAAAGGAGCCCCTCGCACTATTTACTCTTCAACTTACAGTAGTTTAAAATATTTGAATAGTTTAAAACTATGCTGTTCTTTCAACAAATAACCAACGGCTTTGTTTGTTTTAATCCTTTTCCAAGACCCGTTGAGAAACAATTTATAGAACCGTTTTTCTAATGGAAAAGCCTCTCGCAGACAACCGTCGACAGCCTGACACACATCGAAGGTAGCAAAACACAGTAACTGATAAAATCAGCGGGGTTTTGTTAGAGGGGTTAGAATGTACCGTATGAAATTGGGGTCTCTGGGTTTAGAAATATGGGGAGTGATTATGGAAGTAGGTTGCATTAGTATTATAGATAAGACAGGTCCTTTAATAAAAAGATAAGGAAGGCAGTAAAACAAAGAAAAAAAAAGAAGCCCAAAAACGAAGATAGACCGGATGGCCTACCATTCCTTCCAAAACGAAAAACAACACACACATGTTCTTATGTGCGAAAGAGTTCATGGCAGACCTTGAAGCTTTCGGTGATGTTAGCGTGACGTGACTGGCTGGACTCGACCCGGCCGAAAAATTGGTAAGAAGTCTTAGGCACTACACAATGGCGAAAGTCAAGGATTTCAGAAGCTTGTAATTTCATGAGAGAGCTACGAATAATATAACAGGCTGAATAAACAGTAGGTAGATAGATAGATAGATAAATCTTTTTATTCACCACACGTTTTCTTGAACGAAGACAGCTCATATCTAGGCTAGCCCCGTAAACAAGTTTTTGCTAAGTTTTAACCTCTTTATTTTTTCTTTCGTCTTAGGGACGCTGGAGCAACTTTCTGTCGGCCTATGGCGATCGGAGTCGAAGGCGCGGATGGGTATACCGCCGTATACTATGATGATCTACTCGTATTTAGCTCTAGCTGGGAGAGTCACCTAGTGCATTTGACAGACGTGATGAGTAGACTTCAAGCAGCGCGGCTTACAGTAAATCCCAACAACTGTAAAATACCTTGCTACAAGGTTGAGTACTTAAGACACTTAGTTGGAAATGGGACTGTAAGTTGTACGAAAGTAAAGTTTAAGCCATACAGGAGGATGTTTCAGAGAATCTCGTACCCCGTCATGTTCTGGGGTCATGCGAAAGTCCTCCTGTTGGATACACTTTCCACCAAGCAAATGACAATTATGACAAAGGACCCTATTCATCTTTTCTTATCGTCTTTAACCTAGCAGATACTTTTGTACTACCGTCACCTTCTGTTCCACCCAATGTGAGCTTGAAGTCGCATGCATACCTCGCTTTGAATAGATATTGCATTACAATATTCTTGATATAAAAACTTGACTGATTTCTTAAAAATATTATCGGTTAAGGGCAGGCAGGCACTCTCAAAATTTGCGTGGTAAGGCTTTAGTAATAGCTAATAGAGTTTAATTGCGCAAACCGTTTAGGAAATATTTCGGACCTTCCAGAAAAACGGTACTTGCAAAACAGTGGAAGGCAGTGATAAATTTCTAGCAACTTCCGGTCTTTTACTATTTCTGATTTCAACCACTCCAACTATAAAGCTCTGCGATGGAAGAAGTATACAAAAGCAAGTCTTGTCAGGTTGCAACTACACCGTAATGAAAGCTGATTTTGTGACTCGACAGTTCCAAACAGTACGACAGTCGTATACAGGTGTATTTAGTTCTACGAAATATTTGTATTACCACGGAATATTACTCATACTGTTGTAACTCCCAAACACATAGTGCTATGAAGTAGCAAGGAATCGTGTGTGAAACTCCGCAGCGACTTCATTAAGGTATGGAAGATTATTATTGCCAGAGGCGTCACTAGTCAAAATATTCGGGGGGGGGGGAGGCAAGATATTCATCGACTGGCTCATTTTAAAGACTGTTTTTGGAGGTAACAAAGACTATTACTGAGAAAAAACGACTATGTTGATGAAAAATCGGCTGACTTTTAAGAAAAAACTGCTGATTTAAAAAAAAAACGGCCATTTTTACAAAAAACCGGTTGTTTTAGAAAAATCGCTTGTTTCCCCCTAAAAATCGACTGTTTTTATGATAAATCACAGCGCTTCGCGTCGACTTGGCTATTTCTTACCAACTGGCCAACAATATTTGGGGGAGAGCGTCCCACCCCCTTAGTCGTGACGCCCCTGATCATTGTTACTTAAAGCGACTGTTTCAGTAAGCTCAGTGGTTTGTATCCCTTCGATTATTTCGAAGGATATCGTTCTACAAAGGAGTACCGAAACGTCTGTAGAACCGAGAGTAAGAAAAACTAAACATGCATGTTTTATCTGTAGGATCACGGAAATAAACTACTTCCATGCTAAATCGAGTCAAACTGAGAGAGTCGTATGCAGGTATATATAGCTCTACGAAATATTCGTATTATCACGGAATATCACTCACACTACTAGCTGCAACTCTTTTCTGTGCCACGGAACAACTCAATCTACTTCCATGCGAAATCGACTCAAACTGAGACAGTCAGATACAGCAGTATTTAGGTGTGTCTAGTTTTATGAGTCATATGCAATACGACGGCATATCACTCATACTGCTATAGCTCCGAAAAATATAGTGGTATGTAGAAGTAAAGAATTGTATGAGAAACTCCGCAGCGACTTTATCAAGAGTATGAAAGGCTATCAGTGCTACTCTAAGCAACTTCTTAAACAAGCTAAGTAGTATGTAGTAGTAGTAGAACTACTTTCATGTATTTGCATTTAGTGTCGGATAATCTTAAGCAGTAGCATGCAGTAACACGGTAGTCTTGACATAGAAGCATGTAGTAGCATCAGTTGATACTGCAGGATACTTTTTCTTAAGTACATACAACTATTTTGAGCTAATTTTTCATGGGGATATAGCAAAAATAATTACTATTAGTTACTATTTCGACAAGGTTAGAACGGTCGGCGTAGTAATTTTTCACGAGGTTGGAACGAAATAAGTAACTAATAGTTACTATTGTTAGAAGGGTGGAACATGCCCATGGTATATTCAGGAAAAAAGACCCCCGTTTCCAGTTATACATACCCCGTCGTAGGCGAAACATCTTACGCTTTTACCGCATTCAATGATAAAGGCCGCGCTAGATCAGAGGTTAATTTTGAGAACTATGCGAATCGACGGATTTTTTCGGTCTTGTGACGAGTTAGCGAGCTGTCGTAAAAAGTGGGGGTTGTGACGGTTTTTTGGGTCTCATGACGGGTGGGCGCATTGACATTTGGGCGAATCGACGAATTTCAGAAGTGGGTGTATCGACGCTTCAAGAAAACGAGGTTGGGCGAATCGACGGGTAGATGAATCGACGGGTGGATTAATCATCGACTGGGTCAATCAACGGTTGGGCGAGTCAGTGGGTGGGCAAATGGACTGATATTTTGGGTCTTGTTACGGTTAGGCGAACTGTCGGAAAAAGTGGGGGATGTGACCTATTTTTGGGGCCTAATGACGGTTGGTCGAATCGATGAGTAGGCAAATAGACGGGTCCTCGGCTGTTCACCTCGTAACAGAGTTTGAGCGCCTCTGGGATTTTTTGCCACTGGGTGAATCGCCACTCTGTGTGTTCGACCCATGTGTTAATGACGCGTTAAACCTGTAGTTACCTGAAGGCTTAGTGGGGTTAATGACCTAGGACTTTTCGCCCGTCTCACAACTCGTTCAACAAGTAAAAGACTAGCAATTCAATAAGTAAAATCGTAAGATTCTATTACGTCCCTGCCAGAAAATTTCTTGGACATAATCATTTAGTCTATAATCACAGAAACTACAATACAGTAAAAACACGACATGAATCGTATTTTCTTTGCAGCTCGTAGTTGTATTACTTTCCATCTTTATCGGTTCAAAGAAAAGACAGAACGAGATAGCGTCAAATCAGCAGTTTGTATCTTAATACTTCTCCTGAACCAATCTTTTATAATTAGTAGCGAGGAGTGGCGCAAAGTCTTTCTGACACCTTTTCACCACGTATGTATAATCTGTTTTCGCCCTTTTCCTGCTGCGTTACCTATACTGGTGAATAATACCCAGTGGTGAAAAATCATGGTGGTGCTAAAACACGTATCTCTTGTAGCTATTCACCACCTCTGTTAGACTCCATGGAAATCTGGGCAGGATCCCTGTACTTCTAAATTTTAACTTTCTGGTATGGTAAGTCAATCCGTCAAATATATTAAACCAAATAGCTTAAAGCTAGAAGAGGTCGTCTAAACCAGTTAGGAGAAGCAGTCGAAGACAAAATGTTTGCAAGTGAGGTTGAAATAGCAAACAATGAAATATTTTTTTTCTGGGGGTAGGGGGTAAGAACTAGCTTGAATAATCGCAGATGCTGCGCAGACGAAAGTCGTATAAGACCGTTGTATTCTGTTCTATTTGTGTTGCGAGAGCAACGCTCTAGTTTTGTTCTTGTCTTTTTTTCTTCCTATGCCGCCGATTTCATTTTATTCCTGGTAACTGGTAAGGGGTCTAACCTGTGCGGTTTTTACGGAAAGTGTGGACCTTAGGCCGGATTGATGAATATGACATTACATCTTGGAAAGCTCCGTAGAACTCTTGCCTGGGGCCAAAAAGGATGGTTTTTGCTTGTCCTCGAGCCAGTGCCTATGGTGTGCAAAGTGAAGTGAAGTTGTATATCCCATGTCAGAGAGGACTATCTGAAGTTGTGCAGCCAACCTTTCGTTTCATCAAACCATGTGTCTGCTTTCGAGTGGAAAGCTTCGTTCTAGCATGCAAGCAGGCAGGCACCAGTTTTAAACTGAAGGTAGGTAGGTAGGTAGGTAGGTAGGTAGGTAGGTAGGTAGGTAGGTAGGTAGGTAGGTAGGTAGGTAGTTAGGTAGGTTGATATTTTTAACCAAATCATTAAACAAAAAAAATTGCATTACAAATATCCTATTGCAGCAAAAAGAAAGTTCGAAGGACTTGTGCTTCAGTTTATGAATACTACTTGTATCTAATAAAGAAGATGAACTAAAATCTATAGGTGTTGAATATATGCGACAGTTACCCGGCCCCACAGACAACATATCTTCTTTGAGTGATAAATAGAAAATTTACAGAAACAAAAAAGTGTTTTTTTCCCACGGGTTCGAAAGTGCTGACATCTATTGTTTCTATCCATTTCTGTTCGCGATATCAGCTGAGTTTATCGTTCGTTTTTTTTGCACTTGAGATTGCGGTAGAGAAATGGTGTCAGATGTGCCTCGTAAACTTTAAAAGTTTCTCCCTTGCTAAAGAAATTAGAGCTTATCTTTTGCTCCTTACTAAGTGGTGACGTTAGAAAGTTGCCTACGGCAAAAAGGTCAACTTTGAACTAAGACAGGTAGAATTTTTTTTCGACGGCAGTCGATTGGTGAGCTGATCAAAGTTTAGTCATCCATTAATTGGTAAAAAAAATTCCTTCATGAAATACACCAGTTTGAAAGTTTCAAGGGGTTGACAACTTCAGTAGTAAGGTACACATTGAAACCAAAATTAGGCGATACCAGTTGTGAGACATGTAGGGGACTTGTAAGCAACAGTCTACTGTTAGCTCATAATCATCTTTGGCGATGAGGGGTTTGCAGCGTTTGTTAGTTTGTGTACCTGTTATTTGTTTCCGGTGCATTCGATGGTAAGAACAATTTGGTTTCCAATTGTAAGACATGCAACTTTTGCTAGCTGGTGTAACCATTATTTGTTTCAGGTGAACTTGATCTCTATCACCGGAGAGGGACTTCGGTTCACGAGGGGCTAGAAATTTGTGCAAACTGGTGCACTTCTTATTAAATTTCTATAAATCTGACGGTAAGAAAGTTTGTATCGATGGTCTATCCCTGTAACCTAGGATTAACTGTTCAAGCAGCGGGTACAAACGGTAATGTAAAACAATGAGGCAGTTTCGTAATAATTAATAGTGTCATCTATGGTATTTTAATCCTGAAAAGTTACGCATAGCTTTATAATACTAACTAGATTATGTAAGATATTGTTCCAAGTTTTCATCCGTCACGATCTCTGCGATTGACAAGGATAAAGTTGAACTGACGGCAAAGTCAATTTAGTCACATCTTCCGATATTCTGTTGTTGTTGTTTTACAACGTTTGAATAGCCTTTGATCATGTGATTACTGATTGTGTTCTTCTTAGAACACACCGTTATATAAGCTTCGATAAGTTGTCAACTTAGCATTTCACCGACAGCGAAGAAACAAAACCAAAGTGTTCCTCTCGCAACACTTCACTTTCCCCAGTTAACGTAGGTCTAGTTTATATTCATGCGTGTGCTTTTCTCCTGACATTAGACATTAGACACTTTTTTTTATTTCATCAAAAACATATAAATTAAACAAAGAATTTACCATTAACGGCCACCTTTAAACACAAAAATCCTGGTTGTGGCCGCAATTCTAACCACTATGAATCCGTTACATCATCCTGTTAATCATCAAAACTTGCTTTCCTTTGTCACTGCTCTTTAATTTCTCCTGGCGCATACCTCCTTTTACTCTCTACACGCTACATGAAGAAGCTAAAGAAAACGAGTCATCTTAATTCTGTCTCAGCTTGGCATTTCACTTTATTTTTCATGCTGACTCCACTCGTAACCGAGTGCTGTTCGTTAGCTAATAAACACTGATTTTCTAACGTCTGGAGTTATTTGTGGGGACACCAAGCTTCTAGATTATGACAATGGTGACCGAATAAATTCTTGGCTATAATGTTTCATGTGCTAATGTCGCTATACAAGAATATACTGAAGGACGCTTCATAACTCTCAGATAAGAAAACGATACCCTGTTTAAATGGCGGAAATTCGGGAGCAACCATTGATACGCCTTCTCACCTTACTTTCCGTTCCGTTTTCAAGCGTCTGCTCCTATCTACTCAAGTTCACCAGTAGGTAATGCACCCGTATTTGCCCATCATTTTCTGTGTCATTTTTGTGCGCTTTTCTTTCATTCATTTTTATTCTCACCTTTATTTTTATTTATTTTTCTCTATAGTTAACCTCGATAAAAGTAAATAGAAAAATTAAATAAATCTTCCGCGTTTTTGTCTATTATTTCTTTCCGTTTCTCTTTTTTTCTTTTCAACGTATATTTCTTCTTTTTTGCCGTTAATATTCTTCTGCATGTGTAGTTTATTTATGCTTGTATGTAGTCTTACTAGTACGAAAAAATAAATGAATGAAGGAATTACCAATTGAACTAGGTAGTTGAACACCAGCCTATCGTATTCAGAACCGTGGATTCTGAATAGACAGTTTATGAAAAAGAGTCATTCGATCCCACCCGCTCATAGCTTTTCATTGGGTTATACTTCATCCAGTAGATAGACAGACAGCTGTAGAGGACAGATAACATCCCAAGTGTTGTCTGTTACGAACTGTCTGTTGAAACCGTGCAACCTTCTGTTGTCTATTCTGAAACTCCTGATAGTGCAAGGTCAGTCAGCAGGGGCGTAATTTTGTCAAAAATCCTGGGAGGGGAGGGGGGCAAAGTTGGAGCCGATTTTGATAAAAAACAAAACAAGAGATATTTTACTAATCGACCAAGGCGAAACGACGCTTCTTCAAATTCGCGAAACTGTCCACTGCGCGATTGACGTCAAGCTTCTTCGCTTTCTCAGGTCGGGTAGGGCTTTTTCAGGCTCAAGCTGGGGGGGAGGGGGCAGTTCCCCCCCCGTCCCCCCTTCCCCATAGCAAATTATGCCCCGGTTAGTCAGTATTGAGATTGTATAACTGTCAGACAGCTGGATTTAAGATGTATGCAGAACTTCAGTATTTCAATATTTTATAAGCACAGTTTATTGAATTTAGGATCCAGGGTTTACGTCCGAACTTCCCCCTCCAAAGTTACAAACCAACACTTTGAAGATTGAGGTCAGAGTACCGGCATAGCCCAATATGTACCAACCACTTGGGTTCACGCTAAAAGTATATTAAATGCTTGATTTCGGACAACAAGTTAAGATCAAAGGGATCGCAAGCAGTGCCGTCGCAAGGTGGGGGTCCAGCACCCTCCCCCGACTTTTTGAGATTCGGTAGGCCCAAAATTTCACTGAAGTTTTTCGGTTTTTTTGCGATACCAGAACTATTCGGTATACTTACTGGATTCGTTAGTTATACAGAATAAAAAATATACTATCGGTAAAAATCTATTCGGTATAATGGTCGGGATTCGGTGGAGTTGCCAGGGTTCGCGCAGCTATTTCGAATTCGGTGAGCGAATTTACTGACATTTTGGACCGAAAAGAAGAGAGTCGGAAGGCCCCTGTTGGCAGGGACGATTTTAATCCCTTGGATTGGATTGAAATTATTTGGTAATTTATTTCGTTTATTTTATTATTTCGATGCCAGAACTATTATGTATATTTGTAGAGATTCGGTAGTTACTCAGAATCACGAATAGGTTATCGGTCCAAAATTATTCGACATCATGACTGGGATTCGGTAATTTACTTGGTATAAATTTCAGGGTTCAGTAGTTACCACGAACCCCAGCTACAGTTCCAGTACGATGAAATTACACCGAATACAGATATCATTCGATAGATTTTCATTACCAAAACTATTCGGTACAATAACCGGGAATCGGTAGTTGTATCGAATCCCGAATAGGCTATCGGTTTGAACTTATTCGGTATAATAACTGGGATTCGATAATTTATTCGTTATAATTGCCAGGATTCGTCAGTTGCCAAGACCTTTGAAACTCGAAGAGGTCGAGTGAAGCCCCGGTCGCGGACGAAAGGACTGATATATGATTTCGTCGGAAGTCCTGAATTGTGTTGCGAGAGCAACACTTTGATTTTGCCCTCTTAATTTTTTCATTTTATTTGTGGTAACCTAACCTGTGTGGTTTTTACGGATAGTGTGGACCTTAGGCTTGATTGATGAATATGAGATTACATTTTGGAAAGCTCCGTGGAACTCTTGCCTGGGGCCAAAAAGGAAGGTTTTTGCTTGTCCTCAAGCCAGAGCCTACGGTGTGCGAAGTGAAGTGGAGTTATATAGTCCATGTCAGAGAGGACTATCTGAAGTTGTGCAGACAACCTTTCGTTTCATCAAACCATTTTTCTGTTTTCGTGCGGAAAGCTCCGTTCTAGCACGCAAGCAGGCAGGCACCAGTTTCAAATTGAAGATGGACTAAATCTATAAGCTTTAAATATATGCGGCAGTTACCCGGCCCCACAGCCAACATATCTTCTTTGAGTGATAAATAGAAAAATTTACAGAAACAAAAAAGTGGCTTTTTCTCACGGGTCCGAAAGTGCTGCCATCTATTGTTTCTACCCATTTCTGTTCGCGATTTCAGCTGAGTTTATCATTCGTTTTTTGGCACTTACGATTGCGATAGAGAAATGGTATCAGACGTGGCTCTTAAACTTTAAAAGTTCTGTCATTGCTAAAGAAATTAGAGCTTATCCTTTGCTCCTTTCTAAGCGGTGACGTTAGAAAGTTGGCCTACGGCAAAAAAGTCAACTTTTGCACTAAGACAGGTAGAATTTTTTTTCAAGGGCAATCGATAGCCGTTGACGAGCTGATCAAAGTGTGTGTCATCCATTTTTTGGTACAAAAATTCCTTCATGAGATACACCAGTTTGAAAGTTTCGATGGGTTGACAACTTCAGTAGTACACACTGAAACCAAAAATAGGCGATACCAGTTGTGAGACATGTAGGGGACTTGTATGCAACATTCGACTGTTAGCTCATAATCATCTTCGGTGATGAAGGGTTTGCAGCTTTTGATAGTTGGTGTACCCGTGTCACCCGTCCGGAAGTTACACACCACTCAGTTTTCAGGATCCCCCCCCCCCCAGATGGTCGGATCGGGAAACTGATTATTTCCAGATTGGTTTGGTCGGGTCCCTGATACGCCTACCAAGTTTCATCATCCTAGCACCCCCTAATCTAGAGCAACCCCTACTAAGGTTCAACAACAAATTATAGCAGCCCTTTCGACCTTGGATTGCTCTAGCTCTCTCCGAACAAATTTAAGCAAAGAATGACTCATCCACGAGCAGAGCTGTATTAGTGTGAAGAAAGAATGACTCATCCAGCCGCAGAGCTATACTAGTGTGAAGAAAGGAGTGGGTTTGACAAAAACTAAAAAAAGTGTTTCAAGAGATTTCGGGTGTCCCCCTCAAGCCCCCTCCCCCTCAGTTTATCGGAACCGATCCGAATTTGACAATGAACTTCCAAGATACTTGTTCTCGATACCTGTCTAGTTTAATGCACGCCCGATTATCCGTTCCAAAGTTATGAATGTTACTAATTTCCGGATTCCCCATCTTGCCACTCCCCCATTGATGGTCGGATAGGGGAAGTGATTATTTCCAATTAATCCGGTTGGGTCCCTGATATGTGTGCCAAGTCTTATCGTCCTAGGTCATGTGGAAGTACCCAAACTAGCAAAATGCGGACAGACCGACAGACATTACGATCGCTATATGGCACTTGAGTAAGCTTGAGTAAGCTCAAGTGCCATAAAAACAAAAACAAAAAAATAAACAATTAACTTCCTTCACCTTACCCCAGGGGAAGCCACCCCATCATTAGAAAGAAAAGGAAAAGATTTGTTTTTTTTTATTATATTTGTTTTACACTTAAGCCTTTTTTTGTTCATACCTTACATTAATTATTCTTCTGTAATGCTACTAAATAACTTTTTACTATTTTTTTTTAATCAATCAATCAATCAAGTTTACTCCGAATAGCTAAAAGCTAGAAAAGGAATACAAATTTACAAAATACACAGACACACAAGAAACAAATTAACTTATACACTTACAAGAAATTACCAGAAATTTAATGACGTAAGGGAGCTCCTACCTCTCAGCTCATCTGGGATCAGGTTCCATATTTTTGCACATGATTGTTATATTCGGAGCAAAACCTGAGTTGCGTTTTAGGCTCGCGATTCTCAACCCGTGTTCGTCACAAGTGGTTTTTACGGAGCGTATCCAGTGCGCATCCTAACACGGGTTCCATGTTCTGTGGCTTCAAGCGTTTGCTCCTGTGTTTCTTTCGAGTTCAACACCGAATCCAAACACAAACGGACTCGATAGAGTATCAAATCCTGTGCCTGGTTCTCTTATGCAAAACACGAGCGCTGAAAATGGGTGACAGCGCAGCGTGTTAGGATCCGAGTTCAACACGCTAATTGCTAAAAACGCAACTCTGATCGTACAGTCGGGGTGAAGGGTATGTGCAGGTTTGATCATGATCGGGTATGAAAATTGTGCTGGTCCGAGATAGGTTGAAACAAGGTTTTAAATGAAGATGGCAACTCCCCAGCTTAAAACTTAGACACAAAGGTCAAGCATGACAGTGGATGCAGCGACTCCAGTGACAAATACTCTTAATTTTTTCCAATTAATACCAGGCATCGTTTGTGAATCGACTTCAGTTTTCGCAGGTGAGATTTGAAGGTCAATTGCCAGATCATTCAGCAATACTGGATATGGAGTTTTCTAAGGGCGTTGTACTGGAGGACCAGTGTTTTCTGCGGCAAAGTGTTCTTCAGTTTTTTCATTATTCCAAGATTCCGTGATAGCTTCAGCTCTACTGTTTGGATGTGATGCAGGAACGACAGGTTCTCATCTAGGAGTACTCCCAGGTATTTTGTGAAGCGCTTTTCTGGCCGACTGATCAGACCTCTTGATGTATGGATACCACATATTTCCGGCTGGACACTTCCGACCCGAGAAAACAGTAAAATGCAAGATTTGTCAACATTATTAACAAGTCGGTTAGAATCCATCCAGAGATATGTCTCCTCCAGAACACACCTCCCCCACATTCACCGATTCGGTCAGGCCGTCGAATGGGACAACTGGGCACGAGGTGTTTCCAAATATTAAGTTTCATTAGGATCCGATCACCCGTTCGAAAAATGCACATACCTCAAGATCGAGGATTCCCCCTCTCTCCGCTCCTCCCCACAATGGTTGAATCGGGAAATTGACTATTTTCCAGGTTAATCTGTTCGGGTCTCTGATATGCCTGCCAAGATTCATCGTCCTAGCCCACCTGGAATTTACCTTGAATCCGGATCACCTGGACTCTGGAACCTTCTCTAACTTCTCCCCCCCCCCCCAACAGATCCCAAATCCGGTCCAGTTCTGTCAAAGATGTACATAGGGCTTGTGCTTGCTCTTCGCACCAAGATTCATCCTAGTCACTCCACTCCAAGCGTGTCACAAGATTTTCAGTACCCCCTTCGACCCCCCCCCCCCACCACAAACACATGGATTCGTTCCGGATCTGAGAAAACGAGGTCGCCCAAAAATCAAGTTTCATTAAGATCCGATCACCCGTTCGAACGTTACAACTACCTAATTTTCCGGACTACCCCTCCCTCCACTCCCCCCGCGGTGGTCGGATCAGGGAAATGAATATTTTCAAGCTAGTTTGGTCGGATCCCTGATATGCCTGCCAAGTTTTGTCGTCCCAGGAAGTACCCAAACTCGAGAATAGTGGACCGACCGACAGACAGATCGACAGACCGACCGAAAAGTGATCGATATATGGCACTTGAGCAAAGCTGCAAGTGAAATAAAACGAACGCGCGGTCCTACTCAGACGACACAGTTTATCGCAGTCAAAGTGTAGGCTATAATTCGTAGGAAATAGGGCTGATGTTAATTAATTCATTCAAAGCTATTCTTGATAAACTGAGGAAAGGAAAAGCCCTTCGAGAGCTTGGATCTAGTTTCCTCTCAGTTCAATACATGTGATAAATCTAGAACACGTTCCTGTAGGGATTGTGGTTTTGGACCCTTCTAATTTTTGACATCCTTCTACCCTTGAACGTCTCATTGGTCTTCTCTGTCATTGGTTAATTCATCACCTGAAAGCAATCTCCAACAGCCGTTTCACTAAATTCTGTCCTGGCAAGAAATGCCATAAAACAGATTTCTAATTTCCTTCTGGGCTTCTTTTTCCTCGAGCAAGTGGAGGGGACATGAACAAGGAGGAGATAAATTCTTGTTCTCTTGAGAGAGCGAGAAGCTGGGAATTTTATTGTAAAAAAACATTCGATCGAAAAATCAAAGCACGACACTTAGACATTTGCAGCCTTCAGTTTGTTCGACAAACTCAGTTCTCCTTGAACATCAATCCTATTTAAGTCACTACTTCTTTTCATCGAGCCTTTTTTTGCAAAACTAATCCGGATCGTATATTCTCGATCCAAACTTACTGCTTCCCTGCAGCAGAAAACACAGCCTAATGTTCTCTTAAATGCCTCCCTGAAATCACGATGGAAGTACGCATAGATAATCGGATTTAAAGTTGAATTGAAATAACCAATCCAAAAAAACACGTGCGTCACAAACACTGAAGTATGACACGGTGGACCACATAGAGACAAAGTTATATACCAAGTAAAAAAGGGCAGCCAACAGAGGATGAACGCACCCATAATTATTCCAAGAGTTTTTGCTGCTTTGTGCTCTCGTTTAAGCTTGCTGAGCCGTTTATCCTTCAGTGGTAACAACTGAAACTCTCCCTGCTCCGCCCCTGAGCTGTCGGAGTGCTTCTTCTGATTGATTCCGGTGGAATCTACATAATTAGTATGGTCGGTTTCAGCTTCATTACCATAATGTCGTTTGAGCACCAGCGCGTTATCTGCATCTTTCAGTAATAACTGTTCCTGGTGATTTGCCATTTTGAATATGCGATAATAAGTAAAGAGCATTATAGAACAGGGTATCCAAAAGCTCATGCTGGAGCTAATTATGGCGTAGACTTCGTTCACCACGAATTCACATTCATTGAGGTGTGAGCGTCTGTGCTCTAAATGCTCATCGGTTGTATACCAGCCAAGGAAAATCGGCAAAAAACTAATTACAGCCGGCCATGACCAGCAGTTGATTACCATAATAATCACCTTTTTACGTGTTATTTTTTGTGAGTAAAAAAGTGGCTCACTTATGGCATAGTATCGGTCGACACTAATGCAGCAGAGATGGAGTATCGACGCTGTAGAGAAGTAGACGTCAAAACTATTCCACGCATCACACATTCTGTAGGAAAACAACCACCGACCATATATCACCACACTGGCATTGAAGACCATAGCGACTAATGCCACGAGAAAGTCTGCAAATGCAAGAGACACTAATAGGTAATTAGTGAACGTACGAAGTTTCCGGAACTGCAGTACACTGACAATGACAAGGAGGTTTCCAAAGACGCTGGCAAGAATAATAGCGCCCATTACTGCGGCTGTGAGGGCTGTTACATAAGGATTGGGTTCCACCAAGTTCGTCGTCGCGTTGGTCCCATTCAGACTGGACGTCATGTTGGGCATTTCGAAGAATGAGGATGTCATTTAGTTCGTCTGCAAGAAACCGAAAGTCTTAAAGGCTTACTAATTTGCTAATACAGCTCAGCGCTTTCAAAGGAACTTGTTTATATTGTTCGTCTCCATCTTTAACACTCATGTCATGTCCACAGATTTGGTAAAATAGATTTAAAGATGACCAGTAGAAAATCTGCAATATGCTTCCACGGTCTGATATTTCCTATTATTTCCATTCCATTGTGAATACATATTTTACTGCATCTCTGAAACAGGAGTTGGTACAGTGAGAATTAGGATAAGTGTAGCAAAAAAAAAGACACACATCTATAGAGTAGAATTTGATGTACTAATTTATTGATGCTCGATTAACGCTGAAAAAAAAACTAACAACAGAAAAAATAAACAACATCACAAAACACACTACTAATCACTGGACGCAACTCGGGTAAAAAGGCAATAAAGAATATCTCCCCTCCAAACCCAAATTGGGCGTATCAACTTCATACGCGGTCCAACCAGGACAACCAGCAACGAGTTCGAAGACTGTAAAAAACACTTCTGCAGAGAAATAGCAGAAATACGCCGAATTTCTGGAATTGTTTACATCTTTGATTGTTTATGGAACGGCTATTCACAAACGATGATTCTATTGAGATCGAAGGGTTGCTAACCCTCATAATAGTTGTGCAGTTAGTGCTCAGTGCCCAGTCGGAATGCAGCTGGTGCCCATGACAAGATGTACAGTGGTGCCTACCAAGTGAGCAACCCCTTGAATGAGGGGACCGACAGTTAATGTAGCGTTTACGCGGACAAGAACTCCCGTCCATTAGAAAGGAATTCCGGTCGACTCGAAAGGATTCGGTTCGTGAAGACGACTAGAAAAAAAAGTCTAGTGGAACGAGAATCCTTTCATGATTCAGGTCTACATGAAAGGAATCTCGTCGGTGGTGCTGGTAAATAGACCAACAAAAAAGTCTAGCTAGTTTTTGAGAGCAGCAGTCTTCAGTACGGATGTCATAAATACTCTCAAAGCATTTTTTTGTTGGCTAATGAATTTATTTTTGTCAGATTGGTTGGAATTTTTTTTTTTTTCCTGCGTGTAAACATAAACTTGTCACTAAGATCGGATTCTATTCAAGTTATAAACGCTGCATAAGCGGCCAGTCAAAAATGACATCCGGAAGAGAAATTTTCCAGTGCAGCTCGAAAATTCCAAAACTGTGAAATTGACATGCAGAGGTGTAACTGTAAGAGGAATCGTGAGGTAATTAAAGTAGGTGGAGAAAATGACGTATGACGGCGGAAGGTGAATTTCAGCCTCTTGTCTAGGCGCTTTGTTTGTAGCTGGAGTCAGGTATAACAAGACCAAAGGTTTCGATGGGATCCCAAAATTGAAAATATGATTCAAACAATTGGTCATGTCTTCGACATTCAGTCTTCGACATTCAGTCTTCGACATTCAGTCTTCGACATTCTGTCTTCGACATTCAGTCTTCGACATTCAGTTTTCGACCTTCAGTCTTCGACATTCAGTCTTCGTCAGATTCCTTGAATATTTTTACTTTTAAAATAATGTTCAAAAATGGGTCCAGCATGTCTGCTTGCCCCGATATCGAATCTCTAATCGATTTCTGAAACAACCTTGAACTTCAACCAAAATTCCTGTTTCAGCCGATTTCGTGATGAACTTTTTGTAAAGCAAGAAAACTAAGTTCACATATGGATTCAGCGGCGCCTCCTTACCCCCTCAGTGAATATATTATCAGCTTATAAAACGTTCAAGTTTTTACCATAAATTCGAAACCACTCCTCTGCCTCGAAAGATAGGACAAAAGGACCCATCTACGAACTTGACTTGTACTTTACCAGTAATCCTCATTGAACAAGAACATTAGACATCAAATCAACCCCTTCGACCTTCGTTTACACTAGAACTCTCTGACGTCACACAGAATAAGCAAATGAATGCCGGCATACCACGCGCAAAGCTATACTAGTTTGAGAATAGAGGGGTAGGGCCAGCTATAGCAAAAAAATGGTCGACAAATTTTGTGTCTGGTTTTCGCCGGATTCCGGATGAACTACTTGTCCGGGAAGAAAATAACTTTCATATTCGGGTTCAGCATGTCTACTTACCCTTGCATCAACTATCTGAATAGCTTTAAAAAAAAATCTTTGCTCCTTAATTTGAAATCCCGTCCCCACCCCTAATTATAGGGCTACAAAGCCCATCTACGAAATAGACCTTCTTGACCCGAAGAATCCTCCCACCAAGTTTAATCAAAATATCTTATTCCCTTCAAGAGTTATCGTGCTGACAGACGGACGGAAGGACAGACGGACAACTTTTGTGAAGTCAAAGGTATCTCTCCACTGACTTTTTGGGATCCCAAAAGAACCCTATGTGCCGAAGAGAATAGTGAGGCCCGACAAAAGCTTACAGAATTCGATTCCTTTTGTATTTTTCCCGCCGAATGTTTGCAGAATATGATTTCTTGCATATGACGACCATAAATGCTTAAAGGACCCCACGCATTATTTACTTTTTATGTTCCAGTATTGCAAAATAGTAGCTCTGCCGTACAAAATAGCTCTACTTTCAAATAGCTACCCACACCGTCGCCTGTTTAAAGCGTCCTCCAGTCCCCGTTGATGAAACAGAGACAAATTTAAAACTGATTTTTTCTGATGAATAAACCTCCAGAAACAATCGTCGACATCGCGATACGCATACACAATTTAGCGAAACAAAGCAAGGGATAAAAGTCAGTCAGGCGTCTTTGGGGGATTTAAATGTAGGCCTACCCTATGAAATTCAGATGCTAGACTTAACCCATTGATGCCTGAAGGTTCTTTCATGGGTGGAGCGATGGACGGAACGATTACGGAAGTAGATTTCATCAGTATTATAGGTAAGGCCGGGAAAGACAGGAAAGTCCGCTGAAATCGCGTCATGGAAAAGCTAGCTACACGCTACCCAAAATTTGTAGCCTGCGTAGTAGTATGGTAGTAGTACGAAAACCTTGCACGTAATACTATATAATAGCAAAGAATACTTTCATTTAATGTGCGTCAGACTGGTCCAATCTTATGTAGTAGTATCCAGTAGCATCCTGTCTTGCCATAGAAGCATCCAGTCTTGCTACTAGTAGCATATAGTAGTATGCAGTAACACGGTAGCCTTGAAGTAGAAGCATGTAGTAGTATTGGTAGTACTGCATGCAACTTTTTCGTACTACTTCATAGTACTATTTTGAGATAAATTTTTCATCGGGAACATTAGGATTAGATTTGTGTCCATCTTGAGACGAAGAATGATTTCTTGCGCGTTTTATATGTGGGGACAGCATGTTTCCTGACGCTTAAACTGAACATGTAACTAGCGTGTTTCCCCCGAGGTTATAGATTGGGCCACGAGGCCCATGTGTGAACCTGGCCTGTATTTAGATCCAAAGGACCCTCATACCAAATTTGAAAACATCATTCAGAAATCCTCTTGCAGTTTTCTTGCGAACAGACGGACGGACGGACAAAATTTGTGAAGTCATAGGTGTCTGTCACTAACTTTATTTCCCCAAAAAGCAAACAGAACCGTCAAAACAAGAGAATGGATGGGAGCGACTGGAGTGATGGCAGCTGTTGCATTTCGTTACACTGTTTTTCACAGTATCAGTGTAGTTTCTCGATACTTCGACATGGAACCAAGGCCGTATCCAGGGGGGGAGGCTTAGGGGGTTGACCCCTCCCCCCCCCGAAACATAAAAAAATACTCATTTGTATAGGCTTTTCCCTCTGATCTATGTCTTTCTTGTAATTTTGTGTGCGACGCGCAGGCGACCCCCCCCCCCCCAAAAGGCAACCCCCCCCCCCCGAAATAAATTCCTAGATACGGGCCTGCATGGAACCGTGACGGATCACAAACAATCAAGAACCATAATTATGCAGAATCAAGACCAAGACCTGTTTGACACCACAGATTAAACCGATTCTTTTCTGAAGATCCCTCTTCAATCACTGAGGACGTGACACACGCTTGGGAGTTACTCAATAGCGTAATCTTTTTTTTCTAATATCTTGACCCCTGACTTGAGCGACTTCAGAAGACTGTAAATGACCCGGAGTTCAAATACTTTGGCATTGTCTACGGTGCCAGCAAGGAGCGCTTGTGTGATCTGTCAGATGTTTTAAAGGACATTTACAGTAACAACCGGGACCGGAACTGATTGACAAAATCCAAAGCAGTCCAACAATCTCTACGGTATGATAGCCGCCATAATGGAAGACACGGTAAAAGTGCCTTGTAGAAATTCAATCGTAACGTAATTATCGATGAATCCGGGGATGTAGCCCGTTTCTAGGAGTGGTTCGCGAAGCCCTTCGATAGCTAATCAGGTTAGAGCTTCGACTCGGTAAGTTAATTAAAAGTATTCCAGTCCCTCTCAAGGAGCACTCTGTCAGTATACTAACTCAGTATTTTAGATACTTTTTACCAATTCAAAAACAATAATAAGTTAAGTAAAGTAAGTCCGAGGTAAAAATCAACAATGCACTTGGAGCTATTGATCGATTCTGCATTAACCGCATCGTCGGTAAGGCTGTTCCAAGGATCAACAATTCTGTTGCCAAAACCCCACTTAAAAACCTCCTTGTGGCATATTGATTTTGCAAGCTTGTAGCGTGCCCACGGTATGACGGTTAAAACTGAATCTTACTAAATCAGTCACTTTAAAATAGTTCAATCACTTCGTGTAAATGTTCAGCCTGTCATCCGATTTCTCCTGAGGTTAGCGTTGCAGAGCAAAGCTTATTTATATTTTTCGATTTTTGTTATATTATTATATATTTGCCATTAAAAACTCAAACGTACCATCGCTGACTTTTTGGCAAAGAAGAGGGGACTTTATTTGTGTCCACACGATGCTCACCACTTATGCTGACTAAAACAGCCAGAAACTTCACCACATCAGACGTTGTTTGTTTATTGGTTTACACAGGGGGGGGGGGAGGGGGGGTATGAAATCTGAGGACCCCTATCCTAAAATCTGGCCTTTTTCGGAAAAAAGACCCACCCACCCCTGCCTGGCTGGTAAGAAATCTGAAACCGCTAGGGGTACCCCAATACCCGCATAAAAAATCTGCAAAAAAAAAAAAAATTGCACACACCACCCCCAATAGCAAGGAGTGTAGCATATCGTTCGATTCCAAATCACAAGATTAGAAGTATGCTATACTCTTTTTATTATTATCACGAAGACTATCCAAGTAAAAAGAAGAACTAGAACTATGGAAGGATCGATTAAGATACCGCTGTTGGCGTAAGTAATATCCAGAAAACTGTCTTTCTTGGAATCTCCAAACTTTCGCTATTTAACTAGTAGATTTCGAATGAATTTGAATATGAATTAATGACTAAAACAGTCTAAGGCTAAGTTACGAAACAGCTATTTTTATTATGGCAAACCTGTTCTGAACAGGGCTGAATCTGTTTAAACCAGAGGTAAAACTATTATAACCTTTGTTACAAATAAACAGTGTATAAGCCAGGCATAAACTATTTCTGTCTCGGAATCATTTTTTCCTAGTCCTTTTTTTTTCAGCTTATTGCTAGAAGGTTGTAAGGGTCGAAATCCTATCGAAAGTCTGGACCTCAGACATTGATGAATATGACAATACATGTAAGAAAATAGGCTTTAGCTTGTCTTTGAGCCAGAGCAAACAGTATGTGAAGTGAAGTGAAGTTGTATAGCCTGCGTCAGACAGGACTATCTTGAGTTATGCAGCCAAGCTTATGTTTCGTCAAACCATGTATCTCCTATGGACTGGAAAGCTCCATTCCAGCAAGAAAGAAGACAGGCACTAGTTTTAAGTTGAATTGATGGGTAGGTTGTGACGAGGGAATCATTTTTCTTTTTTTTTTTTATCTCTTTCTTTGCCTCTTTTTTCTTTTCTTTTTTGAAAATATATTATATTAGTTTTTCTGTTATTATTTATTGAATAGTTTTACGTTAAAATGTGGTTAGAAGATACAGCCTCCCACAGGATTTTTGTCTTTTATGTGGTTGTTGAGTTTTTTGTATAATATAGTTGTGTTTTTTTGGTAAAGTAAAAAATATCTGAACTCTCACTTTGAATCTGAATGTGGACTAAATTATGAAAGTTCTGAATATGTGCAACAGCTCCCTCGACCTGTCACCATTCTCCGTTAAATAATATGCCTAGATAGAGAAATTCATAGAAATAATAAAAGCACTTTCAGTGCTAAAGAAATTGCCTATTGGAGCTTACTGTTTTCGGACGTTAGTCCTCGGCAAGGAAAGGAACTTCTGAACTACCACAAATGAATTAATTTTCAACTCTGACTAAAAGCCCAGGAGCTGATCCTAAATGTATCAGTTATTTTGAATAAAAATCCTTCAGAGACATGCCATTTAGGAGTTTCGAGGGATATGAATTAATTATCAAGGCTAACTAAAAGCCCATGAGTTGATCCTAAATGCATCAGTTATATTGAATGAAAATCCTTCAGAGTTTCAAGGGATTAACACCTTCAGTGTTATATCACACTGAAACAACTGAGAGACAAGGAAGGGACTTGAAAATGAAGAAGAAGATGACTCATGCTCGCCGGATGAGTCATGAACATGAGAATAAAATAAACTACCGGCTCCTTAGCTTCTGAGTACACAATACCGGACGAGAAGGACGAGACTATCGGACGAGAAGCTGGTGCGATGAAGTTTCCGTGAGCTATTTCCACTTACTACCGGAACGGGAGCCAGCACATACAAGTTTCTGCTAGTCAATGACTTCAGATTCCGGAATCGCAGCTCATATGGTCTGATTGCAGGGAGAACTACCGGTTCCACAGCCCATGGGACATAGAGTACGGCTCCCGGTTCCCTAGACAGTGCCAATCGAGAAACGTTCGGTAGCTACTTTGCCGAAGACCAACTATAAATACCTGAGTCATTTTCAGGTTTCAGAACTAGCTCGGAAGTATCGGAACGAACTCGAAGAGTATCGGAAAGAACTCGAAGAGTATCGATTGAGAACTTTTGGTGTACAAAAGAAATAACAAACGCAGCTGAAGATTGATTCAACTTACCAACGCACAGTGGAAGCTGTGGCGCAGACGATGTCCCTCGTTTGAATGGCATATTTCGGAGGTGTATAGAACAGAAATGGAGTGTTGATTTGCGATTGAAGGGGTCTATCACGCAAGGTCCTATTCAGCAAAAGACTGCTAGTTGTCCTACTTAGTGTTGCGACTTGGCGGTCCAGTTCTTTTCAATATATTAGATATGCAGATCAGAGGTGTAAGGTGTCTTGGTGTAAGGAGGCACTAGGAGATTCATCACTAGCATTTTGTGGCACCAAAAGACATGTGAAAGATGTCCGCGTTTTACTACTATTATCTGACTGCTTTTTAAATTGAATGCTTATAATCGAAATGTTAACTTTATTGGAATAATGTTAGTACAGTTGTTTCCAAATTCTGTTGCTTCGACGGGAAAGTTAATGGTATTCGTGTACTTGTACTAGTACGAGCTCAGAATAAGAGATCTCTAGGTCTCTTTTTCCCAGCTCTTTCGGCCGTGTGATTTCCTGCTAAATGATATGTTGCTTGGTCCAGTGTAAAAAACAACAACAAGAGGACCACCCAAATAAAATCTGCTAAATCGCGGCAAAAATGACCCACCACCCGGCTAGGGTCCTCAGATTTCATACCAGTCCCCCTTCGGTTTACATAATATTTTGAATCAATTCTGAGATTATGCCAGCAGGATCTGAGAAAATTTCTCCGATCCCTTGTATTGTAAATCCCGACACTCCCTAATATTATTGCATCAAGATGTGCAGATTACGTTCACCTAGGAAAATACAGTGCAAGTAGGCTATCAGTAATACATTTAAAAAAAACGGCTAGTGTTATTGAGGATAACTTCGATGCAAGACGAGAGAATCAAAGAAACGTCCAGTGAACCATCTTTATTCTAAGAGATTTGTCTTTCAATACTTCCTCGGAGATATCAGCTTTCCGCGCTTTTGTCGTGAGTCAAGCGGGAAAGTGATTCCAGGAATCGCTTACCCGCAGTTTTCACAATGCGCTTCGCTTGCAGAAAATTACTCGAAATCTCGAGAAAACCCCCTATTGGTCACAGATCACACATACATTTTCTTCTTGACCGAGTGTAGTCCATCTGCATACTCCGTTGTTCTTTCATTCTTAGCAGATTAAGAAAGGGGTCTTTTCTTTTTCCTGACTCACACTTTGGAGGCTTGGATTGTCTTGGCGATGGGAATTTCTTGGATTTGTTGATTAGAACTTCATGCAAAGCAAGGTTTCTAGTGAACTCCAGAAACTCCATTACCTGGATCTGGCCTGAAATACGGCTAAATGTCAACTAACTGACTCCGAATGGAACGAGTAGCCATTAATGATAAGAACTACCGCAGCCAGGGCAGAAGGCAGGCTTCCGCAATTAAGAAAAAACAGTTCAATTCAATTTATTTTCAAAACCGATACAACGGTCAAGCCGATTTGGTGGTTCTCGTCCATCTTAACACTAATTATATACAAAAGATAATCCTACACTAGTTTGGATATAAACAAGACTTGTCAAACATAACACCAAATATTCAAATCTATATACATTTGATGATGCGAGTTAAAAAGGTTAATGAAAGCGGGAACAAAACATCTTAGGTAACGAGTCGTTGTTTGTTTAATTGGCTGCAATTTGGGTATTGGCTGGGCTACCACTCTCTCAGTTGGGTGCTTACTCGATTATTGCATACTCACCGATCCAAAAATTCGAGTAGCGTACTCACATTAGTCACATTTGATACTTCCCATGCAGGTAATTAAAATAGAAAAGCAAAGTTGCCCCATGAACCTTTAGGTCAAAGCAAAGATTATCAGCCTTCGCAAACATGAAGAAAATATTAGAGTATTGTGAAATTTTAGGAACAAATCATAATGCAATTTAGTTTAGTTTCTTTTGCACTAGAGCCTTGACGGCCATGGTAAATTACATAGAAACACACAGAAACGAAGCAAATTTATATATTAACAAAAACAGACAAAAGAAAGATAAATCTGTGGAGATCAGTGGTCTACTATTTGCATTATATTATTGTTACTAAACAATACCGTATTAGTGGGCATTATGTTATTCTCAATCGTATTAGTATTAGCAACATTCGATTCGACTAAGTTGCTCACAGAGCAAAATAACACTAGGCAGTAGCGCCAATATACATGCTTTCCGTGCTTTGAGAACGGGCCACACTCATAGCGCCGCACACTACGCTTGCGGCATTTAAAGCGAGACAAACTTGTGGGTTAACAAAATTCTAGTAAAGCAAAGGTGCGGTCTGCACACACCAAGAAAACTATTGGGGTTGTATCATTTTTTTGCTATGTTCAGAGTATGAAGTTATCGGAGCCTGCGCTGGTGATAGGCTGATTGAGTTTTACTAGGGACGTTCACTATCGCTAGTGATGCTAGTGTCACTGCTATTCGAGTGTGTGTCTTTTTTTCAAGTCTTGGCGCTGCTCTCTAGTGTTATTTTTCTCTGCTTGAATAGCATGGACACTAGCACCACTAGCGATACAGAACGTACATATTTTCAAACAATATTTACAACGGATATATCAACTATGATTCTAATCGTAGCTGACGTATCCGTTGTAAACATTGTTTGAATATATGTTTCAAAGTCAGCTTGGGCTCAAAGAATATTTACGTCCCTACTGAAATTCAATCAGTCTTTCACCAGCGCTGGCTCCGATAGCTTCATATTCTGAACATAGCCAAAAAAAAGATACAGCCTCCATTGTTTTCTTGGTGTGTGCAGACCGCAGATTTGATTAACTAGAAATTTTTGAACCCGAAAGTTTGTCTCGCTTTAAATGCGGCAAGTGGAGTGGGCGGCGCTATGAGTACGGCCAGTTTACAAAGCATGGAAAGCATAGGTATTGGTACTACTCTCTAGTCTTATTATACTCTAGTTGCTCAGGACAAAAGTAACGGGCAGTCCCTCAGGATGAAAAGAAGATAAAGTACCAAGATTTGTAAAAAGAGGCTCGTTTGCTTTAAACGGCCAAAATACTCAAATTCGAAAGAGATGAGCTAGATCCAGAAACGTTTCTCACCAATCACATTTTTATCTATCTAGTTTTTGCCATATGTTTGCAGTAATATTGAGAGACAAGTTGTGGGGACACATGTGAGTGAGGACGTCAGTGTAACTTTAGTTTTCTTTGCCGCCATCTGCCCCGTTATATAACCTGTGAGTGTTAAGAATGATATCTTGTAAAGACAATTAAATTAGCTCGCTGGCAAGTTTTTATCGAATAAACCTTACTTACTTACTGACTAGCTGAATTCCCGAAAGTGAGAGGCATGAGCTGTAACGAATGTAGTGGCGTTATCAGTTTTTTTTCTGATGGGGTTTGTGTATTAGTCCATTTCTTTCTTTCTTTTCAGCGAAGCCGGTTGGTAGATTACAAAGCTGACTGCGAATCATATTTGACACTGCAAAACCGATCCGTCAGCTAGATTTTATGACAGCTATATTTTCAAAATGAAATTTACAAAATCAGATATTTCAAAATTAATCCTGAGTTGTTTTCAACGAGTTCATTCTCTACCTTGAGCGGTTTCAGTCTGGAGAGCATCCTTGCCGAGAATGGCCGAAATATACCTAACAAAATGTAGCTGACGTATCCGTTTGCAGTGTCAAAAAAGAGAATAGCGAACGAGTATGGATCTAAATACAGCACGTCAGAAAACGAAACAAGGTCCAACTTACAGACAAATGACACGTAAGCCTAACCACATCATATGTTATGGACCATTGAGAATACTTGACAGCCGGCTGTTAAATACATTCATATTGACCAGTCAGTGATAATGGAGTGATTTCTTTTGTGCTATTGATCTAGTTCAGTTTACAACTCTTTCTGTTTCCTTTTTTGTCATTCTAGGATTTTCAGGGAGAAGCTCATAATTGCAAAAAAATTCCAAAGCTTGAAGCTTGTCCTTGAAGACTTCAAAAACTTTCTTGTTTCGTACATATCTCGTCTGAAGACTTTTCCGTTCGAAAACTGCAAGTGCAACAAAGCCAGTCTTAGCCACGACAACTGAGCACTAGACACTTCTGACTATACTGAAATTTGAAAAACGATGTCTGTAGTTCTCTAGACAAGACACTGTCATTTGAGGAAGATTGCAGCGTCTGGAATAGTACGTTTTCTCCCTTTTCTGAACTCCTTTTGTTAGAGGAAAGCAAAGATGAAAGGACGAAGAGTAAAAGAGCTACACTGTAAAAAGTTTCTCCAAGTAAGGATTAAAGTTAACTACAGCATTTGCTACTTACATTAATCTTATCTCTACTGGGATAAGATTAATGGAATTAGAGATAATCTTATCTCAGGAGAGACAAGATTCATACCAGTAGCAAATACCGCAAGATTTTTTACAGTGTAGATGGACACAGGGGCGGTTCGAAGGGGGAGGGGGTAACTCACCTAACCATGCTCTAGAGAATCTACTCTCAGTCGTATGTTTTGAGCTTGTCTGTATGAGAGTCGTATGTTTTGACATACAGGCAGTTAGTTACCTTTAGAATGACATACAGGGAATTTCACCAAACGGGAATTTCACCCACAAATCACATTTTTTAGTCGTATGGCTGCGAAGAAATTTGTATTCTTATGTTTTCAGATTAACAGTTGTGTGTTCTGAGTTTCACAGAATGAAAGTCGTATGTTTTCGCCTGAAAAGAAATGTGTTTGTTGTCGTACTTTACGATGGGATTTTCTAGTCGTAAATTAAAGACAGTCGTAAGTTTGACCTTGCCAGATAAAGCCAGATAAAGCATTTAGCTAATCGTGAACTAGCCTTCAAAATGACCTGTTTCGGTTCTTGTCGTATTGTTCCATAGCATATATGTTCCATAGTATATAGAAAATATCGTGTGTTTTGAGCTGTTAGAACGACAGTCATACGTTTCGAACTTGTCCGAATAACAAAAATGTCATTTCCAAATCGTGATTTTCACTCGGTGGCGCTGAAAATAGCTGATTTTCGAAAATTTAGCCTGCGGCGCGACGTTTCAACCTTATACTATCCGGTTTGGTACAACAATCTCCTTAGTTTGCACATGAGCTTTGTCATGACTGTATGACGGGCCTGGTGATTGCACTATTATTTTTGTAGTCTAAATTCAAAGGGGAAGCACTACCACGTACCACCTTCCGGAAAAATATCTCACTCCGTTTGCGAGTTATCGGGGCACTGACAGATATGTAATATCGTAGGCAGGCTTTAAAATTTTCGCAAAACTTTCCTGCCGTCTTTCGTAGTAGCCAACTCGCTATCTGGTTGAATGGCCCGCAATTTAGGTGAGGTGTTAAGCCTAAGATTTCAGCCACCTTAAAGGCTAGAAATACCAGAAAAACGTCGGATTACAAAGAAGTTGCCAGTGGCGCTGGGTGTGAATTTGTCCTGGGTACATACGGGAAAAGCAAGATTTTGTGTAGAAAGTAGTCGAGTATCGCCGAATAAAGTCCGATTTAACTAATTTTGTCTGCGGCTCTTCCTTAGTCCAACCCTATCTCTATTTAATGTGCATCATTTATGTGCGGTTTTAAGCTTGAGATTTGGGGTCTAACCTTTATTAAAAGGTACAAGTCGAAAAGGAGTAGTTAAATTTTGCTCGAATGAAAAATTTCGCCTGCGGCGCTCACTTTAGTTCTCTTAAGTAGATATGTCAAAAGCTGGTACCGAGGCTTGTCTTCTCTCCAGCAGAAATTTGATATGAACGGGATCGTCTAATTCCTCTTACTTATTTGTTCATTATTTTGTTACTATAATGGCATTTCTCGGAACGTTTTAGAACTTATAAAGTCAATATTTCTTGAGCCTGTCGGTGCTGTCTTTTTAAGCCAGTCACATATTTTAAGTCCCCCCCCCCCCCCCCATGCCCAAGCCCTTCGAACCGCCCCTGGATCACGGACAGAGAGCAGGAAGGAGGATTATGTCAGAGCATATATCACCATAGAAATTACTCTTTTTACCCCCCCCCCCCCCCAAAGGAAGTTACTAGTCTAAGCCTTACCCTTAAAAATGGAAGGAACGACTATATGTGGAAGTAATTTGCACAACTATATGGCAGTCCGTTTACTTGTTCTTTGGTCAATCTGCTAAATAGGGAGAGGGGAGATGATAACATTTTCGACCTAGTCGCCAACTAATTGCAGAGAATCAACAAGTAATTATCTGGTTTAGTTTGTTCCAGGGGGCCGGACTTCGAAAGGGCACATTCAAACCCCAATACCAACAAATATACCAATTTTATTTTGATTCAAGTCATGATTATAAAAAATAATGAAAACCGTAGTCCGATGGAAAGTCGGCTAGTGCTATAAATTCCAGCTAAATACCCTCATGCATCGAGTACGGGTAGGCACCCATACTCCTTACTGTTTCGTTCCTTATTGCTTCCACCATTTCGTATTTCAAGTAGCCAAAAATCTCTTTACTACTTGGAGATAAGAGGAGGTATTTAGGGAGGGTGAGGTTGAATGTTGGTCCGTATTTTTGTCCGATGTGTGGAGATAGAAACGAGGATTTGCTGCATTTTCTGTGTTTTGTAAAGAGTTGAGGCAGGAAATTTATCCGGGGAGTTTTGAAAGGGAGGAATGGGTGGAGTTTATTTTGAAGGATATAAATTTTGTGGGGATAAAGAATTTGGGAGGTTGATTAGTTTGGGCATGGCAAATAGAGAACATTTTTTTTCAAGGGGAGTTAGGAAGAAAGGGGTGTGTATTGGATTATATTCTGTAAAATTTATTTGTTGGATTAATTTTGAAATTTTTGTCATTGAAGTTAGTTTTTCTTTTTTTTTATTTGTATTTGTATTAACAATGGCCCTTTAGGGCTTTCAGTGTTAATAAATATCTATCTATCTATCTATCTGTGTTTCTATGAATCCTGACAATACTGACTGGTTTCCAAGCTCTCTTTACGATGCAACGGATTCCCGATTGTTCTTTCAGGCAAGCTGATTGTTTCTAAATATTCTTTGAGCCCAAGCTGACTTTGAAACATTTATTCAAACAATGTTTACAACGGATACGTGAGCTACGATTCTTCATCAGCGATATTTCGGCCCTTCTTGGCAAGGGTCCTCGTCAGGCTTCCTCTGGTTCAACTTCGGGGAAGTAAACAAACCTGTAGTCATTGTTTGTTTCTTTGTTCCTGATCAGAGCCAAGGAGGTCTGGATGCAGGCGATGTGTTTTTTCTTCTTTTCTTAAAAAAGCAGAGGGCATGAGGAGCCAACTGCAAGGATATTCGAACAGAAGCTATTTGTTCTAATTAGATTTTCTATTTTTTTCTTTTCGCATATTGAGTCATACTTTAAGCCAGAGATGGGCGAATCTGAATCCGGATTCGGATTCGAATCCAGGATTCGTCCTTTTGGCCAGATTCGAATCTCTTCTGATTGTCAGGCTGGATTCGGATTCTGACTCGGGTTCCAAACCCTCAGTCTGACGAATTCGCTCAAATTCCTAGACTTCATCCTTCCACTTTCCGTTTTCCCAATTTTTAAACAGTGTGCTTAGGCAATCCAACTTTTTGGTCTGCACCACCAACCATCCTCAGTATAAGTCTACCACGTTGTACGTTATCTCATTACCTTCGATATCAGCGCTTTTTGTCACCTCTGATTGTAAACCATAACCTATGTACATGATTTGATTTTTGTTAAGGTCGGATTCGAATCCGGATTCGATTCCGGATTCGAGTCCTCAGCATGAAGCGGTGGATTCGGATTCGGAATCGGATTCGTACCTAGCCCTGGATTCGGATTCTGATTCGAATCCTTCCATGGTCGGATTCGCCCGTCTCTGCTTTAAGCTATACGTTTTTTTTTTTTTTGAATATGTTTTACAAATTAAATTTGCTTGCTATGTGGCGAGTTGTCCTGTTGACATGACACTGGTTGAATTCTTTTTGAAAGCTCTGCCTTCACTAAGCAAAACACAGGAGCTTTTTTTCTGCGTACTTGGACATAAGCTAAAAACATCGCATGTTGCTGGTTCTGCAAGCCGCACTTCCTGTCATAATAAAACGTGGTTTATATTGACGACTTAATTCAAGAAATAATAATTCGAACGAAGTCGAAATTCAGCTTTGACCAGCATGGAACTTTCAGAAACCGGGACATAAACTTGTCATCATTACGTCATCATTTCCGCCTATCGACTCATGTGAAATATCTCACTCAACATGCTGGAATTGACTAATGGAAGTTATATCGCTGAAGTAATTTGCAATCAAAACGAAGGAGCTAGAATGAAATAAGGAGGATGGACTGGTCTTTCTTATCCCAATTTTTTTTTCCGAGTTCCTGAATTAGAGTTTTTGATCGGCATAGGATCACTTTAAATGTCAGGTATTATTACCTACTTTGCAAGGCTGGTGAAGAGAAAAACATGTATGGACCATTTTTCTCCACCTATGCCAGGTCGGAGTTAAGCAGAGCTGGTGGACTCAGACTCTGGACTCGCCTCGAGACGACTTTTTGTCGTCTTTCACGGAGTTGTCCCTCGCCAGATCTGTCGCCTCGAACTGTGGACTCGTCTCGAGACGGTCTTGAGACGCCTTTTTCAAGGACTCGGACTTGTCTCGGATTCGGATTTGCTGGACTTGCAGCAGCTCTGGAGTTGAGGGTATCAGTTTTAAAGGGGGGGAAGCTTTATTTTTTTCTAATACCCTGATAAGCACGACGGGAAAGATTATACACATATATGGAGACAGCGCTGAATATTAGATCCGTTAGATTATGTAGCGAGGGCTGCATCATGGCTACGTATGCAGCCGCCGCAAAGTCCAAAGTCTGAATCTTTTCGTTGAGGGACTTCGAACTCCCCTTGGATATGTTAATCACAGAACCTCCGACTTTGGACTTGTTCCAGTTATAGAGATAGCAGCAAGGAGGTACTGATTTTTTAACGTGTTTTCGTAGGGATTGTAATACACTTATACTCCATGTGCTTGTAGCACATTTATTACTATTATCATTCCAATGATAGCCGAGTAGTAATATACAATGACTCGTTTGAAGCAGAGACGGGCGAATCCGATCATGAAAGGATTCGAACCCGAATCCGAATCCTGGGATGGGTACGAATCCGATTCCAAATCCACCACTTCATGCTGAGGATTCGAATCCGACCTTAACAAAAATCAAATCATGTACATTACTTATTGTTTAAAATCAGAGGTGACATAAAGCACTATATCTAAGATAATCAGATAATGTGATAGATTACTGACGATTGTTGGTGGTGGAGACAAAAAAGTTCGATTGCCTAATCACACTGTGTAAAATTGTGAAAAGGGAAACTTGGTGGATGAAGTCTAGGAATCTGAGTGGATTCATAAGATTGAGGGTTTGGAATCCGAGTCCGAATCCGAATCCAGCTCGACAAGCAGAAGATTCGAATCCGGATTCAAATCCGGCCAAAAGGACGAATCCTGGGCTCGAGTCCGGATTCGGATTCGCCCATCTCTGGTTTGAAGATATCTACATTTTCAGACTTCAGTCTCTTCAGGGAGGGCGTTCCCATTTTTACAAATCCTATTCTGAAAACTATGCAGGCCAACATGTCGGTTCCCTCTAACAGAAATGAGCAAGCGATTTCTATTTAATTTGATGACACAAATATATTATTTTGCAGCGTTTTGGTGGCTACATTCGCTGACAACTGTGTTGACATAACATCTCAGTATGTCAGTACTTTGGCAGCAGTTGGGAGAGCAGTTGGTGTCTGTAGATTACCGTTCACTTGTCATCCAAAAGAACAAAAAGCGACTGGCTAAGATTGCTACTAATTTCGGTGGCGAATCGGCAGGCGTGATTACCCGATGAAAAAATTATCTCAAAATAGTACTATGAAGTAGTAAGAAAAAGTAGCATGCAGTAGTAACGATGCTACTACATGCTTCTACTTCAACACTATCGTGTTACTATTAGCAAGACTGGATGCTACTATGGCAAGACAGGATGGTACTGGATACTACCACATAAGATTGGAGCAGTCTGGGGCCCATTAAATGATAGTATTCTTTGCTATTACATAGTATTACATGCAACGTTTTCGTACTACTACCATACTACTACGCAGGCTGCAAATTTTTCATCGGGTATCTATGTTTGTGGACACACAAGATCTAGTCGATGTGAGAGCTGACATGATGGATTCCTAATTACACTAATCAAATCCAAAATTACACTATGAAGCACGGATGGACTATGAAGCACGTTTCCATACACGTTTTCTTTTTACCGCGTTTCCGTTGTCCTTCTACACTTTCCAGTCTAGCGAAATGTCACAGACAATAAAAAACAGCAATTTTTTTTTAACAAAGAAACAGTTTTTTTAAAAGCATGGGAAATTGAGCCGGACTATTTTTTTTTATTTTTTTTAATTCGACTTTGAAAAAATACAATATATGTGTCACTACACTTAAAAGTCTGTTAAGCTTCATTTATTAAAGTTTCATTAACTGGAACAAAACTTATTGCATATCTGGCGTGTTTTGTAGGTGCAGGACAGAGTTTGGGCACCCTGGAACTTGCCATTCCTTCTGGTCGATTTCTAACGTTTTGGTAGGGGGCCGGGAGGATTTAGGAGTGGACAGGTTGAGATACCATGGCTGAGCCAAAGTCAATGCTTAGCTCTTTTCTGCGCTCCTGCAGTGTTTTGAGGTTAAAGTGCTTTAAAAGGAATACCAAGAAGAGCCCAAAAAAGGTGCTGCGTATTCCAGGGTGGGTGTTGTGAGGGAAGTTTGAACTCGTAACAGGGGGAATTTCCATTTTTTGAAAGGAGTTTAGATTTTCTAATCTCAGTGCCCTTCCAGTTTTAGATCTGGGGATATTGAACACCACGTAACTTAATTAGACTTTTGGCAAAAAATAAACTTATGTTCAAATTATCGCCTGACCATGATCTTTTTTCAAACCATCTCAAGTTTGTATCCCCAACGTTCCTTTTAACTCTTATTGCTTTTTTTTTATTAATTTGATCGGTAGGTCGTGTTCCTTCTTCTTTTAAAATTGGTTTGATTTCCACCATTCTAAAAAATGGAAAGAAGGATTTGAAATCTTGTGGTTCAATTATCGCCCAATAACTAAGGGTTGTATTATTATTAATCTTTTTGAAATGTGTTTTAAAAATATGTTTGAAGGCCTTGATGTCGGGTTAAACCAGGTTGGATTTAAAAGGGGTATGGGTTGCGATCACGCGCACGCTACTTTTTCCACTTTAATCAATGATGCGCGAGTGAGCGGACAACCACTTTCGCTTCTGATTGGCATAAAAGGTTCTTTCGACAATATTTCTCATGCGGCTACTCTTCTATCCCTTGTGTATAATGGTATTCCGTGTTCTGTTGTGCGTGCTTTAAGGTCCTGGTACAATGGGCTTAACGTTCAAGTGGCAATTCGCTCCCCCCAAAATTCTGTCTAATTTAATCTCAGTGGGAAAAGGCATTAGACAACGTGGAATTTTATCACCATATATTTATAATGCATGCTTGGTATTGTCTTCGGTCGCTTAAGACTTCTTTAATACATTTTGCACGTGATGTAACGTTTTTAGCGTATGCTGATGATATTATTATTTTAAGTCGGTCAAGGGAAAAATTGTGTATAGATTGGGGCTAAAAGGTCTAATAATTAGTTCTGAAAAATTGGAATTATTTTGTGACTAGTAGTTTGCCGACTTTAAATTTCCCTCTGGTTGGTGGTAGGGGGGATTGTTTTCAGCCCTGTTGAGAAAGTTATGTATCTTGGAATCCCTTATTCATCTAATACAGGGGATTGGAAACTTGTCCTTAATCAACATGTACAAGATAAAATAAGAACAGCATTCAGTGCTGTTATTTGTTTACGGGGGATGTATCACATAGATGTTCTTGGTTCCATGTATACGGCTGTTGCACTTCTTGATCACAGTCTCTTTCCGTCTGCTTTCTTTTCTTCTTTCCGTCCTTCTAAAGTTTGTACGCTAAAAGTTACTTTGTATAAATTCTCTAAATTCCTTCTTGGTTTCCCTATTTCTGTGATTAACTCTTTCCTAACTTCTAATTTTAAAGTGAAGAATTCTTTGGAAACTTAAATAGTAAAATCCAAAACTTTCAGAAAAAGCTTACAACATTTTTCTTCATCACAACCTTTTCTTTAAAGAAAAAAAGCGCCCTGATTAGTTTGTTTATTTTGAAGTTTGTTTTTTCCATTGTATTTCGTTGTAGATTTAGTAGGTTAATTTATCTTTAACTATATGCTGTTAATTAGTATGTAAGTGTGTGTGAGTTTGAGTGACATGTTGTTCTTCCTTTGTATATACTACTCTTCAGTTTTGAAGGATTCTAATAAATATTAATAATAATAAAATTTTCTCTGCCTTCATAATTACTGATATTTGTTCTTTGAAAGCAGGTTTCGAGTTTAGGAAAAAAATAGTTAGGACCGCTGTTTTTGTTAAGTTAACTTTCCTGACGATTTCTGCGCCTCCATCCGCCACCTCTTCGATTATTAGCTTAGCGTGGGTCGCTGTCACTACCCCCACCCGTCAGTTCACCCACCCGTCAGTTCGCCCACTTCCAAAATCCGACAGTTCGCCCACCCGTCAGCGTTACTCATTTGGGAACGATGGCAGATTACAACAGTACTCAATTCGTCTACATACTCCCAACGGTTTTCCTCATCTACTGCAATATCATTTATCATCACCAAAAGAAGTACAGAACCCAAAAGAGTAAACAAAAATCTTTTTCTTCCCAAAACACCCTTTTTTTTATTCAGAACCCGAAGGAGTACCCCTAAAAAAATCTTTTTCTTAAAAAAAACAGTTTTTTGTTCTCTTTTTTGGAGGAACCCAACACTAATAATTAACTAGGGGCTTAAATTTAATCTAAGTAGCTTTTCCACAAGTACTATGTGGTTAATTAAGTCAAACCCATTATGTCGATTACGATTAAATGTATCAATTTTTCTGTATCATCTAGGTTCCATAAAATACAATCAATTAAACGACTTCAGTCTGTTGCCGTACTGTCGTGGATCTAATTTACCAAGATTTTTACCACCTGGCTACAAACCATTCGTAAGCCTTGCAGAAAGTGGTTGTGGTGCTGATAGGTCGAACAAAGTCCCTGAGAAGTCGTTTCAGAATTTTTAACCATAGCCTTTGGAATCTTTAACCATTCTAGATCCGGTGAAATAGCAATTACTTTAAGACTAATCAGTTAACTCGCTTTTTAGTACCCGCGATCTTTGCCATTGCCTATACTCCGCGAGATACCGAATGACGTCATCATGACTTGTGACGTCATCACGATCATTTCTTACGATTGCTAGTGTTTTCTTCCACATTCTTTACTATAGTAACTTAGTAACAGTTAATAGTTCAAAGTATCAAGTCTCCGATCTTACAGTTAACCTTCTTTAAATGTTACCTTCCGTTTTCTTGTGGATAGTAGCGGAGTGTCGTGGAGTGTTGTGTGAGTTGTTGTGGAGCTTAGCGGCCTATTCTAGTTCTAGGTTGTAGCTGTGAAATATTGTGTATTGGTACTCACAAATAAGTTGTGTTAAAATATGACGCGCTGACCCTTGTTTAGTTACCTGAAGGCTTAGTGAGAATAGAGACCTAGGATTTTTCAACAGTCTCATAACTCATTAAATAAACCAATTGGCCTAGTAATTCAACAAGTAAAATCTTATTACTTTTTTAGGACCTTGCCAGAAAATTTCTTGAAGCATTTGATTTATATAGACAGAAAATACAATACAGTAAAATCACGAAAACATCGTTAACACTGGCAAGATGTCCAGTCTAAGTGTACTATATGAGGCACTCTTCTCGAAATATGGTTCCTACTGCCGCTGTTACTCTATCGCGAAACCGTTTCCGAATCGCCGCTTTTGCTTGAATAACTTTTATTTTTAGTGGAATGTTCCTTGGAACAATCCACTATTGCGAGCGCTGTAGCAGCTTTCGTACCAGTGCAAGTATCAAACTCCAACTTGGCAGACTAGTGGGTTCCAGTTGTGTCTTTGGGGGCGTCCCCCCCCCCCCCATCCCAACCCGGTTCAGGGGCAAATGGGCCCAGGTTGCCCAGGTAATAATTTTCATAAGTTGACCAGAACTGGACATAGGACGATGAAGTTCCTTGTACATGTAGATCCTAGTGCTGGGGCTTTTAAAGTTGTAACAACCCCACCCACCCCGTTCATTGGAAACTGGGCCCAGATTGCCCGGGAGTAAAGTTCGTTACCCGTGACAAGTTGAAACTAGGTAGGTTTTTGAGCGTTGAGGTCTCTTTTTACTTTTAGCGATCCCCCCCCCCCCCTCTACTTTAGGGGCAATTCAACCGATAATGTCCATTATTTAATGTTTCTAGCTTGGACAATAACTGGAGATAAGGCGACGAAATTCCTTTTTGATTTGGGGTTCTAGGGGTTGGGGATCTATATGTGGAGTTGAACCACCCCCACCCTCCCCCTTCATCTGCAAGTGGGGCGAAATTGCCCATTAAATTTTTGTTTTGACCCGTGAATGGAACCAAACTCTAAGTTGGTACACTTGAGGGAAAAGAGGTATAAAGACGCATTTTGATGGGTCCTGACCCCCCCCCCCCAAACTCCCCGTTCATGGGCAGCTGGGCACAGATTTCCCATCAGTAAGTTCGTCTATGACAGGTCTAGTCCAACTCTTGTATTTTTGGGGAGATGCATCTATGGATGAGGATTTTGGCGTAACAGCAACAAACAAGACGACGCGACGTATTGAATCTTTAACGAACAGTTGGAAACTGGACTGTTTTGTCATATTATCGATGATGTTCCGTTCTTAATGAATTCTGACAAATGGGGTATTAGGCTGCTACGGTTTGGTTTATTGCACTTGTTATTACCTTGATAATGGAAAGAGAGGTTTAAAGAATCGGACTGGCTGGCAGATCATTGTTGGAACTCAAGCTATTCGCGCAAGATCTTCAACATTTCTTTGGAATTGTACCGTGTTCTTCAAAACTGTGCTAACAGAAAAAAATTTGAAAATTGAGTTAAGTATACCATAGAAAAGAACATAGCTGATTTGGTATTCTGTTAGATTGCGCTAAGTGTTAGATGACGACATGAGCACCATCTAACAGGTAGATTAGTTTTAACTTTCTGAGTTCCTACTCTCTTCATGCAGATGGCATACACAAAACTGGGCCCAAAAATTATGAAAATGTAGTTAGTAAAGTTTTGAAGAACACGGTACAATTATACTTGCGGTTTGTTTACATTTAAAGCTTTAAAGTGGGGTGAATAAATATTAAGTTATTTCAATACTTGTTTGGTTATTAGGATGTGAAATGTCTTGGTTCTAAAGCTGTTCGTAGATAAAATCTGATAAACATTTTACTTCACTCTACGTCTGATCGCTGGCGCACTTGTTGCACATTCAGGCCCATGTCCCTAATGCGGTTTGGTGAGGACGACTTCCCGCGTAGCTCGCAAGACCGCTATTGCTCTACAGAGAACCTTGGGTTAGGCATAGTGATTATTGTCTCCATTCTTTGACTGGTACCCGATGAAAAATTTATCTCAAAGTAGTACTATGAAGTAGTACGAAAAACTAGCATGCAGTACGAGTGATGCTAGTACATGCTTCTACTTCAAGGCTACCGTGTTACTGCATACTAGTATATGCTACTATTCGCAAGACTGGGTGCTACTATGGCAAACCAGGAGGCTACTATATACTACTACATAAGATTGGACCAGTCTGAGACACATTAAATGATAGTATTCTTTTCTAAGCAACTTTTTCGTACTACTACCATACTACTACCCAGACTAAAAAAATTCATCGGGTAGCGAAACAAAAAGCTGTCACCGATATACAGATAGTATCAAATCAGCAGTTTTTTAATACTTTCTCAGAGTTAATCCTTTATAGCCCAAGTAGTCGGAAGGAATGGCACAAAATCCTTCTGAGATTTTTTCGCTAATCCCACCACTTATCGGTAATCTTTTTTTGTCCTTTTTTACCTGCTGTATTTCCAATAGTGGCGAAAAATACCCAATGGCGAAAAATCACTGTGGCGCTAAAGCCCGTATCTCGTATAATTACAGCAAATTTTTTTTTTCTTTTTCTTACTCCACTTGTCATAACTATTGTATGACGTGGTTCAAAAATAAATAATAATACCAATTAATTCCTTTAGTAACTGGTATGTAATGTAATGTTTACTTTTCACCCATCGTATGTACTGCCAGTATGTACTATGTACTGCCAGATGTCCTTTAATGGGATCGACGAAAGGAGGGAAGGAAAGGAGAGGCATGGTGCAGGAGGAATGATTACTAAAAAGAGGGCGAAAAAATTACGAAGGAAATATTTGGGTAAGGTTAGAGTGCTAATGTGGTCCTTACTTTCGTCCGATGTGTGGGAAATTGAACGGATGTATTTTCAATTTAATGGGCGAATGTCATAAAAGACCTGAGAAAGGAAATATTTGGAACTATTATCTATTTTCCCTCTTTGGATAAGTAACACTTGGATCACTAAAAATCACGTTGGCGCTAAAGCACGTATCTCGTACAGTTACAGCGAATTTTGTTCTTACTCCACTTGTCATAACTATTTTGTAACGTGGTTTAAAAATAAATAATAATACCAATTAATTCCTTTAATAACTGGTATATAATGTAATATAATCTTTATTTTTCACCCATCGTACAGGAAAGAGAAAATGATGGAGTATAGAGAAGAAAGAAAGTAGAAAAAACACACAAAAAAGATCACATAACAGAGAAAAAACAAAGGGCAAATCCCAGAGGGAAAAATCACACTTATAAATACAAAAATGTCAAACAGCAATCCCTTGCCACTCATGTCAGCTCTTACTGTCGATGTATGTCGATGAACTGCAGCCTCTGGAGGGTCTGAACTCAGGATCGTACAAAAACGCCTTGGCCACATTCTGCTGGAAGTGCCTCTTTTTGTTACTTTCAGGAAAAAGATCAAAATATATTTTTTTCATTTTCTTGGACGGATGTCCTTTAATATATGAACCCTTCCCAGATGCTTTCCTAAACATCCACCGAAACTCTTTCTTTGATACGCCGATCCGCAAGCTTTTGTTGTTAGCTGCAGAGCAAACTTGATAAACCCCACGAAAACTTAATAACGGTTCGTGGACTGACGAAGGATTCCTGAAATTGCAACAAAATGGGATAATGTAATCCGGTACACGATTCCTTTCATGGGATTGAAAATAGATATATTCAGTTTTTGCTCTAAGAGCCAACGGCCCGCAAAAAGTAAACAGAATATCGATATGGTCATTTCCAGGCTTTACAGGCTCCTGTCCAAATGTGCTAGGGTATACCTTAGAAACCTTTCCAAATGTTTAACATAAACGAAACAACCATGCTAGGTGGATAATTGTAAGTTGTTGTGTTTATTATTTATTTATTAGATACAAGTAGTATTAATAAATTGCAGCACAAGTCCTTATAACTTTCTTTTTGCTGTAATAGGATATTAGTAGTGTTATTTTATTTTCAATGTTTTGGTTAAAAATAAAAAACCTACCTACCTACCCGTACCACTACACAAACATCCTTCTTTCGCCGCGGTGACCTCTATAGTACACATCGTACTTATGATACCAGTTCATTCATAATACTTCAGTTGTATTTCCTACCATTCCCGTTCCCGGATTCTTCCTTCATCAACGTATCCTATCTCCCCTGTTAGAAATACACTGATTGTCACGCTGGCCACATTTCTTCTGTTTACGTGACAAAAGTCTCGATAACTTCTTCTGTTAAGCTTGTTAGTCTGAATACCGGCTATACAAATTTTGCCAAGATGCATCCAATGCAACGGACATGGAAAGAGGCTAAAAACAGCAGAAATCTTGTGTAATTTTCTGTAAGCATAGCTAAATTTTAACTTGTTCAACTTTCTCAGGACATCTTAGCAGAAACACTATGTACTGCCAGATATCCTTTAATGGGATCGGCGAAAGGAGGAAAGGAAAGGAGGAAAGGAAAGGAGAGGCATGGTGCAGGAGGAATTATTACTAAAAAGAGGGCGAGAAGATTACGAAGGAAATATTTGGGTAAGGTTTAGAGTGCTAATGTGGTTCTTACTTTCGTCCGATGTGTGGGAAAATGAACGGATGTATTTTCAATTTAGTGGGCGAATGTCATAAAAAACCTGAGAAAGGAAATATTTGGAGCTATTATCTGTTTTCCCTCTTTGGATTAATGGTCCTAAAATTTCAACTGAAAAACGGAGTTTGAAATTTAAGGAGTCGTTTGATCCTTCTTATGGTTTATCCCCAGTATTCCTACAACCGGAAAAGTAGTCTCTATGTGTTCTAGGACTATGTTTTACATCTTAATTTAGTATAGTTATTTTCTCTTCTCGTGTTCCTTCTTGTGCTTCATCTTTACCAGTTTAATACTACGATGAGTAAATAGTAGTGCGGGGGGGGGGGGGGGGGGTTATTTCAAACAAATATTAGAAAATTGCAGTTTCTTCGTTCGCGATTCATCGTCAACACAGTTGATTTTTCTCATGAAAACAGTGGGGTTTTTTTCTGCAAATTGGTAGATTTTTCGTCACAATAGTCGTTTTTTCTGAAAATCAGTCGAATTTGTTTGAAAATGACACTTTAGTTGTTGAAAACTGTCCTTTTTTCTGCTGAAAAAGTACCAGTACGGTAAATGCCGTGTCCCTCCCTTGTCCCCCAAACGTTTTGGCTAGTAACGCCTCTGCGTGTCAGTACTAGCAAACTCAAGGACTCAAATCCTGTGTCAGTCAATCACCGCGATCTTCGGATGCAGCTGTGACACCACATCTGCCTTTCTTCCGCTAGATACCCAGAGAGGCCGGTGATTTTGCATCGCCAAGCAGAGAAAGTCATCAAGAGCCCAGATGTTCTGAAATAACTGACCACTTTACTTTACCATTTAATGTCTTTGGTTCATGTGGGCCGAGAAGGTGGGAGACACCATCATTTTTCGCTGGGCCGGATTTTTTCGAACACACTAATACCTTTGTTTTCTTCAAAATCCTCACGGTAGCCAACGTTATCCACAATTCACTCTTAAAAGCAAGTTCGCCATTGCTCATTAACTATTCATTGATCTCCCGGCGAGTGGCGTGTAAGAGGATTCAAACTACTGAGTATATCACCATCTGAACGTTTAGATGTGAAGAAGAAATCATGCACTAGTTTGACATTTTTGGGTCTCGGAAGCTGAATATTATATAGCTCAGTTTCAGAATCTTCAAGAAATCACTAGAACGAATTTAGTAGATCTTATGGCGCTTGTTTATCTCGTTTACATCCTTCCTTCTTTGGTCTGATGGGAATCAACAAGAAAAAACTTAAAAAAAATACTAAAAGAAATCGATAACGCAAATAATCAATTTTATTTTTCTACAGATTTTCTATATGCCTGCTAAAATAAAAACATTTTGTTAGATCCATAGTCAAGCTATGAATTTAGACCGGCACACTAGATGACCCAGCGGTCGGACTGGTCGTGGCTTCACCTGGGTCTTGGGGCGGGAGGAGGGGGGGTCTAGACGTTACAAGTGCTAGAATGCTTATGATGCAACTATTTTGACTAAGCTATGCTTACAGAAAATTACACAAGGGTTTTTGGCCAGTTTTAGTTCCTTTTAATGTCTCTTGCCTTGGATAACAATGTTGGCAAAATTTGCATAACCGTTCTCAGGACGAATAAGCTCCTTGGAAACACTGATCTAGCTCATGATAAGTCCCGTAACGAGAACAATCGTGGCAAGCGTGATAATGAGTGTATTTGCTAATGTAAGAGACAAAAAATAGTCTCGGGATCGAGAATGGAAGGAAATACAACTGAAGAAGAATGAATTACTATCATAAATACGACGTGTCCATTAAGGTGCCCATGAGCCACTGGGATTTTTTTTTTTTATAAATAGATGATGAGGCTATGGTTTTGATTTTATTCTGTTGCTGTTTTGTTGTTCCCATGATATTAGGGCCTTTATGGAATAATTCTTATCTTGTCCTCTGGTATAGAGTATATACCCACGATATTCTAATGCATAGCAATATAAAGAAAATAGAAATCGTCTCGCACGCTCTTATGTCCAAGGTAGTTCTAATCAGGACTCGGACAAGTCCAAGTCAATTCCAACACCCTAGTGCTAATTAGAACCCGGAATAAAATTGGACTAAGTCGGGACGCCAATCGATCTAACCGAGGACATAAATGACAGTCCTGGCCAGAAGATAAAGTAGTCTATCATGGTAAATCGACCAAGATTCTGTGGCAATCTAAGATTTGGCTAACAGCCTGTTCCTAAGGGTCACCTGTTTTCTACAAGTCATATTAAAGAGTCAAATCGAATGCCAGTGTAGGTGGAACTGGCGATTTATGTGCGTTCGTTTGGAGGGCTCGTTTAATTGATGGAAGAGTGTTTAGGCGAAAAACTGAAGCTACTTTTAGAATACGGGCTCAGACAAAAAGAAGTGTGGAAAAACCAAATGAACCACGAAAATGACACGGCGACGCTCGTATAAGTTTTAACTGATATCGTAGTTGTAACCACTCGCTACTGAACTCACTATGGGTTGGGCGATTCGTAAACTTGACCACAGAACCTGAGCTGCCAAGATTTCGGGTTTGTATTATTAAATAAATATTATGTGTATGATGTAATCATTGAGCATAGTGAGTCCCTGGTCCCACGTCTACACTCTAAAAATAAATCTTGCCGTATTTGCTACTGGGATTAATCTTGAAATATTGAGATAAGAGTTTCCCTAATTCGGATTAATTTTATCCCAATAGAGATAAGATTCATCCCCGTAGCAAATACTGCATCCTTATTCGGGGAAACTTTTTACAGTGTAGTTTAGCACAAGTGGAGCGCCGTCGTCCGAATCTGGTGCCTTTTCGTGATAACCTTTTCGGTAATGGTTCGCTCATCGGTGTGAACAGGATTTACTTGTTAGGAAGTAGTGAAATGAAAGAAAAAATGCTCCTCAGAAGGGGTTTGAACTCGCAATCTTTGGCATGAATTTCCTTTGCCCTAACTTGTTTAGTAGACTCTCGAGGAGCAATTTGCCTTTCATTCAGTTAACTACTTGTTATTTATTAATTACAATACTAATTATGATAACATCTCAAGGACGCCCTTCCCCCTCCAATAAAATTTCTTCTATAGGCTATGCCATTAAGGCCCTAAACTGTCTACGAGGTTCCGAGATGGAAGTCAGTGATTTCAAAAATTGATTCAAAATTATAGCAGAATTTTATTTTTGACGGTTAAAAGCCTTTTTAGAAAGCGAGAAAACTTGAAGCGTACAGTTTCTGGGAAATGGTTAACAAAAAATAAACAGACACTTGACAAAACTTTATAAACTATAAACAATAGTTATTTAAGGCTAACGATTTGATCAGCATAGCCCATATGAGTCATATGACATAAAGTAGACTGACTTTTCTCCCTCTGAACAAGATTTTCTTTAGATTTTTACTTTATAGGCGGCACATCCCAAGTTTCGTGGTAGAAACTCGACACCGCGCTGATGTAGTGACGACTACGTAAGTAAAGGGGCTGACTACTTCTTCACAAGAAGTCAGTCTTCGCTGCGTTTGTGTAATTTTTCTATCTATACAAACCAGACTGGTCAGACAGCCATCTATCGTTTGTCCTCTGCGCGCAATCCTTTGAATCCGAAGAAAAGAAGATTGCTAAGAAATCTTGCTAACTGACGGCCCTTAAGAAATGAGAGACACTTGGCATTTATTTACATTGTTTTGTTTAAGTGTTTTAATATGTATATTTTACTTTTGTATTTGATCCATACTCCGCTGTTACGCAAAAAGCGGGTCATAAATAGATAAATAAAAAAAATAAATTTAACGCATAAGTAAGCCGAGATTTTTGGCCCTTTTTAGGAATGGTCCTCTTCAGGGCGGGGCTAGAATTAAGCTGATTAGCCGCTTACTGACACCAAGCACGATTCTAAGTCAGCTTTGTCTGAGCCAATAATGAAAGGTCCTTATTCTACTTACGACTATGTGGCGGAAGGTATCGAGCTCTTCTCCAGATTTGTTACCGTTGTAGTTGATTTTCCGAGGCGAACATGGTTCTCCTGAAAAAAAGGGACGGTGTCACCTTTGGTAAAAAGAAGATAAAAGAGACCTTTCGACTGTCAAGTAATGTTTCATCACACTCTCAGAAGTTTCATAACAGATAACACAAGGATGCGCGGTTTCAACAGATAACACTTTTGATGTTGTCTGTTGCGTTTTAGAATGTTACGCATAATAAGCTTTACCATCAGGAAGAGCTGAAAACCGCCAAAAAGCCTCTGGGCTGTTTTTTGGCTGTTCTTTGGCTCTTCCTAGCAAAGCTTGTTATGCATATTGTTTCATGCATAACGTTTTCAAACACAACAGATAACTTCCCAAGAGTTATCTGTTATGCATTGTCTGTTGAAACCGCTCATCCTTTGTTATCTCTTATGAAACTTCTGACAGTGCACGACCGGAGACAAGAAAAGAAAAGGGTGGTTTCTTCGATTACGGAAAATGAACAAAGAGCTGTGAAAGAAAGGTGCTTTATTTCTGGAGACGGTTGAATATTGAGAAAAGGCCCGTTCTTTGAGCGAACGTAATCCACTTCAAGATCCCATGGAGGAGCTGCATGCACACAGTCCGATAACATGTCGCAGGCAAAAATAAACATGTAAAATTCGCACTACAGAGAAACCTGCATCCAATGCTTCACAGTTTCGGAACGAACGAAGAAATTCGCATCCGACTGCGAAATTCGAATCGTGTGTGCACATACCCAGGTCCGTATCCAGGAATCTATTTGGGGGGGGGGGGGGGGTTGAACGCGGCTCGGACCCCCCTCCCCCCTTGATACGGCCTTGCACATACCCATATTTTATATCCAGAGTCTTCAGACAAAGTTAATATAATTGAGAGCACGAAATCCATGAAGCTACACTCTCATAAGTTTGACCACATTTACCACTAGGATGCTTATCCTCGTGTTATCAGAAGAGAGCAGAACATCTACGTTAATACCTTTCGAGAGCGTGTTTCTCCCCTTCTAACTCTATTAAGTATTAGATCCTAGTTCGTCTCAACATCGTGAAAAGTAATTACGCTGACCGTTCCAACCTTCTCGAAATAGTATAGTAACTACTAGTAACTATTTGCTTACCACGCTAGGGGAACATAGTAAGCGGTAACTAAGAATCTCTTCAACGAAACCTCGAACATCGCAAGCACCAAAAAAGCTGGAACACCCTATCTTAAGTCAATTAGAAAATTCTGGGTCTTCCAAACTGTCGTCAACCTAATTTAGACGCCTGTCTATTGTAGTATATGGCGAAAGCTGAAATAAAGTTGAATAAATAAAGAAAATAAATAAGAAGACGTTGCGGTGTTGCATCTCATCAGAGGTATCAGATAGCGAAATTCACTCATTTTATCCAATGAACCCTTACTCTCATTGATTAATTTAATTTGTGTGTCATCACGCTTAGTCAATAGAAGTCGTTTTTCCTCTCTCTATCCATCTTTTCTTAGCAATCCAATCCTTCTTTTTCAGTCGTACCCACCCTACCGACTAACTCTTTAATTAGAACTGTATTGATCTCAGCTTTTGGCAGCTAATACGAGTATTACGTCCATTCGTCGGACTATCGAATCATACAGCCTACTGGTCTCAGTAAAACGGTTTTCTCTGATCCAGTTTTACCAGAGGAAACTAATTAGACACGCGAATAATATTATGAGATTCTTGCTATGCTTGGTTTCTCTGGTATAATGCATTTATAGTAGCCGATCTCCGGGATGGATTTAAGAAGATAAGCAATAAAATAGGCCTACAGGAACAGGGTAATAGTCGTCAGAAAAGTTCAGAAATAAACAGTCGTAAAGCAAGAGGCGCAGTAGGTACAGTTTCTATTTCCATACTCTAATAAAGCACCAGGTTTTTATGGCACTTGAGCATACATAAGTGTTTATTTTTCGATTTCCCGCCCGTTTTAGCCTACACTGTAAAAAAAAACTTGCAGTATTTGCTACTGGGATTAATCTTATCTTTATTGAGATAAGATTATCCCTATTTCGGATTAATTTTATCCCAATAGAGATAAGATTAATCCCAGTTGCAAATACTGCATCCTTATTCGGAGAAACTTTTTACAGTGTAGTGCTATTAGGGTTGAAAATAAAATTGATTGATTGATTGATAGGTGCCATTTAGTGACTGTAATGTCTGTCGCTTTGTCCCGGTTTTACTAGTTTGGGCACTTCCACATGAGCTAGGACGATGAAACTTGGCAGGCATATAAGGGACCCAACCAGATTAACTTGGAAACAATCACTTTCCCGATCTGGCCATCGTGAGGGGGGTGCAGGGATCGGGAATCTAGAAACTAGTAACACGCATAACTTTGAAATGGGTGATAGGAAATGTATGAAACTTAGCAAATGTCAAGGGCAAGTGTCTCAGATGTTCAGTTTCAAATCTGGACAGAATCCGATAACTGTAGAGGGGAGCTGGAGGGGGGCACCGGAAATCTCGTGAAACGCTTCCACATAAGCTAGGACGATGAAACTTGGCAGGCATATCAGGGACCCGACCAAATTAACTTGGAAATAATCAATTCTCCGATCCGGCCATCGTTGGAGGAGTGGAAGGATGGGGAATCCGGAAACTAACAACATGCATAACTTTGGAATGGTTTATCGGACATGCATGAAACTTGACAAGTGTCAAGCAAAAGTGTCTCAGATGTTCTTCAAATCTGGACAGGATCCAATAACTGGGGGGGGGAGCTGGAGGGGGGCATTGGAAATCTTGCGAAACGATTCCACATAAGGTAGGACGATGCAACTTGGCAGGCCTATCAGGGACCCGACCAGATTAACTTGGAAACAATCACTTCTCCGAAGCGGGGAGTAGAGGAATGAGGAATCCGGAAATTAGGAACATTCATAATTTCGGAACGGGTAATCGGACATGCACGAAACTTGCCAAGCGTGAAGAACGAGCGTCTCAGATATCCAGTTTGAAATCCCGACCGGATCCGATTTGGAGGGGGTTTCCCGGAATTCCAGCGATCACGAGTTAGGGTACTTCCAGATGTGACAATACCATGAAACTTTTCAAGCATGTTAGAGATTCTATCAGATTGGCTTAAAACTACTCCCTCCTCCGATCCGATCATCGTTGGAGGGAGGAGTTAATCCGGAATCTAGTGACATGCATGACTTTAGACCGGGTGATTTGACGTTCATGAAACTTGACAGGTGTCAAGAACAAGTGTCTCAGATGTTCAGTCTCAAGTCCGGGCCAGACCTGATAAATGAGGGGGGGGGAGCTGGAGAGGGGCACCAGAAATCTTGTGAAAACCCTTCCAGCTACTTTGGTCAGATCCAATTCGGGCAAAGAATCGTTACAGCTAGAGTAGTTGCTTCTACCATCGATCAAGCCCTTCTTCTGCTGAAAGGAACAGTTGTCAATGTGTGCAATAACTATTTCAGATATACTAGATCAAGTCGGTCGTCTGATGAAACGAATAGCGGGACACAGATCCAGCCTTGACAACTGCAAACCGTATCTGACAAACATACTGTTCTTACAAGTGCCATACGAGCTTTCAGCTTTTGTTTAAATTTTACAAACCTATCGGAGCTGTTTTTAGTCTCCCTCGTCCCGTTCGTTTTTCATGTAAAATATTTATGTATTCGCTATTTCTGACGGAAGTGACTGATAGATTTACAGCAGAGGTTTGCTTATTTGAACAGTTACTTAAATGTGAAGAATACAGATCCAAAGTAGGCTACTTATTCTGGTGTTTCCAGACCCTTAATACCTACTTTGGCCAACTGGTAGTTACTTTAGTCACAGCAAGTGAATCCAAAGTCAACAAACATTCAAATCAGCATACCTCTACAGTGAATTGATTCATTTATAAACAAGACCAAAAGTTTGGATGGGATCATACAAATTTGATATTTGATCCAGATAATTTCTTTTTGTCGATATCCGGTCTTAGCCAGACTCCTTGAACATTTTACTATTAAAATTAATAAACAGATTAAGCGAAGTCGCTAGTCATCTCAGAAAACAAATTTCAGGTATGGATTCAGCATGTGTGTTATATTTGCCCTATAACTTATATCTAATTTGACGAACTGATCAAAACTTCCTGACTTACTTCTGCCAAATATCCGGTTTCGGCCAGATTCCGGGTGAACTATATGTCCGGATGGAAAATGATTGTCATGTACGGATTCAGCATGTCTTCTTACCCCTAAACTGAACATTTAATTAACTTCACACTTAACTTAACTTTCGAAATTGTCCTGTTTTGGTCGGATTCCAGGTGAACTACTTGTCCGGGTAGACGTCATATACGGAATTCAGAATATTTTCTTACCCTAGATCGAATATTTAATCAATTTCAGATAAAACTTCACTAACAAATTTCCGGTTTTGCCCAGATTCCGGACTAGCTAATTGTCCGTCGAGAAAAGAAATTTCAGATATGGATTCAGCGTGTTTTCCTACCCCTTGATCGACTATCTCATTGGATATTTTAAACTTTGCTTAGGGTATTTATTTCAGAGGTATTTTTATTATAGCTTTTTGTCCGTCTACTCTGCCTCCGTCTTCGCCGTTGCTTATCACAGAGAAAGGAAATACAGGAGGCGATCTCCGCGCGCTGACCCACTCTTGAGCGACTCAAAAGAACCAATCAGCTTTGTCTTCTACTTTTCCTCAAGGTTGCTTCGCAGTAATATAGCTAATTGTAGGCGCGAAAACTACTGACTTCCGCTCGTTCACAGCGGAAAAGGGCTCCGCATAGTCATGGTACAGAGATATAATCGTAAAGCTTTGGGAAAATTCTACAGCACCTTCTGCGCTCCTTCTATACTATTTCGTTCTGGTGTCACTAATTTTCTGCGAAAGAAGGAGATCAAAAAGATGAGATCATGTTATTTTAAATATGCAAAGCACCTGCTCCACTTGTCGAAATTATGCCATAACCATACATTGACCTAAATTCAAGTGGTACCCTTTTGGATGTTCCTTCGTCGCTATAAAAAAATCATTAACAAAAAGCCCAATCAGCGCACGACCGAAGATTGAAAATTAGTGTCTTTTCCTGTGTCTTTATGTCTTTTTTTTTTTGTTAATTTAATCCGCTTTTTAAGAAATGGCAGGTTACAAATAAATTACTTACTTACTTACTAGAGTTAGGGAGACAGAGGTTATATCTGATTATTTGTTCATGATCGTAGTTAGTTACCTCTATAAACAGCTATATTGCAGTAGAGCACCACAGAAGAAGGTTTGTTCTATTGGATTATTTGTTCATGAAAGGTGACAGTACATCACTGCTGATTACTCAAAAAGCCGGCGATCGACAAGGGCTCTAAAAATGTTTGAAAAATCTGCACGAGTCTGCCACAGGGTGAGAAAATAAATACCATTGAAACAGGGTGAACGTATCCGAAAGCTTTTTGGTGCTGTAAATGCTGCATTAGTGCTGCATTTTCTTTTTTTGTCCGAAAGCTGTTACCTTTTTTTCTTCTCTGACACTTCTAGAATACCAAAATTTAAGTCAGGAAGAAGCAGAAGAAAAAAGAATTAGCTGTATAAAGCTGACAAAATGGATGAGCTACTGATATCGAACCTTCTTATCTTTCCTTTCTTCATTGGCCATGATCGCCAGTTGTCTTAAATTTGGTATTTTTGCCGAATTGTCAGTTGTCTTTTTGAATTTGTTACGTTTGCCGCCGTAAACTCTGAGAGAATCGCCGTATTCCTCAGTTTCTTCATGAAAATTTAGTATTCTTGCTGAATTTGTCCATGAATTTTATGCTGAATTAATGCTGCATTAATTGAGCGAAAATTTAAGTCCGAAAGCGGAATGCTGCATAAAATGTTAAATTAATTCAGCATTTTCGTTCGTTTCGGAGCTTTCGGACAAGTTCGATATGAGGTTTCCCGAACAAATTTGTGACCCATTCTCTGACATGGTATAGAATGAATTTGAGGGTAAATATGTCAAAAATGTATTTGAGAATTTCTAAAATCTATATGACATTTAAATGGAAAGAAAGAACTCGAGAATGACACTAGTGTATCTGAGAATTATATAAATACATCCGATAATAAAAAAATAAATTTATAGAATCCCTTTTTAGTCATTCTAGAATCCATACTTTCAATTGTACTGTGTTCTTCAAAACTGTGCTAACTGATTTTTTTTTTTAAACTGAGATAACTATACCACTGGAAAGAACATGGCTTATTTGATATTCTGTTAAGTTGTGCTAAGTGTTAGAAGACGTTATGAGCAGGGGCGTCGCAAGGGGGGGGGGGGTGCGGGGGGTGCAGCACCCCCCCACCTTTTTGAGATTCGGTAAAATTGTGGGCCGAAGGCCCACAATTTTACTAAAAGTGTTCGGTATTTTTTCGATAGCAGAACAGTTCGTTATATTTACGGGGATTCGGTAGTTATACAGAATCCTAAATAGGTTATCAGTACAAATCTCTTCGGTATAATGATCGGGATTCGGTATAATTGCCAGTATTCGGTAGTTATTGTTCGTATTGTAGTATTGTTCGGTATTTTTTCGATAGCAGAACTGTTCGTTATATTTATGGGGATTCGGTAGTTATACCGAATCTCTCCGGTATAATGATCGGATTCGGTATAATTGCCAGTATCCGGTAGTTATCACGAATTTGGTAAGAGAATTTACTGAAATTATTTGGTAATTTTTCGACGCCGGAACTATTCGGTATACTTATGGAGATTCCGTTGTTACACAGAATCCCAAATAAGCCATTGGTTCGAAATTATTTGGTATCACGATTGGGATTCGGTAATTTATTCAGTATAATTTCCAGGATTTGGAAGTTAACACGAACCTCGAAACTCAGAAGAGGTAGAGTGAAGCACTGGTCGCAGACAAAAGGGATGTTCTATGATATCATCGATAGTCCTTACTTTTATTTTGGATCTTAAAAAGAATATCTAATCATGAATATTTCGAAAATTCTGCCTGCAGCACGTTTCGTAATATTCTCTATTTTGTGGAAGGGCGCGTCATTTGACGGGGGTTTTAAGCCAGTTTTAGGATTGAGATTTCGAAACATTAAAAGACTAGAATTTGGGTAGAAATTAAATTTGGCAGAAAAAAGCAAACAAAAATTTCGCCTGCGGCGCTCACTTTATGTGATTACAGGTAGTATATTGACTAGACTACAGTTGCTGCTGCTGCCGGAACGTCGCTCCATCCGGTTTGTGGAACTTCATAGAGTCTCGGTATTTAATCAGCGGTAAATGATAGAATGTGTAAGAGAAGCAGTTAAATTTTAGCCTTCAAAAAAAAATAATGGATTTCGAAAATTTTAGCCTGCGGCGCTCCATGTGATTTTCTATTGACTATAATAGGTAGTAGCTGTTACTGCAGTCATACCCGCCAATATGTTGTCCATGTGCGCTTCGCCAAAACACCGCCTAATACCTGGCTTATCGTCGTTCATGCTGCATTTTATTGTTACTCTTCATACGGAATCATTTCTGTCCCATAATTTAAAGCTCGAATTCCTAGTTCTAGGATTCGGTAACATTTTTGAAAGATTCGGTAAAATTTTGGCTCTGCACCCCCCCACCGAAAATGCACTTGCGACGCCCCTGGTTATGAGTACCATCTAACAGGTAGATTAGGTTTGACTTTCTGAGTTCCTACTTTCTTCATTCAGATGGCATGCGCAAAACTGGGCCTAAAAATTATGAAAATATAGTTAGCACACTTTTGAAGAACACGGTACAATTTAAATGTCAAATACTTTAAACACATTTTCTAATACTTTTTATCTTTTCTCGAATACTTTTTGTAGTTTCTCGAAGACACAAAAAATCTCGAAGACTTTTATCGATTCTCGAGTAAAATCACCGATTCCTCGGAGACACTTGAGGTATTCTCGAATACATTTTCGATGTATTTTGCATCAAATCCATTCCATAGACATGCCAAATCGCGAATTTCTGGCACACGATATGAACGATTTGCTGGGCTTCACGTCAACTGTCACGACAAGATAAAACAACCGTCGCCAAGAAATGTTACAATCGATAAACGATGTTGTTAATTAGTTAATGGTTATATTTAATAATTAGGAGGACACATTCAAATCTGCCAGTGAAAGTTTTTAGGGCTAAGCATAAAATCGGAAGAGAAAATGTATGATCAAAATGGACACCGTTCTCTCTTCTTAATTTATTTTCTTATGTACTAAATATTTAATATCTTCTTAACTTTTTCTCTAGGTATTAAAAGTTTAATAGAATATATTAGATAATCGTGTTCTAGTTTTTGTCTACTTGGTGTTTATGTGCCACGGTCCTTTTGACTTTAAAATACAGTTACAAATCGAATATACTAATAGAATAGTAAATAATAGTACAATTGAAATAGTGTTCTATAGTTTTGGTTTATTTGGTATTTATGTACCATGGCCCTTTTAGCTTTCAAAATACAATTACCAACATATCAGACTGGGCCTATAGATCTTTAACAAGATTTGCCCTTGTTGAACAGCACAATATTTGAATAGAGTTTATGTAACTCAGTTGTTAAAGAACCTGTCTTACTTATGATAGTAACTCAACATACTTCCATAATCACTCCATATATTTCTAAACCCGGAAATCTCAGTTTGGTACGGTACATTCTAACCCCTCTAAGAAAACCACACTGGTTTTCTCACCGGCCGTGTTTTGCTACCTTCGATGCCTATCACGCTGTCGACGGTTGTCTGCGAGAAGTTTTTCCATGGGCGAAACCGGTTATGTAACTTGTTTCCTTGTTTTTGCTGTAACTCAACGGGTCTCCAAAAAAGCTTAAAACAGCCCAAACCGTGCGTTATTGTTGGAAAGCACAGCCTAGTTTTAAAGTATTCAAATATTTTAAAATACTGCAAGTCAAAGAGCAAATAGTCCGAGGGGTCCTTTAACAATAGTCGCTTTATTTTAAGGTGATTTTCTGTTTTAGACATTCGTGTTGCTGGGAATCGTTTGATTCCTTCTCACACCTTATCTGAATTACTCGCACTTTTTTTATTTTGTCATCTAGTACTGTGCGATAGAGTGAAGCAGTTATGTATCTTGCGTCAGCAGGCCAGTTGGCCGAAAGCCTTCAAGAAGATCAACCGCTTGCTATATTTTAGTGTTTTTGTTGGGAAAGAAAGGTAAACCTTTCCGTGTTTTACAGTAGTTTCTATTCGTTAATATAGGCTATGTATTAGTATCGAAAAGATTAAATTTAAGAACGAATTCACAGTGCAAACTTTTATTATTTATAAAGTTACTGACTTTACATGTAGTCCCGTTGTACATATCTAAATAGTCAATGCAAAAACGTTGCACGAGAGAGATTGACGTGCCAACTCGGGACTTTGAAATAGTAGCTGCGTTCTTTGTCACGGGAGTTCTCACCGGTGGTCTCCGGTTTTTCTTATGAGCCGTTTTTGCATCCACCGGTGACTTCTCGCCAGTCAATTAACCCGTTTTTGAACTAACCAGTGTCCGATTTTATCTCACCAGTGCGGACTAACCAGAACCTGCTCTGAGCCCGGCTTCAGCGAGGAGTTAGCCGGTTTTCATCAACTCGCCGGTGAACCAAAAGAACGCGTTTTAAGGGAAGAACCGGACACTGGTGACTGGTGACACGAACGCAGCTAGTGATAGAAGCTACCGCAACTTTACTGATAGCCCAAGTAGCGTAGAGATGTTGCTTCAGTGTCAGTCCGCAAGCTTCAGGTTCTTTAATTTCTAAAAAACTCCGTGACAATATATTTTGTTCACTGGGGGCCGGCAGCGATACGAGCAGAGCAAAATAACACTAGGGAGTAGCACCAAGACCAATGTTTTCCGTGCTTTGTAAGCGCCGCCCACTACGCTTGCAGTATTTAAAACGAGCCAAACTTGCGGGTTTAGAAATTTCTAGTAAAGCAAAAGTGTGGTCTGCACACAACACAAAAGCACATGGAGACTCTATCATTTTTTTGCACTGTTCAGAATATGAAGTTATATCGCTGCTATTAGAGTGTGTGTCAATTTTGTCAAGTCTTTGCGCTACTCCTAGTGTTATTTTGCTCTGGATACGAGCTCGTTAGCTCGGCCCCATAGCTCATAAGCTCGGCCCCATAAAGGTACTGAACAGAGTTGCCAACGCTTCGAACGAAAAGGTACCAAAAATTGCCAGAAAAATATACGACTGACCCAAATACTTGTACCATTTCACATTTTTTTTTTTTTTTTCGTTCGACGACGGGCAGTAGGCTATATCATAAGAAAAAAACATATCAGTTGCAGGAAATACCCCCTCCCACCAAAGAAAGAAATATTTATTTTTTCCAACAAATCTCCTTGAAAATATTCTTATCAATTTGATTGAAAAGTTGAATTAGAATTTTTGTACATACTGCAAACTTACTTTACTTTATTTTGTAATTTAACTTATTTTGTTAATGTATCAAGTAAGATTTGAAGCTGAATATACTAAACGCTAACTAAAACCGAGTTAACATAACTACGTTTGCGTTCCGCAAACTTAACAATCGTTAACTCGGGGCACAGATAACTGTAGCTTTAACGATCGTTAACTATTCCCAGTTCTACAATTGTTAACTATATTGTAACGATGCTCACCGACCATCGTTACAAAATAGTTCATAATCGTTAAGCTCTGGAACGGAAGTTGTAGGTGGGCGGAGCTTAAATTTCGAAATCAGAAACGTGGAACGCAACAAGTTAACAACTGTGAACAATTTGTGAACGATCGGTAAGTTCTGGAACGCAACCTACCTTTGGTCAGAAGCGAAAGTTTGGTCTGACGCGACACCATGATTTAACTATGTTTATTTCTGCAAACAAGTTGATTTCGGATCAGAAAACGATAACTACACTGTCAGAAGTTTCATAACAGACAGCGTGTAACACTTTCAAGAACAACACCTTTTCACTTAGAAATAAAGTGTTATGATCAATTAAGTTTACACTATTTCGTGCCAACAACACCTTCAATTGGTAAAAATACTAACGGGAAGGAAAGAAACATAACAGATAACATCCCAAACTGTTATCTCTTGAAACCGCACTTCCTTCTGTTGTCGTTATGTAACTTCTCACAGTGTAGTTTTTTTGCCTATTGAAGGTGTTGTTGGATATCTAGGCACGAAATAGTATAAACTTAATTGGTCATAACATTTTATTTCTAAGTGAAAAGGTGTTATTCTTGAAAGTGTTATGCGCAATCTGTTATGAAACTTCTCACAGTGTAAAAAGGGATGTTTGTACGAACACGTGCCGACAAAAATGTCTGTGTGCTTTTGTCGGGGCTTGGTGTCCGACAGAGGCTATTTGGCACAAGACTCTGCCGACTGAGCCAACCCTCCTCCCCCCCCCACTTAGTTACGCCCATTTTCAATACCCTCTTCTAGTATTTCACTACGAGGGTTTGTCACCATGCTCATAGTCAGTTTCAGTTTTCAGTTTCAGTTTATTTCAAATATCAACACATATCGTGGCTTGGGGCCAAATGGCGTGTTGAATAAGTCAATATACATGAAGGCAAATCAATAATGTCTGTCATAATATCAAGATAAATAATTCAAACTGAATATGGCCTAACACAAAAACATAAAAGTGAGACACACAAGAATGACTAAACCTCTTTGTTTAAAATAATGCACAAATTTAGGGATAAAACTATTTCGGTACCGCTCCGTACGGTAGTAACGGGGTTCTAGCTTGGGTATTCGCTCCGCACACGCTATTTGCGGACGCAAACGTTGAGGTTGGAAGAGAGGCGGCAGAAGGGAGCGGAAGAAGGGGTTCTGTAAGGACTTCATACCAAAATCTCTGCACAGCCGATGGAGGGTCTCAAGTTTAAAATAATTTAAAAGAAAACAATAAGGCATTTTAGGTTCTCCGTATTTAATTCTGAGAGCACGTTTCTGTACACTTTCAATGGAATCTGTATCCTCTTTTGTCAGAGCATAGTGCCAAACCGGACACGCATATTCAAATAGACTTCGGACAAACATGCAAATAGATTAATCAATACCTTTTCTGGAACCCCAAATTTAGTCAGGGTTTTTAACTATTGACATGGATGAATTTGGTTTTTTTTTTATTAGCTTCCAGTTTCTGGTAACCAATCTATTAGCTTCATTATGAAGCTTAGTTTATGATACGATCAGACCCGCGCAAAATAATAAAACTCTTCAGTGTGTCCACTGGGCTTGTAATTTTCACTGAGGGTCCTGTTCACAACACATACGTATATCATAATAGGAACAAAAAATCTCTCTCTGCTCTCTAAGGAAGTCAGTTCTCCTTGACACAGGGACAAACAAAATTAATTGTACCTAATTGTACCGTTCTTTAAAATGTGCCAACAAATATGAGATTGTGCCAGACTGTACCAGCAGACGAAATGTACCAAATGTAGAATTGTACCACTGTGGTGCTGAATCATTCGACTCCACTTGATGGTAGCTAGATTTATTTGAAATCCACGAGCGGAGCAGGGTACCGGCACGGGTGAACCACAAATTTTGATTATTAAGTACCCGTCGCACATGCAAACCTGCTTCCGTAATCTCTTCATCCATTCTTAAACCCATATACTCGAATTTAATATGCACGAGGATTTCGGACTGCAAGTATATTTCATTCAGTACTCTTTCCACGTTCGTGGTAAGCGAGGCTAGTATGACAACAGAGTTGTGAAGGAAACACAACATGATAGCGTGCGTGGACACCGCTAATTATTTTGATTTTGCACGACTTGTCGGTCCGACGGAAATTATGACTTTTCGGGCACGAGCGCCTGGCATATTTTGCAAATGCTAATAGCGGAAGCGTGATGAATGAATGAATGATCGTTTTAATTTAAAAGAAAGACTATCACAGCAAAATGCCGAATTCGTTTCTTCGTGTCAAACGTCAAAAATACACTGAATGAAATATAAATAAAAAATGTGATTGCAGTCAGGGATTGCAGTCAGGGATTTCCAGCAACAAATGTCGTATCTATCCGGGAAACTGAGGTCCAGCGTCACTATAAACTTTCCCGTAAATGAGGTTATATAGTACTGGCCACAATCCGTACCGGACAAATCGTTATTACTATTTTTGTTAACTATAATTTAAAAGGTTTTTTAAAAACATTTAAAACAAGAATATCTTTAGTTGGTCCAGAAATGGTCTTGTTCATGAATGTCTCCAGAGCTTTCAGGGGACTTTCATACCGACACCAGAAAGCTGAAAAGGCTGAAGAACCCCATAATTTTCTGATTTTTTTTGCTCCAGTTCATGAAATAAGTGCTTGGAATATATTGCTCTTATTTTTAGTATCAAAATGTCTTCATAGCGCTTACAGCTCCAGGGAGTATGGTGGCTTTTCGGGGCTATAACCCTATGTTTCACTAAGCGCTGACCTTACTTTAATAGTTTAAAAATGTACTAAGCGATAAGAGGTCCTATCAAGGATCCTAACGCTTATGTCAAGCACAACGTTAAACGTATTATCTGACATGATCTATGTCGTCTATAAGCTGAATTCAGCATCTATGTATGGCCCTAAGGGGCCACCAGAAGTGGGATTTATTTCTCCTATGCCATTTTTATTAAACTACAGGTTTAATTAAAAATATAGTATTGTTAAAATGTATATTGTACTAAAACGTATATTTTAATATAAGGTTAGCCTACCTATTTGGCCCCACTTCTGTGCCAAAGATCTTTTCGTAGAATGAGCAAGACGAACCTGCTGAAAGCCCCTGGTTCTCCAGGACCCTAACTAAGAAGAAACTGAAGATACAGTTTTTGTCTCCTCTAATGAATTGAATTCCCAAGAAAAACGATTAAAATTCTGTTGTTCACTCGAACCATCCATGTCAAACTAATTTTGATCAAACTCAAGTCATACGCTTTTTCTGCTATGCAGCATTCCTTAATTAAGCTTAATTAATCTGTTGTGAAGATACTTAAAATAGCAGAGCACGAAGAACTCGACGACATTTTTTTTTTAAATCTAAAGCTAAATGCTCCCAGTATTCAAATTCTTGTTGGTTAAAGTCCAGGAACGGAAGATAAAGAAGAAAAAATGGACTCCCCAATTCGATTAAGTTCTCCAAGAGTATCCGGTCTACTGAATTGAGGAATATGGCGGTTCACGGTTCAGATCCCTTTAGCAAATCGTTAGATTTCTTGGTCGTCTTTTCTAACTGGTTTATCCCAAATCGAAGACATATTTTCGCTGTATCCTGGGGACTCGGACGGTTGAAAATCAACGGTTTTGTTAGTTTACTCCTGCATTGTCCCCAGTATCAGCAGATGGGAAACTTTCCCTTAATCGATACCTTCACCAGACAACAATGTCTTCAGAATCAATGGGGAATTGTATATGTTGTTGGTTCTCTGGAAAACAGCAATTTAGCCATGTCGTTGTTGTTTTGCTTGAAACAACGGTTAACTTGTCCCCAGGTAATTGATTTAGTACACTGCCAGAAGTTTCGAACAGATAACACTAGGATGCGCGGTTTCAACATACAATGCGTAACAGATAACACTTGGGATGTTATCTGCTGTGTCTGAAAACATTATGCATGAAATGTTATACATAACAAGCTTTTTTAGGAAGAGCCAAAAAAGTATCTACTTACTATATTCTTTATCGTTATGATGTCGTAAAACTCAGCATATACCTTTTGGCGTTTTTCGGTTCTTCCTGATGGTAACGCATGGTAACGGTAACAATGATAACTAAATTTTCCGTAACTAATATAGCTGTTAAACTTGACGAGCTGCATAGGAATCTGTCGGTCGCTGCATTTTCTCCACATCACGGTCTTGTCCGTTTGTTTGAAGTGTAATCTGTTTCGATGTGTAAAGTTGTATCCTAATTTTAAGTTGTGTTTCTTTCTTTTCTTTATGTACTCCACTATTTCTATTTTATAGAAGTGGGTAAATAAAAATATTCATTCATTCATTCATTATGCATAACGTTTTGAAAGACAGCAGATAACAACCGAAGTCTTATCTGTTACGCATTATCTGATGAAACCGCGCATCCTTGTGTTGTCTATTATGAAACAGTGTTTGTTTAAGTTTAAAAAAATACTCATTAGAAAAGACAGTTTTTCGGCCTTCAGTCAAAAAAACGGTGTGATCAGTGCTTTGGCAGAAGCTAGCATTAACATAGATAGGGAAATGCTCCACCGAAATGCTGCAGGAGAATTTCCCTGCTTTTTCCCTTTTTCCCGCCCTGGGATTCTACAGTTAATGGCTTTCCCAGTTTTCGTCATTCCTTCAAGTTCCCAAAGAGTCCCAGAGAAACGGCAGAGACATTTAGAGACATTAAATCAAGTCGACTAACTAAAAATATTCTTTGGAAAGTGAAGACTAGGTTAATGTTACGACATATTACAAGTTACGCCATTTGGCCTCGAGCCTTGTCTCTGCCAAATTGGCTCTTCTTCTTCTTCTTTAAGTATGGCTCGTTGGACGACTGGGATTTCCACTTGAGCCTTATCTTTTTCTGGGATCAAAAATAAATTACACTGAATCTTCTAGTTTTAGGTCGTAAATAAGACGGAAAATGCTATATAGCTTTAACATCACTAGTCCGAATATCTTGATCACCGCTAAGCGAATTCACTGTTGTGTTGAATTTAGTTTGAAATAAACAGAACTTGAACTGGAACTTGAAACACACTTTGTTTTCGTTCTTGATAGATTTAACTTCGTTGTTGAACAAAGCAATTGCAAAACTAGAGAATTTGCCGGGGCAAACAATCATGTTGTCTAGCGAAATTGTTTTGAAAACGCACAACGTTCATTTCGCTATTTTTTCCCTTCTCAAGCGAGATCTGAAATGTTCTCATTGAAGTAGGTATCAAAATACGCTGCTTCTTCTTACAACTAACTTCACTCTCTATTTTCCGATTAAACTTTAGTTGAAAGGGTTGAGATACGACAGTCTAGTTATCCATCATCTATTCGCTTAAATAGGCTTGAAGGCCCGACGAAAATGCGTTACTTCGCTGTTTCCGAGTAATCGATTTTATTAAACAAACTTATTCTTACGGACTTGTCGTATCATTACGTCGTGTACCTCTATCCTCAAAACGTTTCACTTTTAGTTCTCAACGACACTCATCCCTCTCCATCTCTTAGATGTGATCATAAGCTTCCCTCTGTCTGCTACTGAATTCCATGCTTTTGCTGAAATTCAAATTCGCCGCGGTTGGATGAATTTTGACTTGGTGTGCAAGCAACGCAAATTCTGGACGCGAATACTGGATCCAGAGGTGGAAAAAAAGCACAAATCCTTTGAAAGAGTCAAAATAATTCAGTGTATTCAAATTCAGGATATAAGATTAAGTTGGCTTTTCAGTTGTACTTTAACTGGCACATCGAAGTTGATTCCGACTTGACTGGGACCATCTATTGGTCTAGAAAAGTCATGTAGATGAAAAACTCGGGTGAGAAAAACAAACCAAGGCAATGACGTCGTTTGACCATAATTAAAATATGTGGGTGCGGAATCATTCGCACGTAAGTTAAACGACCTGGAATGGTTATGGAATGGCTTAACTGAATACTAAATATTGTAGTATTTTTCGATAATTAACAGCATACTTTTGGTTTTCGAAATTATCTTCTATTATTCACAGACCTACTGTAGTATACAGTTAATTATCAATAGATACTACAATACTATATACTGTGGTCTGTGAATAAAATAGAAGATAATTTCGAAAACCACATTGTCCTGATATTTCACAAAACATCAGCGAAGAAACTAGTATATTGTATATTATTTCAGTATATTCGTTGGCCTTTACAAACCCCGTTTTCGTTGGTTTCTTTTTTTATTTTGTGATGTGAAAAAAATACTTTTGACTGACAATAATTGAGTATAAAGAAGTTCATGAGTGCCGCAGGAAATGACCTCTCAGCATCAGAGGGAGGCTCTATAGAGACGGCTTCCAGGTGCGTATTTAATATATTCACTTATTTATGACCCACTCATTAGGTACAGCAGCGCAATACAGAAACAAAGTAGAAGACAGAAATGAAAACACGGAACAGAATAAAACAGTATATATTGCCCCGGAGCAGGTTTCTGTACTGAGCTCCTGTTCGCAGATGGCCTATCTAATTGGCGAGAGAATCGCAGATGGCTTCTCCCAAAAAGTTTCCGACATAAAAATTCACCGTCACCGCGAGTTACGGTACTCTATTTTAGAAATGTCCTGAGACAGAAACGGCTAGACTCATGCCAACTAATGCAGAACTAACTTTTAAAAAAATTAACAGTAGGCTAAGTAGCTACTTTTGGATGTCAAGTTTTTCTCGTGACCCCATTTTCAGAAACAGAGAAAAGTTTTATACTAAACTAGTGATATAGTTTCCTTACTTCACCTATTAGGCCGGGTCCAAAAAAGCTCAAATGTATAATATCTGCGATGCTATCTAGTTTGCCAAGAACAGAGCTACAGAGCTTTACTAAAAAATACTAAAAAAATAGGAATACTAAAAAAAAATAATGCCTACTTTTTTTTCCTGTAGAATATTAGCTACCATCGAATTTTCGTAAGCATTTAACTGCCAGGTGTGCCAACCATCCCTGGAAAAATCAAAAGAGAACAATGGTCGATATTATTTCTTATTTGTTTCTATTTATTTTCATTTCTTATTTTAAAATAATACACGTCCTCGGGTCTCACAATTTAGAAGAAATGTTTTATATGATACTCTTAAGTGTTAGATCTTCGTAAAACAGAACGGATAGATAGATAGATATTTAATGAAGCCCTTGGGCCTTGAACAAAAAACAAAACAGTGCATCATTTCCATTCATTATACGAGCGAACTTTTAATCAACATAAAAAACAACTCCCTTCATCTCCAACTAACCTCTCATACTTTTAATTAGCTTACTTAAATGGTCCATAAATGCACCAATCCTGCATGTGCTTCTTTTGTTTGTTCTAGTAAGTAGATCGTTTACTGACATAACTATACCATTCAAAAACATCTCACGCGGGACAGAAAACTCCTGGCAATCGTAACGAATGTGGTCCAGCTCCCCTACCTTAACTTTACAAAATTTACAACTCCTATTATCCCTTGTCCCTCACCTTTTAATATCCCAAATATTCCCCAACACTGGAAGACAATTTGCTCGCAGCTGAATCCATGAGCGCGAGACTCTTGAAGGTAAATTAATTTAAAATAAACCTCTTCACCAAACCTTACCTTTGCTGCCTTGTAGTACCAAAGTGTTTCAAACCTTTCCATTTTCCCCGCCCATTTCTGGATTTCTTGTCCCTCTACGGTCTCTTTGACTATTCTTACTATGAGCGTGTTCCACCCTACTTACGGTAGTTACTACGCATGGCGTCACGAATTCTGGCTTTTTGCCGTCAAGGCTGGAACGATTTTTCTATTTTCCAGCAGGATCTCACGCCAGAGGCGAATCCGACCAATCACGTTACAGAGATGCGTAGCAACTACGCTTACTACGCTCCCGAGCATGGTAAGCTCGGTAAGTAACTATTACTATTAGTTACTATTCCGACAAGGTTGGAACGGTCAGCGTAGTAACTTTTCGTGAGGATGGAACGGAAATAGTAACTAATAGTAACTATTGTTAGAAGGGTGGAACACGCTCTATATCATTTGGCATTTTTGCTGGTCCTAGGCCTCCTAGACCAATCACGTTACAGAGATGCGTAGCAACTACGCTTACTACGCTCCCGAGCATGGTAAGCTCGGTAAGTAACTATAACTATTAGTTACTATTCCGACAAGGTTGGAACGGTCAGCGTAGTAACTTTTCGTGAGGATGGAACGGAAATAGTAACTAATAGTAACTATTGTTTGAAGGGTGGAACACGCTCTATATCATTTGGCATTTTTGCTGGTCCTAGGCCTCCACTCCAAATCGATGACACAGCTGCTTGATCCAATATACCTTTGATTTGGTGGGGCCATGATACTTTTTTATTCATCTTTAGTGACTCTTCGTGTGCAGTCCTAATCATTTTTTCTCTAGGTACACTGTAAAAAAAAATCTTGCAGTATTTGCTACTGGGAGTAATCTTATCTTTGTTGAGATAAGATTACCCCTAATTCGGATTAATCTTGTCCCAATAAAGATTGGATTAATCCCAGTAGCAAATACTGCATCCTTATTCGGAGAAACTTTTTACAGTGTACGCTAATTATTTGCAACCATAATTTCAACATACTTACTTTTCTTGCTAGACCAAGGGAGAATAGGCCTACGTTAGGTGGTATAACTAGGCTATGGGTTGTTACATGAAGTCCAAGTAATGTACTAAACCGAGTTTATAGGCTTATGTTGTTTCATCCTTCAATCAAATGTCACCAGGGTTTGGGCAATGACGGTGGGAGAAGGTGCTATAGATAGGTTAAAATAAGATTTTATTCACGCTAAGAGCCAACGGCCATGGCAAATAAAAATAGAAACAAGACCAAAGGTTTCAATGGGATCCCAAAAATTAAATATCTGATCCAAACAACTGGTCTTGTCTTAGCCAGATCCAGTCATCGCCAGACTTCTTGAACATTTTTACAATTAAAATTCAGAAAGAGATTAAGGCCAAATAGCTAATCATCTGAGAAAACCAAGTTCAGATATGGAATCAGCTTGTGTGTTTACCCCTATTTCATATATGTTTTGACGAAAACTTCCTGCCCGGTGAATTTTTCCATGGACGGTGAAAAAAGAAAGCTCAAAACCGAACTCAGGGTATCTTCTTTTCCCAATATCGAACATCTAATCAACTTCAAATAAAAATTTAACTTATAACAAATTTTCCGACTCCAACCGGATTCCGGTCGAACTAAATTTCCGGGTAAATATGATTGTCAAACACGGATTCAGCAACTTTTCTTATCCCTAAATCGGTTATCTAATCAACTAGAAATAAAACTTTAACTTCTAACAATTTTCCGGTTTTGGCCGGACTTGGGGCAAACTACATGTCCGGGTAGAAAATTGTTTTCACAATAGTGTTCAGCCTGTCTTCTTGCCCTAAATCGAACATCTAATCAACTCCAAATAAAACTTTTAATTTTAACAAACTTTCCGGTTTTGGCCAGATTCCGGGTAAACTACTTGTTCGATGACAAAATGGTTTTCACCGCCGTGTTCAGCACGTCTTCTTACCCCATAATCGACTATCACATTAGCTGTTTCAAAATATTTTGTTTGCCCCTTAATTTGAACCCCCTCCACCACCCCTAAATGTAGCGCTACAAAGCCCATTTACGAACTCGATTGGTCCGACGACCCAACGAATCCTCACACGAAGTTTCATGAAAATATCTAATTCCCTTCGAGAGTTATCGTGCTTACAGACGGACGGACAGACGGACGGACGGACAGATGGACAACTTTTGCGATGTCATAGGTATCCCTCCACTTACGTTTTGGGATCCCAAAAACACCTACACAATAACAAAAAATACCTCCTATAGACAGTGGCGTCCCGAGGGGGGGGGGGGGATTCTGGTAAGTTTTGACTGGTGCAACAAGTTCGTTTTCCCACAAGTTTTGGGATCCCAAAACGTAAGTGGAGGGATACCTATGACATCGCAAAAGTTTTGACATGTCTGTCTGTCCGTCTGTCTGTAAGCACGATAACTCTCGAAGGAAATGAGATATTTTGATGAAATTTGGTGTGAGGATTCATTGGATCAAGGGTAAAGTCAAGTCCGTAGATGGGGTATGTAGCTCTGCATTTAAGGGTGGGGGAGGGGGTTCAAATTAAGGGGCAAACAAAATATATTGAAACAGCTAATGTGGTAGTCGATTATGGAGTAAGAAGGCATGCTGAGCACGATAGTGAAAACAGTTTTCTCGCCGGACAAGTAGTTAGTCCGGAATCCAGCAAAAACCGGAAAAATGGTTAAAAGTGAAAGATTTGTTTGAAGCTGATTCAGTGGTCGATATAGAGGTAAGAAGGCATTTTGAGCACGATTTTCTCTCCGAACAAGTAGTTCGTCCAGAATCCGGTGAAAACCGCAAAGTTGGTTAAAAGTAAAAGTTTCATTTGAAGTTAATTAAATGTTCGATTGAGGAGTAAAAAGACGTACTGAGCACGATGGTGAAAACCATTTTCTCGCCGGACAACTACTTCACCCGGAATATGGCCAAAACCGGAAAATTTGTTAAAAGCAAAAGTTCGATTAGATGACAGATTAGGGGTAAGAAGAGAGGCTGAGTCTGTATATGACAATCATTTCTTACCCGGATATATAATTAGTCCGGAATTCAAAGTTGTTTAGATGTTCTTTATAGGGATAAGGGGATACGCTGGATTTGTTTCTGAATTTTCTTGTTTTGCGGGTCTTTCGGGCGAAACTGGAAACCTGGCAGAAGTAAAGCAGGGAGTCTCGGTCAGTATCGTCAAAATAGATATGGCCTATAGAGGCATATCTGAACTTGGTTTTCTCTGATGATTACCCTGACAAAGACTGGATCTGGCGGTAGCAGTGTTCTAACGCCATCGCGGTTTTCCGCCACCTTTTAATTCAGGTAGCGCAGGTAGCCTGTGTGGGTACTTTCAGATTTAAATCTTTAAATGTGAAAATGGTGTTTACCGCCACCCAGGAAATCTTACGTCCCCATTAGGATTAGTTCCTCTAGAGGGTAGGGTCAAATCTTCCCAGAGCTAATATTCTGATGGGGTGTCGAGGGCGAACCGGATTAAGTATCCCAGCGATTAAGGGCTCTCGGCCAAACCTGCTCCAAAACGTCGCAAAGTCTACAGAGAACTGGAAGAGAGGCTACTGAAAGTTAAAATTACGTATCAAGAAGAAAAGTCTTCAAGAGATGCACTTCTCCGGGCGATTTCTCACCTTTTTACATTCGAATAGTTTGGGCCTTGAGTTGTTGAAGTCGTACAGTTTCTTTAGATGGACTTAAATAAATAATTATTTGAAATTGATTATGATACGAGGAATAATGATAGGCTTGTTAGTGAGTCGCGTAAGAGTAGTAGAGCGTCATTTATAATTAGAAATAGTGGTGTGAATGTTTGGAATAATCTACCGGCAAGCATTAGGGAGTCTGATAATCATTTATTGTTTAAGAACAGATTAAAAAAATATTTGTTGGGTAATTGAGTTGGTTGTTTAATGAAGGTTGGGGCAGGATTCGGGAGGGGAATGGGAATTGGGTAGGATAGGGGTGTTTGAGTGAGGAAAGCTGATTTGGAGTGAGTTAAAGTCTCACTAAGTGTATAAAAAAAAAAAAAAAATTGATCAATAGATTTTGATAATTTGATGTCCGTCTTGCACAGGTGACCTGTTGTCACATATTGAGACGGGCTATGGTTTAAGAATATGTTCAATATGTTGTAGAAATGTTGAAGAAATAAATTCCTTCCTTCCTTCAAAAAAAAAAAAAAAAAAAAACGTTAAGCTTAGTCTTCGTATTAGCTAGGATTAACGCAGAGTTGGCGCTGGTTGCTGTAAACACCTATTTGCATTTAACGGTTTAGATCTCGGATAACTTGAACCAGCTACCTGCGTTACCTGCACTAATGAGTTGGCGGAAAACATACAGTGGCGGTGGACCTACCAAAATAGTTGACCCTTTCGTCTGACCCAACTAATCCTCTTGATGATGCAAGATTTCCTGGGTGGCGGAAAACATACGGTGGCGCTGGAGCACGGTGGCGTTAAGACACCCACTTCGATCTGGCGAAGACAAGACCCGATTGTCTGAATCAAATATTAGATTTTTCGGATCCCATCGACAACTTTGGTCTTGTTTTCCCACAAGTTCGATTTTCCAACTTGAGCGGCTTTGAGCCTGAAGAGGACCCTGCCGAGAAAGAGCGAAATACAGCTCTAATAAAATTCAGGTGACGTATCCATTTTGTACTATCAAATACGACTCGCAGTCAGCTTGGGCTACTCTAAAATAATTTTCCTACTTTTCTACAGCCTTCTCCGATGTCGCATCTTCAGCCCTGGAAAGGCAGGCCTTTGTTTATATTCAAATTCTCCGCGTCTGGATGAATTTTGGTTTGCCATGCAAGCAGCCCACGCTCTGAACGTTATTACGAAAACTAAAAAATCCCTCAGATGTGTTCAAAATATTTCAGTATTCAGATATTAGAATGAAAAATAAGCTGCCTTTTCAGTAAAACTTTACTGAGCTTACTTTGTGTTGTTTGTAACACAAAATAGAAGTCAGAACACAACAGTAGACCTATTCTCGAGTATCTGCAGAGATGGACATTAGGGAGAAATCTCCGGTAAAACCTGAAAAAAATTCGGTAAAACTTCGAAAAATTTCGGTAAAATTCTGAAGCTGCACCCTCCCCTATCATGAGGGTATCAGGACGTCCCTGCCTATAGGCACCTGTCCCTATGGGCTAGGGCTACCCTGAGGAACCTCACCAGGTCTTTTATATTTCCGAAACAGTTATTCCTGTTTCACCACACACCAGACATCCATTCTTCGACCCTTCCCCTTCCATTCACTCCAAAAATTTCTAACCAAAGTTCTTTCGCATTCACACAATAAATGTTTTAAATTCTCGTCCATGCTACAACAGATCATGCATGAATAAAGACTGGACCGACGACAGATATAGATAGTGTGGGATAAGGGATAAGGTGAATGAAACCAGCGCTACACCAATCTTGGGAATACAAAAACAAAAAAAATGCGTTTCTGCAGGAGAATATACCGTCAAAGTTTCGTAAGTATTTGACTGACAGGTCTATCAAACATCCTTTGAAAAGTCAAATGAGAACAATGGTGGGCATTATTTCTTATTTGTTCTTTTCAATCAGCATTTCTTCTACGACCAAAAATAAAACAAAGATTGTTCGGGCTGATTCGCTGAAGGAAAGCTATGCCACTACGATGTCAGAAGGTTACAACAAAGAAATGGAGTCCTGAACACCCATGAAGCTCCATGATGTTTCGGTTTAATGACTCTTAATAATTTTTGCTTTTGTTGTTGTGTTGTTTTCTTCTCTTTGCTTGTTTTTCGCCATACACCGTCTCTACCTAGACGTTTTTTTTTTTTTTTTTTTTTTTTTTTTAATCCCTGTAGCATCTTTTCTATAAAATAATCCTTTTTTCGAATTTTTGTGCTACGAATCCTCCTCCACTCCGTGACATTAATATTTTCTTAACCTCTCTAGCGTCACCTACTCTTTCCATAACAAAAAACTACAAATTTATATTTCAAAACTATAATCTTTATTTCTATTAGTAGGCTAAACTATTTTATGAATTTAAAATTACAAATTCAAATTTTATCTAGACGGTTTATAAATAAAATTCAATTCAGTTCAATAGCACTAGAATACACATCCTCATGCTTCACAATTTGGCACAAAAGCTTCGTTGTGACATTTTGAGTGTTATATCTTCGTGAAACAGAATATCTGAACCGACTTTATAGGCCTATGTTTTTTCATACTTTTATAAGATGCGACCATTTTTTTGGGCAGTGATAGCTGAAAAGGTGGGATAAAGTACAACAGAGGATACCCAATTTTACTACCCTCAAGCTCGACCCTGTGTCTAGGAGGTGAAGGATCCGATCAAAAATGTGTAGCCTGGGTAGTTGTGTGGTACAGGTGGTACTTGTACGAAAAAGTTTCATGTATTGACCTGCAGTTGTACAGAATGCTTTAATTTAATCAGACTCACACTGGGAGACTCACACAGACCCATTCACTACCATCCCGCATTGCTCCAGTAGCGTCCAGTCTTGCTATAGATAGATGGATCCACTGTAAAAACTTTCTCCGAATAAGGATGCAGTATTTGCTACTGGAATTAATCTTATCTCTATTGGGATACAATTAATCCGAATTAGGGATAATCTTTTCTCAATAAAGACAAGATTAATCCCAGTAGAAAATACTTCAAGATTTTTTTTACAGTGTAGATAGATATTTGTATTGATCCAAGTCGCAGCACCGACATGGCACTAAATGTGTCGACTTAAAATACTTGAATATATACAATTATTAAATAAAATAAAATAAATCACTTAAAATAGCATGTTTGAAAAGATCAAAAAGAGCAAGCAAAAAATTGGCAAATGAAACTAAGTGGAAAATAAAAAAAAGCACAGGCTAATTATTACAAAAATGAGGTGGATCATCTTTTGGAGCCCAAGCCTTCGCAGTTCTTCAGTAAACTTAAAAGTCTGACTGGAAAAGGTTCCCAACCAGTTGACTTCATGAAGGAGGAGCCACCAAAGAAAACAGCGAATGATTTAAATGCCTATTTCGCTGCAGTTGTGCAGTCTTATCCACCTCTTCCACCTGAAGACCCTCCACAAAATTTAACTGCTCCTTCAAATGATAATTTAATACCTGATATTTCTTTGTCAAGTAAGTAAGTAAGTGAGTAGTTATATTTATAGCCCACAAAATGTTTTACAATAACATACGAAACATACAATAGGCCACCAGCTATCAATAAAAAAAAAAGTCTAATCGGTCGGTGATGCGGCAACAGACGTAGACAAGACTTCTGACGGAAATCAGAGTGCAAATCTTGCAGCCGTGACGATATGTCCGTAGCTCCGTAAAATTTAATGATCTTGGAATTAATAGCGGACGGGGGCAGATACGGAAGAATTTTACAGTAACGGAAATAATCTATCCTTATTCTGGATAGATCCCGTTTATCAAAAATATCAAAAAGACCAACCGAGAAAAGCAAAGCCGGGTCGCAAAAAGAAGCGCAAAGTTTTGCTAGAGCTGTTCTTCAATTTGCTACAATCTTCGCGTACCCTATTCGTAGCTTACGCTTAATGTCGATAAGTGCAGTACCGCGGAAAGACGTAAAGGAACTCGTTACTGTAAATACTGTAATACCCAGCCCTCTAAGAGAAACAAAATGGGGAATCTAGTGTAACCCGTAAACTTTCTAAGCTAAAAAGAACTTCTGTTGCTCCTTTTGATATTCCAGTTGTTCTCCTTAAAGCATTTGCTAAAGAATTAGCTTGCCCCCTTCAGATAATTTACAATAATATAACGCGAACAGGTTTTTTCCAAAGAAATGGAAGAAAAGTTTTATCACCACCCATTCCAAAGAAAGAAGCACCTAGTGATTTCTCTAGTGTACGGCCGATCACAGTTACATCAATTTTCAGCAGAATTTACGAAAGTTTTGTTGCCACATGGCTTAAAGAATATCTTTCAAAAGTAACTGATCGAAAGCAGTTTGGTAACATTCGACAGTCCATTACCTAGTTAATCTGATTGATTTTATTTTAAAACGTCTAGATAAACCTGTCAAATCGATAAATTTAATTGCAATTGATTTTAAAAAGGCATTTGACCTTGTTGACCATAAAATTCTTTCAGAAAAAAATTGGCTTTTTTTGTTGGGCTTTTTTGCTGAGGTCATTTTTTTCCTGGCACATTCTCAACTGAGCCTGATTTATAAGGAACGTTACTGATTGGAGCAGTCTGACGTCTTAACCGAACAAAGAACCAAACGCTCCCTGCGCAATAAAATAAGAAAGGTTTTAAATTTAACCGAAAAGGGATCAGATTGGGCAGATGCTTGAAGACCCAATGAAAATACGCTACTTCGTAGCTCCGCCATTCACGAATAATACACAGTGTAATTTCCCTGGCGGATTTGTGACCTCAAAGCGCTTGAACCTGTGTTGTATGTCTGACGAAAAAGATTTACGAAAAATCAGTGTTCACGCAGCGTGCTACCAGCATCAACGAGCTCATCACTGGCCACTGAAAAGCTGCGTTTATATTGAGATTCAAATTTCCCGCGTCGTAGTGTAAATACAAAAAAAAATCCATTAACGTAACCCAAATAGGGCAGTGTATTCAGGTAATAATACAAAAGTATATTTGCTTTTCAGTTAAACTTTTAATGGTTCTGCTGTGTCGAGATACAAAACTAGCAAGATACAATTAATATCACAATCCAGTTGATTTTTTTTTTCTTAGGGTTGAAGCCTCCCCCCAAATGACGTTCTTGCTCTTTCTGAGTTGTGTTTTAGCCACAACAGTAAAGCTTAAAACAAAAGCGCACCTTCATTCTATTCGTGACTCTTATCCTAGTGTTTGACAACACTGAGTAAAAAAAGGAAAAATCTATCCGCTTTCAGATAACTGAATCTAAAGTATTTCGCATTCTAACGTTTTAATCCTGCATCTGAATTTAGCTCTCTAAACTCGGAACAGATTTGGTAACGCACGATTACTAAAATCCGATGTCGGAGAAAATTTATGTCAGTTTTTTTTTGGCTTTGTACCCAACCAAGCTCTTATTCGGATAATCATTCTTACCAAACTTCTCACGTCACTCTTTTTCGTCTGTATCTTTTTTCTTTATTTTCTGGAAAAAACTGTTGGGTGAATCATTGGATGTTCACATCTTAAAAAAAAATTACCATGCGGCTGTGCCCACCTCAAATTCTTTACACTAATTTTAATACACTACATTTATATTATATTGTACTTTCATAGACGTTACATCTATTACGTTACTTCTTCATGGTTCATCTTTCAATAATATATACACAGATTTTAAAAACGCTCTTATGGGTGAATCGTGGGATATTGGCGTCTCTGTTTACAAATTATCATGCGGCCTTGTCTCTTTGCATACCTTTTCTCAGGATAAATTCAGTTTGACTGACATCGATACCAGATTCCAGTATTGTACAATCTATTTATTCCTCTTTTACTCTAATATTAAAGGGATGTTTAGACAAATATTTCTTTTTCTGACAACCCTGTTATCACTATGTTTGCTTCGTGTCCTGAAAATTTACAACTGCGTTTTGCCCCACTGACTTCCTTGCTACCCCTTCTTGACACGACTAATTTGTTTTTATTCAAACCGGGTAGCCTACTTAAGTTGGTCTTTAAGTCACAACGCAGTATAGTAATTCAGTTCTTTTTTCTCCTTATTTTGCATCCTTTCTGTTTCTCTCGTAGAAATTAATCTAATCTCATCGATCTTACCAAATTGAGATTTTACTTAAATGCCTACCCTCTTACATTACACGGAGTCTTTTTTTCCTTCTATCTGCTAGTCAATTCCCATACGCCCTTCTTCTTAATTTTAATTTCGTTAATTAATGAGCCTCAGTATTTGTCACTCTTTTCTTTCTCACCTTGCCTTTTCTCTGGTTAAATATCTGGTTCAAGAAAGGTAGATGGCACTCGCCTTCCGGCCAAGGGACATATACTGATCACTTTTCCGACGATCAGTCTGTCGGTCAGTCCGGTGATCACGAGTTAGGGTACTTCCAGATGTGCTAGGACGATGAAACTTGGCAGGCGTATCAGGAACCCGACCAAACTAACTTGGAAATAATCAGTTTCCAGGTCCGACCATCGGGATTGGAGGGAGGGGGAATCCAGAAAACTGAGTAGTGAGTAACTTTCGAACGAGTGATCGGATTGGAATGAAACTGAAGAACTGAATAGATTACATATCTTTGATGTCCCATTTGAAGTTCGGACCAGATTCGAGAGCTGTGCGGGAGTTGGGGGAGGGGAGACCAGAAATCTCGAGAAACGGTTAGAATGGAGAGATCGAAGTGAAACTTGCTGGAAAGGGCAAGCACCGGCTCTAGATGCTCTAGAGTGGATCCGGGCACTTCGGGGCGGGGGATGGGGTTGCCCGGAATTCCGGTGATGGCGGTTTTGGGGATTTTCCCGATGAAACTTGGCAGGAATGTCAGGGACCCGATCAAACTGACTTCAAGATACAAAATGTCTTGATTCGATAATCGTGGGGGTCTGGAGGGAGGGGGAATCCAGTATACTGAGTCATTCGTAACTTTGGAACGGGTGATCGGATTCCAGTGAAATGTAGTAACTGAACAGAAGACATGCCTCTGATGTTCTGTTTCGTTTCTGGACCGGATCCGTCAACTGCTGGGGGGGGGGGATACGTGACCCGTTTGGACTGGAGAGATCGGGATGGAGCTTGGTGGGAATAATAAACAAATGCTCTTGATAAATCATTTACATTACCGGATTGGATGCGGGCACTGTGAGGGAAGTTAGAGGGGGGGGGGGGTCGCAGGTTAAGGTACTTCCAGATGTGCTAGGACGATGAAATTTGGCTGGAAAGTTAGAGATTTGACAAGATTGGCTTAGAAGCCGTCAGTTCCAAAATCCGACGATTCCTTAAAGTACTACTCTTAACCGCAACAATAAGATACTTTTAAGCAAACTATACATTTTCATAGTCACCATGATGCCATGGTCATTTTATAGTTTTGCTCACACACGAAAGTGCGCATCGTGATTGAAAAATGAAAAAAAAAAAAAAATTTTGGTCAAACGATATATTAATGATCCCCATGGAACTGTTATCGTTCTGGTCTCAAGGGTTTTGCTTACAGATGAATTCCTAGAGCCTTTAAAGTACGCATGATTACAGCCAATTTAAACAAAAAAATATTCTTTTCACCAAATGATACATTCTCGTGTGCTCCAACGGTTCGTGATTACTCTACATCTCAAAGGTTTTGCTTCCGAATGATCAAAACAAACCCACAAAAAGGCAGATTCTCTATTTCATCCTCTAAACCAGCATTGCAAGTGCCATATGAGCTTTCTTCTCTTGTTTTATTGTGAAGTTAAACAAACCTAATATTTTCTGAATAGTTGCCAAGGTTTGGTGAATTTGAGGGATACATTTTGTCGAGGGGTACCGCTGCTCCCTGGTATTTTGGGGACTACTTCGAGAGATTCAATTATTGCGTTATGTTGTTTTATAGAGAAAGGTGTGGAGGCGCGGAAGGCAGCGACTTGAACATGTTGAATGTTGTTGTTTTTCTTTTTTGTTTATTTTTTTGTTTGTAGTTGTATATGGCCACTGGCTTTTAAAATACACGTATATGTATATATATATATAGATACTTTGCACAGAAAAAAAGTACTAAGGACCTGCAAATCATAAGTAGCTAATATAAATATTTAATAAGACATATCTGATAGTGCAAAACGGATACGCCAGCTGAATTTTATTCTAGCCATGTCGAAGAGGATTATTTTTGAAGACGACCCTTGCCAAGAAGGGCTGAATCTAGCTCAAATAAAATTCAGCTGACGTATCCGTTTTATATTGTCAAATGATTCAGCTTGGCCTGAAGGAATAATAAACAAGAGATAAAATTTAAAATTCAAATCGCAGTTTTCTTCCTTAAAACTTTCGACGAAACAAACATCTCAAAAAATCTTATTTTACCTTATTTCATAGGCTTATCCCACGTCTAAGGAATCACTTCGTTTTGCGACTAGGAACTGTCTCCAGTGCCGCCCGTCACCGCATTGACAGGCTAACGGAGAAATCTTCGAGTAATCCGGCGTCTCTCCGTTTGTAAATGCGCTCTAATTACTAGTTAGGTTCTAGAGACGAAAGAACTGGGGGACGTGAGATGGAAAGGAAAGAACAGTCACCATGGCAGACTTAAATCTGTTCCTTTTTTTCCATTTACTGCCCCTACATTTTATTTTACTAGTTACTTTTCTAATTATCTCTCTTCTTCGAACTTCTTATGCGTGCGGATATTAAATCATCAAATACTTAATACAGAAGAAATGATTAAAAACGGGTAGCAGTCTGAAGAGGAGATTTTCAAGAAGGGCCGAAACTGTCACTGAAGATAAATATTCTTTGAGCCCAAGCTGATTTTGAAACATATATTCAAATAATGTATACAACGGATACGTCAGCTACGATTCTTCATCATCGATATTTCGACCCTTCTTGGCAAGGGTCCTGGTCAGGCTGTCAATCTTGAGGGTCAGCGTCGGGGAAGGAATCGAGTATCATCTGAGGTTATCCATTTTTAGTAATTTTTATATTAATGAATAGGAATGAAAATGAACAGAACCGCAAATAAGTCCTCTGGGCCGTCGAGGATAAACAAAACTTAAATAAACATTCCATTCCTCCAAGACCTGACCCTTTGTCACTACTTAACTACTCCTCCCATAAAGGAGGAGCCAGCTCATCCATCGGCCAATCCCGGGCCTCAAAATTACCTGACTTTTGGTCTATCTTCCAATCTTCAGCACTCACCTAAGAATTCATATTAGTAATTATCGCTATCACAACTTCAACTTACAGTTAAATGTTCACGGTGACATGGCAACCTCCAGGGATGTGCCCAACCGACCCATATTGTGTAACATTTAACTACCCATCAAATCTTTCAGAGCCCCACCGTGAAAAACAAGACCAAAGGTTTCGAATCGAATCCCAAAAATTTAACATTTGATCCAGACAATTGGGTGTTGTAGAGGGTCCAGTCTTCGCCAGACAGGTAGTCTGAGAAGACCAAGTTCGAATATGGATTCAGCATGTGTGCTTACCCCTATATCCTGTATCTACTTTTGACTAAAGTTCCTGCCACTTCTGCCAGATTCCCGGCTTCGGCCGGATTCAGGGCGAACTACTTGTCTTGCAAAAATTGAAGTTGAAAAACAGATTCAGCGTATCTTCTTACCCTTATCTCGAACCTCTCTCTAATCAACTTCAGATAAAACTTCAACGTCTAACAAATTTTCCGATTTCAGCCGAATTCATAGCGAACTATTTGTCCAGGTAGAAAATGATTGCCATACACAAATACAGCATGTCTTCTCAGGGGCGCAACTAGCCTTTTACCTTTGGGGGGGGGGGGCGTCCGATTTGTGCCGACGGATTCAAAACTGTACGACGAAACACGCCGTTGCCGTAACGGCGTACATTTCCCGCCATCACAAAATAGAACCGGGGTAAAACTGTAATTTCGTATATTAAAGTTCACATATTTGGCTTTTCATTTTAACTTTGGCTAAAAAGCGAAGCTTCCAACGACTATACTAAGAACAAGTTAAACTAAGCGCCGCAGGGGAAATTTTTTAAATCTGCCCTTTTTCCGGAAAAATTTAGCTATACCTACCATACAAGTTTTAGCTTTAACGTGTTTCAGACCCCCACGGATTCTAATCCTAAAAGCTTTTAACGTGGTTCAGACCCCCACGAATTTCAATCCTAAAAAGCCAACTAAATAAAACACCGTCCTTCCAGATAAAGAATACTACAAAATGCGCCGCAGGCGTAATTTTGTGTAAACTAACTGTAGTAGAGATTATTATTCCTTTGTTATAATTTCGTATGTTAAAGTTCACATATTTGGCTTTTCATTTTAGCTTTCGCTAAAAAGCCAAGCTTCCAACGACTGTACCCAGAACAAGATGAACTATATAAGCAACGACGGCGAAATTTTTATAAATCTGTATTTTTTTCTGGAAAAATTTGCGCCCGACAAATGTTTGGAGAATTTTGAAAAGCATTCAGAATTCGACTTCATCTGTTTTTTGCCCGACAAGACTGTAAAGAACTTTATTTTTTACGTGTAAATAGAAGCCGATGTACCGACGAGATTTGATTGAGACTTGAGAATTTGATTTTTTTACGTGCAAAAAGAACCAACGAGAATACCGACGAGAGTGCCGACGACAATACCGACGCCTGAAAAAACCATCGAGCATTTGATTTTTTCTGTGTTTTGCTCGACTAGACTGTACATAACTCGATTTCTTACGTGTAAAAATAACCCCTTGTGCCGATGAGACTTGAACTTCCCGGGTGCGCCCGACAAAGCTTGCAGAACTTGATTTCTTCGTATAAGTAGGCCAGATGTGCCGACGAGTCGACCGATGCCCGACAAAAGCATCACAAACTTTTTTCCTCTGGATTCCTTATGTATGAAAAGAAGCCGATGTGCCAACGTGAATACCGAGGCACGACAAAAGCATACAGAATTCGCTTTCTTCAGTGTTTTGCCCAAGGCCGTATCCACGGGGGGGAGGGGGGTAGGGGGTTGAACTCCCCCCCCCCCCCAAGCGTACACAAATAATCATTTTTATAGGCTTTTCCGTCTGATCTATATCTTTTTTGTCCGACCCACAGGCACACACCCCCACACCCGAAAGGCACCCCCCCCCCTAACTAAATTCCTGGATACGGGCCTGGTTTTGCCCGACAAATGTTTGCAGTATTTCTTTTCTTGCGTATAAAAAAAACACGATGTGCCGACGAGTCAACCGACGCCTGACAAAAGCATACATCATTTTATTTCTTCTGTGCTTGCCGGCGCTTCGCGCCGAAAAACAAGTGGACTTTCACCGGGCTTCGCCCGACGAAAGTACTGTCTCAAGACCCTTGGGGAGGGGGAGTCCCCCTCTCCCCCCCTTAGTGAAGCCCCTGTGTCGTCTTACCCGTAAATCGAACACCTAATGATATTCAAATAAACTTTTACTTTTAATGAATTAGTCCGGCCTTGGCCAGATTCCAGGCGATCTACTTGTCTGGCGAAAAAATAATTTTCAGATTCGGACTCAGCATGTTTCCTATTCTTAATCGAACCTCTAACCAACTCTTGATTAAACTTTTATTATTTACAAATTTTCCGGTTTTTTCCGGATTCCGGGCGATCTACCTGTCCGGAGAATAAATCGGATTTAGCAGATCTTCTTAACCCTAACGGACATCTATTCAACTTTATGTAAAACTTTTACTTTTAACAAGCATTTCGGTTTTGGCCGGATTCCGGGCGAACTACTTGTCCGGCGAGAAAATGGTTTTCATGTTCGTGTTCAGCACGTGTTAACTTGAAACCCCTCCCCCTTCCCTAAATATGCAGCTACGGGCCCATCTACGAACTCGACCTATCCCTTGACCCAAAGAATCCCCACACCAAGTTTCATCAAAATATCTCATTCCCTTTGAGAGTTATGGACAGACGGATGGGACAGACATCTTTTGTGAAGTCATAGGTATCCCTCCACTTACGTATTGGAATAACCAAAACTTGTCCCCTTTAATCCCCAACTCTCTGCTGGAACAGGCCTATGATTTTCAGTCAGCTTGTTCTGAAGGGACTGAAGGAGCATTTATAAATATTTCGAAGCACAACTCTTACTAGAACTGATATTTGCACGATGAAATAGCTCAGAAATATCGATTTTAGTAAATATTATTACTTGCTATGTGAAATTAACGATCTTCTTGTTAGCGCGTGCCGACTCCATCTAGCCTGCTCTTCGACGCCTGGAGGAAAACTATCTGAAAGCTGAATGCGCCGTGGTAAAAAAAATGAGAAAACCATGCAAATTAAAAAAGTCAAAATAGAAAATAAACCTGATGGTATACCATGTCTTTTGAAAGGAAAAACAACACTTTGAATCTTTTCATGTTCTTCTGTGTGAAAGAGTTGTCGGCGGACCTTGAAGCTTGCTGCAAGTTAGCGTTGTCTCACTGACAAAACTCGGCTCGGCCGAAAAAGGGCTCAACAGTTGTAGGTAAAGGATGAAACAAGGGCGGAGTTTGGGGATTTCAGAAGCTTATAATCCCAGATGGAAGGCAGGGAGAATATGAAAGGCGGAAAGCAAGAGAGCTCCTTTCATTATTATTTACGGACCTAGAATTTGGCCATGTGTCGGTGTGGCTTAGCTGTGAAACGAACCTGCGAGAAACATCCCCTTCAAATCGTTCCCATGACAAAAAAGTCCCCACTAGAAAACATCCAAGCACAGACTTAGGAGTTTGCTTCTGTTTGCAAGCACATTCTCTAGGTATGATCTTTTAGAAAGAAAAGACGGATGTAGTACCATTGTCTAGGACATGGACCGTTCCCTCAAATACACAACGCCGCCTGTCTTGTCTAAGTGATGTGCCAGAAAAGAAAGTGATGCATTTCCGAATTCCTTACCGTGTTACCTTGACAACCTTGCTTGATCGCCCTCTAGCTGGCAATTAGCCACTAGTTCCTTTAATGAGATCAATTGTAGGCTGTCCATATCACACAAACAAATAAAGTGTCATCTCTAACTTGCTGCCCTGGTAGATCCAGCGGGACATAAAGCTATTCAAAGTTAGCCAGAGTTTATAAAGGTAGCACAAAAGTTCTACTTAGACTCTTTTTTTCCAAAAGGAGCAAATAACAAAAACGTAGCACTATTAGATCAGCTTATAGCAAAAGCAACACTTTTAGAGTTTTGTCTTCTTATGTTTTCGAACATAAAATTTTTTTCATTTATGTTTTCGAACATAAACAATGAAAAGGAAAAAAGTTCAAAATACTTTGAAACATTTCGCCAGCATTTCACTGACTTCGCAAAAAAAAATTAGCCAAGTAAATTGAAACGTAAATTTTCTGCTGGAATGCTCACTGTGCAGGCTAATTAGTGCCAAGAACTAATACTTTGAACATAGCCTACAGTTATATTAAAAAAAATTGCATGTTGAGCTTCAACCGTACAAATTTCTATAAGAGTTTCTACTTTATCAACTTTTTGAAAGAAAAAGACACTACGGAATGTGAAAGCCTCACGCTTACGCATGGTACCAGCAGGCAGAAGATGCACCACTGTGAGCAGAGCTAAACTAACGCAAAACAAACGTCCGTAGAGCAGTATGTCTCTAATTAACTATGTGCATTTCAGCAAACAAAAATTGTTGGAAAAGATCAAATAGTGTCTTTCTTAAAGGACCTGTCTTACCAATAATACTAACGCAGCCTACTTCCATAATCACCCCTTGTATTTCTAAGCTCGGAGACCCCAAATTCGTACCATACATTCTAACCCCTCTAACAAAAGCACGCTGATTTTCTTACTTGCCGTCTTTTGCTACCTTCGATGTGTATCACGCTGTCGACGGTTGTCTGCGAGAAGTTTTCCAACTGAAAAAACGGCTATGTAAATTGTTTCCCTGTTTTCGCTATCGGTCAACGGGTCTCGGAAAAGGCTTGAAACAGCCGAAACGATGGGTTACTTGTTGAAAGCACAGCCTAGTTTTAAGGTATTCAAATGTAATATTTGTATTGAAAGCCAAAGGCCATATACAAGAAAATACATATAAATCAACAAAACAAAGTAACTTTACATGAACTAAACTGCGGCATTGCTCTCTCGAAATTTCACCACACCATCAACAAATCTGCAAACTTTACATGTAACGCTTGGCGTCGTGCTTTTTAAGATGTCAGGAAGTAACATAACCTCACCTCCCAATAATTCCCTTCTTAACCCAGAAAGCTCTGGACATCGGCACAGAGCATGGGCCAAATCATCAACTCCATTATCACATAGAGGGCAAGCACACCCGGATGGCTGGTCTTCATCTTTTCTCTTCAGAAAATAACTATGTCTATGCACTGATAGACGCAGTTGGCCCGCAACTGGGTCCAGTACCGAAAATATAACTGGGGCAATTTAAACTACAGAAAGTTGAAGAGCAAAAAGTGCGAGGGGTCCTTTAAACAAGAGTATCTTAAGTCACTTTTCAGTACTTTTAAAGTTTAACTGAAAAGCTAACTTATTTTTGTCTCATTTAATTCTATAAACTGAATTATTTGGATTCTGCTAAGGGATTTTGTTTTCCACTATCTGCTCTAGTTATGACGTTCAGAATATCTGCGGCCGTCCCACAGTGTAAATTTACTATGACGCGGGAAATTTTAATCTCAACACAATCGCGGCTTTTCAGCGAGTAGTGGTGAGCTTGGTGAAGACTGCTTTGTGCCTGAACAAAATAAAATCGTAAGTCTTTCACGTAAGGCATACAGCACAGGTACAAGCGCATAGAGGTACCACAAATCACATGGTAATTTCCCTATTTGAAAATCATTTATTCGTGAAAAGCGGAACACCGAAGTAACGTATTTTCAGCGAGCTTCAATCCAATTTAAGTAAAGAGGTGATGGATAACTAGATTGTCTTAGCCCTTTTCAGTCAAACTTTAAGGTGCTACTTTTAGAAAAAAATGTCAACCCAGTTAAGATGGATACTCGTCAGTGGAATATCCATCTTCGTGTCTATCTCAGCTGGAAAGAAGAAGAAGAGATTGTGCCGCCGAAAAGTGTGAACGTAGCACTTGTATCCTACCCGTGGCAACCCTGGCAACATGACGCAAAGCCAGGATTGAATTAAAACAAAGACGGCTAGAACGCAACACTTGAAAATGTAGGGCAGAGGTAAGAAGTAATGAATGTAGCTATAATGCAACACCTGAAAATGTAGGGAAGAATAAAATGTAGGGTACCCTTTCCTGAAACGGTCGTTATTTGAAAGCTAAACCTGCACTTTTCGTGTAGATTTAGCACGAAAGCAAAAACTTCATCTCACAAACTCAAAAACCCAAAAAGATTGCGTGAAAGAAACAGAACCTTCAAGTTGCTAGAGTTCACATAATTCTCGTTCCAACTTCATCTACATCTCCATTACCAAGCCAACTGCACGAGATCAAAGCTTGAGCCAGAACTTGGCTCGGTCTCAAACTATTTCCAGAACAGGCCTTACACAATGACTTTCTAAACCAAATACGTTTCCATTCAAAGGACACAGGCGGTATCTACAGAGACATTCATGTAATAAGCTGACTCTATGCATTCGAGTTAATAGAGGAGAACATCCATTTAAGTTTGTCTGTATTAGACGGAGAAAAATCGTTAGCCCAGCCAGAAGAACGGTTAGAGTAGCAGAAGGAAATGATCCACCAACTCCACTCCCTTCGAGTGCTAGGTATATCAAAGTACAAATAGCGACATTTATGCAATAAGCTCATTGTATACATTTAAGTGGAGAGGAGAACATCCATTTAAGTTTGTCTGTATTAGATGGAGAAAAATCGTTAGACCAGACAGAAGAACGGTTAGAGGAGGAGAAGGAAATTGATCTTGCCCTCAATTTTCTCCTCATCAACCTCAACAATACCGTGGATTAGACATGGTTCAGAAACAATCAAATAATCAATGTTAGAAAAATGGCATGCATTTTGGGTCAAATTTGGCAGAAATGTTGCCGAGAATGCTGCTTTTGTCGCCAAGATTTCTTGTGTGTATCCGATACTGCGATGTTTGTTTCCGAGAATGACAACTTTGTAGCCGAGATTGCCACTGGAAAACGTGTCACCGAGAAATACAGATATGTGTTCGAAACCAAAAATTTAGTTCCCGAGATGGAACAAAGTGTCGCCGAGATTTCACGTAATGTCGCCGAGAAAGCATGATATTTAGCCACGCTTTTGAGTAGCAATCTTGGCTACAAAGTTGTCATTCTCGGCAACAAACACTGAAGTCTCGGATACACAGAAAAAATCTCGGCGGCAAAAACAGCATTCACGGCTACATTTCATGCATTCTCGGTGACATTTCATGTATTCTCGGGAACACTTTTACCAATTTTGACCCAAAATGCATGCCATATTAGAAACACTAGCTCCAGAGGGATCGACTAAAAGCAGGAAAGGAAAGGCAAGAGAAAAGCAGGAAAGAATACAAAAACCAGGAAGGGCAAACTAAAACGAGGAAAGAATTACCAGGAATCGAGGATTCGAAAAACTGGCAAGCCTTTCCTCTGTTTAGTATCCCGTGAGGGGTCGGAAACTTACATTTGTAAAAGTTCACCTTTTCCTCCTTTTAGTACCTAGTCGGTAGGTGATCATGAGTCAAGCGAGGGGTCGGCAACTAAGATATTTCAAGTCCACCATTTCTTTCCTGGTTTTAGTAGCTTGTCACGGAGAGTACCAAAACGAGGAAAGAAATTAGGAATTCTAAAAAACTGGCAAGCCTTTCCTCTGTTTAGTATCCCGTGAGGAGTCAGTAACTATCATTTGTAAAAGTTTGCCTTTTAGTATTAGAAAAAACTGGCAAGCTGTGCCGTGCTTTTCCTCTGTTTAGTATCTCGTGAGGTGTGGGAAACTTACGCTTGTAAAAGTTCACCTTCTCCTCCTTTTAGTCCGTCACGAGGTACTAGGAAAGGCTTGCCAATTTTTTTGAATACTAAAAGGGGGAAAAGGTGAACTTTAACAAATGGAAGTAGCCGGCCCCTCACGCGATACTAAACAGAGGAAAGGTTTGCCAGTTTTTTTCCAATACTAAAAGGAGGAAAAGGCGAACTTTAACAAATGGAAGTTGCCGACCCCTCACGGGATACTAAACAGAGGAAGGGCTTGCCAGTTTTTTGAATCCTCGATTCCCGGTAATTCTTACCTCCTTTTAGTTTGCCCTTCCTGGTTTTAGTATTCTGTCCTGCTTTTCTCTTGCCTTTCCTTTCCTGCTTTTAGTCGATCCCGCTCCACGATTATGTATATATGAAAAGGGTGGAAACTTCTTAATGAGGCTGTGAGCTACAGGTAGAGAATCCAAGAACAAGTCAGTCCGTACAGAAGAAGTTAGAAGATCAGTGTTGATATCCCCAACAAGAGCCCATTTCATTCCTTTCCGTGAAATGTCTGATAGAAGTGTTCCGATTTTCTGACAAGCGCTGGAACATGAACTATGCGATGCAATGAGCGTGTTCCACCCTTCTAACAATAGTTACTATTAGTTACTATTTCCGTTCCATCCTCACGAAAAGTTACTACGCTGACCGTTCCAACCTTGTCGGAATAGTAACTAATAGTTACTATTTGAAGTAACTACGCATCTCTGTAACGTGATTGGTCGGATTCGCCCCTGGCGTGAGATCCGGCTGGAAAATAGAAAAATCGTTCCAGCCTTGACGGCAAAAAACCAGAATTCGTGACGTCATGCGTAGTAACTACGGTAAGTGGGATGGAACACGCTCAATGTTCCGCTGGTCGCAAGGTAAATATATGTTAACAAGAACAATATTGTCCAACTGAACGGCAAGAGCCGTTCTGTTGTTTCAGTTATATCTTTTTTCAGTTATTTAACAAGTTGTATTTTCACTGGAAATGTGATTGTAGGTATAGCCTAGACTGGTTGGCTAGGAAAAAAAAGGATCTTTCACTTTTCATCTTTTCTGTATTTTAAACATTTTTCCCTTGATATTTTCTTACTGTTTTTTCGAACTGAATGTAATTGTTAAGAAAAAAATGGGATGTTTTTCAATTTTTTATTTATTTTTTCTTTCTGAAAGTATATTATTATTTACCTTTTAGAGTCCCGCTTCTACCTTTCATTTTTTTTTTCGGAAAATCGTCAATGACCCTCTCCGGAGATTAATATGGCTTCGTGTCAACCTCTTTCCAGGTTGATATGATACGATATCGTATCAACCTTGAAAAAATGACTAGTCATAGTACCTACCTGTGAGATACAGGAAGATGCGCATTACATACCCGTCGAGAACTTAACATCCAGTTATGTTTGCCTGTCCTAGATGGAGAAAATTTTATCGACCCGACAGAAGAACGGTTAAAGTAGAATAAAGAGTAGGATCCACAGGAGACAAATCTCTTTGAGGGCTAGATATATCAGAGGTACCCACAGCTACATTTATGCAATAATTGCTGATTGTCTGCATTCAAGTTAATAGAGGAGTTTATCGTCATCGAGACATTTCGAGACGTCGATGCTATTCGAGACATTCGAGACGTCTATCGTCCTTGTTACTATGACTATTAATTTTTCAAGGTTGATACGATATCGTATCATATCAACCTGGAGAGAGGTTGACACGAAGCCATATTAACCTCCGGAGAGGGGCATCGACGTCTCGAATGGCATCGACGTCTCGAGGACGATAAGACATTCGTACTGGAGGAGAACATCCATCTAAGTTCGCCAGAAAAACGGCTAGAGCACCAGAAAGAACAGAATATCCAGACGACTCCAACCTTCGTGAAGGATAAGTTTGTAGCAGTTTGTGGGCTTCTATATTAAAGGCTGGTTCAATAATAATAAGAATAATTTATTTTTAAAATCGTACAAGACGAAACAGCGGAGCACAAAAGAAAGTAGGAAAACATAATTAGGGAAAACACAACACATACAAACATCTACTCAAGAGCCCATGAGAGGGCGATAGACGGGCGTTCGCCGTTTCGGACAGTTTTCCGTGGAGAACAGGCGATTTCTCTGTAATATCCGGTCGCGAGTTCTACTAATAATTTTAGAATTTCTTTGCCAAGAAGGATCCAAAGGAGACCAATCCCTTTGAGGGATTGAAATAGAAGAAATTTACAAAAACGAAAGTAAGAGGATTGCAAGTAAGAGGAAGAAGTCCAGAGGAGACCAATCCCTTTGAGGGATTGAAAAATAAGAAAGTTACAAAAACAAGAGTAAGAGGATTTTTTTAATGTCCTTTTTTCTTTAAAACAGGATAAACACCAGACAAAATGAAAATTAAAAACAAAAGGGTCAATGGACATCCTGTATCTTTTTCCTTTTGGGTTAAAATTACGAATGTCTAAGCAAAACAAAGCTCCGAATAAGCAGTCGGCTGAACAGATAACGTTGTGAATGACGGTGGATATTGGCCAAAATGCTGGATTTCGAACTAGCGGCTTTCATGTTTAGATTGTTTAGATTTGATTGACGCTTACGACCCTCTGCGAACCTTCTTTCTTATTGATGCTTTATCAATTGACTTGTATCAAAAGATTACGAGTAATAAAGTTCATTCATTTATTCATTCATTGCCTAATGGACACATATATATCAGTTGAAAATCAGAAAAATATTATGTCAGGGCTGATGTAAACTGATGCAAAGTTTTTTTCTAAACTTCAGCGTCTCGGTCTCTAGAATCGAAAACAGTTTTTATCGAGATTGACTTTGGAGCACTGAAAACGGAAAGACTGATTCACGGAAGGGTGGCAAAACTCTTTCATTTCACATTTGATTTTATTGATGAGCAAATACATAATACAATATTTATTTGTGACCCACTGTACAGATTTAAGATAGTGGAATAATCAAAGAAAAGAAAAGGAATAAAGATAGTACAACAAAAGAATGCAATGTCTTCATAGAAATAAGATGGCATGCGTGAGTGACGCGAGACAGCCGGAGACTCTCCCGGCTATGGATGAATGCAAATAGGCGAATCTCTACTCAATATGACTAAGTCCAAAAAACGCCACCGATCCTCAGGATGAAGGAGTAAGCGTGTCCCTACGACTCAAGCTCAACGACTCAAATCCTGTATCAATCAATCACTGCATTCTTTGGCAGCAGCTGTGACACCACTTCTGCCTTTCTTCGGCTAGATACCCGGAGAGGCCGGAGATTTTGCATCGGCAAGGGGAGATAGTCATCAAGAGTATTCAATTCTATCCAATTCAGTTTATTTCAAACCATTCATGGACTAGCCGAATTTTCACTTTTTTAAAACAAAAATAACTGTAATAATAAAAATAACTAATGGCAATACCCTGCGGCAAGGGGGGTGGTTCCGCAAACAGTTCTGAGTGACTGAATATGTTGTGTTTTATTCTGAATATGTGTGTTGGCTTTACAAACAACAACCTACTTCAGACCGAACCGAGAACAATATAGGACGTTTCAGATCAACGGAAAATGAAGAAGAGACATTGGATCGATCGCAGAGAAAATAAATGTTTGCCGAGACGGCATTCATTTCCCAGCTGAAAAGATTAAGCATGACGGCTGGAGGGGAATAGCTTCAACGAGGCTCCTTTGAAAGAGTGTTGCCACTGGTCGCAGAATTCTGCAATTTGTCACAGATTTTTGTTCGTTGGACAAAGTGAACCAGAATCTTGCGACCGGCTTCTTACCAGTAGATGAAAAATTAAGCCAAAATTTTGAGGCGTATAATTATGAAGAGGATAAAGCGAAATTTGTCGTTCATAGTTGGTAGAAGATTACTCAGTTTCGCAGGCACCAGAATTCACAGTTGTTTGTGGCCAAAGGTTACAGGTTCCATCAGAGAAAAGTGGCAACACTGCTTTGCAATCGACATACGACAAAGATAAGGTGGTTCTTGCTCGATTGGTCTTTAGCTTTTCTGGTCCCACCGCGGTTTTCTGGCTACGATAAAGCTGGGCTACCAAACTGTGGTACCGCATTGGTTCATGGGTATTATAGGTTACAACAGGAGGGCTTACGTGGGCCTGACTTACATACGTGGAAAAAGTTTGCGGCCGGGCAAGATAACACCATGCTGCTCCAGTAGCGAGTATCCGTAGTCCTGTCGGTGGACTGAAGATAATAGCAGAATCGTCACTATCGTAGCTGATAGTAACCCGGTGGAACGCTACCTTGGTGTAATCGATTGGATTGCACGAACGTGTAAAGAAGAACGAAGTTCAGTTCATGCAATTTTAGGAATAACGCAAGCCTTACTGATGCAAAGAATGATCAGACGTAGTCATTTGTTCAATCTGAACTGTTCTGCAATGTCCCAAAGCATCGACAAACAAGACCAAAGGTTTCGATGGGATCCCAAAAAGTCAGTATCCGATCCAGACAACTGGGTCTTGTCTTAGCCAGATTCAGTCATCGCCAGACTCCTTGAACATTTTTACAATTAAATTTCAGAAACAGATTAAGGCCAAATAGCTAGTCATCTGAGAAAACCAAGTTCATATATCATATAAAATATCATACATTTTCGTCATCTGTTTAGACGAAAACTTCCTGTCACTTCTGCCAATTTCCTGGTTTCGGCCGAACTCCAGAACTACTGTCCGGCGAAAAAAGAAAGCTCAAAAACAAACTCAGGGTATCTTCTTTCCCCAATATTGAACATCTAATCAAATTCAAATAAAAATTTAACTTATAACAAATTTTCCGACTCCAGCCGGATTCCGGTCGAACTAAATTTCCGGGTAAAATATGATTGTCAAACACGGATTCAGCATCTCTCTTACCCTTAAATCGGTTATCTAATCAACTGGAAATAAAACTTAAGCTTCTAACAATTTTCCGGTTTTGGCCGGATTCGGGGGGAACTACATGTCCAGGTAGAAAATTTGTTCACATAAATGTTCAGCACGTCTTCTTGCCCTAAATCAAACATCTAATCAACTCCAAATAAAACTTTTAATTTTAACAGACTTTCCGGTTTGGGCCGGATTCCGGGTGAACTACTTGTCCGTCGAGAAAATGGTTTTCACCATCGTCCTCAACATGTCTTCTTACCCCTAAATCGAACATTTAATCAACTTCAATAAAACTTTTACTTTTAACAAACTTTCCGGTTTTGGCCGGATTCCGGGCGAACTACTAGTCCGATGACAAAATGATTTTCACTATCGCGTTCAGCATGTCTTCTTACCCCATAATCGACTATCAAATTAGCTGTTTCAAAATATTTTGTTCGCCCCTTAATTTAAACCCCCTCCCCCACTCCTAAATGTAGGGCTACAAAGCTCATCTACGAACTTGACTGGTCCGACGACCCAACGAATCCTCACTAGAAGTTTCATCAAAATGTCTCATCCCCTTCGAGAGTTATCGTGCTTACAGACGGACAGACGGACAACTTTTGCGATGTCATAGGTATCCCTCCACTTTCGTTTTGGGATCCCAAAAAGAGGGGGTTAGCTGTGATGCCAAGCGAAGACGTCAGCAGCAAGAGCAAGGTACCACAGCAGGTTTTAGTAACGGTTGGCCCGACTGAGAAACACTCACTGAACTTCTTGATGACGTCATCACCAATTCCTGGATTCAAAGCTACTGTTGAGGTAGGCCATACTTATCATAAAAACTTCCTGTTTTGGTTTTCCTCCTCGAGAAGAGTGTTTCAGCTTTGTTTTGACAGAAAGAACAAACCAAACCCTCCACACATTTCTCATTTCTTTTTTAAATCTTTTTTATAGTCGGCTGCGAAGTAACCGAGTTAAAAATAGCAAAAGGTTTAAAAAACAGAACAAGGTATGGGGAGAGCGGCGTACCATGGACCACTTTTATGTTTTGATTTTTTTTTCCATCTTTTTCACTTCAGAATGTAGCTTGTGTATCGGCCGATCTCTCAGTATTTTTCATTGACATGTAAGTTCTTTGAGAACAGCACACCAACGGTTATAGAAAACTTGGTCAGCTGGTTCATCCTACCCCACCCCTCCGGGTACCATGAACCACCCTGGGGGCAAGATGAACCAGTGTGATTGATCTTCTTTTACTGTGTAAATTCGAAATATAATATGAAGATAAAAACTACTAAAAAGTAGAAAGGTTATAAAATTCCAACTATATCTTATCCAAGTGGAAACCTCCCGGGATTAATTCCAAAAACAAACCTCCCTGCTTGGCCGGATGTGCCACCAACAGGGACTGGCTTTGGGAGGTGAAACATCAACTGGAACTTCAAAATGAATCGCGTCTCATCGGTATGAACAAATTCCTCGTTATCTAAATTCTTCCAGAACTCCACTTTAAGGTCCTAACTGTCAATGTACATTGGACATCCCCTCAGTAACATAGTGCGTCACTCGTGAGGAAGAACAAGCCCATGGTTCCGTTCTTCTATCTCATCTAGCAAGCTCATGTCTATGCCTTAACCCTCAACGTCCTGAAATTTGCAGCGCCGATCGACCCAGGTGAGGCCCAGTGAGCATGGCCGACTTGAAGTTTACCCGCGGAAACACCAAAAGGGGGGGGGGGGACGAAGTCCCGAGTGCACTGATTGCAGGCAGCCATGACTGTTACCAGAGTCCTACGTTCTGCTGAGGTGGTCTGTCCAAGCGGCTTGATAGCCATCGAAGCACTTTGCGATGCTCTCTTCTCACTCAGCGAAGGGCAAGAGCGATCTTGCCCTTTGCCGAAGATCCCGTGGCCTTTTCCACAGTCAGGCGCGGACTGACCTCTTTTTCCTTGTGCTTCTAAATGTATCGAAAGAGGGCCATACGAACGAGCTGCTTCTCATACTTTTGCTCCTTCAACTTCTAGGATGCCTTCTTTATCACATTTGCAGGAGTCAAGCCTTTAATAGTTTTCCCTGCGGGATTTCGCATCATAGGACCAACGTCTAATAGATTCGGATAATTAATAGTAGTAAATAAAGCAGTGAGTAATCAGATCAGTAAGTATGCAGTAAGGAAACAAAACGATTGGCGCTTCACGATCCATAATGGGGTACGGTGTAACACAGGTTCATTGTTCCCCATGGTAAGTGGTTCATCGATCCCATGCTAAAAAAAATGGCTAACTAAAAAATTAATAAACGGAACGTAAATCGAAATTCGCAGTCTTAAAGCCATAATATTATTCCATTACAAACCCAACAATTATCCTGATCTGACAGGTTCTTCACCTTGAAAGTAAACAAAGAGTCCGGAACAAAATTCTTACTTTATTAACCCAAAAATACTCTTATTGCCGTCAGAAGTGGAGCCTTTGTCCATAGTGAACAGAAACACGTCAGAATCTAGAGGTACCGTACCAGAGGTGGATGGAAAGGAGGAGCAATCGCAGGAGGAGGAGGAGGAAAGGAGGAGCAATCACAGAAGGAGGAGCAATCACAGCAACAGGAAGTGGGTGATACAGCCCTGGTTTATGGTGCCCCGTGGTTCATGGTACCCCGCTCCCCCTATGGCTTAAATTATTATTGGCATTCATCGGTGTCCATAGATATTTGTTAGGTTAGGATTGAGTCATGGTCTTTGGTGCCGCTCAAAGATAGGTGGCGTTCAAGCTAACGTACCGCTCCTGTATTTGTACGAACTCGGCTGGCACCGTACCCTTTCTAAGGCACTAGTTACGTTTTTTTTCAGATACCATGGTATCTGATACCACGGTCTAAAGTCCTTTTTGCAGTTATCGTGATCTCTGATACCACGGTCAAAAGGCGTTTTTGCAGTTATCGTGGTATCTTGCCAGTTATCGTGGGTATAAGATATTTAGATACCACGGTCCGACCGTGGTAACTGGTCGTGGTATCTGAAAAAGTCATCTCACTTTCACCAATTTTTGTCAAATTGGCGGGAAAGAAGTTTGGCACTTAGTGATGTGACTCAATATCAGTTTTTCTTTTGGGATGACTTCCAAAAGCGCAATTTCGGTAATTGTCGTTTTTGCAGAGCGACAGTATTTCAGTTACCACGGTTACTGCAAAATTACTAATTGCAGATCGAGTTACAGTGGTAACAGATACCATGGTATCTGCAAAAACGGGACTACTGACACTTCGCGTCAATTCTCAAATTTAGTATCCCTGGAAAAACCTAGGGTTTTCGCTAATTAGAAAGTAAACGGCTGCCTACGTCCGCACTCGTCAGTGGTCAATCAAGACTGACCTCTAATAGGTTCATTAGTGTTGTGGCCAGAGGCGTCAAGTATGAGGGTGGGGAGGGGGGACTCCCCTCCCACAATGTTGTCGATCAGTCAGTAAAAAATAGACGAATCGGAGCGAAGCTCTTCAAAACAGTCGGTTTTTCGTAAAGATCTTAGATATTTTCTTAACACAGTCGGTTTTTCTTAAAAACAGTCAATTTTTTCCCGCAAAAACACTCGGTAGAAATGACCAGCCAGGCGGTAAATACCTTGCCCCCCCACCCCCAAATCATTTTGGCTAGTGACGCCTCTTTGTGGTGGTAAAAGATAACTTCCGAAGATACTGCAATTTTTCTTCTGAGCTGGATAGCCTACTATACACGATTTTGAAAGATGAAATAAATCTTTTCTTTTGCCAGGTTTGCCACTTATTTTGTATTTTCTTTATCTCATTTTGAACAGATGTGGTTTACAGGTTTAAAACACTGTAAGTTAAAATAAGGTGAGAATTGACTAGGGCCAGCAAATCTAGGTTTGAAGATGCAGGCATGTCAGTTGTAGAACCCATTGTCCCTTTCCGATCTCGGACAGGGATACTGTTGGGGGAGCATCATTAAGCTCTAGTGTCAGTGACCTCTTTGGATACTGCAAATTATCCCGCATCTCATTAAATCTGACCTGAGCCCTTGAGTCGTTTCGAATTGGCCTAATCACAAATAATGGAGCTGATGCTGAAACCTCTGTAATAGACGTGGTGTAATCTCCCAGGGCTTGAGATTTTCCAGAAAGAAAAATTGCGGAGGGAAAGGAATTGGTCTTGTCGCTGACAGAAGGTTGTGTCAGTCTTTAGCTGCGGTCTTTGTCACGGGAGTTCTCACCGGTGGTCTCCAGTTTTTCTTATAAGCCGTTTTTGCATCCAGCGGTGACTTCTCACCAGTCTTATAACCCGTTTTGTAACTATAACCAGTAGCTGCGTTCGTTGCACTCCGGGCTGTCTCTGGTGTTTAGTCACCAGTGTCCGGTTCTTCCCTTAAAACGCGTTTTTTTGGTTCATCTGTGAGTTGATGAAAACCGGCTAACTCCTCGCTGCAGCAGGGCTCACGAGCAGGTTCTGGTTAGTCCGCACCGGTGAGATAAAACCGGACACTGGTTAGTTCAAAAACGGGCTATAAGACTGGTGAGAAGTCACCGGTGAATGCAAAAACGGCTTATAAGAAAAACCGGAGACCACCGGTGAGAACTCCCGTGACAAAGAACGCAGCTAGTGTCCGGTTTTATCTCACCGGTGCGGACTAACCAGAACCTGCTCGGGGGGCCCGGCTTCAGCGAGGAGTTAGCCAGTTTTCATCAACTCACCGGTGAACAAAAAAAAAACGCGTTTTAAGGGAAGAACCGGACACTGGTGACTAAACACCAGAGACAGTCCGGATTGCAACGAACGCAGCTTTTGAGGAGATTTCATTTGTACTTGCAGTGGCTCCAGGGCCGTATCCATAAATTTCATTTTGGGGGAGTCTTGCCGTGGGACGGAACTAATCCCTGTCTAGCAGTAAAAGAAGATCAGAGGTTATGAAAACGATGTTGTATGATGTTCGAGGGGGGGGGGTCGAACTTCCTACCCCCACCCCCTGGATACGTCTTTGTCTGTCAAGCAGTGTGTATACACAAGAAAAACCACATAAAAAGTTGGCCAGTGTTCATTCCGTAAATAGGGTAACTGAACCGTGGAACAGTTTGACAGCACAAGTTGCTGATTCGGGCAGTGTTCAAACGAGTAAGCGTGAAATAGTCGACACCCCATTTTACTCAGTTGCTTTTGTAGTTTGGAAATTTGTTTACTTTTGTAGTGTGTCAGTTTCTGTGTGTAAAGTGGACCTCATCCGTTTGTACTTGTATAGTAATGGCGACAGACAAAAGCTTAACGCCGAATGTAATAATAATAATAATAATTGCAATTTGAAGGACGACATTACGCTCTGGACTATAAGGAAAGACCCGACTGTAAAGTAAGTTCCTGGAGCCTGACCAAGTTTTGTACCGTTCACTTGAAAGCAATCATTTTGGCACCCGCTCTGTCTATTCGTCATGATCCGTCGAGATCGGAACACCAGTTTCCGAAGTTTGGTCAGTCAAATTGGATTTCTCCTTGCGGATTTGTCACTGAAAAATATCCTTGCGCACCGTCAAATAAGGCGCGGAAATTATACTAAGGTTCTTTGCAATGCCTTCTACTATATTCTATTCTATCTATCTACCTTCTATCTTACCGACGATACGATTTGGTTTGTTTCTTGAGTATCGGTTAAATGCTGAAGTAGTCAACCCATTGTCTTTTTCAAAAGTTTAAATTCCAAAAACATTTTTGCCTGAACTGATGACGCAATCAGTAGTCTATAGGCCTAGCTATCAGTCAGCGATGAAAAAAAAATCTATAGCCGGGGACGTTTCGTCGGGAACGTTTCGAATGGGGACGTTTTGTCGACAACCCGATAATACAGCGTTTCGTGCTCTAAGAAGATCTGAAAAGGTTCTTAGTATAGCCTACTACTTGAAGTACAAGAGTACAGTATAAAGTTATACTGTGAAAAATGCTACTAAACTAACGGATGGACAGTATATGTCCTCGAACTGACAAAAAGCAGTCGTAACAGAATAGTGTTTTTTTTTAAAGAAAAACTGTTTCTTCAGCTTCCAACAAAGTAGAACTTTTGTGCTTTCTTTGGCAACCCTGACGACGCTGCTCCTCTCCTCGGCCCGCTGACGGGACCAACCAAGCGATCTGATTGGCTCTGCATAAGGGAGAATAGAGCCGAGCTTTATTTTCTTTTTTCGCCTTATTACAGCGCGCCCCGAGGAAAAGAGGAATTTGTAATAACCCTTATACGCCGTAACACACCTTACAACACCTATTTTGACAATGCTTAACCATCAAGGTTTGTTTTCCTGACTTTGTTTTGTGTTAATTAAAGTCCATAGTTGCGTTTTTGTAGATACCATGGTATCTGTTACCACGGTAACTGGACCTGCAATTAGTCGTTTTTGCAGTTACCGTGGTATCTGACACTAGGGTTGCTTTGCAAAAACGACAATTATCGAAACTGAGCTTTTTGAAGTCATGACAAAAGATAAACTGATATCAGAAAAGTCACATCACTAATGCCAAACTACTTTTCCGCCAATTTGAAAAAATTCTAATCTCTATTGTTGACGATAATGAAAGTGAGATAGCTTTTTCAGATACCATGATCAGTTACCATGGTCGGATCGTGGTCGTATCGTTTCGTGGTCGGATCGTTTACCTGAAGTTGTTAAGTGTGTTTCTTTTTTACAGTTGTTGTTGATTGATTGATTGATTGATTTATTGTATAATTCAGGTAAAAAATTTCGTGGTTGTCCAACCAAATTGTTTGACCTTTCTCAAGTAACATATACAACAATTGTTGAAATCGAATTCTTACTCAAAACAAAAGGTAAACCATTGAAGTCAACACCCGAAATAAAGTTTCTAACAAAATAACTAAGACAAAACAACATTATTGTAAAAATCCACAAATTTCGGAATGAAGCTATTACAATATCTTTCCCGGTTACATGCGATCGGCAGGAGCTTCGGGACTTTGGTGGATACCTGCCTTGGTGGCCTTGGGCGTTCAACCTCAAAATCAGGGGGTAAAGGGGATCGGAGAGTAGGGTGTTCAAGGAGTGTTTGTCCAAAATGGTGACACAACTTCTGCCTCCTATTAGACAGCGCATCCAGTCCAAATAAGGAAAGAAGGCCAGAGTATGGGATTTTAGGGCCCCTGTGCACAATTCTTAGGACACGTTTTTGAATATTCTCTATACGATCAGATTCATCCTTAGTAATACCATAGTGCCAAACCGGACAAGCATACTCCACACGAGGACGAACAGACGTACAATACAGACGCAACATCTGTCTTCCAGGGACCTTAAATTTAGTTAGTGTTTTTAACATAACAATTGACGAATTAGCTTTTCTAATCATGCTATCAGAGGCGTTACTAGCCAAAATGTTTGGAGGGGGGGGGGAAGAGGCATTTACCGACTGTTTCTGCAGAAAAACGACTGTTTTCAACAACAAAAAATTACAATTTTGAAAAATTCGACTGATTTTTCAGAAAAATCGACTAGTTTTCGGGAAAAACGACTGTTTTCATGCTTCGCGCCGACTCGTTAATTTCTACCGACTGGCCGACAGCATTGGGGGGGGGACGTACCCCCTCCCCCCCCCCCCGAGTCGTGACGCCCCTGCATGCTATCATTTTTTTTTTTTCTTAAAAGATTAGAAGAAACAACCACTCCAAGGAGATTAATTTCCTCCGAGAGGATGCCATCATCCAACTCAAGGTGAAAACTTGGCTCATCCGATAAAAAAAAAATGTCAAAACCGTTGTTTTTTCTGCATTTACAAGCATATTTGAATTTTTTGATTCCGTTGCTACATCCTGTACTATTGTCATTGCTTGGCTTCTAAAAGGTCGACGCAGTACTTCCACAAGCGACAAATCGTCCACGTACTTCCGTCTATCATCAGAATCAATAGCAATATCATTTATCATAATCAAAAAGCAAAGAGGTCCCAACACTGTTTCACTGTGGGACACCACAGTATATAGCTATAGCACTAGTAGATGAATGAAGTCCTTTATATTTTACAACTTGCTGCCTTTCCGTTAGGAATCCTCGCAGAATTCTTATAATGAAATCTGGAATATTTTTCTGTCTCAGTTTTTGTAATAAAATTTTGTGATCAACTAAATCAAAAGCTTTTTTAAAATCCATTGCAATCAAATTTAACCACTTCCCTGGAGAATATAAATTTTTCAAAATCAAATCAATCAAGCTAACTAGGTAATGCGTTGTCGAAGTTTTTGGTAAATTCCCAAATTGTTTTTATTAATCATTGAAAGGAGGTGTTTTTTCAGCCATGTTGCAACAAATGATTCATACATCTTGCTGAAAATTTAAGTCATAGTAGTTGGTCTCACTCCCGTAAAATCATTTTGACTTTTTGGGATTGGGTTGACAAAACCAAGCTTCCATTTCTTTGGATACTGGCCAGTTTTAGAAATCATATTATAAATGCTCTGGAGAGGGACAGTATAGCTAACTCCTCTGAGAAAGCTTTTATGAGTTGAACTGGGATGTCAAAAGGTGTAATTGATGTTTTTTTCATTTTTTTTTTATTTTGAAGCAATCTCAGCCTTTGTTAGCTCTGGAATTGACATTCAAGAACCTACACTTTCATCTTCTGGAGTACTTTCAGGTGTCGGTCTTAAAGGTGGGTAAGTTTGTACTATAGCTATCAGGTGAGCATTAAGGGCATTTGCCGTTTGTTCTGGGGGCTCATTAACATTAAAATCAATATTTAATGTGACATTAAAATCAATATTTAATGTGATTTTCCAGTCATGCTTTTTACTTTCTGGTAATATTTTCGAGGATTTAATTCCCATTGATCACCAACTTCACGACCATACTGTTCCTCCACTCTCTTCAATTTATTTTTTATTTTATTCCGCAGCTTATTAGCTTGCTTATTAGCACCTTTTTTTCTGGGAAACATTCATCAAAACATGTTTTTATTTTTTCGTGAAAAATCTCTGCTTTTTCATCAGAAGTTGGGGACTCCAAACTTCAGTCCAAGGCTCACGCGTAATCCAATCACTAAACGCAAGCAAACCTCTATTGGTAATTGGACGAGTAACCACTTCTGTCACCAAGTACGACACTTTTATTTTATCAAGAGGCTTCCATAGCATCATAAAATGATAGCTTCCACCGAATGCTGGTAGAGCTTCAGGCACCTGGTAAATCTTTTAAATCATATAAAATCACATTGAGACACGTATCACCCTTCGTAGTAGAGTAAGGTTTTATAGGTATAAAGACGGCAAGAGATCGTGTGTTTAACTCATTTCCATCAAAAAATGCTTAGCGCTAAGAGTGGATATTTCTTATGAATAAAATACGCAGATGCTTGAATCTTTTCCCAAAACTCTTGTTTTACAACAGCACGTTGTCCGGGTGACAAATAAAAAGTGCAAATCACTACCCCCGAATATGGCCGAGGGATTCGTTTTGGCCGAATTATTATCCAAAGAATTTCATCAGTTTGGTCTGAAAAAGGAATGTTGTGATGGAAAGGTGTTTTGTCTATGTTCCTTTTTCTTCTCTTTCTTTTCTATTTCTTCTCTTTATATTTACTCCGTGTGTACACCATGTGTGTATTTCGGGTAATAAATTTATTGATTGACTGATTGGTATCTGAACCCGATGAAAAATTTATCTCAAAATAGTACTATGAAGTAGTACAAAAAAGTTGCATGCAGTACTAACGATACTACTACATGCTTCTACCTCAAGGCTACCGTGTTACTGCATACTACTATATGCTACTATTAGCAAGACTGGATGCTGCTATGGCAAGACAGGATGATTGGACCAGTCTGAGGCACATTAAATGATAGTATTCTTTGCTATAACATAGTATTACATGCAACGTTTTCGTACAACCACCATACTACTAAGCAGGCCACAAATTTTTCATCGGGAATGTCAGATACCACGGTGCCTTGCCAGATACCACGGTAGCTGCCAACACGCCTTTTATCCTTGGTATCAGATACCACGATAACTGCAAAAATGACTTTAGACCGTGGTATCTGCAAAAACGCCACTCGTATCAAAACCTGGAGAGCGTGGTTCTAATCCCTTCTTTGCCCTCTTCTAAATACTCTATATGAACAAAGCACGCCAGCGATCCTCAGGAAGTGTCCGTACGACTCAAATACTGTGTCAATCAATCACCGCGATCTTTGGGAGTAGCTGCGACACCACTTCTACCTTTCTTCCGCTAGATACCAGGAGAGGCCGGAGGTTTTGTATCGGCAAGGAAAGATAGTCATCAAGAGTATTAAGAGTTTACCTTCTGCGAAGAGCCAAATGTTTCAGATTTCTTTGGTACAAATGGTCAAGTTAGATTAGTTTAATTTCATATGCTGTATATTTGAACGTTGGGGTACTTTGAACGATTCGAAAAATATTGTAAAACTATTGTAATATTTCCGACGCCGTCATTTTGCCGTTTGGGGGTGCAAAAGTAACTGAACAAAAAAGCAAAGTATTGAAAAGTATAATCTGATGTTTTCATCTGACTTTATATATAAAGTTTAACCGAATTGGGATGAGATACGACAGTCTACTTACACGTATTTACTTAAACAGGCCTGAAAAAACGATAAGATTTCCTTACTTGGTTTGTTCGCTATCCACGAATAATCGATACCATCGAATCAACTAAATCTTTCGGATTTGTGGTGCCTCTATGTCATTGTGCTTGTCCCTTTATGCTTGAAATTTTCAGCAACTACAAAGGTAAGCCATTGCCGAAAAATAATAATCGTATACTAAAAATACATATCGTATCCTACTTTCCGACGTCTTTCATTCGAGAATTACCGAGCTTGGCGTCCTTAACACATGGAAATACAGGATTTTGTTCAAATTCAAATTCTCCGCGTCTGCCTGAATTTTGAGTTGTCGTAGAAGCAGCACACATTCGGAACGTTATTACTTGGGCCAGAGGTTTAAAAAAATATACAATATCCGTTAAAGGGGTCAAAATAAAATGAAGCGCCGCGATTTTTCGTAAGAACAGTCGATGTTTTCCCTGGAAACAGTCAAATTTGTTAAAGAAAAGTCGACTTTTTCTTAAAAATAGTAGTTTTTCTTAAAATCATGTATTCCTTTTCAGTTAAATTTTAAACTATTGTGTGTGTTCACAACTGTATATTAATTTCGATAGATTCGAACTTTATTATTTTCTACTTCACCGTTTGAATTTTAGCAACTCTTAAAGAAGCATGCGTCAGCTATACAACTAACTTTCTTTATTTTCATGGAATTTCAGTACGGTCTCAAAGGGATCCGGTCTGCCAGTCTTTCCATCGTAGTAATTGTTGATTTCCGGGGGGAGGGAGGGGGGGGGGCAAATATTTGCAAAGCAATACGAAAAGGATGACTTTCAATCTGATGGCTGTTTTTTGGTCCGGAGGGAGGGTTATAAATTTAACATTTTTGTCTACCCATCGTTCAAGAAAGTAAAACTATGGAGTAGATGAGCACTAAAATAAAGAAACACAGAAAGAGATGACAGAAAAAAAACACAGATATAAAACCGCAACTAATAGTTCCCTTGCCACTGATGGCCACTGTTTTTGCTTTTTATCCGTTGTTGTAGCTCTTCGAGCTTCCGAATCGGGTTGACAAAACCAACCAGTTATTGGCAAGCAAGAAGCAATTGAAACAAATTTGTCAAATAATCCTTTAGGGACAGAGTCGTTTACCAACGTCTACCAGCGAATGCAGCCGAAGACAGACGAAAAGGGCACGACCCCTGTTCTACTTCTTTTTTTTCATGTATGTTCCATTCTCCTTCTGTTCTATTCTTCCATTCTTCACTAACCTTTGCAACTGCCACGGTTCACTAGTTTCCATGCGCAGTATACTCCCAACAAGTGTTAGAGTATCATGCTATCGATGGATATAACGGTTTTTCTGAATTTTGACAAGTCTTTGCTAGAAGTCAATGGGTCTAGAAAAAGAATTAAAACAGACAAAGCCATGGATAGTTTGTTAAAAGCAGAGTTTATTTTACAGTGTTCAGACAGTCTTGAATATTAAAACATAAATAGTAAATAGTGCGAGGTGTGCTTTAAGAGTTGAGAGACAGGAAACCTGTTCTACTGTAATTATTCACCTTCTTCTTTGAGAAATTTCGACGTCCGGAGCCTTGTTTTAGCCACGCATTCACAAACAAAGCTCCATCTTTTAGGTAAATGGTAGACGACTCCTTAAAAAACAAATTCGCCAAATTCGTTCTAATTCGAGACAGAATCAGAACTCGAATGCTTCGTTGCAACACAAAATTTCCTCTACACGTCTCGTCAAAAATTACTGTCCGATAAAAGATTTATCTCAGGACTGTGATAGTATGCCAATTGTGTCAATTCCAGTGCCTCCGGTTTAATTGATCCCCGTGACATTGTGTGTTTGTGCCAATATAATCCTAGAATTCCCGCAACGAACGTCATTTCTAGCCGGATGGCCTCTTCCCGGTCATGATAATGTCCTTGCCAAGTACCTAATCAGTCAGTCGGACAAACATTCTGCTCCTGACATCTAAGTGCAGAACACCGTAAAAGTCATTTATATGATTTTCGATCTTAAATCTTGGTAGCTATCTAAACCAATATGCATTCATTATGCCGTTTCCCAACGGCAATATCAACAAAGTTATAAATAATCTCTAAACATCTTGCTACATAAAAGATCTCTGTGTCATCGACAGCATGAGAAACCTAGCCATTTTATTTATTGAAATATAACACTGAACTTCAACATTTACGCCGTCCAGTCCCGGTCGAACTCCTTTCCTCCAAATATTTCTAATCTGAAATCAATTAATTCCCTACATTCAAAATTGTGATGCGGATTAACTTTATGCATGAATAACCATTATTCACTGAATCACAGCGTGATTCAGATTCAGATTCTGAATCTTTGAATTGAGTGAATCGTATTCACTTTTTCCCCATCGATTCGCAGTGTGATTCAGTCTAAGAAAAATGATCTGATCGCAGTGAATCGTCCCAAAAATGGTGAAGAGAAATTATAAATATTCTTTGAGCACAAGCTGACTTTGAAACATTTATTCAAACAATGTTTACAACGGATACGTCAGCTATGATTGTTCATCAGCGATATTTCGGCCCTTCTTGGCAAGGGTCCTCGTCAGGCTGTCAGTCCTCTGGTTCAACTTCGGGGAAGGACACAAACCTGTAATAACCTGTGATAAACCTGTATTAATAATGATTATTATTATTTGCCATCATACAACATAGAATTGTATAATCTTTTTAATCCTCTTAAGAAACAGAGAGGTATAAATGCATTGGACCCTGGTCAATACATTAATTCTGCTGACAACTCATAGTATATCAACATGTCAGTGGTTAGAAAGCACTTTGTATCACCGGACAGTTGGCTCTACTTTGAGAATTCTGAAAACTTTTTGTCGAAGTGTGGAGTGACTGCACAATATCGGTTAGACATCAAACCTCATCCGTCAATTGAATGTCAGTTTATTTTGTGTTGGAGGAATTGTAAACCCTGTTCTGAAAGAGGTCCCACCCTTGACGTCCGTTTGTAGACAATCCACTCTTGCGGCCAAGGTAGTCGGTTTTCACCGTTTCTTCTTGAGCTCATAACTCTTGAACAGGCATCAAATTGAAACTTCGGGTACTCGTGGGCATGGGACTTACACCCCCTTGGTTCAGCGGCGATCCGGCACAACTTACCCAGTGCGTACACTGTAAAAGTTTTCCTTATAAAGATTAAAGTTAACTGCAGTATTTGCTACTAGGAATCTTATCTCTACGCAGATAAGGTTAATACCAAATAGAGATAAGAGTAGTCCGAGTAACAAACACTGCAGTTAACTTTAATCCTTATACGGAGAAACTTTTTACAGTTTAGTGCTCCCACCATGACTACAGCTGGAGATAGGGCGATAGAATTCCTTGTGCCTTTAGAACTTAGGTTTGGGTAGATACTTGTGTAGTCTCATTACTCCACTTACAGGAAACTGCACCATTCGCCCAAAAGTAGAGTTCTTGTTAAAATATGTCAGGCTCTTGGTTACTAGGGTCTATCCCAGACTCCAGGTACACTTCGTTCAGGGGCAATTGGGCCAAGATTGCTCAGTGATTCCTATTCTTAATAGCTGAAGATAACACAACGAGATTCCTTGTGCTTTTAGATCATAGATTTGGTAAGATCCTTTTGGAGTTGACCCCCCCTCCCATTCATGAGCCACTTGGCCAGATTGCCCGTGAGAAGTTTTTGACCCGTGATTGGTTTCAAATTTGGTATACATTCAATTCAATTCAATATAATCTAAAAAACAGATAACGGACAAGCCGATGGGTCGTTTTTACGTCAATACATAACGTCATAACAGAACAATCTAGAAGTATATACAATTTTGCGACATTTATACCGGCATCTTATGATAAATATGGTCAATATTCAAATACATTAAATCAATCAGATATAAAATACAAATAACATAAAAATTAACGTTCAAAAGCGCTCTGAGTTATATACACGAACAAATGAGGGGACGAAACTCTGAGCATACCTAGTTCGCAAAGCTACCACCGGCTCTAAACGAGGCACAGGATCGGCAGCTTGACGAGGAAGACGACTTCGGAAGGGGAGAAAATCAGGACATTTGGGTATATCGGCCTTTATGTACGTTTTGATGGGGCTTGACCATCCGCTCCCCACCCTCCCCGTACATTGGCAACTGGGCTTACATCGCCCATGAGTCAAGTTTTTGTTAGGTGACTGGTATCAAATTGAAATTTGTAAACTTGTAGGTATATCGGTCTAGATATGCATTATGATGGGGCCCGACCACCCTCAGAGATCTGTCAAACTTTTTACTTTTACACTCCACGCCTGAGCGCTTGCGCACTTGTTACAAAAATTCATGCATCTGTTTCCAATTTAGTTTTCCTGAGGTAACCTACAACAGTGACAGAATGATGAAAAAATAATACGTTTTTTAAAATAACTTTATTCACACATCGTTTTGAATTATTGGCAATTTCTCCTTCATCATTTCGAATCGTGAATTCAATCACTTTTTTTTTTATCGAATCACACTAAATCGAATCGTTCTACTGGACAACTGAATCGTAGGCTGATCTTAATCGACTCGTCGATCAAAGCGGACAGCTGAATCTTGAGTTGTACTATTCGAAAGCAGGCTGAATTGGACAACCCTGTTCCACACACATTTATTCATATTTCCACACATCTGGAAGAGGTAAGGACAAATTTTGCCAATCGTCCTACTAATGTACCTCTTCCTATCCCCCAAAGATGAATGATGAGCCAGCATACCAATATGTCAAGTGGAGTAGACGAATTGAAAAGTCGCAGCTTCTACACCTGGGCAAAAATGTTCGGGATTATTTTTATTATAATGCTCTGTTCTCTAGATTCATGTGAATACATATGCAGCATGGCAGGTTTAGAGACATTAGGACATGGAGATATAGCAATTACAGCATTATCACAGGCTTAAAGTCTGTATCGTAACCTGGACATACTAGTCCTTAAACCAGTCTTCATCTCCTTCTTGACACATACCTACTATCTTGCTACTATGTCCTGGATCAATTTCATAGACACCAATCAAGACTTATGAACTCGAGCTAGTGGGGAACGCAATTAAGCCAGGCCTCACCTTCCAGATTGCCATACGTCCGTGGCTTCTGCATAGTCAAGCCAACCCTTCCAGATTTTCATGATAATAATGACAGCTAAATTTTGTGTTTTTCAACAATTGCTTAGATGCACCCTTTACATTTCAAATATCTCTTGCATCTCTGTCACAACTGTCAATCAATTTCCCTTTTCTTTCTCCACTTGCATATTTGTAGTCTCTCTCGAACGGGTTCCCTTTATGGTCCAAAACCCCGGACTTCCAAACGTGTTTGACCTGGCTTTACTTCCCGATCCGTCTCGACGAAAGGCTGTCTGGAATCCGGAAGAAAAATCGGGAAGGCGAAGCCTCGCTTTTACCATAAATCAAGTAGAGGAGAGCGGGTGCGACTAGATCCTTACAGTTTCACATACTTCGTATCATTAATATCTCAAATTGTTGCAAGGTTATCAAATTTAAGTTACTGACCAACTTGTCCTGTTTCCCATGGACCGGTGACGTGGGGAAGATGATGAACGTGTCCAAAAGCTGCGAAACGAACGGAAATGCTGAATTAATTCAGCATTTTATGCAGCATTTCGCTTTCGGACATAAATGTTCGCTTAATTAATGCAGCATTGATTCAGCATAAAATTCATCGACAAATTCAGCAAGAATGCTAAATTTTCATGAAGAAACAAAGGAGTACGGCGATTCTCTCAGTGTTTTCGGCGGCAAACGTAACAAATTCAAAAAGACAACTGACAATTCGGCAAATATACCAAATTTAAGACAACTGGCGATCATGGCCAACGAAGAAAGGAAAGAAAAGAAGATAAGAAGGTTGGATATCAGTAGCTCATCCACTTTGTCAGCCTTATGCAGCTAGTTCTTTTTTCTTCTTCTTCTCCCTGACTTAAATTTTGGTATTCTAGAAGTGTCAGAGAAGAAAAAAAGGTAACAGCTTTCGGACAAAAAAAGAAAAGAAAATGCAGCATTTACAGCACCAAAAAGCTTTCGGACACGTTCGATAGATGAACTACCTGAAATGAATTCTAGACCGTAGAATATGCACGTAAAAGGCAAGTTCCATCGCCCTACTTCTAATTTAAGCTATATGAACTTAAACCACTAGATTATTCAATCTGGGCAAAGATGGAAAGGAAAGAGAGGATAAGGAAGATAAGAAACCCCAAATTCACGGGGTCCGGGAATTCAAGTCCGCGAAACTGGGCCGTCTGGGTCCAGTTGCCTATTGACCGGGAGTACAGGGGAGGCCAATCTGGATCAATTTGCTCACGAACAGGGAGGATGGTTCAAATGGAAACCCCAGAAGCACATAAGATCCTAGGAAAGGAAGTCCGACAAATTGTCAATCACCGGGCAATCTGGGCTACTTCCCCAGTAACTGGGACGGTAGAAGATTTCCAATTCCCTCCCCATCCTTTTCTGTACGCCACTGGCATGTCTGGCACTTTCTTCAACTCCAGGGCTATTTCTATTGCTACAAAATTCTACCTTTAGAAAAATTGCCGGAATAGACAACTACACACTGAGGTTAGCAAGTATACACTTGTAATAAACTTCAACTACTTGAATTCCGGGTCTCGGCAACCGTTTTCAAGCTTCTCGATCACGTAGGCGAGAAAAATGCGCATATGGAATGGATTTGAGGCTAAAGACGTCGAAAATGTATTCGAGAATCCCCGAAATGCATTCGAATCCCTTAAATATCTTCCAGGAATCGGTTTTTGTATTTGAGAATCGACAAGAAGTTTTCGAGATTTTTTTAAGTCTTCGAGAAACTACACAAATTATTTGAGAAAAGATAAAAAGTATTCGAGAATTTCTAAAATATATCTGACTTTTAAACTAAACTTAGGAACTCGAGAATGACGCAAATGTGTTTGAGAATGACAAAAATACATTCAAGAATTTAAAAATTGGAATTCTCGAATACGGTTTTGTCATTCTCAAATACATTTATGTCATTCTCGAATACCTAATTTCAATTTAAATGTCGAATACTTTTAAGACATTCTCGAATACTTTTTATCTTTTCTCAAATACGTTTCATAGTTTCTCAAAGACTTAAAAAGATGTTTACAGATTTTCGAATAGAAACACCGATTCCCCGAATACATTTGGGGGTTTCTCGAATACATTTTCGACGTATTTAGCCTCAAATCCATTAAATATGCACAGGATCGGCAACGGCGATTGTGGTTGGTGAATTTTCCGAGTTGTAGTACATCGGCCCGCCCATAGAAGATGATCAGACAGTTTTCCCTCTTTCGTCTGTTGGTCGATTAGCCCTATGGACGACCGACATTCTGAAAATCGAAAAAGACTTGTTAGTAAATCGGAATCTTCAGTCTGTTTTCTGATCACTTTTCGATGAGGTGACGAGAGAAAAAGTCTTGTCAGTACCAGAAAATATCTTTGTCTTTTCGTTCCTGGTATCGACAAAAGTCGTGTCAGAAAACCGATGATTTGAAATGCTTTGTTGGTAAATATAGATTCCTCATTTCATTCGTGCTGAAAAAAGGCTTTCCAGACGCGGTCAACAGAAAAAGTCTTGTCAAGAATTCGGAAGTATCGACGAACCCTGTTTTCCTTTTCGTTTCTAGTATGTACAATAGCCTTCTCGGAAAATCAAGACGATGATCGAACAAATTCAAGGCAATTCAAAGCGGTTCTGGTGTCTGGGTAGCTCTGCGAGCTTATCCGCGATGATTTCTGGTGACTGCGGTTAAACTCGCTTAGCTTTCCGATGCTGTTCTTGTTTAGAAAGTGACGTTGAAAGTGAATCCAATACTTACGTGTAAATTTGATTCGGAAGGCGAGCACTTTCCCTGTGTTGTCGTGCTCGGTGGATCAAACCGGTGGATTGTACCTTAGCGTCACTTTCTGGCACAACCACCTGCTTTTGGCAAAATATTCGAAGACTTCATTCTACGTTGGCTGTTGGCTGACATCGGCAAAATTCTCGATGACAGGCAGTTCGGCTTCCGACCAAGGTAGGGTTCTGAGACACCTCGAGCTACCTGGTAGCTTCATGAATTGCTTGATAGCAGTTTTCGTTAAGGCTTTTGACTATCTTTGTCACTACTTAATGTAAAAGTTGGTTTGTATAATGAAGAGTATTAAACTAAAAAAAAATTAGTTGTCAGAGAAGCAGAGATAATGGGTGCCAGGAGAATTGTCCTTAGGTAGTGTGTAAAGCTGGAGAATGGCGAGGTATCTGACTTCTTACCGATTACTTGTGGAGCCCCACAAGGTGGCAAACTTGGGCCTTCCTGCTTCACGATTGAGACCAATTCCTTATCATCAAGATCATAGAAAGGCTCAAGTTTGCCGACGACTTAACTCTTCCCATACTGAGGTCGGTAAATGACGTACCTGACAAATGCCCTGTCAGAGAAGCATTTGACACCCTTTGTAACGAGGCTTAAAAACTTAAACTGACAGTCGGTTCAGAAAAAAGGTTCAGTTTTCTGAAACGAAAGACCCCGCCTCCCGACCAGGTCCTATAGGATCCAGCAAAACTGGCAATATCCTTGGACTCCATCTTGACGACAATCTCAGTATGGAAATGGATCGACTAAAACCAGAAATGGAAGAGAACACGAGAAAAGCACGAAGGCATACTAAAACCAGGGAGGTTAAAACTTTTTAAAGTAAAACCTATTCAGGCAAGGAAGGGCATAAAACTAGAAAGCGGCACCGGTCCCTTCCTCTGTTTAATATTCTTTCAGGGGTTGTCAACTTTTCAAATTCAAAGAACACGATCCCTTCCTCATTTTAGTATCCTGACTTGAGTAGAAATTAGGTTAAGTGAGAGGTCGGCAACTAAGATATTTCAAGTCCACCATTTCCTTCCTGGTTTTAGTACTTTCGAAGTACTAAAACGAGGAAGGAAATTATAAATTTTAAATTAGTCTTCTTTGAGGGGTCTTCAACTTTTCAAACTCAAAGTTCACCATCAAAGTTACCAAAATTTTAATTCACCTTTTCATTTCTGGTTCTGTCGGTAGGCGACTTAAGGGAACTAAAATCCTCCGAGTCCAGCGAGGGGTCAGCAGCTAAGATATTTCAAGTCCACACCATTCCCATCCTCGTTTTAGTACCTTGAAAGCACTGAAACGAGGAAGGAAATTTTCATCTTTGAGGGGTCGAACTATCAAAGGCGACTTTTAAGTCAACCATTTCCTTCCTCATTTTAGCACCTTGAAAGTAATAAAACGAGGAAGGACATTGGAAATTTGAAAATATTCTTCTTTGAGGGGTCGGCAACTATCAAAGGTGACTTAAATTCTCGGAGTCCAGCGAGGGGCAACTAAGGTATTTCAATTTCACCATTTCCTTCCTCGTTTTAGTACTAAAACGAGGAAAAAAATTGGAAATTATTCTTCTTTGAGGGGTAGGCAACTATCAAAGGCGACTAAAATCCTTCAAATCTAGCGTGGGGTCGGCAACTAAGATATTTCAATTTCACCATTTGCTTCCTCGTTTTAGTACTAAAACGAGGAAAAAAATTGGAAATTATTCTTCTTTGAGGGGTAGGCCACTATCAAAGGCGACTAAAATCCTTCAAATCCAGCGTGGGGTCGGCAACTAAGATATTACATCATTTCTTCCTCGTGTTAGTACCTTGAAAGTACTAAAATGAGGAAGGAAATGGTGGATTCTCAACTATTAGTTTTTGAGGGGTCAGGGACTATAAAAATTGTAATTCACCTTTCCATTGCTCGTTTTAGTAGCTGGTCACGGATAGTACCTTAAAGGACTAAAACGAGGAAGGAAATGGCGGACTTGAAATGCCTTAGTTGCCGACCCCTCGCTGGACTCTGAGGTTTTTAGTCATCTTTAATAGTTGCCGACCCCTCAAAGGAGAATAATTTAAAATTTTCACCTACCGGCAGAACGAGAAATGAAAAGGTGAATTACAATTTTTATAGTTGCCGACCCCTCACTGAAATTAATGTCTACAAATGTCAGGACACGAGGAAAGGATGGTGAACTTTGATTTGAAAAGTTGCCAACCCCTTAAAGAAGACTAATTTAAAATCTCCAATTTCCTTCCTCGTTTTAGGACTTTGAAAGTACCTCGTTTTAGTATAGTCGCCTACCGTCAGAACGAGAAATGAAAAGGTGAATTACAATTTTGTGTAGTTGCCGGCCCCTCACTGAACTTAATACCTACTCATGTCACGATACGAAAACGAGGAAGGGATGGTGAACTTCGAATTTGAAAAGTTGCTGACCCCTCAAAGAGTTAGAGGAAGGGAACGGTGCGGCTTTCCAATTGTTTGCCCTTCCTGGTTTTAGTATGCCTTCCTGCTTTTCTTGCGTTCCCTTCCCTTCCTGGTTTTAGTCGATCCACTATGGAAACGCACGTATCAAAAATAGTCTTGAAGACCTCAAACCTGCTGAAGATTTTTGCAAATTTAAGAAGGTTCGCAATCCCTAAGGTCGCAGTGCTAACTACGTATGTAACATACATCAGACGTTACTGAATATGCCTGTCCAGTATAGCACCACATGCTGTCACAAGACCAGAGCTCGAGACTGGAGTCTCTGCAGAAACGAGCCGGCAAAACCATACTTAGGCAGATATAAGTGGCATACGAGGACAGCACCAACCAACTCCGAATCTCATCCCTCTCGGAGTGACGCCACCATCTCGCCATGTCATTTGGTAAGAGGTTTCTTAGATCTGAGGTACATCGGGACTTCCTACCGGCCTCCGCTTCAACTCCTAGCGGCAAAACACGTCGGGTCAGGAAATTAAAACGCTGCGACCCACTTCTCCAGAAACCAACGATCAAGCACACTCCAACGCGGTACAGTAGATCATTTGACAACCTGGAAGCAGAAAGCATACAAGACCATGACAACAGTGGATAGAAACCAATGGTGATTATAGGGCGTGTTCCACCCTTCTAACAATAGTTACTATTTCCGTTCCATCCTCACGAAAAGTTATTACGCTGACCGTTCCAACCTTGTCGGAATAGTAATTAATAGTTACTATTTGCTTACCATGCTCGGGAGCGTAGTAAGCGAAGTAACCACGCATCTCTGTAACGTGATTGGTCGGATTCGCCCCTGGCGTGAGATCCTGCTGGAAAATGGAAAAATCGTTCCAGCCTTGACGGCAAAAAGCCAGAATTGTGACGTCATGCGTAGTAACTACGGTAAGTAGGGTGGAACACGCTTATAATGTGTTTCTTTCGTGCTTTTATTTAACGTTTTGACATCCCAGGCTATTTTAACGAATATTGGTAAAAAAAAGAAAAATTCTGATTCTGATACACTGTCAGAAGTTTCATAACAGACAACACAAGGATGCGCGCTTTCAACAGACGACACTTGTGATGTTGTCGCGACAATTATTATGCATGAAACGTTATGCATAACAGGGATTTCCAAGAAGATCCAAAAAACGTCAACAAAAGTATCTGCTGCCTTTTTTTTGTCGTCATGATACCGGAAAATTCAGCAAATTCTTTTTTGGTGGTTTTTCGGCTCCTCTGGCAATCCTTGTTATGCATAACATTTCATGCATAAGGTTTGTCGCAACAACAGACCACATCCCATGTGTTGTCTGTCGAAACCAAGCATCCTAATTCTGTTGTCTGTTATGAAACTTTTGACAGTCTAGATTTTCACTCTTTTTTTTTTAAGTTTGGTTTTTTAAAGTGACTCCATGAGAACGCCAAAGACGCCTTCTTGTACCTGAAGTGCTGCAAAAGGGGGGCGTTCAAGACTGGGTCTACGCATCTCACGCCCGCTATGCAGCGCGGCCGCTTCATCTCAAAGGGGGAGAGGCGTCAGGAGCAGTCTGATTACATTATCCGCTGTTCGACAGCTGTAAACTCTATAAATACGGGTAACAAAAGGAAAACCGAATCTGGGATGCCGCATTATCGACTAACACAGAGCTAATATACACAAACAGAAAAATAAGCAAAAAAAAACACTAAAGGCGTATTCTCGCCGTTCCCCGAGGACTCCACTTGAGGAGTCCCCGCGTTTTTGTTTGTCCCAGGGACTGACTCCCCGTATTCTCGCGAGTCCCCACAGGCGGGGCATGCTCCGATTATCATCACCATCATCAAAAAGAACTCCCTTTCAGATTCGGAGGGGAATCAATTTTTGCTGGTGTTGGTGCAATGTAAAATTAAATGAAAACATTCAGAATAAGCAAAACCTAAAATGACGTGGATTCAGACTAATTTCATCAACTGCATATTTTATTTTCTAACAAAATCCATGTTGGAAGCATTCCCCGTATTCTCGCTGTTTCTGTACGCGGAGTCCGCGTGGAGTGACTCCCTCTATTCTCGTCGTTCCCTTTGATTCCCCGAGGAGTCCTCGAGGAACGGCGAGAATACGCCTTAACACTCAACACGTTCAAGTCGCTGCCTTCCTCGCCTCCACGCCTTTCTCTATAAAGCAACATAACGCAATAATTAATAAAATACCTGGGAGCAGCGGTACACCCCCTCGAAAAAATGTATCCCTCAAATTTACCAAACTTTGGCAACTATTCAGAAAATGGTCCAGCCCATCCCCGACCTCCCCACAAAAGGGGCAATAACCTACCTCCCGAGCCACCATCAACAAAACACTCCCAGTATCTTTTACGCAGTGGTATGCAGTTTGCCCGCGCCTGCAACCAACACTCAAGGACTCTCCACGGTAGGTTCAGTTTCGGATAAAACTCCTCTCCAAAGACTTCTTTAATTTGGAGATAAAAACGCAGGCTACTAGATTTCTCCAGACCAGATGGCCAAACCTGAATCTCCTGGTCCCGAAGGTGCGATATAAGCTTACCGAGGAAATTTTCAGGATTACCTTGGGGACCCTGGCCGTCATTCCATGCCGATGAAAGGCCAGCATTATCCAGCAGGGCTTTAACCTGTTGTGGCCATGCTGTCTTTTTAGTAGAACTCAACAATTCTGTGTATGCCGCCTTCGCCAGGCGGCTATCGGGCAAACGTATTATCTGTAGCGAAAACTTAATCGCTTGTATGGCCCTCATATGGCGCAGATCCGGGAGGCCTAGGTCACCTTTAAGGGCTAAACTACTAAAGGGCAACTCCATGAGATGGTCTACCGAGGGATAAATTTTCGAATAAAAGTTGGTGGAACATTTTTAGGTTTTACTTATAGACCATACCCTGGGCTTTAAGAATCTGTTCCAAGTTTCAAAATTGGAGCATCTTTTCTAATTTTTTCAGCTGTCCAAACCTTAAGCTGATCAGCTTCAAGGATTGTCACATTTTATGGTCATTTTTGAGGCTCTGACAACCCACCTAGGCATAACCCCTAATCCTCTTAACTTACCATACTTAAAGACCCGCTAGCCCTGAACAAAATTGAGTTTATTCGAAGTCGCTATCCTTGACGGATTAGATTTTATCAGTTGCTGCATGGTAATTCATCTAATGTTACTTTTGTAACGAAAAAGTGGCATCTCGTTTGTCTACAACTGAGTTCAAGCAAGTTAAGAAAGTGTAAGAGCGTGAGTAAATAGCAATTTTAGTGGTTACTCCAGTAAAAAAAAAATAAAAAATAATTTCATACGTGAAGTCAATAAAACACGTTACAAACGCAACAAAATTTGCGTTACTGACGTAACAGCAGCCCACTGTTACGTGAGTAACGCTGAAAATGTCAGCAAATATGACAAGGTGTAAATCACCCTGACCAATTTGAAGTGCCCTTAAAGCACAATGGACACTTCTAAAGCTTTACTTTGTATTAAATGCTTCACAAATAAACATTTCCGACTTCCCTTAGGAGGCGCCACGAAAATCGGCCGTTTTCTTGTTATCCCTTGTCTTTACCTCTCCGCCATTTCGGCGATCCAAATCTTAGGAGCTGGGATGTCGTGGCAGGAAATTCAAAAACTCCCAGCAATGCTTGATAGAAAAGGATATATTTGAGATGCAACAAAGTCAAGCCGCGGATGCAGTTTACCTGATTGTTCTAGTGTTTCATCGGAAGTTCCATGGCTTAAAGTGCCTATTAAAAGTTTTTCTTTGTGGAACACTTGATTAGCTTGTTTTATAAAATGTACCAGAATATGCAATAAGCTTATAAAAAAAACATAGCTACAAAAATCATGCAAAAACAAATAACCTATTCAAATCTGAATTATACAAGCTGATTTATGCATAAAATAAAGATCTACTAAGTATTATAAGAAACCTCACTTTTATCTTTGTCCAAGCTAGTAAATTGAGCATGTACTGGCCCAGAAAATTACGCTTTGAAATATCACAGAGAGGAAACTCTTGAAAAAGCTGCTGATCTAGGGGGTAAGCATTGTTCCTAAGTTGCTACAGAGTGGGATTGGTGTAGTTTGATGTGCCCATTGAACTTTAATAAGCAAATATTACAGATCAGTTGATTGGAGGATTGGGGGAGGGATAGGGGCATACCCAGGGGCGTCACCTCTGGGGGTGACCACCCCCCAATGTGTGTCTGCCAGTCAGTAAAATTTAGATGAAGCGCCGCGATTTGTCGTGAAAACAGTCGATTTTTCTTGAAAACAATCAGTTTTTCGCAAAAATAGTCGATTTTTCTCAAAAACTTCTTAAATTCTTAGAATTTCTTAAAATTCTTTGATTTTTCTTAAAAAAGTTGTTTTTCTGCAAAAATTTAGTTGGTAAAAGTGATAAGTGAGTCGGTAAATACCTTGCTAGTTACGCCGCTATGCACATAAGTGATTTTTTTGGCATTCCAGACAAATGAGTTGAAAAATTTTTGGATTGCGAGAAGGAATATCTAGTCTAGAATATCTAGAATATCTAGATATATTCAAACAAATGCATAAAACGGATACGTCAGCTACGATGGTTTGGCAGCTATATTTCGGCCCGTCCTGGCAAGGGTCCTTGTCAGGCTGTCAAACTTCAGGATCAACGTTGGGGAAGGAACAAGCCTACACTCATACCCTGCGTATCCGTTTATGCATTGTTTGAATATATGTTTCCCGGTCAGCTTGGGCTCAAGGAGAGGGAATAGGTCAGAAGGGCAGAACCAACTTAATTCGATTACAGTCGAAAACAGTTGATTCCTCTTGAAAACAATCAGTTTTTCGCAAAAATAGTCGATTTTTCGCAAAAAACTTCTTAAAATTCTTAGAATCCATTAAAATTCTTCGATTTTTCTTAAAAAAGTTGTTTTTCTGCAAACATTTAGTTGGTAAAAGTGATCAGTGAGTCGTTAAATACCTTGCACCTTCGCCCCCCCCCCTCAAACATTTCGGCTAGTTACGCCCCTGGGCACATCAGTGATTTTTTTGGCATTGCAGACAAATGAGTTGAAAAATTTTTGGTTTGCGAGAAGGAATATCTAGAGAGAAGATATATTCAAACAAATGCATAAAACGGATACGTCAGCTACGATGGTTTGGCAGCGATATTTCGGCCCGTCCTGGCAAGGGTCCTTTTCAGGCTGTCAAACTTCAAAATTGCTGGAACACTTTACATAAGAAAGAAGAAGGCTTGACCTTTGACATACAGTAAAAAATTGTCCTCCAAGTTGAGAATAGATGACGCTACAGTCTTACTAAGCGTACCAAACATTACGTAGGTAACGATGGAGTTGCCCTAAACTATTTTGGAGGCTAACTCTTTTAAAATACATAAACTGCAAAGATTCTAGTTGTTTCACCATTGTAGTCCCCCACAACTCGCAACCATAATGGGCAACATGTAGGACTTCAGTTGTGAAGAGGTACTTGTGCATCTTCATATTTTTAATTCCCATGATACTTTTTTATCGAAGTAGAGCACAAGCAGCTGCCTTCCCACGTGAAATCATCGATTTAATTTGCTCAGTCCAATTCCCATTTGCTGCGACCACGAATCCCAAATACTTATAGCTGGAGTTCACTTTTATTGGCTCCCTTTTATAAGTAAATAAATCATCCTGGGTTCCGTAGGGCTCCCTACTTTGGAAGATAACTTCGATTCTAGGTAAGCTTTAGTTAAATTCGTTAAATTTTGTATTCCTTTTCTAGCTTTTAGCTATTCGGATTAAACTTGATTGAAAAAAATAAATAAAAAAATTCAGGAGTGTCTGGAGTTCCTCAGCTGATTTGGCCACTAAAGCTATGTCGTCGACGAACAGCAGGCAAGAAAATAGGGCATTCGCTAGTGATACAACTGGGGCCCATCTCTTTTCCAAAAACTCTACAAAACCATTAATATACAAAGTGAAAAGTTAAGGTGACAACGTACATCCTTGACGGACTCCTCTGAACTCCTCTGACTAGCTTCCGACGGTGGGATCTTTCCAAATTCCGGTCCGAAAGTGTTACCCAATCTGGCACGAGATCGAAGCCGGTGCTACGAAGTGTTATCAAATCTGGTACAATACCAGCAGTAAATGGTCCTATCGGGGGAGCACATATATGAAATCTAATGATATCTAGCCTAAAATCGGTCAACTTTCAAGAAAAGAACCCACCCCACCCCCGACCATAGGGTAAAAAATCTGTTTTGGGGTTTGGAAACACCCCACCCCATCCACACCCCTGGGAAAAAAAAATCACAATTTTAGTTCCAAACCAGCCACCCCACCACCCCCAGACAAAAAAAAAAGATGTCAGATGGTCTAGATTGATGATTTGGATAAGTTTCTGTACAGTATCATGTCGATATTTCGATAATTTCGACGTTCTGAGCAAAAATAGAAGTAAAACAAGCTACCTCATCTCCAGTACGAGAGTGCTACACCAAAAAACTGAATCGAACACGCTCAAACTAAGTCCAAACCGTCGGGATAGAACTTGGTGGGAAGAACAAGCATAACTCTTATACATTATTGACGGAACATGACCGGTTCAGTGGACTGTAGGGAGAGATGAAGGGGTTTCCCGGTAATCTTGAGTTACGGTGCTTCCGTATGGGCTAGGATGATGATACTATATATAATAGGCGGGCGAATTAGGGACGCGACTAGATTAGCTTGGACATAGTCATCTAGGGGACCGGGATATAATCGTGACACGCTTAGACTGGAGTGATCGGAGTGAGCTAGTTGGAATAACAAGCCTTTGCTCTAGATACAGCATTTACACAATCTGGCCAGATCCGGCCACTGTGGGGGAGTTAGGTCGGTCCCAGAATTCCGGTGATCGCGAGTTAAGGTACTTTCAGTTGTGCTACGACGATGAAACTTGACAGACACATTACAGACCCGATAAGACTAACTTGGAAACTGCCACTTCCCTGTTACAACCATTCTGGGGGGATTTGAGGGAGGAAAAAGCTGAAAACTTTCGATATGTATAACTTTCGAATGGGTGATCATACCTGAATGCAACTTGATAATTAGCTAGAGTAAATGCCCCCGACATTCAGTTTGACGCCAGACGGGATCCGGCAATTATGTGGGATCGAGCAGTAGAAATCTAATCACATGCTTAGCCTGTTATGGAGTGCTTGAGACCGGGCATTGTTGGAAGGAAAAACCTAACCTCTAGACAATCATTTAAAGAAATGGATTGGACTGGGCATTATCGGATGGGTTGGGAGGGGAGGAAGGCCCGTTAATTTTGTGGCATTCAAAACTCTGGTACGACTGAGAACTCCAAGACCTCGTAAAGTGTGCTTGTTAACATCAATGTGCTGAAAATAGTTTGACCAAACGATACCTACACTTTCATGGTCCACAAAGGCCCATGATCATTTGTACCTCAAGGGTTTAGGTGAAAATGAATCCTGTCCACCTAAAAGTGTCGATCTTAACCGCACAGTCCTATTTTATACACCTACAGGAAAACTTGCATTGAATGTTGGGGGGAAACTCATACACTGTTCCCGAAGCTTTCCAGTAGATCAGGCTCTCACAGGCTTGAAAGAATTGACATGATACAAATTGAACTAACAGGTCAGACAATAATTGACGAGTTGAAAGGGGATCACCGGAAATCTCGTGGCACGCTTAGAGTTAGGTATCGGGATGAGACTTAGGAAGACGAACCAGCAAGACGAATTAGGAAGAACCGGACCGGATCCGGGCACTGTTGGGAGAGCTGGAAGAATCCCGGAAATCTTGTGAGCTCAATTCTGGAACTTGACAAATGAGACGAGCACACGTCTTGGATGTTCCGTTTAAGTTCTGTATTAGGGACCTGACTAGATTGTATAACGAGATTGTATAGCGAGTTATCCAGTTTGGAGGGTACTTAATAAATCAGGATGGCACCAGTCCCATTGCAAGTTCTGTTCTGGAACAATCGTCAACGAATAGAACAACCTTTGCAAATTCACGCTTTCAGCCCTTGTTTATTATAGTAAAATAGTAGAAGAAAATAGAAAATCCTCGTTGCGTCTTCTGCTGATCTGAACCATATGGAGGGGGAGGGGCGACGGAGGTGAGTCCTATATGTATCTACTAACAGGAGTAGACTGTAAAAAGTTTCTCCGAATAAGGATGCAGTATTTGTTACTGGGTTGATCTTATCTCTATTGGGATAAGATTAATTCGAATTAGGGGTAATGTTATCTCAATAAAGATAAGATTAATTCCAGTAGCAAATACTGCAAGTTTTTTTTTACGGTGTAGACAGATCTCAACCAAACTTGGTGGGGGGCTTTAATTTGTGTTACAGGAAGGAGTTGCCTGATCTGAACCAAACTTGTTGGGGCATCCTAATAGTGCATTTTGAAGAACTGAATCTCATCACCTTAATTTTGTCTGCGAACCGCAACACCACCAAGCAGTGACAGCCAAGACCAAGAATTTCGCACCAGAATTAAGACCAAGATTTTAGCCCTGGTATTGAGACCAAGACCAAGAATCCAGTTCTGGTCTTAAGACCAAGACCAAGAAAGTCTATTTTACTAGATTGAGTGAGGAAGTGCTTTTCTAGCCTGACTACGGGAAATTAATGAAAAGTAAGCTGATTATATTTCTGTCAATAAATGCGCAAATAAAATTTACATAATTTTATGCCAATATCTCTGTTGCATTTTAGATAAACCAATGCTGCCAATAGTTTCTGGGACATCCTAGCTCTATGGGGTCACGCTGATGCGACTTTAAGAATTATCTAGTGAAACAACTGAAGTTTAAGCACCCAAAAAGACAGACTATTCTTAAGACCAAAACCAAGATTCAAGACTACATCTCTGCCATTAAGTGATGTGCTGTCAGAGCTCATGTGGGGGTCAGGGTGTGAACCATCAAAAGGCAGAACTACAGCCCTAGCTTCCCGATGAAAAATTTGTAGCCTGCGTAGTAGTATGGTAGTAGTAAGAAAACGTTGCATGTAATACTATGTAATAGCAAAGAATACAATCATTTAATGTGCCTCAGACTGGTGCAATCTTATGTAGTAGTATCTAGTAGCATCCTGTCTTGCGATAGTAGCATCCGGTCTTGCGAATAGTAGCATATAGTAGTATGCAGTAACACGGTAGCCTTGAAGTAGAAGCTTGTGGTAGCATCGTTAGTACTGCATGCTACTTTTTCGTACTACTTCATAGTACTATTTTGAGATAAATTTCTCATCGGGTTTAACTTCCCAACTCTGGTGTGAGACCTGGCTCAACCTGCTGTTAACACAAATTTGGACCCCCCCCCCCCCCCTACGGTGTTTGTATTATGAAAAGATCATTTATATTCTCTGATGCTATTTTTTTTTCACAAAGAAAAAGGGTCCTTTTTTCGAAAATTGTGGGTCTTCTTCCGTTGCCCGTATTATGGGATTATGTATATCGTTTACAAGGGGTCCCCCTTGGTTCTCCAGATCGGTCCCGTTTTTGTTTTTCCTGGGGTCCTGTTTTCGTTTGTCAGAAGGGTCCGGTGGTAAGGAGTCTTGTATCCCATTTTTGAAGGACCTATCACAGTGGTTCGGAAGACTAAATTGGGCTTGGCTTCATACTTCACACGAAAAAGGGAGAAATAAAATAAAATTAGTAAGTCTTGTGCTGTAGCAATTCCTGGGAAGAGCCTCTCGTACTCGAATATGCAGGAAGATAAAATTTTGTTTTTTGACACAGACATAAGTTGAAAGGTAGTCGCTTAAAGATAGGCTATGCACGGGAAAATTTTCAGAAGCACCGGAAATTTTTTCAGAGCGCATCGGAAACCTACATCTGGAGTCCTTTCAGAAAATGAACTTGTTCCCATGCTGTACGCACAATTAAAAAGCTTCTAGGTTCAATATCGGCTTAAAACCATCTCGACAACTGTTTTCTATATTACCTGTTCAGTATTTATGTGGTGAGCTATCGAAGGATATACTGCTCGTCACAAAAAAAAAAAAAAAATTGACAAACCACCCACCCAATTTACCAAGGTATAAAATCCCAAATTTTGTAACTTTGAAGGGACCCACCCCGGATTAAATCCACACTCTTCGAACCAAACCACACACACCCACCCGGCTAGAAGTCAAAGATTTGAATACCTGTGCCCCCCTGGTTCCCGTACTTCACGACTCGACTCTTGTCCCACACGGCAAAACAGTTCCAAGCAAAGGAGGAAAGAAAAAAAAATTAGCTTGGTAACTCATATCAGAGTTTGAGAGGTATTTCAGAGCGGTAACTCATATCAAAGACTCTTCCCCTGTTTGCTATCTCTTTTAGGAATTCTGAATATTCGCTGACGAAACAACCTGAAACGTATCAGAACCTTTTATTTGAAATACTGCACATTTTTCTTATACCTTCCTCAACGTTAGAAGAACTCAAGCGTTGAGTTAAACTTTTGCTGGTTGCTCGTTGCTCTATGACGCCGTCTATGCCAGGACGGTCATATGTCTGCTCTTGACAATTTTTCCACTTGTCATTAAAGCACACCTCGCACTATTTACTATTTATGTTCCAATATTTAAAACTACTCGAATACCGGATAAAACTAGGCTCTGCTTTGAACAAAGTATACACGGCTTTGGCTGTGTTAAGCCTTTTCACAGGCCCATTTACTTTTATCAAAAAACTCGGCAAAATTCAAATAACCGGTTTAGCTCATCAATCTCATAAGACGCGAATACTCGTCGGGAGCATAATGCGCATGGAAAATGATGAATCGTGGCAAGTGCAAAGATTAGTAAGGTATCGTTAGCTGGGTAAGAATGTAACATATGGTATTGGGGTTTCTGGGCTTAAGAATTTATGAATGCAATTACGGAGGTTGCATTGGCATTATAGACACGACAGGTCCTTTAAGCGAGAAGATTTTTTTATCCGACAATCCTTCTTTTGACATTTTGTTTATTGCTTACGTTGGGTATCTCACTACGCTATAGAAAGCTCAGCGTAACTTTTGTGTTACTTTCTGCATTTTATAAGTAGTCAACTGGAAGACAAAAATGCTCCTCAGCGGGGATTTGAACCCAGTATCCTCTGCTTACGAGGCAGGCACTCTAACCATTTGAGCCACCGAGGGGCTTGTGAACTGAGTTCGCAAACCACTATAATAGTCTGGTAGAAGCCGGCCATAGGAACAGTCATCGTGCCCGAAGACAATCTATCTAACCATTTCACGGATATTAGTATATGCATCATATATGTATACGTATCATTTCTGCACTATTTTCTTTCGTTGGTTCAACACGTAATAAAGTTCATATCATCATCAACTTGGAGCCCTTTTGGCAGTTGTCAATCCCTAACGAAAATGTATTTTTTGGTCTAATTCGATCCAGTGAGTGACTCTTTATTTTTTGTTCCTCGTTTGGGAAACTGACAATCCTTCCGTCGAACGCTTGATTGAGGGCCATCCAGAATTAAGTAGTGGTAAAAAACCCCTAATAGATCACGACCCTCAAGATAGGGAAGCCACGCTGTTTTTGGCAGTCTGGTCGGAAGAAAAAATATTGTTTATTGGTAGATGTGACATTTTTCTTTGGTGTTTGCGTCGGTTCTTACGCTCGGCTTCATTCGCCAGATTTTACGGGAAGGAAAAAATTATTAGGGGAAGAAAAGTCTGTCAGCTAGAACAAGGAGTCGTAGGCTTTGGAGCACGTCGGGCACTCTGAAAACTCATAAGCCGGCAAAGTGTTTTTTCTAGGAAAAGTTGCTGGAAGTTTTACCGGTCAGAATAAAAATAATTACGAATTTCTTAGAATACCAGAAATTGATAAAAGCAACCCCTCTACTTGTTTATCGTTAGGTCGATAAACAAGTAGTAGCTATGTAAAGTTTCAATTTCAAGTAGTAGCTATGTAAAGCCCCCGAGCAAAAGCATTCCTCAGTCCAAGACTGCAAATCAAATTTAATCATGTTAATCAAAACAGTCACATTAATCCGGTCGGGCAGTCTTTCTTTGAAATGTACAGAATATGTATTGTCACTGCAAATATGAACGCAAATACAAATATTTGCACCTCCATTTGTGCCGTTATTTGTTACCGGTGAGTGTCATAAGGATCCAAATTAGTTCAATTAATTCTTAATAGACGATAGCGGCCAACCATATAAACGGACTGAGTTTTGTTCTAGCAATATTTTTTTTTATAGATACCATGCTATCTGATACCACTATATCTGGATCTGGATTTTGTATATTACAATTGTATATTACATATTATATTATAATTGTATATTACAATTTGTATATTACAATTGCTTAGCAAAAACGACAGTCGCCGAATTTGGGCTTTTAGACGTCTATCCCAAAAGAGAAATTAAAAACCACTCACATCACAAAGTGCTAAACTTCTTTCCCACCAATTAGGCAAAATACTAGACTCTTGTGTCGTGACGATGAAAGTGAGGTGACGTTTTTAGATACCATGACCAGTTACTACGGTCAGGACCGTGGTATCTGAGTATCGGATACCACGATAACTACAAAAACGCCCTTTGAGGTGGTATCAGATACCACGGTAAATGCGAAAACAATTTTAACGGTGGTATCTGCAAATCGCAACTACACTCCTACCCTTCTTGACAAGAGTCTTCCCAGACTCTGGCTACACTGTAAAGAGTTTCTCCGAATAAGGATCCAGTATTTGCCACTGGGATTAATCTTATCTCCATTGGGATAAAATCAATCCAAATTAGGGATAATCTTATCTCAATAAAGACAAGATTAATCTCAGTAGCAAATACTCCAGGATTTTTTTTTTACAGTCTAGAAAAGGCTAGAAAATAATGAAGCAACGGGAGCTCGATGTTCCGTGGTATAACGCGCTAACGGATCTGAACTAATTCGAAATGACGAATCGAAATGACGATCGAAATGAATTCGAAATGTCTGAAAATTGCAGACCAGCCTAGGAAATAGCTACACAAGCACTTTCAAGTTGCAAGATGCAATGGAAGATGCAAGTGTGGCCCTTTCGGATACTTTTCTGGTCGCTATCCACTTCTTCCTGGCCTAGCCTTCCCTCTCCTCTGCTTTGTGGACGAAGATTGAAAATTAAGTGTCTTTCTCTGTGTGTTTATGTGTTTTATTTCCATTACTCACTTTTTCAAAACGGCAGGTTATAAATAAATTATTTACTTACTTCTGCAACATTTTATTTTGCAGCATTTACTTTTAAACACACGGAATACCATAGAGAAACTAGAAAATGGGCAAAGACGGCTGAGACTATTTATGATTTTACAAATCAATTAATTCACTGTCTTTCTGTTTATCTTTTTCACTTCAGCCTTCAGTCATTCTGGTGTCAAGCAATCCTCTGCTGATTGTCCTTATCCGGAACGCTTCTGTCTCTGCCTGTGTGGGAGGCTTGGGGGAAGAATTTTACTGTGGATTCGACCCATCCCGATTAAGGATTGTGTGCCTCGATTGTTGGAGACTTCAGGCCATCCATATGAATGAATGAAAGAATGATTTTATTAACCCATCCTAAACACAAAATGTGACAAATGGAGTATAAGAAGGGAAGAAAAAAGAAGGAGAAAAAGAGGAAAAACGAATCACACTAAACCAACAAATAAACAAAGAACTAGCACAACTAGCCTACTTTAGAAATGCCTGGTACAGGCTGTACTGGGGATCCAGGGACTGTAGAAACTTTTCTCTACGGATGTTGATGACATCCGTGGGATCAAGAACAACGTATTTAACAATTAGTGGAGTATTTATATTTTTAAGTATTTTTAAGTATATAATGAAACGTAACCAATATTCAAGATTCAGACTATTATGAAACCATCCGTGAAGTCCGCGAACGTCTTCCTGAGACGTTGTGATGTTCTTTAGTTTTATCAGGGTAATATCATGTTCCACCCTTCTAACAATAGTAACTATTGGTTACTATTTCGGTTCCAACCTCATGAAAAGTTACTACGCTGACCGTTCCAACCTTGTTGAAACAGTAACTACCGGTATTTGACGCTCGGAAGCGCAGTTAGCGTGGTAAGTACGAATCTCTGTGATGTGATGTGCCGGATTAGCCTGTGGCACGATATTTTGCTGAAAATAGAAAAATACGTTTCAGCCTTGAAGCCATAAGCCAGAATTCGTGACGTCATACGGAGTAACTACGGTAAGTAGGGTGGAACACGCTCAATGAGACAAAAATGCTGAGACAAGTGGCTGCTGTTATGGGTTTTCCTTTTCGCTCATTTTGAAGTTTCTTTATTTGTAGGTTCTGAAGTTTAATTAAACGTCGGGAGTCTTTTACCTCAAAATCTTTAGAAACAAGCAGAATGAAAAGAATAACAGAAAATATGTTTATTCAAGTTACAGCCTTCCCCAATCTGGAAAGAAGTAAATTCCGGTACAATAACATAATTGAGATTTAATTATTCAAAATGTCATTCGCATTCAAAATTCTGTAACTGGGTGAGCATCAATTGAAGCAAAATAAAGCTAAATTGATTCCATTATCGGTGAATCGCTGTCTTTCTTGATATGTGCGTATGGAGGAATTCCGAAGCCAAATTGTCGTAATACCTCGCCCAAACACTCTCAGTTATCCGACCGATACCTTACGTCATTCGTACCGTATATCTTTCACCACTACAGATCGACGCCGATGTATATAATTAAAAGAAAGTAAGTAAGTCAGTCTATGTTATTTTCCAAATATATATGTTTAGTATTAGGTGTTCAATGGTATGACGATTCGACACTCACCAATATCTGACATGAAATATTCAGAAATAAAAGGTTGTTCATTTACAAAATAGTACACTAATTAAATTCCAACTTGTGAGACACAAAAGGAATGAGTAACAACAAAAGAGTCTCAAGCATGCTACATTGTTCATAGCCGCCTAGCTTACATTGTTAATAGTCGCCTAGCTTCACTGTACTGACACTTTACGACATAGCCGCATGCGAGCACGCTAAGAGCCGTTTCCAACAACGGTACTCTAAGTTATGCGGCTGGTTCAATTGTGTGACAATAGTCTATGAACGTTTTTGAAAGTGTGATTTGCTTATCAATAATTATCATTTTCAGCAAATCAAAATGCTAATTGGGTAATTTGAACATGTCGAAGCGTCACGACAGAACCTGCTTTCCGTCACGCGGCTATTGATACTTCAGTAGTTATTGCTTATTTATTGGTGTTGAACCTGCCCACAGATGCAATTGTGATTGCTCACATACACATGAGTCGGCACTTCGACCTTTAGTAAGTAGATTAAGCCAGTCGGTATAAGTCGGATATATGAGGGGTCCCAATTTTGGCCACTATGATAGATAAGACAAATTTTTTTTTTGCATGGTGAGTTCGCTGTTTTACTCATTTTTCATTTTTTTCTGCAGACAGAGTAGATATAAGACGAAACGGCAATTAGAGACTGCTACACCAAAATATTATCGTTAAATACCTGAATTATCTTCTTCTTCTTTTTTTACCAGGTCATGAATAGGCGTACGCAATAACTATTAGCGGCGTTGGTTTTCGTCGTGCCTCGTTATCGGTACCAAAAACGTCGGTCATATTAGTGTTTTCTTTGGCCCGCTCTACAAACGTCGGAACGAAGTTGATACGAAAACGTTAGGTAGATAGGTATAGATTTTTATGGCACTTGAGCTTACTCAAGTGCCATATAGCGATTGTAATTTCTGTCCGTCAGTCGGTCTGTCGGTCTGTCGGTCCCGGTTTTGCTAGTTCGGGCACTTCCAGATAAGCTAGGACGATGAAACTTGGCAAGCATATCAGGAACTGGACCAGATTAAATTAGAAATTGTCGCTTCCTCGATCCGACCATCTGGAGGGGAGTGGAGGGAGGGGGAATCCGGAAAAAATAGGAAAAATGAGATATTTTTAGCTTACGAATGGGTGATCGGATCTTAATTTAACTTTATATATGGAAGGACTTCGTGTCTCAGACCCTCCATTTTAAATCCAGACCGGATCCGGTGATACTGGGGGGAGTTGGAGGGGGAAACCGGAAATCTTGGAAAACACTTAAGAGTGGAGGGATCCGGATGAAACTTGGTGGAAAGTACAAGCAAAAGTCCTAGATCGTGACTGATATAACCGGAACGGATCCGCTCACTTTGGGGGAGTTGGGGGGGGGGGGGGGGAGAAGTCCGAATTTGTAGTGATCCCGCGAGTTCCGTGCTTCCTGATGTGCTGGGATGATGGAAATTGACAGGCATGTCTGGGACCCGACCAGCTTAAATAGGAAATCGTCAATTTCCCGATTCGACCATCTGGGGGGGGGGGGGGGTGGAGAGAGGGTGAAGCCAAAATTTGAAGTATTTTTAGCTTGCGAACGGGTGATTGGATCTTGATGAAAATTGATATTTAGGATGAACTCGTGTCTCAGACACCTCACTTTAAATCCGGGCCGGATCCGATGACACTGGGGGGAGTTGGAGGAGGGAATCGGAAATTTTGAGAAACGCTTAAAGTGGAGGGATCGGGATGAAACTTGGTGGGAAAAACAAGCACAGGTCCTAGACACGTCATTGACATAACCGGAACGGATCAGGGCACTGTGGGGGAGTTGGGGTGGGGGTCCGGATTTCTAGCGATCCCGCGAGTTCGGCATACATCCTGATGTCCTAGGGCGATGAAACTTGGCAGGTATGTCAGGAATCCGAACAGATTGACTTGAAAACAGCCGTTTCCCCGACCCGACCATCGTGGGGGGAGTTGGTGGATGGGGAGTCCGGAATCTAGTGGCGTGCATAACTTTTGAACGGGCGATCGGATTTGAATGAAACTTGTCTGGTGAGCTATCGCCTCGGACGTTCAGTGTCACGTCCGGGTCGGCTCCGATACCTGTGGGGATTGGGGGGGGGGGGGGGGGGTGGAAAACTCAAGAAACTGTAAAAGCAGAGGGGTTGGGACGAAACTTTATGGATGGAACAAGCATTAGGCCTAGATGAAATTGACGGAGCCAGATGGTTTCAGGGCTCTGTGGGGGGAGTTGGAGTGGGTTTCCTGGAATTCCGGTAGTCGTGAGTTAGAATAGTTCCAGATGTAAAACGACAACGAAACTTTGCAGGCATATTAGCGACCCGTATTATCTTGACTTAAGAACCTGACACAACATACCCCCGGAAACTTCCGTTCCTAGATCCGAGCATTTTTTGGGGAGCAAGAGAAGAGAAATATGGAAATTGACTTCTATAAATTGCGAACGAGTGGTCTGATTCGAGTGAAACTTAATGGGTGATACGAATCGATGGCCTCGACATGTAAAACATGCGTTCGAACCATATGCGACCACGATTAGGGGAATTGGGGGTGGGGGGACTTTTGACATGCACAAAAACCAAACGGATGGACCGAATGAGATGCAATTCGACATTGCCGAGTTTATGCGACCTAGACTTGTTATTTGGCGTCCGGGCCGGATTCGGCCAAGGTAGGGGGGGTACTGGAAACTTGCAGATAGGCTATGCTCCAATTTCAGTCAAACTTGATGGACAGGAACAGGGAATTAAGAGATTGGGCCCGAACCGGCTTCGACAACGTTGGTGGGAGGGGGGGGGGGTACCGGAACTTTCCGAAAATTCTCAGATTCGAGTGAAACTTGATAGATGGTATAAACGAAGATGATTTAGGTGGTGATTTTTTTTTATTCCGAACCAGATTCGGCCACGGTAGGTGAAAATAGAGTGAGTACCAGAAATCGTGTAGCACGTCTAGGGATCAAACAAATGGATTTATTGGGATGAAAGTTTGAACAGTCATGTGCATTTGCTACAGACAATCGAGACGATGCCGGAACTGCTCAGAAATGAGTGAAACTAAATATCCTATTTCTTCCGAACTGCGTTTTTGGATGGCGGGTGTATTTTGTGACGTTCTCATCTACTTTTCTAAATATTATCAAAATCCGAGTAAACTAGCACCACTTGGCGGTAGTTACCACTATATGCTCCAGTGGAACCCTTTTGAGAGAGTAAAGATCCAATATTCGGTAACTGAGGTCACTTCCAGACCAATCACAGATCCTGGTCTGTTGCAGTTCGGAAACTGGATCACGGAGGAGAACTGGACCTTGGTTTCCGCAGCGAAGGACTTGGATTCCCAAGTTGAGGAATTTCATGGTAAAATTAATGAAAAATTTCTTGAGTGCTTCCCTGAGCGTAAAACAAAATTTTGTTCTAGTGATAAACCGTATGTAAATTCAAAAATAAAGCGACTAATTAAGCGTAAATTACACCTTATTCGAAAAGATCAAAAAGAACAAGCACAAAAATTGGCAAATGAAATTAAGTGGAAAATAAAAGAAGCACAGGCTAATTATTACAAAAATGAGGTGGATCATCTTCTGGAGTCCAAGCCTTCGCAGTTCTTCAGTAAAGTTAAAAGTCTGACTGGAAAAAGTTCTCAACCAGTTGACTTCACAAAGGAGGAGCCACCAGAGAAAACTGCGAATGATTTAAATGCCCATTTCGCTGCAGTTATGCAGTCTTATCCACCTCTTCCACCTGAAGACCCTCCACTAAATTTAACTGCTCCTTCAACTGATAATTTAATGCCTGATGTTTCTTTGTCAAGTGTAACCCGTAAACTTTCTAAGTTAAAAAGAACTTCTGTTGCTCCTTTTGATATTCCAATTGTTCTCGTTAAAGCATTTGCTACAGAATTAGCTTTACCCCTTCAGATAATATACAATAACATAACGCGAACAGGTTATTTTCCAAAGAAATGGAAGAAAGTTTTTTTCACCCCTATTCCAAAGAAAGGAGCACCTAATGATCTGGTGTACGGCCGATCACAGTTACATCAAATTTCAGCAGAATTTACGAAAGTTTTGTTGCCACATGGCTAAAAGAATATCTTTTAAAAGTAACTGATCGAAAGCAGTTTGGTAACATTCCTAAGTGTTCGACAGTCCATTACCTAGTTAATTTGATTGATTTTATTTTAAAACATCTAGATGAACCTGGCAAATGGATAAATTTAATTGCAATTGATTTTAAAAAGGCATTTGACCTTGTTGACCATAAAATTCTTTTGGAAAAAATGGTGGAAAAAAATATACCCGATTTTATCGTCAAAATCATCAAGAGCTTCTTGACAAATAGGGAGCAAATTGTAAAGTATAAAGGCCATTTTTCTACTTCTTCACCAGTTTTTTGTGGAGTTCCACAAGGAACTGTGATCGGTCCGCTGTGCTTCCTCCTCATGATAAATGAAATTGCTGCTGGGCTGGAGGACAGATTGAAATACGTTGACGATCTGTCCCTAGCGGAAGTCGTATCTGAGGATTTCAAAAGTAACGCTGCCGGTTTCATCGACCAGGTTACCTCAGAGGCAACTGAAATGAATATGGTCGTGAATAAAGATAAGTGCTCGGTTACGACCTTTTCTTTTCTTAGAAAAACTCGGCCGTCTTTCGAACCTCCTATCGACTCTGGGCTCATCAGGGATAAAATAACGCTACTAGGTGTAGTGATCTCTTCTGACCTTTCATGGCATGAAAATACAAAGACGTTTGTAAAGAAAGCTAACAGCGCAATTCAAATGCTAAAAACAATGAAAAAGTTTCGGGTTCCTAAGGACAAGCTAAAGCTAATGTTTTGCTCTTTCATCCGACTTTTAGTCGAATATGCTTGTCCGGTTTGGCACTTTGCTCTTACCCAAGACGAAACTGATAAAATAGAGCGAGTTCAGAAGAGATCGCTGCAAATTATCTATGGCGGTTCCCCCCTACCTTACTCTTTTTACCTCAAAGAATTTAAAATTGAATCCCTTTCTTCCCGCCGCGAAAAACTATGCCGCAACTTTGGCTCATCCCTTCTCCAGCATCCCATGTACCGTTCATTCCTTCCCCCACCCTTTGTTCCTGTAAGATCTCGTCCCCCCCGAGAAGTGGCTGAAAAGGTTCCCAAACTGATCCCAATCTACTGTAACACTATGCGCTACAGTAGAAGCTTTGTGCCGAGCTTCGTAAAGCAGTACAATGCTCTTTAGCATTGTTCTGCCTTGTTACCTTTTTTTTTACTTTTAAATTATAGGTTGACAATTTATTTTATCTTATTTATGACTTTATTTATGACTAAAAAAACATCGTATTTGGGCCCTGCCCACGAGAGATATGTTTTGCTTTATTATTAAATAAATTGAAACATTGAACTTTCTTGTACAGCCTACTCGTACAAGTGCCAAATGAGCTCGTAGCTCTTGTTATTTTTAACCAAAACATTGAAAATAAAGTAACATTACGGATATCGTATTGCAGTAAAAAGAAAGTCCTAAGGACTTGTGCTGCAATTTATTAATACTACATGTATCTAATAAATTAATAACTAAACACAACAACTTACAATTATCCACCTAGCCTATGACTGAAATAACAGACAATTAAACGTCAACACTATACACGACAAGAATCCTTAATAGTTACTCCTACTAGTTTCAGCCCCAACCTAACAACTGTGAAAAAAAGAAGAAGAAAAAGACCACACACCCTTCAACACGTATTAATGAAGTGGAAAGTTTTCAGTTTCTTTTTAAAACCGTATAAAGTGGCATACTCCCTGATGCTAGCCGGCAGATTATTCCAAACAGAAGGCCCCAGATTATGAATCATGTATGATGATCTAACTGTTTTTCTAGTCAAACTAATTTAAGCAGCTATAGTAAAGTACAAAAATGTATTTTAGTATGACAGGCCTACTGTTTTAAGCTTAGTTTACAAGTTTAATTTGTTTTGCCGAGAATTTTGAAAATTCGGGCTTAATTACTGAACCGAGATGTTGAAACTGACTTTCCGCGTCCGTTCGTCGTTTCAGGAACGACGAATGAAACGGCGGTTCAACCGAACAAATAAAACAACTTATTCTCGGCAGTCCAACGCCGTTCACGAACGACATTATAATGAAAAAGCTTACAGTACAACGACGGTTTGAACGGCGAACCGAACGACGAAAACGAACGCAGCTAAGATATAATACGTGATCCTTAACAATGAAAAGCTTCAATAAATTCGATTTTTTCTTCCAGTTCGCCATGTATTGCCCCCTTCCCACAAATTAAAAAGAAACAGTTATCTGTTAAAAAGTCTTGCATAGTTGATCCTTCTTCTGTACTAAATACTGCGAGAAAATAAAGACAATTTTAATCACGCACCGATTGGATCCTTTAGTTTACTGATTTCCAATCATTTTGTTGCATTTCTACTAGCTTCTTTTAATTTATTTGGTCTTGCCATAGACCGTTGAAAATTAAGTGAAATTATTTTTCGGCAAAGGCCAGAATGCATCCACATACCCTGTGGGAAACTGTATGATAATCCTGTTGGAGATTATCATCTGTATAAGACTATTAAATGTGATGTACTGTCATCGACTCCCCTTCATCTCTACATCTCCTTGCACAAATGACGCGGTTGTATAATAGTAATAGTAATTGTATTCAAAGCCAAAGGCCATATACAATAAAATACATATAAAACAACACAACAAAATAACTTTACATGAACTAAACTTCGCCAACGCTCTCTCGAAATTTCACCACACGATCAACAAATCTGCAAATTTTACATATAACGCTTGGCGTCGTGCTCTTTAAGATGTCAGGAAGTAACTTAACCTCACATCCCAACAATTCCCTTCTTAACCCAGAAAGCTCTGGACACCGGCACAGAACATGGACCAAATCATCAAGTCCATTATCACATAGAGCCATTAGCCCCACCCCACATCCACTTTAACTTCACACTTTATCTCGTACCCTTCACCTTTAAAGTTTAGTAGAAGCCTACTGTAATCCCTACTTTAGTTCAACAGTCAATCTGTCCTGTGACACTGGAATAACTAACTTCGGGTAAACTACTGTCTGATCAAAGACTGAAGTTTTGAAAACTGTTCTCTTCCTTGACCGCTCCGGTCAAGGAAGCAATGACGCTTATCATGGGAGTTTCATGTCGGTCATGAATAACCATGAACACCGTCAATCTAGTTCAAGAGTGACCACGATATACAATAGTTGCGTTTTTGCTGATACCATGGTATCTGTTACCACGGTAACTGGATCTGAAATTAGTAGTTTTCGCAGTTATCGTGGTGTCTGATACACGGAGTTCTGCAAAAACGACTATTGCCGAAATTCCACTTTTCGAAGTCATCCCAAAAGAACAAGAGCTGAAAACTCATATGGCACTTGCAAGAGTAGGCAAAATGTTGGCGGGAGTTTTTTGTATGGGAGTTTTGTACAGAGTCGAATATTATTTTATTATACACTAGTAAGCAAAAAGTACAGTATTTTTTTTTTTTATCATATACTGCATTTCTAGAACTCCTCTTCTTCGTTGGGCGGCTCAGTGGTCTTCAATATGGTTTCGATAGTTCTATCAAGTAAATTTCTTCTTTAAATTGTTGCTGCATAATTTTCCGTTTTAAAGGAGCTAGAAATGAATCTGTAAGCAAAACCCTTGAGGCAAAAAACGATAGCAGGTTCTTAGGGATCATTGATATATACAGTTCGGTCAAAAGTAGAGCCCTTGTGCCACAAATGATAATGGGTTGAGATGTATCGTTTGATATAAAGTACTTTTCGACCTTGCGGTGAAGATGCGCACTTTAAGGGAGCTAGAACCTTATTTGTAAGCAAAACCCTTGAGGCAAAAATGGTAAGGAGCTCATGGGGATCATGAAAATGCATATTTTGCTTAAAAGTATTTTTGTTAATTGCGGTCATGATTGGTACTTTAAGGAATGGTAGATTTGGAAAGTTGCGAATTCTAAGCCAATCTTGTTGAACTTCTAATATTACAGCCAAGTTTCATCGTCCTAGCACATTTGGAAGTACCTGTACTCGCGATCACCGGGATTCCGGACTCCCCCTTAAACGTTGCCTGAGCCAATCTGGTTCTGTAAATGATTTATCCGGAGCATCTGTTAGTTATTCCCACAAAGTTCCATCACTATCTCTCCAGTCTAAGTCGGTCACATACTCCCCCCCCCCCCAGTTGTCGTCGGATCCGGTCCGGACATGAAAAGATCACCAAAGACATGTCCTCTGTTCAATTACAAAATTTAACTCAAATCCGAACACCCGTTCCAAAGTTACGCAGGACTCACTATTCCGGATTCCTCCTTCTTCTACTCCCCCACGACTATTGGATCGAGTAAATTTTTCTTTACAAGTCAGTTTGATAGGGTCCCTGATACGCCTCCCAAGTCTCGTCATGGAAATCCCCAGAACCGCCATCACCGGAATTCCGAGAAACACCCCTCCACCCAAGTGTCCGGATCCAGTCCAAATGTGTAATCGATTTATCTGGAACAGATGCTGGTTATTCCCAGCAAGTTTCACTCCGATCCCCCCATTCTAACCGTTTCTCGAGATTTCCGGTCTCCCCCCCCCCAACTCCTCCATAGCTGTCGAATCCAGTTCGGACTTCAAATGGAACATCAGAAATATGTCATTTATTCAGGAATTAAGTTTCATTTCAATCCGATCACCCGTTCAAAAGTTATACACCACTCAATTTTCCGGATTCCCCCACCCTCCACTCCCCCAAAACAGTCGGATCGGGAAACTGATTATTTCTAAGTTGGTTTGGTCGGGTCCCTGATGCGCCTGCCAAGTTCCATCATCCTAGCACCCCTCGTCTATATCAAAGGGTGGTTCCCAAAATCACCACGATCTTTTTGGCCACTCTCACAATGCCCACGCTCAGAAGTCCACGATTAAAATGCCCACGGTTCAAAATGCCCACGACTCATAATACCCAGGACTCAAAATGCCCACGACTCAAAATGCCCACGACTGCGAAATACCGGTGCCCCAAAATGCCGACAGTTCGGAGCGGTCACAGGGGAGGTTAATATCGTCCAAAAACACGACCACGAAATGCCGGCGGCCTAAAATGCCGACAGTTATAGATAACTGGCAAAGTTTGAGTTCTATGTTACCACCGAAGACCTGGAATCAACATGATCATGACGGACCTCGGACCACGAACCATGTTGAGGTCTGGCACCGAGTCTTCAACAGACGAATTACAACCCGACGACGTTTATTTCGACTTCTGCGAGAAGCTCAGACCATCCAAGACGAGATGGAATCAGACCTCCTCCGGATCCGTGCTGAAGCCGACTTCAGACGAAGGAACCGAAGAATGGTTAGGAAAGGCCAGCAAATTCAAGCACTCAAGAGAAGTTCCAAGGGGGCTCAGTATCAGTCAGAAGCTTCCTCAAGAAAGCACAGCGCTTTTGTGGCATCTAACCACGATGCAATAGGCTACAAATGTTTCTTGTAAATAATAATAAGTCAGTGTTATATTTATAATTGAGATTATACAAGTTCATCAAACGATTATCGTCATTCTGATACTTGGTCTACTCCTCCCGTCACTCAACCATGCCTAATTACGGACTGAAAACCTCAAATTTATCCAATCGTGGGCATTTTGAGTCGTGGGCATTTTGAGCCGTGGGCATTTTGAGTTGTTGGCATTTTTAGTGGGCATTATGATCGTGGGCATTTTGAGTGTTTGCCATATCAAACCCTAATAAGTTCAACAACATATTTTGCCAACCCCTTCAACCTTCGATTGATCAATTTCTCTCCGAACGAATTCTAGCAAAGAAATGACTCAACCACGAGCAGAACTATAGTAGTGTGATGAAAGAATGTCTCATCCATGCACAGAGCTATACAAGTGCGAAGAAAGGGGTAGGGTTTGACGAAAACTAGAAAAAGCATTTCAAGTTCTCCAGCCCTTCAGCCCCCACCAGTTATCGGATCCGATTCGAATTTGACAATGAACATACAAGACATTTGTTCTTCATACATGTCAAGTCTAATGCACACACGATTATCCGCTATATCAACCCCTACTAAGGTTCAACAACATATTTTGCCAACCCCTTCGACCTTCGATTGATGTAGCTCTCCGAACGAATCCTAGCAAATCATCCACGAGCACGGCTATACTAGTGTGATGAAAGAATGACTTATACATGCGTAGAGCTATACTAGTGCGAAGAAAGGGGTAGTGGTTTGACGAAAACTAGAAAATGTATTTCAAGAGATTTCGGGTGTCCCCCTCCCAGTTTTCGGATCCGATCCGAGTTCGACAATGAACGAGACATTTGTTCTTGATACCTGTCAAGTTTAATGCACGCCCGATTATCCGTTCCCAAATTATGAATGTTACTAATTTCCGGATTCCCCATGTTGCCACTCCCCCACTGATGGTCGGATCGGAGAAGTGATTATTTCCAAGTTAATCCGGTTGGGTCCCTGATATGCATCGTCCTAGGTCATGTGGAAGTGCCCAAACGAGCAAAATGCAGACAGACAGACATTACGATCGCTATATGGCACTTGAGTAAGCTCAAGTGCCATAAAAACAGATATCTTGTTACATCACCAAGTGCTATACTTCTTTTTCACCAATCTGACAAAGTTTGATGAAAGTGAGATGACTTTTCAGATACCACGACTAGTTACCACGGTCAGACCGTAGTATCTGAATATCTGTTACCACGAGAACTGGCCAGATACCACGATAACTGTAAAAAAAGCTTTAGACCGTGGTAACAGATACCGTGGTATCAGCAAAAACGCAACTAATGTATATCTGTAAAAAAAAATCATATCGTTTTGCAAGCGCCCTCGCGGATCTTTTCAGTAAGTAAGTAATATATTTGTAACCCGCCATTTCGAAAAAGCTGAGTAGATGAAAGAAAATAAATAAAACACGTAAAGACACAGAAAAAGAAACTAATTTTCAATCTTTGGCCAGGAAGCAGTGGAAATGGTCGTGCGCTGGTTGGGCTCTCTTGTCAATGGTTTCTTATAGCGACGAAGAAACATGCAAAAGGGTAACACTTGCATCTTGAGTTTTGAACTTGAGCAGGTGCTTTGCATATTTAAAATAATATGATCTCATCTTTTTAATCTCCTTCTTTCGCAGTGACTCTGTTCATTTTTGTTTCTGTTCTTACTTGAATTTGTCTACTACTTTTTTCACAAAGAAAAAGAGTCCTTTTAGCGGAAATTATTCGTCTACTTCCGTTGCCCGTATTTTGGATTTATGTCTATCATTTACAAGGTGTCCTCTTTGATTAGCCAGGTCGGTCCCATTTTTGTTTTTCCGCGGGTCCTGTGTTGTTTGTCAAAAGTGTCCGGTGGTAAGGGGTCTTGGGTCCCGCTTTTGGAGGACCTGTCACAGTGGCTCCGAAAACTAAAATTGGGCGTGTCCTTACACTATGCGCGAAAAAGGTAGAAATAGAATAAAATGACAAAGTCTAGTGCGGTTGCAGTTCCTGGGAAGAACCTCCCGTAGCCTACTCGAGTTTGCCGGAAGATAAAGTTTGTTTTGGGGCGCAGATATAAATGGAAAGGCAGTCGCTTAAACACAAGCACATGAAAATTTTCAAAAGCACTGGAAAAATTTTCACAGCGCATCGGAAATCTAAATCTGCAGTAGTAGTCCTTACAGAAAATGAACTTGTCCCTATACTGTACGCAGAAAAAGCTTCTAGGTTCAATATTGCCTAAACCATCTGTAAGACTGTTTTATGTGGTGAGCTATCGAATGATAAGTTACCCGTCCCAAAAATAAAATAAAACTGACAAACCACCCACCCTAATTATCAAGGTATAAAATCCCAAATTTTTTAACTTTGAAGGGACCCACCCCAGATTCAATCCACAATTTTTGGACCAAACCACCCACCCCCACCCGGCTAGATGTCATAGATTTTAATACCTGTGCCCCCCTGGATTTAAAAGTTTACCACACCACCTTTCACACATCTTTACCGCATGTTACCAGACTTCACCTTCCAGATTCTCAGACGTCCGGGGCTTCCGCATAGTCAAGCCAACCCTTCTAGATTTCTATGATAATGATGACAGCTACATTTCCTATTCTTCAACATTTCCTAGAGGTCCCCTTTACATTTCAAATATCTCGTGCATCCCAATGACAACTGTCAATCACTTTCCCTTTTCTTCCTTCATTTGCATATGTGTTGTGTCTCTCGAACGGATTGCCTCTATAGCACCTTCCAGACATCCGGAATCTGGGGTGTCCAACACCCCGGAATCCCAGACGTTTGTGGCCGGGCTTGACTTTCAAGATCCGTCTCAACAAAAACGGCTGTCTGGAATCCGGAAGAAAATCTGGAAGGTGATAAGCCGATAGATCTGTTGGTTTGGTTCGCCACTTCAGGAGTTCTGCTCACCAGGTGACTCATTGTGTCGGAGAAACTGCAAAGCGAACAGAGACATCTAGTGTGTTCTTTGTAAATCAAAGCTGACATTCGGAGAAGCTAGCAAGCGCTGTGTCCTAAAAGCCTCTTGTCCAGTCAGACTTCGTTATCGCAATGGTGTTGATGTTGTACAGCAGGTGGAAGGACCAAGCAAACGAAATAATTTTTTTTAAGAATTAGTTGTATGGAGTTGTAAGTTTTAGTAGCATGTAACACTAACTGATACCACTGCATGCTACTATTAGCAAGACTGGATGTGACTATAGCAAGACAGGATGCTACTGGAAAATACTACTTAAAATTTGCCAGTCTGAGAGTATTATGTATTATTATAGATCAATCCATGCAACTTTTTCGTAAAACTATCATACAACTACACAGGCTACAAATTTGTCATCCGGATTGTGGCAACTTGCCGAATTAGAAGCTTGTCTGACAGGAATTCGCCGAAAACTTACTGTCCAGTGATAGACTTATAAGCTGAAGTCAAGTAACGTGTAGCCGAAGAACCTACGCTGTCTTCAAGTGCTCCATTTTCTCAAACGGCTTTCTAAGAATGGCTCCCCTTTCACGATTGTCTTGTCAGTGCATACGGGTCTGTGCAGCAGCCCATCAGCAGTTGAGGGGTTCCTCCCTCCCAAAACGACATACACCAAGTGGCGCGTGCCGAGCCGGTGCCGTGCCGATGACAGGTTTTTTTTTTTTCAAATTAAAGATTGCGATAAACTATGACTTCTGAGGTACATGTTAACACATTTAATCAGATATTGGCCAAGAATGTAGCAAGTCTGCAATCTTCATGAGCTTGGGTTGAATAAAAGAGCTAGAAGCTCATATGGTACTTGCAAGGCCGGGTCAGAGGATGAAATTTAGGAATTGTAAAAAGTATTTTATTTTTGCACTTTAATTGCACTAGAAATTCATCTGAAAGCAAAACCCTTAAGTCAAAAATGATGATGGGCTCATGGGGATCCAAAAAATTTATATTTTGCTCAAATTTGTTTGGACTTTAAGGAATTCATTTGTAAGCAAGACCCTTGAAGCAAAACTATCATCTTGCTATCATGGCCCTTGGGCATCATGAATTTGTATCGTTTGGTCAAAGTATTTTTTTCACTTTTTGAGATCCCAAAACGTAAGTGAAGGGATACCTATGACATCGCAAAAGTGGTCCGTCTGTCCGTCCGTCAGTGAGCATTATAACTCTCGAAGGAAATGAGATAGGTTGATGAAACTTGGTCTGAAAAATCTTTGGGTCAAGTCTAAGGTCAAGTACGTAGATGGGCTCTGTAGCCATATAATTAGGTGCGGGGGAAGGGGTTCAAATTAAAAATATTCTTAAACTATTATTTAAACATATTTTTTTAACAGCTAAGAAGATAGTCGATTCTGGGGCAAGAAGACATGCTGAACACGATGATGGTAACCATTTTCTCGCCGGACAAGTAGTTCGTCCGGAATCCGGCAAAAACTGGAAACTTGTTAAAAGGAAAAGTTTTATTTGTAGTTGATTAAATATCCGATTCAGGGGTAAAAAGAGATGCTGAATCAGTATATGAACATAAGTTTTTACCCGGACATATAGTTCGCCCGGAATCCGGCTGGAACCCTAAAATTTACCGGAGATACCGGAAAATTGGAAGAAGTAAGGCAGGAAGTTTTTGTCAAAATAGATGTGACTTATAGGGGTAAACACACATGCTGAATCTATATCTGAACTTGGTTTTCTCAGATGATTAGCCATTTGTCATTAATCTGTTTCTGAATTTTAATGTTAAAATGTTCAAGAAGTCTGGCGAAGACCGGATCGCAGGCGTAGACAAGGCCCAATTGTCTGAATCAAATCTTGAACTTTGGGGATCACATCGAAACCTTTGGTCTTGTTCGTTAAGATGTGTACTTTAAAGGACCTGTCTTACCTTTAATACTAATGCAACCTACTTCCATAATCACTCCATATATTTCTAAACCCGGAGACCCCCGTTTTGTACGGTACATTCTAACCCCTCTAACAACAAGACCAAAGGTGTCAATGGGATCCCAAAAATCTAATATTTGATTCAGACAATCGGGTCTTGTCTTCGCCAGATCCAGTCTTGGACAGGCTAACATCAGAGAAAACCAAGTTCAGATATACCTCTATAAGCCATATCTATTTTGACGATACTGACCGAGACTTCCTGCCGATTTCCGACCGAACTACTAGTCTAGCAAAAAAAAAAAATCAGAAACAAAACCATCGTATGTCCTTATCCCTATAAAGAACATTTAATCAACTTTGAATAAAAGTTTGACTTTAAAAAAATCTGGTTACAACCGGATTCCGGAATAATTATATGTCCGGGTAAAAAACCATTGTCATATACCGACTCAGCCTCTCTTCTTACCCCTTAATTTGTTATCTAATCGAACTTTTGCTTTTAACAAATTTTCCGGTTTTGGCGGATTCCGGGCGAACTAGTTGTCCCGCTAGAAAATGATTTTCACCATCGTGTTCGGCATGTCTTTTTACCCATCAATCGAACTTTTAATCAACTTGAAATTAAATTTTTACTTTTAACCAACGTTTTCGCCGGATTTCGAACTAACTACATGTTCGGCGAGAAAATTTTTTTCACCATCGTGTTCAGCATGTCTTCTTACCCCTAAATCGACCATTTAAACAACTTCAAATAAAACTTTTACTTTTAACCAATTTTCCGGTTTTCGCCGGATTCCGGACGAACTACTTGTCCGGCGTAAAAATGGTTTTCACTATCGTGCTCAGCATGTCTTTTATCCTATAATCGACTATCACATTAGCTGTTTAAAAATATTTTGTTGGTTCCTTAATTTGAACCCCCTCCCCGACCTCTAAATATGGAGCTACATAGCCCATCTGCGAATTTAACCTTACCCTTGACCTAAGGAATCCTCACACCAAGTTTCATCAAAATATCTCATTGCCTTCGAGAGTTATCGTGCTTACAGACGGACGGACGGACAGACGGACATTTTTTCGATGTCATAGGTATCCCTCCACTTACGTTTTGGGATCCCAAAAACCCGCTGATTTTCTCACTTGCCGTGTATCAGGAAAACCGATTATGTAAATTGTTTCCCAGTTTTCGCTACAATTCAATGGGTCTCGGAAAAGGCTTAAAACAGCCAAAACCGTAGGTTATTTATTGAAAGCACTGCATAGTTTTAAAGTATTCAAATACTTTAAAATACTCTTAGTTGAAGAGTAAATGATGCGGGGATTAAGGGCGCTGGAAATTCATTTTAAAGCAAAACCCGTGTTTAACAAATGGTCATAGGCTCATCGGGATCATTGAAACGACTATTTTGCTCAAAAGTATTTTCTGTACTTAGTTTGGTTGGCTCTATAAAATGAGAATTTATAAACCAATGTTGCCAATCCTTACTTACCTACTTTGTCTAATTGGTAGATATATTCAGCCACAGCAAGTGCATGAAAATGGCAAAGTTCAAAGCCTACAGACGTTCAGATAAGCATACCTCTATTGCACTCCAGATGGTCTGGCGGGGAAACTGACTTTTTCCAAGTTAAATGCCTGCCAAGTTTCACTCTTAGCACATCCTACACATATGAAAAGAAGTTTGATCGCCACTGAATTATTCCTTCACCAGAAGCAAAATATAATGACTCTAATGTTGGCGATATTCTATATAGATAACAATTATATATCAGACCAAATATTGATATCGAAACGTAAATATCGATATCAAAAACGATATTTGCTCATTCGTAATGATTGTAAATACTCCAAACTAACCGACACTTATATATCCGAAATTGGAGCAATATGTTTTCCGTAATTCATTTCTTATTTATTCGGAGTTAGAGATGATCCGAGATGCTATTTAACGAAAATTTTCTTCTTAGATTTTAGCGAAACGAGATGTATCCTATAGCGAAACATGGTAAACAAATATCAATATATCGAATATTGAAATTGAAAATATCGGTATATCGATTATCGAATACGAAAGTGAAAATATTGATATATCGATCATGGAATATCGAAAGTGGAAATATCAATATATCGATCATTGAATATCGAAAGTGAAAATATCGATATATCGAAACATCCAAATATCGACCAACACTAGCAGAGAAACATGGAGCGTGTTCCACCCTTCTAACAATAGCTACTATTAGTTACTATTTCCGTTCCATCCTCACGAAAAGTTACTACGCTGACCGTTCCAACCTTGTCGGAATAGTAACTAATAGTTACTATTTGCACCACAATCGGGAGCGTAGTAAGCGTAGTAACTACGCATCTCTGTAACGTGATTGGTCGGATTCACCCCTGGCGTGAGATCCTGCTGGAAAATAGAAAAATCGTTCCAGCCTTGACGGCAAAAAGCCAGAATTCGTGACGTCATGCGTAGTAACTACGGTAAGTAGGGTGGAACACGCTCGTGGTTGGTTACTTGCAGTTGACGCTTTTGGTCAACAGCATGGTCCTCATATCTGGTTCTGCTTCTTCTTTGGCAGCATGTTTCGACAATTCTTTCGTTCAAGCACCTTCGTTAATGGGCGCTAGATGGCGAACAGTAATCTGCAGAAAATTTGTCTGTGGCCGGCGGTACCGTGCCGGTGCTGCGCCGAGGTATACACCGGTGCCGCGCCGAGGTATACACCGGTGCCGCGCCGAGGTATACACCGGTGCCGCGCCGAGGTATACACCGGTGGCGGAGATAGAGCAAACCCTCGGCAGCAGTTACAGTGCGACCCTTAAGTGATTACCTGCATCCCCCCCCCCGCTCCCCGCATAAGACACAAGAGAGGGAACTATCTTTCCAACCCACCGCGCCGAACCCTCAACCTTGAGGAAAGGCCACACTCCCTCACCAAAAGCTTACCTTGAATTCACCTTCAATCGCATTTGCTAGCGACAAAGCTATGAAGCCTGTTGACCTCATCTGTGTTTATGTTCTGGAAGTTGACACTGGTTCCCTGTAGTTTGTTTTCCAGGGTACGTCTTTCCAGTCATTGTCTACCCTTCTCTTGAAGGAATCTGTTATTTCAACCATCAGTGTCTCTTCGCTAAGGGAGTTCAGCAGGGGGACCACCAGGTTTGCAAAGACATTACAATAAAGGACAATAGTTGGGTTTTTGAAGATACCATGGTATATAGATACATAAATAAATCGCCAAAAACTGATCAGGGCTCACGCCAAATTTGTTCGGTATAGTCATGGATATAAATTAACACACACATAATAGGACTACGCATATACGGCTACAACGGTCATAAATAACATGATAAATTTAAACTAGCAGCTCAGCTTATGCTTCGTTGTACAAATTTAAAAATGAAGGGACAAAACTCTTTGCAAACCTCTTTTGGGCACATTTAATTGGCTGCAACTTTTCAACCGTTTAAGCTACCTTACGAGGGAGCCTTTTTGACAGCTTTTCAGAAGGGAAAATATTTTTGTGAATCGGGTGATTCAGCAATTTCACACCAAACTCCATGCAGAGTGTCAACCTCATTCATGTAAGGACGTGATTTCGAATTTACGTAGTAACTCTTCATAGGACCTCTCGGCCACCTTTGACGCTATGATTAGAGCTCCTTTTTTAATCTTCTCAATTCTGGCGGTCTGTTCGATGGTATCTGCTACCACGGTAACTAGATCTGCAATTAGTCGTTTTTGCAGTAGCCGTGGCATCTGAGATACGGTTGCTCTGAAAAACGAGAATTGCCGAAATTGCGCTTTTCGAAGTCATCCCAAATGAAAAACTGATATTCAGTCACATCGCTAAGTGCTGAACTTCTTTCCCACCAATTTGACAAAAACTGATGAAAGTGAGATGATTTGTTCAAGTACCACGCTCGGTTACCACGGTCTGATCGTGGTATCTGAATGTCAGATCGTGGTATCTGAATGTCAGATCGTGGTATATCAGATACCTCGATAACTGTAAAAACGTCTTTTGATCGTGGTATCAGATACCACAATAACTGAAAAGCGACTTTAGACCGTGGTAACAGATACCATGGTATCTGCAAAAACGCAACGAATATCTCTCTTTTGCGAAGAGCTAGAATGCGTCTATACACTTGCCAGTCGAGTCCGTTCCCCCTTTCTGTATTCAGTGTTACCAGCTCTAAATCTGGAAGACATGAGCGGGAGTAACTTATCCTTGGATCCCAGCTTTTGGGCCACTGAGCTTAGGATCCCCTCCATTCATAAGTTCAGGATATCCCAGTTAGGTTGACGACATGAAGAAGGAATTTATGCAGAAAGGTCAATGTAATTAGTAAGTTTAAAGCAATTTTTTTTTTGTTTACTTCGCTTGGCGTTCTGTTCAACAGGGAGCAATAGACAAGCCCTCCGCCCAAAAAAGTACCTGTCTAGGAAGTCCCCACAGGGCACAAGCACAGAAGAAAAGACGTCCTAAGTCAAATTGGCTTTCGAAAATTATGCCCTTCACAATCCGACCAGTCTCAGAAACGGTTGGTAAAATAGTAAAAAGCAGGCACATTTCTGCAAAAAGCTAACTTTCGCATGCAAACCATTGAAGGTTTGCCTAAGGCCGATCATGTAATATACTTTGCCCTCTCCTGGAAATACAATGCTTGGTTGGGGGCAAATTATACGTCGCTTCCCGTGCTTTCCACTAGCTTTCTCCAAGTACACAATTGAAGGTTAGTGGCCGACATTTCTGAGATAAATTTATACTGATGTTGTCTTGGAAAAGCCAACAGGCCATAGAGCAGCAATAGATACACTCAAAAGAAGAAAAACAAATCACATCCTCAGTACAGCAAACATGTTTATCGATGCTTCGTTGCTATCCGGATGATCGTCATACATATTTAATTACTCCAAAACTTTATTTACCATTAACTTCATTGTTATGATCTGACGATTTAAAGACAATGTAAGTGGCGTATCTCGAGTGCATCTGCACAGAAAGAGGTGGACAAGCCATCAGCGCAGCTTGTCTAATACCGTTGTTTGTACCGTGGTCGTACGTATCTTGTCAAAACTTACCTGACGGTGAAATTGGTCGAACGGGAAATCCTCTGAAACGAATTTTATGAAAGGCTTCTCTCTTGAAAACTCGTCAATTGACAGGCGAAACATGCTCCTTAGGCCTACCTTCCTTCAACACGCACTAAACAAGAAATCTATCCTTTCTTTTAGCTTCGCTAAATGATCAAAAACATGCTAATTTTCATTCTAAAATTTCTCTAATCCATCACAACCTCACTGAGGCTGTAGCTGATGGTTGAGTAATTACGCATATGTTTTATTTTTTTTTTTAATTTTGTTTGATTTTGCCTGTTGATCGGCCTTGTTACGGCCTTGTTATGTCATAGTTGTCGTTTTATATTTTTGGCCAGTTATGTATGTGTTTACTATGTTTTTTACTCTCCGATTTCTAGAGGAAATAAATTATTTGATTCGACTTGATTCACTTCCTTTTCTTCCACTATTTTTATTTTAAATTTTTCTTTCTCTTACACAACATCCAACAACAGTACCATGATTATCAGTCCGAGTCGGTCACAGAACTGGCCAGTTTACTCACGTCCCTGTCGCAAAGAACTTTATTATTTTCTACCACTGAAAGATCAGACAAAACAAGTCGCATCTTATTGGTCGACTTTTGCATCTTCGAGTCAGAACCTGGCTTTTTAATGGTTAGTGCTGCCAATTATAACATTCATCCGTTTGCGGTGGGCAGGATACACTACTCAAAATGACTAAGTCCAAAACACGCCAACGATCCTCAGGAAGAAGGAGTAAGAGTGTCCGTACGACTCAAACTCAATGACTCAAATCCTGTGTCAATCAATCACTACGATCTGTGGGACCAGCTGTGACACCACTTCTGCCTTTCTTCTGCTAGCTATCCAGAGAGGCCGGAGATTTTGCATCGGCAAGGAGAGATAGTCATCAAGAGTATTGTAAGTCCGTCGTAACCGTACTCGCCCTGACCCGGCGTGCCGTACTGAAAACCACCGAAATTGCCGCTAACGACGCGTTTCAATCGCTTCCTACAACTTACGATTGCCAGTAGAGGACCCACTTAACTCTTCGTGCCGATAAAGAATCGCCGTGTGACTAGCAAATAGCCGGAAACGCCAACACAGATGTCCCCAAAAACGCTGTTGATTGGTGGACATGGGATTTGAACTATCGTTCGATTGAAATTTCTCGTTCTTTCCGAGGCTCACTGGCGTCTTTTGGACTAAGTAATATTGGACTTTATACTATAAATCTCTGATGTATCTTCCAAAACCCTTTCGTAATCGTAAACTGATTTCGAACTTTATTGTTCAGGATAGTATCAATAAACTCCTTCGTTCGGTCTTTTAACCCTCCATAAACATCCTGCCCTGTCAGCCCATGAATTTTTTAGCCAGTTCCTTAATCCTGAACCCGTGTAATGTTATTTATTTATTATTAAAGCCAACAAAGGGCCATTCATCAGCATTCATTCTCGCACTTAACTAACAAAATTGACATTCAATATCACATACAATAAGATTAATCCTTTTTACCCTTCTACTATTAACCAAATTACCTCCAATCTAAACTTCCAGTATACACATAAAATATTCACATGCTTTTCACTATGTAAAAATCAAAGTCTATTTAGAGAGTTTTTAAAATATATGAAAAGAATGTAGTCATGTTTATTTACATGGTTTTGTTTACTGTTTTAATACGTGTATTTTACTTTGTTTGTTTTACTCATACTCCGCTGTTATCCAAAAAGCTGGTCACAAATAAATAAATAAAAAATAAATGAAAAATCTAGAGTATCCCTCTATAGTATGTTAACAAATTATCGAAGAAGCTAATATTTCGTTCGGAGTTATAACATTTCGCTTGACACTTTTATTTTGCAGTCAGTAGACTATTTGTTTCTGTATCTGAAATATTCACAATGATATTTTTCAGAATGTGACACAAGATGTCGTTACACCAACCTCGTTATGTGTCCCCCGGACCATTAGAGAACTCATCCACTTTGGAGGACTACATAGAAGGAGGCGCCATTAACTTGACCACAGAAGAAGAAGAAGAATGGCATTCAGTATTTACAGTCTCAATCAAAGCTATAGTGATGGTCTGCATAATTCTAACGAGCATACTTGGAAATTTATTAGTAATAATTAGCGTGATTCTGTTCAGGAAGCTGCGATCTATCACCAATTTGTTGCTGGTGTCGTTAGCTCTGGCCGATTGCTTAGTGGCACTGCTTGCCATGGTATTTAATGCTAGCGTGGTGATCTTCAACCGATGGCTTTTCGGGTACAGAATGTGTGATCTGTGGAACAGCTTTGATGTCTACTTCTCGACGTCCTCTATTCTTCACCTGTGCTGTATTAGTGTGGATAGATACTACGCCATAAGCGAACCTCTAAGGTATCCACAGAAAATAACGCAAAAGACAATAGCACTAATGTTGCTCAACTGCTGGCTATGGCCGGCATTTATAAGTTTTCTTCCCATATTTATGGGATGGTATACAACAGCAGAACACTTAAAGTTCCGCAGTCAAAATCCAGATTCATGTGACTTCAAGGTGAACCAAGTCTACGCAATCATAAGCTCAAGTATGAGCTTCTGGATTCCTTGCTCAATCATGTTATTTACATACTTGAAAATTTTTAGGATGGCAAATCGCCAAGAAAGGATACTGTCGAAAAATGCGGATAGTGCTATTATACTGCAAAGACGTTATAGTGACAACCGGCTCGATCACAACATCAACCCTAACGTTTTTAGTGAATACTCTGGAGCGGACTTGAACTCATATGATTTTCAGCTCACTCCGATCAAGGACAAGCGTATTATGAAGCTTAAACGGGAACATAAAGCCGCTAAGACGTTGGGGATAATTATGGGTGCTTTCATTTTATGCTGGTTCCCCTTTTTTACTTGGTACATAATCATGTCACTATGTGGTGGTTCTTGTCACAGTCCAGATATTGTTACTGAGCTCCTCTTCTGGATTGGTTATTTCAACTCGACGCTTAATCCTATCATTTATGCTTACTTTCATCGAGATTTTAGGGAGGCGTTTCGAAAAATTCTCCTCTTCACGTTTTGCTTTCGCCAAAGCTCTCCCTTGACTCAGGAGATAGTAAGGATTAATTTTACCCAAGGAGCTGGCTATCCCCGTCATAGAAGTATGAGTGGGGAGACTAACAGGATAGAGATAAATACGGAGCTGGGTAATTTAAGCAGTGGCTGCGTCGCGCAAGTATAGATAGATAGATAGATAATGCATAAAAGCCAGCAAGGGCCATCGCACAAAAAAAAAAAATATATGTAAAAACAAGAACACTATACCAATATTTAAATTTACAGGGATATACAATTTTCCCTGTCTGCCAACCCTATGCGGAGGAACCTTCCAAACAGTTGAATAGACTGGAAACTTTTCTCTTTCACTTTCTCAGTTATCCACTCACTCCCACACGCTCTCATTCCAAACAACTCTCTCCCATTCAATTCCACACACTCAAAAAGAGCCTTTTAGCTCTCTTTGAAATAATAAAAAGGCCTACTGTTACAAATCGTACACAAGGAAGCTAACCCCACCATAGAAGTATGAGCGGGGAAACTAATATGATAGAGATAAATATGGAGCTCGGTAATTTAAATAGCGGCGTCATGGCGTAGGTATAAACCTCTAAGCTCTTTTTGAAATAATAACAAGGCTTACTAATGAGCGGGGAAGCCAATAGGATAGGGATAAATACGAAGCTTGGTAATTTAAGTAGCGGCGTCGTGGCGTAGGTGTAAATCCCTAAGCTCTTTTTGAAAACATAACAATGATTCTTATCCAAATTGTACACAAGGGAGCTATCCCCACCATAGACGTACATTAATAACATGGAGGTATTTAATCAGAGCCCTGTAGTCTAAGTTTGAGCATGTAAGCAAGTATAATGGAGATAAATACGGAGTTAGCTGGTAGGAGTAACGGTTACGAAAGGTCCATCCACCCATCAAGTTATTTTCAAGATGAATTTTACGCCATAAGGGACATAGGAGTATAAGTGAGGTAAAAGCTTGATAGAGCTCAATACTCAACTGTGAAATTTAACGAATGCCTTCTTCCTCTGTTTCAAAGCAAAGCGGGCACTGACACTTACTATTTGTCCCACTTCCTCCGACCATATACAGGAAAATCGGTGTTGCCACTTGCCTCTGACGGATCCTGTGACATTTGGACGCAAGTACAGTAATCGACAAATAAATCGGTACCCACACATACTGTACTTTCATAACTGAAATAAAAGTACGTCAATCTACACCGAAACTATGTAAAAAAAAGGCAACGATAATTTTTCACAGCTGTGAAGCTGGGAGAATTCGAAAACCTGTGACAAATCGCAGAATTCTGTGACAAGTGGCGACACTGCGCTAAAGACGGCAAAAACAGTTTTAACAGCAAGTTGGCGGCACAAGTGTAGTTTTTGTTAAAATCCTCCATTTCCAAAATGGAAAGCTGGAACTCGTGGTGGTTGAGGAAATGTTAATAAGAGTCTTTGAAGCGGTTCCATGGAACCGCGGTTCCATGGGGGTTCTTGTAAGCGCGGTAGACAAACGCTGGCGTAGCTGGACTCATTGCGGTCTGGTTAATATGAAAGTTGGTTTCTGTTTTGTTGGAAAGAATTTAACCTTCTGCAGAGCTGTGGTAAGAGCGGGATATCTATTGTTCAGAGATAAAGCGGAACTCGAAAAAAAAAGGAAGATAAATATTTGCTTAGATATCGAAAAAGATCAGTTGTCTTGCAGATGGGCTTTTCCAGAATGATTCGGAATTCCTGGAACTCAGTGGTATCTCAATGGAACTCTACTGACGAGAAAGTTTGGCTAACGGTGAGCTGGTGGATTTTGGGGGCAAGGGTTAGAAAACTGCATTTGCGTTGACTTTCCTAGGCATTAATTGTACTGATATCAGCGAATGAAGATGAAAAGCAGTCTAAAAGCGAGGTATCGTCACGGTTAGTAACGCTTGTTTAAAGCAGAAGTTTACGCGTTTACAATAGTCAGTTCTCAATTCTCGATTCTCGTACAAATTACTGTTTGGAAATTAGTACCTACTTATTTATATGGATTGAGTATTCACCTTTTGTTGACCAATCAGGAAGGAGAACGAGGATTCAGCAGTGACTTTCCAAGCAGCTTTTCGATTCTGCATAATTGGGAGCTTTCCCCTTCTTGATTCTGACTGAAACGTAAGAAAAGGATTATTGAGATAAAACAAACGCAACTATTATTGCAAAGAGATTTATGGCGTGTTCAAACACTGATTTCAGTGTCAATTTCCTGAAACGTCACAAAGGTGTACCGTGTACTGTTAACAGACTGGATTGATGCAACTTATTTGTGCGAATTCACGTGGTAATATTCATTTGCCTCGGTCGTCAATAAAGTCGGAACGGAAAGTAAAAAAAAGTAGATCTCTTGACGATAATTTCGGTGGGTATTTCATCATCATTTTATTTATAACCCATCACTGAACAAAATTGGGCGAGGCCCAGAAAAGACGGATCAAAAAACAAGAAAAACGAAAGAGAAACAACGGACCGGAAAAACATACTTCAATAACTACGAACTAGGAACAAACAGAAATGACCAAAGGTGGAAAGACTCCTGATATTCAGTAGAAAAGTCACTAATAGGCTTCTCAATAACTCCCGCTAGGTTTACCAATTGATACTTTTTCTGCAGAAAATAATTACATGTCCACGCTGTAAAATGAACTTTGCAAGTTCAATTTACATCTTGAGCTGTTTAACCCTGAAGAGGAACCTCGCCAAGAGGGCCGAAATCTAACTCTGACAAAACTCAGCCGACGTAGGCTGTCCGATTAGCACTGAAGACAAAGCAATATCTACTATAGCAGCTTTTTTATGCAGACGAGGTCATAGCTTGGAAACTCTATTCCGTATTTGGATTGGGTTTTCTGCAGGCAATGTTAACGGCAGTCGTACAGATAGGGATAATACTCGGTACTTGATGTTCAGGTCCATGCCCCAATAAGCTTTAGAGAAATATACGACTATTCATATATTTAAATGTCTATTCGCCATCGTCAAATTTCTACGATGGCTATTTGCTGTCGACCCTGAACTCTTATCGTGTCAAATTTTTCATTTCACTTCTCCAAGGAGCTTCTATGTTTCAAGATCCCTTATGCATTGTTCAAATAGGTGTTATAATGTATATTACGGGGTATAAGGTTTATTGCAGATTCCTCTTTTCCTCAGAGCGCGCTGTAATAGTTGCGTTTTTGTCTCTGGTTCCGGTTCCGTGTTCTATGTTCACAGTTGTCTGGTTTGGGTGAAAAACGGCGTTTTGCTTACGCTGTTCCGTGTTTCGTGTTTTGTCGCTTCTGACGAAAACAGGATCCTGAGCATGTCTTAAACGGAAAATCTGTTAAATCGCAAATTGTATTCCAAAACCACCATATTTTAGGATCCAGCTTTATCCTCAAGACTTCTGCAATTCTTTCGTTTCGATCTGTGAATCCCTCTGCAATTTTCTATCTGAACAATGATAAAACATGCTAGGAGAGCAAGTTCCGTGTTTTGCAAAACAGACAGCAGAACAGAGAACAGGGAACACAGAACATCGTACAAAAACGGGAAAATGAGAAACAGCGTGTTCCGTGTTTTGCCAAAAACGGGAAAAATATAAAACAGAAAACAGCGAACAGAGCAGTGACAACAAACGCAACTAATAAGGTAAATAAGGAGAACTGACTCTCGTTCTATTCTCGCTTACGTAGGGCCAATCAGGTCGCTTGGTTGGTTCCGCCAGCGGGCCGAGGAAAGGAGCAGAGTCGTTAGGGTTGCCAAGCGAAGCACTAAAGTTCTACTTTGTTGGAGGCTTCAAAAGAACACGTTTTGTTCTGTTTATTGTTAGTTCGAGGACCAATGCTGTCCAGCAGTAGGTTCAACGGCTTTTTACAATACATTGCGCGTCAAATTGCACTCGTGTACTTCAAGTAGTACTAGGAACACTTTTTCTGATCTTTAGAAACTCGCACAATTGTATCAGCGTGGCAAATGCTGCATTAATAAGAACCTTTTGGGTTCCGTTTTGAACTGGCGTTTGTAGTAAGACGTAAACGTCGCGTATAGCACTATTCAGCTTATTACACCTATTTTCAAAATGCTTTAGCGTTTCAAACTGAAACTTATTTAGCTGAAAACAAGAACTCAAGAATTCAAACCTCTGTATAGCTGTTTTTGAGTTGTGTGATACATGACTGTGATATGAATGTACATTTTATCAAATAAATTGGTTACCCTCAACTATGAAAAAACGTGATAAATGTGATATAAATGTGATATGTGATAAAATGGAAAATGATAAAATGGAAACATATGTTCCTCCACCGGTTTCCGATCGGTCTGTGTATTCAAAGAAGCGCTAATAATATTAATTCAGGAATATTTCTCATCTACACACCTAGAGTCTGTTTAACTAACTACGAGCGTGTTCCACCCTTTTAACAATACTAACTATCAGTTACTATTTTCGTTCCAACCTCGTAGAAAGTTACTACGTTGACTGTTCCAGCCTGGTCGAAATAGTAACTAATCGTAACTATTTGCTTACCATCCTCGGTAGCGTAGTAAGCGTGGTAACTACGCATCTCTGTAACGTGGTGGGTCGGATCTGCCCGTGTCAAGATATTCTGCTGGAAAATAGAAAAATCGTTCAAGCCTTGACGGCAAAAAGCCAGGATTCGTGACATCATGCGTAGTAACCACGGTAAGTAAGGTGGAACACGCCCCACGTCGTGACTCTGGCCACTTTACATTTATTCTCAACTCCTCATAGCATCAGCAAATTCACCATACTTCTGACTAGATATATTTATACTTACAGCTGTCGACAATATATGTTGGACACAATGCAGATACTGTCCGATACAGTGCTATTAAAAGTGGAAGATTCTTTTAAAAAGTCAAGTACTCAATAAGCTTGAAATGATGTACGAAGGGCCAGGATAAGGTGTCCATCGGCTAGTTATTTTCAAATGCCTTCTATCCACTCATCAAGCAATCTTCCACCTTTTCATTTGAGGTCAAATTTTTAACTACTGGCAAGGCCTCTTAAATGTTCATACAGACTGTCATGGTCACATTGCGTTCACACAAGCAGGCCATTGCACTTTCATGAACAAGAGTACATCGACTCGTTCTACAGGAGCTACTCCGGAAGCCGTTTATCCTCAGACTATCGACCAAATGCTCGTTAAGTTCACATCTACACTGTAAAAACTTACTCCGAGTAAGGATTAAAGTTAACAAGAGCATTTCCTACTAGGATTAACCTTACCTCTACATAGATAAAATCAATCCGAATTAGAGATGATCTTATCTCAGTAGAGAGAAGATTAATCCCAGTAGCAAATACTGCAAGATTTTTTTTTACAGTGTATGTATGTATTTTTTAGTCAGTACGTCATTTATATTTTCGTAAAATCATGGACCATCCAGCTAGAAACTTAACAACAGGACCAATCCTAAGACAGACTTGCTGAGTGTTCTGTGTTTCCTTTTGTTGTCGCCAGATTACTCTTCTATATTTGAAGGGAAATCTCGATTCGCTTTTGTAAATCTATCAAAGGGAAATCGAGAAAAATTATGTGAGGGAAAACATTATTTTACTCCACATTTTAAAACCAATTCACTACTAAGCACTGAACAAAATAAACTCAAGAATTCCTACGATAATATTTAAATCCCTGGTAGTAGCCGACTAATTTGCTGAGTAGCTTGTGCAGGGGTCGTTTCAAGTGTGTAAATTAATTGGGCTTAATACAGTTCAGCGCTCCAAGCGGACTAGATTCTGTTAGTCTCCCATTTTCTCATAACCGTCATTTGTGTAGACATAGCGCAAAGTCGGTTCCATAGGGTAGTGGGTCACGAAAGGGGGTTGGTCACGTGGGTCATCTGCGTCCCATTACCTGGAACGCAGATGACAGGTTTTCCACCCACTAATGGTGCATTTACACACTGCGTAAAATCCGAGCTTATTTTGAAATCCGAGCGTATTTTATGCACGTTTTGAGCTTGAAAAGATTTCTAGCAATACGGACGTTTTAAATACAAAGCGGATCTCTCTAATACGTCCGTATTGCTAGACATTTTTTCAAGCTCAAAACATACGTAAAATACGCTCGGATTTCAAAATACGCTCGGATTTCAAAATACGCTCAGATTTCAAGATACGCTCGGATTTCAAAATACGCTCGGATTTTACGTAGTGTGTAAACCCACCATAACTTGTGGCTCTGTTTTTACCATGTCTGATCCAAGTGCAGACGCTGAGGCATAGCGGGATACAGAAACTACTCCGCTTGGAAGCGCTGAACCGTAATATGGCTAATTGTTTCTAGGCAATAGCGTCGCACTATTACTTTCTACAAAAAAAGGTCTGGCTTCGTCCAGGTCCAGAGCGTAGTCCTAAGGACCGTTCGTTCGTCCAGTTCAGCAATATCTCATCAGCCCCATAGATGGATAGATAGCTAGATAGATCAGTGTATTTCAGAAGCCCAAGGGCCATATCCACAAAAAAACGAAAACAAAAATATAACTTAAACAATCAGACTCCTTCTCAATTCTAAACATGTGTCAATATACACACCCACTCGAGTAATAACGGCCTACTATAGGGTTAGTATTACACAAAATTTCGGTAAGTGACAAAATTACACCATCTAGATAAATTTTTCTTAAATCTTCCTCAATTTTTGAGAATTTGCGTTGTTTCCTGATTTGTGTCTATGGCTAGCATTCGAATCTTTAAATGAGCCGAACCGATGGTCATCTCCACATCTTCAGTCGTCGCATTTCCGGAATCAGCAAGCAATTTCTGGAGATTTTTTTTCGGATTTCTGCTTGGTCGAATCGTGAACGAGAATAATACCGTTTAGAGTCCAGGGTAAAAGGCTGCGCGGGACTATTGTGTCCTTCACATGCCTCTAAGTCAGAAAGCTCGGTAAAGAATGTGTTATGTAACGCAGTTCTCTACGTATACGCGTAAATCTTGACTCACCTGGAGCATCCCACCGTCAGAAAGGGATTACTTACGGGTTTTAAAATGACAGATAAGCTGTATCAAAGAACACTCCCTGAAAACGATTTCTAATTCCCCAAACACTATGGTTGGTGGGAAATTACGTCATAATAGAAATTCTGTCAGTATCTGACATCTTGTTCTGTACTTGTGGCCTGGTGGGTTTTGTTGATCTGGCAAAATTGTTTTTTATTTTATAGGTTTCTTAGGCAATACAAATATTCGTTCGCCCATTTCTCGGAATATAATCTCAAGACAGGACCCTGTTGTATAAATGTAAACAGTAAATCAAATTTTTTTTTTTCTTCCTTATTAGAGGTAATTTGATTTTACTAATGTTTTAGGGGTCTTCAGTTCAGTCCCTTACAAGTTATCTGGGCATTGAAGAGTTGGTTGATGTATTTTGGTTGGAAGAAACCCAGTTACTATTCTTCAACCTTTGTTACAAACAAGAACAGACAACAGTAATAACCTTTGTCATCCAACCAATGCATCAAGCAGATATACGCAGTTGCTATCCGTAAGCACCAGACAAATCTATTGACCATTGCAGAAACTTATAGAAATGACTTGGGTATACAGATCCGAACTGGAGTTACACAGTCGAAGCGAAGGTGCCCAGCAAGAAAAGAAACGACAAATCTTCTAATACAGAGTAGTTCTTTCAAGTCTTTCCTATGCTGCCTTCTCCCAGCTGCCTTCCTGTGAGGAGAGAGCACCCCAGGGCTCAGGGACGTGTGTCCCTAGCTCATTCTAATGCTTGTTAACTTGTGTTGTGTTAATTTTTGTGTATGCATATGGCCTCTGGCTGAAATGAAAGTTATTATTTTTATATAACTGTGCAAATGAGAGAACGCGAAACACACGTTAATATCTTGTTTGCCAAACTTCTATGCTTTCGTCGTGTGTACATGTCATTGACCGCTTCGCATGTCATGCGGTCATTTAGTTCCTTTAGAGCTGAACAACTCATTCAGTCATTTAGAGTCACGCTAGGTTAAAGGACGTCCACACTTCTATTGTACAATCAAATAAATAAGTTGTCAGTATGTAAGCTTTATCCCCCGCTGCCGTTCAGATAGAAAAATAATTTCTGAGCTAACTGTTCACTAAAGTTTGGGGATCCGAGAAATCTAAAATACGGTTAGGTATCCTTGTAGGGAACCTTCGCTCTGTTCTCATGTTTGATGAATTTTTTAAAGTGCAGCCAGTTTTCATTGTAGCTAGAATGAATACTTCAAGAATATGACCCCTGATGACTTTGGGGCCTCTGATAAGGTCGAGGTTTTCAGATCACACTTGCCCAGTTTTGTAACATTTCAGCGGAATGCCTACTTAGTACACTCAATCTAGGGTTTACCGCAATGTCCGCAAAGGAAATGCACAAGGAAACAATTTTATATCACCTTGTAGACTACAGAAAACAAGAGCTGAAAGCTCATATGGCAGTTGTCGGAACAGTGATGAGACCCACACCGGACTTGAAACTGAACTTGAGACAATCGTTCCTGACACTTATCAAGTTTCATGCAGGTCCGATCACCCGTTCTTAAGTTATGATTGCCACCTGATTCCGGATTGCCTCTACTCCCCCCACGATGGTCGGATCGGGGAAGGGACTATTTTCAGGTCAATATTAGAGTCCCTAATTGGCCTGTCACGTTTCATGGTCCTAGCACATCTGGAAGCACCCTAGCTCGAGATCACCGGAATTCCGGGAAACCCCCTCCACTTCCCCCGCTGTGACACGATCCGGTCCTGTTTTGTCAGGAATGCATCTAGCGTTTACGCTTGCTCTTCTAACCAAGTCCAACTCCGATGCCTCGACTTTAAGCGATTTACGAGATTTTCGATGCCCCTCCAGCTCCCCCCTCCCTGTGATCAGATCCGGTCCAGACTTGAAACTGAACATCCAAGACACTTGTTCGTAATCTTACCAAGTTTCATGCACGTCCGATCACCCATTCCAAAGTTGTGAATGTCACTAGATTCCGGATTCTCCACCCCTCTACTTCCACACGATGATCGAATCGGGGAAGGGACTATTTTTATGTCAATATGGTAGAATTCCTAAAATCCCTGTCAAGTTTCATGGACCTAGCACATCTGGAAGAACCCCAACTCGAGATAACTGGAATTCCGGTAAACCCCCTCCAACTCCCCCCACCGTGACACGATAAAGTCCTGTTTTGTCAGTAATGTATCTAGGGTTTAAGCTTGTTCTTCCCACCAAGTTCCATCCCGATCCCTCGAATCTGAGCCTTTCAGAAGAATTCCGGTGCCTCCTTCCAGCCCCCCCCCCCCCAGGTACCGTATTTGGTCCGGATTTGAAAAGGAACATCTGAGGCACTTGTTCTTGACACTTGTCAAGTTTCATGCACGTCCGATTACCCCTTCTAAAGTTAAGCATGTTACTAATTTCCGGATTCCCCATCCCTCCACTCCCCCTACGATGGTCGGATCGGGGAAACGACTACTCTTAAGGTAGTCTGTTCTGGTCCTGATATGCCTACCAAATTTCATCGTCCTAGCACCGAACTTGCGGGATTACCAAATTCCGCCCCCCCCCCCCCCCCCCACAATCCCCCAACTCCCCTCACAGTGCCCGAATCCAGTCCGGTTATGTCAATGATGTATCTAGGACTTGTGCTTGTTCTTCCCACCAAGTTTGGTCTCGATCCCTCAACTCCAAGCGTTTCCCAAGATTTCCGGTCCCCCCTCCAGCTCCCCCCAAAGTCACCGGGTCCGGTCCGGATTTTAAGTAGGTCGTCTGAGGCACGAGATCTCTCCAAATATTCAATTTCCTTGCTATCCATTCACCCGTTCAAAAGTTATAAATTCCTCGAGATTCCGGGTTCCCCCTCCCTCCACTCCCTCAACGATGGTCAGATCGGAGAAATTAACTATTTCCAATTTAATCATTTGGGGTCCCTGATATGCTTGCCAAGTTTGATCGTCCTAGCTTATGTAGAAGTGCCCGAACTAGCAAAACCCAAACTGACAGACCGACCTACCGACAGACCGACGGACGGACAGAAATTGCGATTGCTATGTCGCTATATGGCATAAAAAGTACAACATATATAAAGTGGGAAGCCATGCTTGATGCACAGTTCTTTTGTTTGGAGTGGGAGCGTGTGGTAGTGAGTGGATAATTCAGCGAATGAAAGAGAAAAGTTTCCAGGCTATTCAACTGTTTGGACGGTTCCTCCGGATAGGGTTAGCACACAGGAAAAATTGTACATCCCTGCAAATTTAAATATTGGCATAGTGTTCATGTTTTTATATATTTTTTCCTTTGTTTGTTTGGTGCGACGGCCCTTGTTGGCTTTTATGCATTAAATATCTATCTATCTATCTATACCAGTGGTTCCCAACCTTTTCCGTACAGCGTACCCCTAATCAAGATTCGAAAAGATTGCCTACCCCCTTTTTCAGAACGTGAAAAAGACGGTAGCTACTATCATAAATGACAAGGCATACATGTGTAAAAATATATAAAAAAATCAACGAGGCAACCACTAGAAGCTGCTTTGTAGCAAAAATATTGTCAAATCTAGGCTCGACGTCATTAGCAGAGTATTTTTTACAATCAGCCTGTTTCTGTGTTTGGTAGATGTGCTCAGTGCTTTCATCAAGCATCGCAAACTCTTTCGTTAGCTTAATTCGCAACCTGAATGACAATATCACTTGCAATGTCTTCAATTGTTCATGAAACAATCTTGTTTGACACAGGAACAGATTTTACGGCAGTACGGTAGCTGTTTTTGAATCAACATTATTTCATTGACTTTCACTAGGGCTTGTAATCAGAGGAGTCACGCACGGGTTCACAATACCCATCCCCCAAAAAGGTTGTTCAGACGATTAAAAAGAAAAGATTCGGCGCGAGAAGTGCCGCGATTTTTCGTGAAAACAGTTATTTAACAAACAAACAAAAAACAGTCGGTAAAAATTACCTGTCGGTCAGTCAAAATACCTTGTCCCCTTAAGATGCATTTTGGCTTGTGATGCATCTGCTGGTAATATCAGGCTTTCGGCAATAAAAAATGATTGAGGCGAGATTTCTACAGACTAAATCAATTTTGGTTCCTTCGCGTACCCCTTGGGGTACGCGCACCACCGGTTCGGAACCACTGATCTATACTGAAGGTTTGCGGAGAACGACAGGATTGATAAACAGTTTGACAAAGAGATTTCTTCGAACTAACTTGACCCGTGGATCTAAACTTCATACATCCCTCGTAGTATCAAACAATCAGAGCAAAAATAGACAGACCGACTAGAAAGTTCAGATTGGCCTGATAAATTGTACAATACAATACAATACAATACAATACGATGTGTATCCAACAAGAGAATAAAGCCAAGTATTCTGATACAGCGTATTTTCCGCGCTGAAGTTTAAACAACATATCTCAATCTCATCGACATTTTTCTCTCCCAATAGACACGCGGACAGACAGACGAAACTAATGAAGGTTTTCACTACGTTTTAGGAGGGATCGATTAAAAGCAGGTAAGGAAAGGCAAGAGAAAAGCAGGCAAAGATACGAAAACCAGGAAGGGCAAACTCAAATGGGGAAGAATTACCAGAAATCGAGGATTCGAAAAACTGAAAAGCCTCTCCTCTGTTTAGTATCCCATGAGGGGTCGGTAACTTACATTTGTAAAAGTTCACCTTTTCCTCCTTTAAGTGCCCTGTCGGTAGGCAACTAAAATCATCCTAGTCCAGCAAGGGGTCGGTAACTGAGACATTTCGAGTCCACCATTTCTTTCCTAGTTTTAGTAATTCGTCTCCGATAGTACCTTAAAGGAGGAAAAGGTGAACTTTTACAAATGTAAGTTGCCGACCGCTCACGAGATACTAAACAGAGGAAAAGCACGGTGCAGCTTGCCAGTTTTTTAAATACTAAAAGGAGGAAAAGGTGAGCTTTTGCAAATGGAAGTTGCCGACCCCTCACGGGATACTAAACAGAGCAGAGGCTTTCCAGTTTTTCGAATCCCCGATTTCTGGTAATTCTTTCTCCGTTTGAGTTGTCCCTTCCTGGTTTTAGTATTTTTGCATGCTTTTCTCTTGCCGTTCCTTTCCTGCTTTTAGTCGATCCCCGTTTTAGGATCCCAAAATCAAAATCAGCATGAAAACTGAGAACATTATGATGGTGTCGACGTGTCATAGCATCTTTCCTTTGACGTAAAGCTGGATGAAAGTGGCATTGAGATAGTTATCTTTTATGCTGGACATTCGTTTTCTTCTGTTGGAATGATTAAAACTGTGGGTAGACTATTGGACGATTCCTTCATCTGGTTCAAAGATGTTCACTACACTATCTTCTTCGAAGATGTTCACTTCGGACCTACGCACGACGAAAAGCTTTCGGAAAGTATCGTGAACCCGATTTCACATCCACTCTAGCGTTGAAAGAAGAGAAGACAAAGAGAGAGCTGAGCAAAACGTTCAGTTTTCAGTTTCAGTTTCTTTCAAATATCAACACATATCGTGGCTTGGGGCCAAATGACGTGTTGAATACGTCAATATACATGAAGGCAAATCAAAAATGTCTTTTTGTCTAACCGGAATTTATTTGATAGGGAAATAATGAGCGTGTTCCATCCTACTTACCGTAGCTAATACGAATGACGTCAAGAATTCTGGCTTTTTGGCGTCAAGGCGTGAACGCATATTTCTGTTTTCACCAAATATCGTGTCACGGGCTAATTAATCCAGCCAACCAAATCACAGACATTCGTAGTTACCACGGTTACTACGCTACCGAGCGTGGTAAGCAGATAGTTACTATTAGTTTACTATTTCGAGAAGGTTGGAACGGTCAGCGTAGTAACTTTTCACGAGGTTGGAACGAAAATTGTAACTCATAGTTACTATTGTTAGATGAAAGATTGTTAGAAACACACTCAATGTTTGCAGCCAGCATTTTTGGTTCGTTTTTGCTAAGTGGCGTCTTAATTCCGGTTTTGAGATTCCAAAAAGTAAGTGGAGGGATACCTATGACTTCGCAAAAGTTGTCCGTCTGTCCGTCTATCAGCACGATAACTCTCGAAGGAAATGAGATATTTTGATGAAACTTGGATTCTTTGGGCCTCATAGCTGTATATTTAGGGGGGGGGGTAACAAATTAAGGGGCAAACAAAATGTTTTCAAAAGCTAGCAAGATAATCGATTAAGTGGTAAGAAGACATGCTCACCACGAATATGAAAACCATTTTCTCGCCGGACAAGTAGTTCGCCCGGAATCCGGCCGAAACCGGAAAGTTTGTTAAAAGTAACAGTTTTATCGGAAGTTGATTAGATGCCCGATTTATGTGTAAGGAGACATGCTGAATCTGGTTTTCTCACCGGACAGGTAGTTCACCCGGAATCCGGCAAAAACTGGAAAATTTGTCAAAAATAAAAGTTTAATCTGAAGTTGATTAGAGGTTCGATTTCAGGAAAGGAAACATGCTAAATCCGAATATGAATATTATTTTCTCACCGGACAAGTAGATCGCCCGGAATCCGGCCCAAACCGCAAAATTTCTGAAAAGTGACAGTTGTATATGAATTTCATAAGGTGTTCAATTTACCGGGAAGAAGACATGCTGAATTCAAGTATGACAATCATTTTCTACCTGGACACATAGTTCGCAATGAATCCTGCTGAAATCGGAAAATTTGTTAAAAGTTGAAGTTTTACCTGAAGTTGATAAAAAGGTGAAGGTCGACAGAAGACGTAAGGAGATTTTCTGGATCCGATTTTGAACTTAAATTTTTGAAAAGACAGGTAGTTCACCCGGAATCCGAACGAAACGGGAACTTTGGCAGAAGTATAAGGCAGGACCTTTTCTCAAACTCGAGATGACACAGGCTACAGGAGGAAACACACATGCTGAATCCATACTTGAACTTGGTCTTCTCAGATGATTACCATTTCCCTTAATCCGTTTCTAAATTTTATTAAATTAAATTTTATTGCAGTGGTTATTACCATTTATGATTACCATTTGCCTTAATCTGTTTCTAGATTTTATTAAATTAAATTTTATTGCGGTGGTTATTACCATTTATGATTACCATTTGCCTTAATCTGTTTGTAAATTTTATTAAATTAAATTTTATTGCTGTGGTTTCGCCGCAACTATTCAACAATACTGTAATAGAACCTCAAAGTAATGTAAAGCCGGCTTTTATTAGTCGTGTAATTGACGTTAGTCTTGTATGTTACGCCGATGAAATTCTAAACCCAAGTCGCACAGTTACTCATCTTGAAGAAAATTTTGATACGTTAAGTGATGAGTACAGCAGCGTCGGAATGAAATTTAACCCTGAAAAAATCACAAGTTGTCCTTTTCAATTGGAGAACTAGCGCTGATATAACTGTACGGCTGGGAAGTTCGAACGTCAGACCAGCAGATTCACTGATTTATCTTGGTCTACCGATCGGGAGGTCGATCAGAGAGACCAGAGGACTGTTGATCAAACACAAGGATATTGACAGAATAGAACGAGTCCAGAAACGCTTTGTAAAAGAACTTCAAGGATTCAGAAACCTTCCGTATGACGAAGCTCTAAGAAGGCTCACTCTCCATAAACTTGAGACAAGAAGAACGATCTTAGACTTAAAAACCCTCTTCGAGATAGTTCACGAGAACTTTGGGAACAAGCTTGTTCAAATAACTCCCCAAAGCAACACAAGATCGCATAGTCTGCAGTTGGAGCCTGTGAAGATGAAGATTGCAAGATCTAATTCTTACCACCATTCGTTCATACCCCGGGTCATCAGGATCTGGAACAAACTGCCATTTCCAGTCGAAAAGATGAAATCACTCTTCTCCAATAGCCTAAACATAAACATATCATATCTCGAGACTTTCAACGTAGGACGACTTTAAATGGCAATCGTGCCGCAGTCGATCCGCTCTTCGCCCTGCCATATCGTTTTGGCACTTGAGCATACTCGAGTGCCATATAGCGATCGTAATTTCTGTCGGTCTGTCTGTCTGTCGTTCTGTCTTTCTGTCGTTCTGTCGGCCTGTCCAGGTTTTGCTAGTTTGGGCACTTCCACACAAGCTAGGACGAGGAAACGTCACAGGCATATCAGGGACCCGACCAGATCAACTTGCAAATAATCTCTTCCCCAATCCAACTTTCCCCGGATCCGGGAGTCCGGAAACTATAAAGTAAACCGGGAGCAAATATAGCGCTACCTGAGTGCGGTTTCGAACCAGGGACCTTTGTGTTGCCAGTCCAGTGTTCTACCGTTGGGCAATGCGGGATTATTGATGGTTTAAAGATGGTCGGTCCACGTCAAATAAATCTGCATGTTTGTCATGCATAAGTTTGGAAAGGTCGGACATATGTGAAACTTGACATGTGTCAGGGACAAGTGTTTCGGATATTCAGTTTCCATATGTCAAGAACAAGTGCTTCAGATGCTCAGTTTCAAATCCGGACCAGATCCGATGACTGGGGGGGTGGAGCTGGAGGGGGGCACCGGAAATAGGCTAGGACGATGAAACTTGGCAAGCATATGAGGAAACCGACCAGATTAACTTGGAAATAATCACTTCCCCGATCCGGCCTTCGTGGGGGAGTGGACGGACGGGAAATTCGGAAAGTAGTAACATGAATAACTTTGGAACAGGTAATCAGAGATGCATGAAACTTGACATATGTCAAGAAGAAGTGCTTCAGATGCTGAGTTTCAAATCCGGTCCAGATCCGATAACTTGGGGGGGGGGGGGGAGGCTGGAGGGGGCACCGGAAATGTCGTGAAGCGCTTCCACATAAGCTAGGACAATGAAATTTGGCAGGCATATCAGGGAACCGACCAGAATAATTTGGAAATAATCACTTCCCTGATCCGGCATTCGTGGGGGGAGTGGAGGTATGGGAAATTCGGAAACTAGTAACATGCATAACTTTGGAACGGGTAATCGGACATGCTAGAAACTTGACATATGTCCAGAATAAGTGTTTCGTATGTTGAAGATCAAATTCGAACCAGATCCGATAACTGGGGGGGGGGAGGAGTGGGGCACCGGAAATCTCGTAAAACGCTTCCACATAAGCTAGCACAATAAAACTTGGCAGGCATATGATGGAACCAACCAGGTTAACTTGGAGATAATCACTTACCGATCCATCCATCGCGGGGGGAGTGGAGGGATGGGGAATCCGGAAACTAGAAACATGCATAACTCTGGAACGGATAATTGGACATGCACGAAACTTGTTAATTGTGAAGAACAAATGTCTCAGATTTTCAATTTCAAATCTGGACAGAATCCGAAAACTGGGGGAGGGGGGGGGGGGGGGCGGAAATCTCGTGAAATGCTTAGGGTCGAGGGATCGGGATGGAACTTGAAGGGAAGAACAAGCATTAACCCTAGATACTTTGTTGACAAAACAAGACCGGATCGTGTTACAGTAGAGGGGGTTGGAGGGCGTTTTCCCGGATTTCCAGTGATCGCGAGTTATGGTACTTCCACATGCGCTAGGACCATGAAACTCGGCAGACATATTAGGTACTCTCCCAGGTCGACTTGAAAATAGTTCCTTTCCCGATCCGATGATCATGGGGATAGTGGAAGGATGAGGAATCCGGATTCCAGTGACATGCATAACTCTGGAACGGGTGACGAGACGTACCTGAATCTTGTCAAGAACAAGTGTCTCAGATGATCAATTTCAATTCTGGAACGGATCCGATAACTTCTATGACCGTGAAAGTTTGCAGGCATGTAATCAGGCACTCTATCAGATTGGCTTAAAAATAGTCCCTCCCCCGATCCAGTCATCGCTGGAGGAATAAACAGTTGTCAATGAGTGGTAAAACTATTTCAGATTTACTAGATCAAGCCCATTTTCTGATGAAATGAATATCGGGAGAGAGATCCAGCCTCGAAAACTGCAAACCGTATCAGACAAACATACTAACTGTTCTTACAAGTGCCATATGAGCTTTCAGCTCTTGTTCTTTTAACAAGTTGTCAGTTATGTATAAATTGTGTATTGAGAGGCGTGAGGAATAAATTATTTATATTCGCAAAAAGATTGATGCAGCTTACGGATCCACTGTGGCGAAGAAGTTGCGTTTCAGCCGTCTTATTCTCGCCAAGATTTTTAACTCTGTGGCCTTGCCTCCCATTTTATACATCGTACCTTTCTTGCGAATGTTAACTAACACTGATCATAAACAAATTCGCTCTGTTTATTTTCGTTTCTGTAAATTCCTGCTCCGCCTCCCTCCTTGGAGTGTTTCCTTCTTCTTTTCTTTCTTTATTCATACTCCGTCTATGCCATGTGCTTTTTGATGGGTGAAAAATAAAATTATTATTAGTAGTAGTAAAGTGCTCAAAGAGTCTAGTGAAGACTGGATCTCTACAAGATCCAATTCTCTGGATCACATATTAAGTTTTTGGGATCCCATCGAAACCTTTGGTCTTGTTCTGTTTTGTCCGAAGTTGACGGACTTTCGAGGAAGAATACATCTACTGTAGCGCATGCAGACTCCCTAGTCAGTCCCCTATTGATGGGTGTGACCTAAGAATCTGAGCCACCAGAGCCGTGAATGAAACAATGTACGAGATAAATGTATTTTGTAATTTTATTCAGAATAAATCTAGCTCTCGAGCCGAAAAGGATAGGTGATGGTGGGTTTACACACTGCGTAAAATCCGAGCGTATTTTACGCACGTTTTGAGCTTGAAAACATTTCTAGCAATACGGACGTATTAGAGAAATCGGTCCGTTTTGTATTTAAATACGTCCGTATTGCTAGAAATCTTTTCAAGCTTCAAAACGTGCGCAAAATACGCTCGGATTTCAAAATAAGCTCGGATTTTACGCAGTGTGTAAATTGACCATGAGCCGTTCACACTGTAGAATGGTACAGGAGTTTAAAATAATAATTTCCTCTTAGGTATGAAGGATCAGGAACACGAGCAAGACCTTGAGCTGAAGCCATTTCTCGATGACAATATGAACTTGCGAGCAAGAATGAACTGAAATGTTGGCATGTCGTAACGGATTATATATTCTAAGAACTGATAATATTTTCTTTTATAAAATTATTAACAAACATCGCATTTACGAATTTTTATTTCTACCACATACACAATGCTAACCATCCCTACTGTCACTATGAATGTTTAATACCACTAAAAACACCGTAAAACAATGAGTAAATTAAAAAAAAATAAAAAAATCCTAGGTTTGAAATAACTCTGTCTGGACTGAATCTCAGCCAACTATCCCGGACAGCTGCTATGGCACGTAGTGAGCCAAGGGTCAAAATAATAATTTCCATCTAATGCTCCAACTATTTATTACAAATACAAATAAATTAAAAAACCAAGACCAGTGTGGTACCTCTGAAGACATACAAAAATTATCAATTAGGTCTTATAATTCTTTGCTAATCAATCCTGGAAAATCCCGCCATCTAGAAAAGAAGACATTCGGCGTCTCTTGAGCCGAAATAGCAACCCGGCAATCGCGTTCAATTCAAAATAAACTTGTGGCATGCGATTACTAAGAAAAGGTAAACGGAATGTTTGGATTGGGACTTTAAGTAACATGTCAGCAGATGGTACAGACATATTAGTTTGCAAAACCAATCCGACTCCACGTCGTCCCTCGTCCTACATTTCATTTCTCAATCCTAAAATCTAGACAGTCCCTTTTCAATAGCCTAATCTTTCCATTTCCTTTAGATGTTCACCCCGTCCCACTCCATCAGCCTCTATCACCTAACGAGGGAAAACACAGATAAAAGACCACATAGCCGTGTCTAGAATGAACACAGGATAAACTAGATGGAGCTGGTAGGCTGCCAAAGGGTCACCACAGGGCATCTTCGTGTTTCTAATCTATTGGAAGCTCCTCTACCATCGAAATCCTGAACACGAAGCTGATTGGTCCCATTTCTCAACATTTTGGACGTGGGGGTTTGGTTCGATTGGAGATTCAGGCTGATTCGAGAAACGTGAGGAAGAGATAAGAGAAGAAGGTGTGATAAGCTGAATAGCGCTATGAGCGATGTTACGTCTTAATTCACACCCTTGTTCAAATACAAAGTGAAAAGGTTCTTATCAATGCAGCGTTTGGTGTTGCCACACCGACACAAATCTTCGAGCTTCTGAAGAAAAAGTTTTTTTTTTTTTCATTCAATCATTCAATGTTATTTCAACCCTAATAGCACTAGGCTAACACGGGTGGGAATTGGAAAAATAAACAATCACTAACTATACAAATAAAACATAAACTAACAAACAATAAATAAGAAACGAACATAAATCATTCTTAGTACTCCTTGAAGTACACGAGTACAATTTGAGGTCCGTTCTATTGAGAAAGCTACTAAATTAACGGATGGAAAGCATTGGTCCTTGAACTAACAATAAACAGTCGTAACAGAACAAAACGATTTCTTTTGAAGAACAATTGTTTCTCCAGCTTCCAACAAAGTAGAACTATAGTGCTTCCTGTGTCAACCCTGACTACGCTGCACCTTTCCTCTGCCTGCTGGCGGAACCAACCAAGCGATCTGATTAGCTCTGTATAAGCGAAAGTAGAAGGCGGGTCTATTCTCCTTGTTCGCCTTATTATACTGCGTCCCGAGGAAAAGAGGAATCTGTAATACACTTTATATGCCGTAATAAATCATATTTGAACAATGCTTTAGAGACAGGAAGCTGGATATGAAAAGGTCCCGTAATCATCAGTTACAGCTGCAGTCAGAGGCGTTACTAGCCAAAATGTTGGGGGGGGGGGGAGGAAATGTTTGGGGCCGGGCAAGGCAGTCATTTTTAAGAAAAAATTATTTTTAGTTTTTAGTAATTTTTATGACTGTTTGAAATGACTGTTTTTACTAAAAATCGCGGCGCTTCGCGGCGACTTGGCTGTTTTTTAACTACTGCCCGACAAGATTGGGGAAGGGCCCCCCCCCCCCCAGACATGACGCCCCTTTATCCAGTAATAGTGCCACCACGCTCGAAGTCTGTGAAGTCTGCAGGACGGGCTGGTAGGGAGGAGGTGGTTAAGATTTCGCATCTAGTACATTCTTAGCGGACAGACCGACTGACATTTACTGACCAATTACCTTAATTACCTTAAATCGCCCTTGCCAGCGAAAGGTAATCCTGTCGCGCGTTGGCTCTATGATGGATGGGGGGGGATTCCCATGCAGTTTTCCAAGGCTTCCGAGTCCATGCTTTGTCAACCGATGACTTGAAGGCTTCCATACTATCCACCATGACAGTCGTTTGACTGACTATTTAACAAATTAAATTTGTCTAAAAATTGGGATAATCGGATAGTGATACATTTTTCAATGAGGCGGGAAATTTCAGGCAGAACGGATATGGGACGATAGTTCCCCAGTTCGTTTTTATGAAAACCTTTATAAACCGGTGTTACTCTTGCTTGTTTTAGACAATCTGGGATTTTTTCCTATTGAATACAACCATTAATTACGGACGTTAGGATAACAGAAATAAGTATAGATTTTACAGTTTTTAGGCTCGACAGATCACTACCCGACGAATTACTTTCCAAAATATACATAATATCCCTTAATTCATCAAGTTACAGTAGCCTTCTTCCGGTTAAGGGAAACATTAATAGGAGAGGGTAGGGTTGATCCAAATCATTTTGTCTTCTGGAGATGCAGAATTTTGACTTCATTTATCGTCACTTCTGAAGGTAGAATATAAAATTGCTGACCTATGACACTACGTATTATTTGCCAAGTCTTACGACGGATTACCCTCTCTACACCTCCGCACTTTAGGTCCTCGGATCTATGATCCGATAACCCCTAATTTCGAGCCCCCAGTTGTGCTAGAAGCTGGCTTATCGGATTCGGGCCAGATTTGAAATTGAACATCTGAGACACTTGTTCTTCGCACTTGTCAAGTTTCGTGCATGTCCGATTACCCGTTCCAAAGTTATGTATATATATAGTTTCCGGATTCCCCATCCTCCACTCCCCCCCCCCCCCCCGATGGCTGGATCGAGGTAGTGATTATTTTCAAGTTAATCTGGTCGGTTCCCTCATATGCCTACCAGGTTTTATTGTCCTAGCTTATGTGGAAGCGTTTCAGGAGATTTCCAGTGCCCCCATCCAGCCCCCCCCCCACAGGTACCGAATCTGGTCCGGATTTGAAACTGAATATCCGAAGCATTTGTTCTTGACACATGTCAAGTTTCATGCATGTCCGATTACCCTTTCCAAAGTTATGCACGTAAGTAAGTAAGTAAGTAATTTATTTATGACCCGCCATTTTGAAAAGGCGGAGTAAATGACGAAAATAAAGAAAATAAACAAAACACATATATACACACAGAAAAAGACACTTACTTTTTAATCTTCGGTCAGGAAGCAGTGGACGACATCGTCTGCTGGTTGGGCCTTGTTGTCCATGAGTTTTGAAAGTGATGACGAAACATCCAAAAGGGTAACACTTGCATCTTGAATTTTGAATTCTCCGTCAATGTATGCTTATGACATAATTTCGACAAGTGTTAATAGTTTCCGGATTTCCCATCCCTTCACTCCCCCCACTATCACCGGATCTGGAAAGTGATTATTTTCAAGTTAATCTGGTCGGTTCCCTCATATGCCTGCCAAGTTTCATTGTTCTAAGCTTATGTGGAAGCATTTCACGAGCATTGTTTAGTTTAAGTTTAGTTAGCATTTAGCATTCGTTCTGACCACTTGGTCTCACTTTAATCTTTAAACTGTATCTGTTATTGCATATGGCTCGAAACACAACCAAGCGTGGCACTATTGGTAGAGCCCGGTTCTTCCCCCAAAGAGGTCGTTGGATCGATACCGCATTTGGACATCGCTCTTTTGCTACCGTTGCTCCTAGTTTCCGGACTCCCGATCCGGGGAAAGTCGGATTAGGGAAGCGATTACTTGTAAGTTAATCTGGTCGGGTCCCTGATATGCCTGCGAAGTTTCATCGGCCTAGCTTGTGTGGAAGGGCCCGAACTAGCAAAACCTGGACGGACCGCCCGACTGACAGACCGACAGACGGACAGAACTCGCGATCGCTCTATACGGCACTTGGCCGGAGGGCAAGTGTCATAAAAAGGGAACTCCATGGTTTATGGCACCAAATAAGACAAAAAACAAAAACAATTGATGAGCTCTCATCTCTAACATAAAATGGAGAAAAAACAACTAAAAGAAAAGATGGAAATAAACATATAGGAAAAGAAGAAAAAAAAATACTTTTTGTGAGAAAAGGCAAGTGGATGATGCCATCACGAACAAAACGCGATTATTATACAACATAGACATACACGAGGGTCTTAGAAACTGAAAACACTAAACAATTACCCAAAATCATTGACAAACATACTATTGCTAACGAGTGACCTTTACAAAATAAACATAGTAAGAGTAAGACAATCAACGTGCCCCGCCCCCTCCCCCAACGATCTTCCACTTTGGCTACGCTGATGCTCTGCTGGGCTCACAAACGGTCTTGCAAGTTACTCTGAAAATACTTAGCGAGCGATCCGTCCAGGGGCTTAAATTGTAGACAAGAGGTGTGTTCTCGCCGTTCCCTTCTATTCTCGAGAAGTCCTCGGGGAACGGCGAGAAGGGACTTATTCCACGCTGACTCCGCCCACAGAAACAGCGAGAACACGGAAAATGCTTCCAAAACGGATTTTGTTCGAAAAAAAAACTAAAAAAATTAGTCTAGATCCACCTTATTTTTGTTTTTTTTCATTCTGGTTGTTTTTAATTAATTTTACATGCCCCAGCACCAGAAAAATTGACTCCCTTTCTAACCTGGAGGAAGTCCCTTTTGATAATGGTGATGATAACGAGGATGATAATTGGAGTATTCCCCGTCCGTGGGGAATACGGGGAGTGAGTCCCCTGGACAAACTAAAACGCCGGGACTCAGTGGAGTCCTCGGCTAACGGCGAGAATACGCCTAAGACGGAAATGTTTTGGGGACCCATGCACCCAAGGCGTATCCAGGGGGGGGGGGGTAGGGGGTTGATCCCCCCCCCCGAAACATACAAAAATAATCGTTTTTATAGGCTTTTCCCTGTGATTTATGTCTTTTTTTGTACTTTTTTGTCCGACCTGCAGACAAAACCCCCTCCCTCCCCGAAAGGCAACCCCCCCCCCCGAAAAAAAAAATCCTGGATATGGGCCTGCATGCACTGATACCTACATCACGTAGTTGCGCATGTTTATCCAGAAGGGCTTTTCCCGCCTGTCGCTTTTGGGAGTTGCATCATCACAAATAAACAAATCTTTCAACTGACCAATAGTATTTGTCTTTTTTTCTTGGCATTTCGTAGTAGGATGATTTTAGTTTGCTAGTCATCAACGTGAACTTTGAAGAATTTAGCATCCTTATCATACCGGAGGACTTTAGAAACCGGCAGAGAAGATTGCTCAAGGCCATCTTTGAGTATACTCTCAAACAGATCAGTGGCATCATTATCCTTGTCACAAGTTACGTTCCACACAACGAGATTTTGACTACGCTGTCCTAGTTCACATTTGGTAATTCTAGTCGACGCCTTAATAGATACCTTTGCATGCCTCTGAATTTCAGTAGTGAGGACCGTAATTTGAGCTTTAAGTGACGCATTTTCACTAGTCAATTGATCAAATCGGGAATCTAGACTAGCAACATGCGTACTTTGCTCAGTCTGGGAGACCTCAAGTTTCGAAAAACGATCGTCAAGAGTTTTTAGCTTATCGTTCACCGTATCCAGCTTCTTTCCTTTTTCTTTAAAGGACCCCTTGCACAAATTACTCTTCAACTTCCGGTATTTTAAAATATTTGAATACTTTAAAACTAAGCTCTGCTTTCAACAAATAACCCACGGTTTTGGCTGTTTTCAGACTTTTCCGAGATCCAGTGACTAACGAAAACAGGTAAACAATTTACATAACCAGTTTTCATGATGGAAAAACTTCTCGCAGACAACCGTCGACAGCGTGATACACATCGAAGGTAGCAAAACACGGCAAGTGAGAAAATCAGCGTGGTTTTATTAGAGGGGTTTGAGTGTACCGTACGAAATTGGGGTCTCCGGGTTTAGAAATATATGGGGTGATAATGGAAGTAGTTTGCGTTAATATTATAGGTAAGACAGACAATTTCGAGAACTTTCGAGAAATAATCCGCTACACTGTCAGAAGGTTCAGAACAGATTGCGCATAACGCTTTCAAGAATAACACCTTTTCACTTAGAAATAAAGTGTTATGACAAATTAAGCTTATACTATTTCGTGCCTAGATCTCCAACAACACCTTCAATAGGCAAAAAAACTACACTGTCAGAAGTTACATAACGACAATAGAAGGATGCGCGGTTTCAACGGATAACACTTTGGTATGTTATCTGTTATGTTTCTTTCGTTCCCGTTAGTATTTACCAATTGAACGTGTTGTTGGAGATCTAGGCATGAAATAATGTAAACTTAATTGGTCATAACACTTTATTTCTAAGTGAAAAGGTGTCATTCTTGAAAGTGTTATACGCTACCTGTTATGAAAGTTCTGACAGTATAAAGTTGGGGTTTTTCCGTTTTCGTCGCGTAGGGTGCAATCCCTTTACACTTCCTCCCAGTCCCAGACACGGAGATTCAGGACCCCTAGGAAGGGAAAAATGTCGGTGCCTCCTTTTTGGTAAGTTTGCAAACAACGATTTTTGTATTTATTTAATATAGTATGAAATAAGAAAGTAGACAAGCAGACATAGAAATGAAATAGACTATGGAATATACTGAAACAGACAATTCCACAAATCGTCAGCAGTTTTTGGTTCAAGTGCAATGGCGATCCCTCTGTCTCACTCGTGGGCACCTCCACGTAAGCTAAGACGATGAAACTTGAAAGGCTTATCGAGGACCTGACTGAATGCTCGGCTAAACCAACTTTTCCCGGACCATATCCGATCATTCGTGTGGGAGGTACGGAAACTTGTGATCCGCGTAATCCGATTCGAAGGAGCAGAGAGATATTCCGTGTATATGTCCGAACCGCTTTGAAGTCCGGGCCGAATCCTACCTCATTGCGAAGAGTTGGAAGGAGCGTACTTAAAATTGGTAATCGATTTACTTTGATTCGAAGGAAACCTGGTGACTGCACTTTCCGAAGTTTCATAACAGATAGCGTATAAAACTTTCAAGAATAACACCTTTTCACTTAGAAAGAAAGTGTTATGACCAATTAAGCTTACACTATTTCGTGCCTAGATCACCACCAACACCTTCAATTGGTAAAAATACTAACAGGAACGAAAGAAACATGACAGATAACATCCCAAAGTGTTATATGTCGAAACCGCGTAGTTTACAAACTTACCAAAAAGGAGGCCCCGACCTTGTTCCCTTCCAAGGGGTCCTGAATCTCCATGCCCGGGACTGGGAGGAAGTGTAAAGGGATTGCACCCTACCCGACGAAAACAGAAAAAGCCCAACTTTACACTGTCACAAGTTTCATAACAGATAGCGTATAACACTTTCAAGAATGACACCTTTTCCCTTAGAAATAAAGTGTTATGACCAATTAAGTTTACAATATTTCGTGCCTAGATCAACACCTCCAATTGGTAAAAATACTAACGGGAATGAAAGAACCATAACAGATAACATCCCAAAGTGTTATCTGTCGAAACCGCGCATCCTTCTGTTGTCGTTATCTAACTTCTGACAGTGTAGTATTTTTACCTATTGACGGTGTTGTTGGAGATCTAGGCACGAAATAGTATAAACTTAATTGTTCATGACACTTTATTATTCTTGAAAGTGTTATGCGCAATCTGTTATGAAACTTCTGACAGTGTGAAAAGCAAATGCCCTAGATGCGACATTTAATTTTCCAAACCTCATCCAACTTTGGGGGGGGGGGGGGGGGTGGAGGGTAGGCCCAGAAATTGTTCAACAAGCGCAGGTATCACTTTGATGGTCCATGGTCGTGGAACATAGATATATTATTTTGAGGTAGAAAACCGGCCACCGAACCGAAGACTCTTTCTGCTAATGCACTTGCTGATGACAAAAAAACGAACAACAACTGGAGCCATTAGAAGACAAAGCTCCGTCGAAAGAGCATCTTAAACATTTAACCTAAAAAGGTTCGGTACCGACCCGAACCGCGGTGGCCCACTGAGTTATTTTCGGCGGTGGGCCACCGACTTCTGGTGCTACTTCGGGGACTAGAACAGGTAGCTATCCCTCCACCTAGATTTTCGGATCCCAAAAACTGACAGCCTATCCACTCAAAGCACAAGTGGCGAACTTCTCTCACGAATTTGACAAAATCCTAGGCTTTTGTGTTGGTGATGATGACAGTGGGCTGACTTTTTCAGATACCACGATCAGTTTCCACCGTATCTGGCCAGATACCACGCTAACTGCAAAAAGGCCAGAATGAGTCTACTATCAATTTTAATTTTCGCCCATGAACGTTACCAACGTGGTTACTGACATCTGCCATATCTTTGGTCAACTGTAGAAGACAAGACCTGAAAGCTCACAGCACTTCAAAACGTAAGTAGCATGTTTTTCAGAGACAGGTCTCCTACGACAAGGGAATAGAAATATGACATGGGTTCTTAATATGAGATTAGTTCTTAAACCGCTGAACAAACGCGCACCTGCCGACTTGCCAGCTCTCAGAACAGCGAGCTGGCGGAAATGAGTCAGAGGAATCTGACTCCAACCTGGCAAGTTCACCGTGTTCACAGACTTACCGACTTCAAGAATAGCAAGTTGACCCTTTTATCGATGACGGATGTAAAATTGTCAACTGTGCAGGTGGGCTAGTGCCTTATTGAGTAGAGCGGTAAATTGTATATATAAGTAAGAACTTCTACGTTTAATAAGCGAAGGATGCTCAGACTAGCAGTGATACAGTGCAGTTGATAGCAACTGCTATAGTGTTAAAGTGAGGATTATCTATGGATTAACATCGACTTGGAGTCAAGATAGTCATAAGTATGCTTCAGCTGCTCCAGAGACAGACAGGCGATGAGGAGTGGCTAAGTGGTCTGATGGGTGGTAGATCATTTACTACTATTAAAACCTGGCAGTGTTTGTTCAGGTGGGGCTGAGACACAGGTCTTTGTTCTTTTAAAGTGTTTAACTGTGTAGTTAGTTTTCTTTGTTTTGTCTTCAGAAAGTCTGTTGAATCTGTAGTTAGTATTTGGTTTGCATAATACTTTTGTACCATGGCCCGTTGGGCTTTCTATGTACAATACATACATAAAAGCGTAACTGGAATCGTATAGATGCTGTGCTCTACATTTCTACGTTAACTAATCTTCTCTCGCTTTTAAAAGTTCCTTTTCACCTTCTTCAGACTGGTATAGCAGCTACTACTTCGTCCGTTGATATTAATTGTTATTATAGCGAGCTTGTCCATTGGTTGAAATTGGCAGCCGATACTGCTGTACCGACTGAGAGAATTCGAGTTGGTACAAGGAAACCTATTTGGAAAGTCAGTCCTGAAGTTAAGAAGGCAAAAAACACGGCAAAATTTTGGCTAAAAATCTGGATTGCTTGTGGACGTCCAGGGAATGGTACTGTCTTTAATCTAAAAGCTAAAACGAAGCGTGAATACAAATCTTCACTTAAAAATGCTCGTTTGAATGGCTTAGATGCTCCCAGTGACAAAAAAGCGTGGCAAAAGGTCCTTCGTACAGATAAAGGTTCAGCTGTACCTCCTTCCACGCTAACGATGGCTGACTGGACCAGCCACTACAGTGGTCTATTCAGTGGTTGCAAAAACCAGATTCAGCAGCACTTTGAAAATTTACTTCTTAAATACCTACCAAGGAAGATATTTCAACCTTCTGTTCTTCCCGTTACTTGTTCTTCCATCGAAATTGCTTTCCGAAAATTAAGAAGAACTGGTTCTACAGATTGTGATGGCCTTAGTGCCGATTTTTTCAAAATTGAGTGTCCAGCTTTAACACAACACCTTCAGCTGCTATTTCAAATTTGTTTATGCCAGGGTTTGGTTCCGAATAGTTTCCTCTTGGGTACTATAACATCGGTGATTAAGCGAGGGAAAGACGCGGACCTTTGCAAAAGCTATCAGCCAATTACAGTTTCTTGTACCATAAGCAAAATCCTGGAATACATCCTTCTTCCAGAAATAGTTGAAAAATGTCGCTTTGGTTCAATGCAGTTTGGTCAACCCTTCGTCAAATCGTTTGAATGCTAAAGCTTCTATCTCTCTTGGATCGTTCGTCGTCAGATCAACAGAATCTCTACGATGGCTTGGCATAACATTCAAACCCTCGTTGTCAAAATTTTGCTCTTCGGTTGTTCAAGAAGTTTCTAGATCAATCCGTACCGCCTATGGGCGCATCGTCCCCAACCGGGGGCGCTATAATCGTAAAGCTTTGGGAAAATTGTACAGCACCTTCTGCGCTCCTTCTATACTATTTCGTTCTGGTGTCACTCATGTTCTGCGAAAGAAGGAGATAAAAAAAGATGAGATCATGTTATTTTAAATATGCAAAGCACCTGCTCCACTTGTCGAAATTATGCCACAACCATACTTTGACGGAGAAGTTCAAAATTCAAGATGCAAGTGTTACCCTTTTGGATGTTTCTTCTTCGCTATCAAAAATCATTGACAACAGAACCCAACCAGCGCACAACCTTCTACACTGCTTCCTGGCCGACGATTGAAATTAAGTGTCTTTTTGTGTATGTTTATGTGTTTTATTTACTTTCTTCATTTACTCCGCTTTCTGAAAACGGCGGGTTATAAATAAATTACTTACTTACTTACATACATACATACATACATACATATAGATTAATGAAGTACGTTGTAACCCTAGTTTGTTCAACTCTACATGCCCTAGGAGATAGACCCCACGAGCTTCCCAACGCTACCGAACCGAGAATATACGTTCTCTTACACCGTATTACACTCTCGCCAACTTCCAAGTCTCATCCAGAACAGCTCAAGCGTTTGACTGTGATATCCCCACTCGAACTCCCTCCGTAGTGCTTATTTACTAATTTTTATTAAAATTTGTTATAAGTTAAATTTTTATTTGAAGTTGATTAGATGTTCAGTATTGGGGAAAGAAGATACCCTGAGTTCGTTTTTCAGCTTTCTTTTTTCGCCGGACAATTAGTTCTGTAGTTCGGCCGAAACCGGGATATTCGCAGAAGTGGCAGGAAGTTTTCGTCAAAACAGATGTGATCTATAGGGGTAAACACACATGCTGAATCCATATCTGAACTTGGCTTTCTCAGATTATTAGCTATTTGGCCTTAATCTGTTCTGAATTTTAATTGTAAAAATGTTCAAGGAGTCTGGCGATGACTGGATCTGGCTAAGACAAGACCCAGTTGTCTGGATCAGATATTGAATTTTTGGGATCCCATCGAAACCTTTGGTCTTGTTGACTAATGCAAAGGGGCCACAAATCCATGACGGGGGGGCCAACAAAAGTAAAAGACGGCACTGTATACGAGTCCGGTGGCATTGTGGGTTTGCGGGAACGGTCCATAAACTAAACCGCCGGTAATATAAGAAGGGTCCTTCCTCCCTTCTGAACACACAAGGTGAGATCGTTCCACTTAATTTCCTATTTTACAATAGGCCTCCCTCTTCTAAATTTATCTTCCTGTCCTTTCTAGCGGTTATTACTCGACAGTTCTTTTACCCCAACTCTAGTTTCAAACAATAAAATCATGTAAGCTTATTTCGCACAGTCAAACAGGGAATTAATAAAATCCCTTAGACCAAAGTCACCAGCATCATGAACAACGAGTGCTGCTTAATGTTTCTAACAGCCAATCAGACGTTAGCAGTTCTAAGGGAAAACTTAAACCCGGACCCCGCCCCAAAAGAATGTCTTCCCTCGAAAGAAAGTGAGACCTGGAAAAAGAACTATTCGGGGAGTTTTGATCCAACCTTTCTTCCGTGAACATCACCCCGACTAGGAATTAGAGGAGATTGTTAACGTAAGTTTTCTTTTAGATATACCTCATCATAACCACAAGGCCAAGTCAACACCGGGTCTTCAGACCTATCCTCACCATCAACTTATAGATTAAAGGAATACCAAACTTAATTACCACTCGTTCTACCAAATTTATAAGGTTTTCTAAAGTAAAACAATTCTTGTGTTTTGAGAGATCGTGAGTTTTAATTAGGCCTTAGAAAGCGGGTAGACTGTTACCATAGCCGATAGGAAAGAGAACCCATACGCACGCGACTAGCCCTACCATATTCTACGTTACCCTCCACGCCAGCTCCGAGTTCATGGCTACTCTAGGAGGCGGCTCTTCACTTAAAGCCAGGCTTCACCTTCCAGATTACCAGACGTCCGGGGCTTCCGCATAGTCAAGCCAACCCTTCTAGATTTTCATTATAATGATGACATCCAGTTTTGGTTTCTTCAACATTTCCTAGATGTCCTTTTCGCATTTCAAATATTTCTTGCATCCCGCAGTCACAGCTGTCAATAACTTTCCCTTTCCTTCCTACATTTGCATATTTGTTCTGTCTCTCGAATGGATTGCCTCTATGGTACCTTCCAGACATCCGGAATCTGGGGTGTCCAACACCCCGGACTTCTAGACGTGTTTGGCCTGGCTTCACCTTCCAGATCCGTCTCGACGAAAACGGCTGTCTGGAATCCGGAAGAAAAATCTGGAAGGTGAACCCTCACTTTTAGCCTTTAACTACGGAGACCGAGGCCAAGTAGACCTTACCTCGCCTTACCATTAGCCTCGCTTCGACGGTCTATAGGCTCGCCTCGAAGGGGAGCCTTACGTAATGAACCCATCTTCTCAAAACCCCAAAGTTTCAAAGTTTGGACTGTTTCGCATGTTAGCAGTGTCCCTGCAGAACAGTAGGAGAGCCACGACTAAATCTATACTTGCTTCTTGATGAGGACAAATTTTGGGTATTGGCGAATCGCACAGATAAAACAAAAAAGCTCAACGGGTACTAGACCAATACCCTAGAACCCGAAAATAATTAAAAATTTGCAGGTTGTCCTGTAGGCTACTGGTATAGTGTGGATCGCAGCAAAACAAAAGGCGAAAATTATGAGTGATTGCGACCGGCTCTTTCCGGGGACAATTTTTTTCTCGAAAGTGTTTCCGCGGGGACATTTGCTTTCATCAGGGACACTTAAATCAGGGACGAATAGTGGGGAATGTTTCTTGCTGTGAATGTTTCCGAGCGAAATTAATGAACGTAACCGTCCATTAACACTGCTCTTCATGACAAATGTGAGGTCTGTAAGATGGAACATTTATTCACAAACACAATATCGCTTAACATTGCAAGCGGATCACCCCGTTGAATTCTGCTTCGCGACATTTTCAGACATAGCCGTAAACGAAAAGGAAACACCTTCCGGAAAAACGAACTTCATACGATGATTCTGGAATGATACCTCAATAACTGGCTGTGAAATTTCCGCCAGTGACGTCTGTTCTAGTACTGCTCCGGGGGTACATATTTCGGTAGCTGATTCCTGAGGTGAAGTCTCTTGATCTGCTGTCTGCACGCTTAAGTTTCCAGGAATCTCCCCAACAACAGAAGCAGTGCCCGGAACTTCCACGGGCACTTCTGGCACTGGTACCAAGCCTGGAATACTGAATATTAGTAAGATCCTATTTTAGATGCCTTATTACTTTCCAAATAGGTCTAAGTTTGACCGAAAAAGGCTGAGATACGACAATCTAGTTACCCATCACATATTTACTTAAATAGGCTTGAAGACCCAATGAAAACACGTTACTTCGTTGCTCGGCTGTTCACGAAGAATCGATAGTAGACTTTCCCTGTCGGATTTGTAGTATCTCTGTGCAATTGTACCTGTGTTGTATGCTTGACGAAATTATTTACGAAAATTCGTGTTGAGACACTAAGCAGTCTTCACCAAGCTCACTACTGGCTACTGAAAAGTCACGTGTGCTGAGATTCAATTTTCCGCGTCACGGTGGAATCTGTATTGTGGGGACGGCTGTAGGTATTTTGTACGTCACTACTAGAGCAGATAATAGAAAATGAAAAAAAATCCCTTAGCAGGGTCCAAATAATTCAGTACACTTAGTTAAATTATAAAAAAATAAGTTGGCTTTTCTGTTAAACTTTAATCATTCTCTAGTAAAACTAACAACTAAGATATGGAACGTAATTAAACTTGCTTTCGGATTTACTATATAGATATTTTACTAAAAAGGTTGTGAGGTGTTATGGAGACTTCACATAGCGCTTCGATCTGTCACCGCCCTCCTAGTTTATTTCCTCCTTCTATCATCTTCTTTTCAATATAGCTCATCCGTTTGCATCACCACTGTTAATTTCCCGGCATCGTGACACAGGAAATTCGGCCTCTATCCCTCAGCCCTAGTTAGCTGCTGTGCAAACCCAAGTCAGGCTTTGATACATAATAATAATAATAATTTATTTCTTACCCACAAATTCCAGAGGAAAAACGAGTGGAGTACAATAAAGAAAAAGAAAGGAAACAGATACTAAAATAACTATACATACAACAACACTAGCACATAAACAGGGGAGGGGGGGGTAAGGGGGGGGAGTGAAAACCGAGAGTATGCTGAACCCGACAACTTCCTGTGTAGCATTAGTAACTTTTCCGAAATATCTGGAACACCGTACTTACGAATAATTACTCTATTCCAATGCCTTCTAACTTCCAGCAACGGAATGAAACCGCAGCCTAAGATACAGTTCTGTTCAGTCCAGAGCAAAATACCACTAAGGAGTAGCGCCAAGACTTAAAAAAGTGACACACACTCGAATAGCAGCGACACTAGCACCACTAGCTATAGAGAACGTCCCTACTGAAACTCAATCGGTCGTGCACCAGCGCTGGCTCTAATAACTTCATATTCAGAACACATTAAAAGAAAGATGCAGCCTCCCCTGTTACCCCGATGTGTGCAGACCGCATCTTAACCTTACCAGAATTTTATAAACCCGCAAGTTTTCTCGCTTTAAATGCCAAAAGCGGAGGGGCGTCGCTACGTCTATGGCCCGTTTGCGAAGCATAGAAGGTCTTGGCGCTACTCTCTAGTGTTATTTTGCTCTGATTTAGTCTTCGGTCCAGGAAGACCCTATTATCATATTAAAACTTATCGTAAGGATCAGATTTGAAATTAGTTGCGGACTAAAAGTTTTTCTATGTATTCCCTCTCCTGTAAACGAAACAATGCGATTTAGCAACTATTATCTAAAGATCCACCTCGCATAGTCGGCCCCGGGATTGACTAGATCCGCGAATTCCCTCTTCGCTAGATGTGTGAGCCAGCTTGATTAAGGACTTCTGGGGTGGCTTCGGCTGAACTAAAGCATTCTCTTGTCCTTTACATCCGCTTCCCTGACTGTTCCCGGGGCAAGTGATGACATTGTAAAAAGTTTTTCCGTATAAAGATTAAAGTTCACTGCAGTATTTCCTACTCGGATTATCCTTATCTCTACGCAGATAAGATTAAAACCAAATAAAGATAAGATGAACCCGAGTAGCCAATAATGCACTTTAATCTTTATACGGAGAAACTTTTTACAGTGAACCTACGAATGTCTTCAGCCCTCACTCAAGCCCTCCTATCTTCGCCTACCGCGTGCACATTCTTAAGACAAAGGTTGAATTCAATGGAGAGAATACGACCAATCTCGCCCCCAGAACCAAAAAAAGAAAGCTTTTGGCCCTCTCCTAAAGTTTCTTGTCCTAAGCCGTATTCTCGCCATTCCCCGAGGACTCCATTCGAGGAGTCCCCGCGTTTTTTTTGTACTGGGGAATCACTGCCCCTATTCTGGCAAGTCTCCACGGACGGGGAATGTTCCAATTTCATCACCATCATCAAAAAGGACTCCTTTTCAGATTCGGAGGGGAATACATTTTTGCTTGTGTTGGTGCAATGTCAAATTAATTAAAAAGAACCAGAATAAACAAAATAAAAAATAAAGTGGATCCAGATCAATTTCTTCAACTACATATTTTGTTTTCGAACAAATCCATTTTAGAAGCATTGCCCATATTCTCGTTGTTTTCCTAGGCGGAGTCCGCCTGGAGTTACTCCCTCTATTCTCGCCGTTTCCTTCGATTCCTTGAGGAGTCTTCCGGGGACGGCGAGAATACGCATTTAAGCTAAATAGCAGGCACCTGCAATTATCTTACGCTAGCTGTATTTCAGTTCGAAAACCTTTGTCCAAGATCTGAGAGGGATCGATGCAGCAGATTTTCTTTAATGAAGAATTAGTCTTCGAAATACCCTAGCTCTTTTAGCCGATGAAGGATCGCCGTGCGCCTAGTGAAGAGCCAGAAACGTCACCACAACAAACATTGTTGATCGGTATGCATAGGATTTGGGGATCAATTTTGAGGATTCGTTTGGGTGACATCTCTCGATCTTCCCGAGATTCACTGGCGTCTGTCGGACTTGGTCATAGGACAGAGCTTCGATACGCTATTTGGGTCAGGGCCTGTTCCTAGGAATGTTTGTATCCTACAGAACTGTTGAGCCAAATTTCAAGAAAGCCTTCCACTCAGAAAGAACTATCTGGATTGAAAAGAAACTGGCAAACACGATAAAAGTGTCAGATCAAAGGGAAACAAAACAACAGTTTTAATGTTGGAAGAGCATCGCGTTTGACAAGTTTTATTATTTAAAAGATTTCTGAACGTCAAGTTGTTTATAATCTCATTGCAACCTGAGCTTACTCGTTGGGAATTAGAAACGATGAAAAGTATAAGAGAGACATGAGACGATATGACAGGGTAACAGAAACGCCCTTAGTTCAAACAAAACAAAAGGCACATAATTTCAATTGACAATTGACTCAGAATTCTTCAAAGTAGCAAGACGTGCAACCGCAAGCCAGGGCAAAACACGGCAAAGGGCAAGGCCACTCTTGTGACTTTCTGTTCTTCTTCCTCAAGAGTTGTTTTGTTGTTATTATTTTCTTTTGTTATGATTATATTATTTGAGCTACACGCCAGCGCGAAAACGATGCGGGGCATGCTTTTGTTATTTTATTGTTCTTTTATTTTATTGCTTAGGAGAGGCAGAAACCTATATTCTCGCGTTTTTTCCTCCTTCTTCTGTGCATGGAAACTTCATTTCAACATTTTTTGCGAGATTACATAATTTGAGGTCGGCTACCTCTCCAGCTCTTTGACTGATTTAGGGATCCACAGTGCAGTGAGGATAAATCCGACAGTATTGTTTTTGGCAACAGAATTGTCGATCCTTGGAACAGCCTTACCGAAGATGCCGTTAATGCTGAACCGATCAATAGTTTTAAGTGCATTGTTGATGAGATTTTTAACTCTGATCAGTTCGACTACTCAAATTTCTTAGAGTTATTTAGAGGCAAAAGCCTTTTCTCTTGCTTTGTATTCTGCGTAATTGTATGATAGTTGTACGAAAAAGTCGCATGTATTGATATGTAATAGTAAATAATACTGTAACATACTGTTACATGACCACCTGAAAATATAAACGTGGTCTTAGGCTTCCGCACGTATCCAGGATAAAACTAAGTTATGACATTCCTGATTATGAAATCGGGAATGCATATATATATAGTAGGTCCCCAGAGAAATAGAGCGTGCATTGATTTTCTGGAACTGTTTGTTCGTTTGTTTCGTTCATTCTGTTTTACACTTCGTTTTGTAGTGCTATTTTGACAGAATCGTAAGTTGATTATTAATTACCGTACCTTATATATAACTAAACTACGAGAGGATTCACTCGGGATCCTCTCTTTATCAGAGACAGACCTTAGTTTCTTTCTTACTTGTTTGATCATTGTATCAGGGAACCCAGGTCCGGGTGAATTCACGTCACCGGGACCAAGGGTAATTGTGGCTCGCTATCAAGCCTCCTAAGTAACCCAACTGATCAATAAGTAGATTCGGGGTGTTACAATACTCTCGTTTGATGTGTCCCGTACTGGGCCAATCTTAAGCAGTAGTATCCAGTAGCATCCTGTCTTGCTATCGTAGCATCCAGTCTTGCTAAGAGGAGCATGCAGTAACGTGGCATCCTTGACATACAAGCATGGAGTAGCATCAGTTGGTACTGCATGCTACTTTTTCGTACGACTTCATACTACTATTTTGAGATAAATTTTTAATCGGCTAAAATCTTCCTTTTTTTCTGTTGTAGTATCCAATTTGTTGGATAGAAACTAAACTGTTTAAGGGAACTAGGATTGTAGTCCCAGAAAGAAAAAGAAAAAAAAGCTCCTGGCTGAAGGGCTAAACTTGGAACCTCAACTCCCATAATGTCTCCTAGGAGAAAATCCTCTGAGAAACGTACCCGACAAACAGCAATGTCTCCAAGGAAAATCGTCATACCAAAATCCCAGACTCCGGAACATCAAATTTCGAGGGTGGCTTATCTAGTACTTGGAGTTAAAAACAAGAGCAAGACTATGGTTGGTGACATTTCTATACCAGGGACGTTGTATTTCGTCGGGGATGGCTCGACTGGGGAAGATTAGTAGGGAAGGTTTTACCAGAGGTTCTTGTCGATGGTGTATCAAAGCCAAGCTAATTGGAGCATTGGTCACGGCCGAAAGGAGAACAAAGTATGATTACAGAGCTTCAATACTGATTCACTCTCAATTTAACACTACCACAAGGGTAGTCCAAGGGAATTAATAATATTAGTTTTTTTTTAGTTTTTTTTATCAATGGATGATTATGACTATTGTTCTTTGTATACCGTATCATGTCAAGGTTTATAGTATGTATAGTATACTGATATTAGTGTTTTGTTCCGATCTGTTGAAAGTTATAATTTGACGAATGTGATTATTTTTTATTTTGTATAGCTTCATCTGTTGACTAAGTAAGTACGCTATTTGGCACTGTGCCACGATTTGTGCTTATATTTTAAATCAATCAATCAATCAATCAATTACTTGTTTTCAGCTGTTTTTGGAGGGGGGGGGGGTTACCGATGTGAGGCCGGTAAGACGAAATACTTATTTGCAAGCATTACACTGCAAACAAAAGGTGTTTTTTTTTTCGAGTCATATTCGTAACCAACAAATTTTTCACATGTTCAATAATTACATGAGGGCAACACAATCGACCCACAACGTGAAACTCTCATGCAGATACTAAATTTAGCATTCATTTCAGCTCTGCACTAGAAGAATTTTAACTGTTTGTCACTCTGCTTGACACATTACTTGTATTAAATTTTCCAACAAAGTTGAATTTTTGCGAGCCGCAAAAACCTGTTTGGTGACAAATCGTTTTTTTTGTAAGGTGTATGGGGGGACGAAGGGATCCGAACCGATGTGAGGCCGGTAAGACGAAGCACCTATTCGCAAGCATAGAACTGCAGAAAATGCGTTTTTTTCGAAGCGTATTCGTGCCCATCAAATTTTTTACATGCTCATTAATTACGTGTAGGCAATACACTCGACCCACAACGTGAAACTGTCAGAATACGAAACGCCGATAATAAATTAAACATTCCTAAAACTCTGTTCTAGAAAGATCTTAATTGTTTGTCTATCTGATTGACAAAAGAGCTCGTATTACTGTTTGGATTCAGGTTTTCATTAAAGTTGAATTTATCGTCCAAATTTGAGCCACAAATATTTAAAATAACCGTAACAGCTGTTTGAGACGCATGAACAACAGTGCAAGCCAAGAAAGCCTGGTTGGTCACGGAAATAAACTTATAGCCAAACAAACGATCACGGAAATACTCTTCTTGAGCCACAGCCTATTTGTGGGGTCGCGGAGATACGGCCGAGCTTAAAAAGACCAAAGGTTTCAATGGGATCCCAAAAATTTAATATTGGATTCAAACAATTGGGTCTTGTCTTCGCCAGACTCATTGAACATTTTTACTATTAAATTCAGAAACAGCTTAAGGCCAAAAAGCTAATCATCTTAGAAAACCAAGTTCAGATGTGGATTCAGCATGTTTGTGTTTACCCCTATATCTGTTTTGACTAAAACTTCCTGCCTTACTTCTGACAATTTCCCGATTTCGGCCGAATTCCGGAACTACCTGTCCGCCAAAAAAAAAAGAAAGCTAAAAAACAAACTCAGCGTATCTTCTTTCCACGATATCGAACATCTAATCAACTTCAAATTACAATTTAACTTATAACAAATTTTCCGGTTCCAGCCGGATTCCGGGCGAACTATATGTCCGGGTAAACAATGATTGTCATACACGGATTCAGCATCTCTTCTTACCCCTAAATCGGATATCTAATCAACTACAAATACTTTTAACAGTTTTCCAGTTTTGGCCGGATTCCGGCCGAACTACTAGCCCAGCGAGAAAACGGTTTTCACCATCGTGTTCAGCATTTTTTCTTACTCCTAAATCGAACATTCAATCAACTTCAAATAAAACTTTTATTTTTAACAAACTTGCCGGTTTTTGCCAGATTCCGCGCCAACTACTTGTCCGGCACGAAAATGGTTTTCACCATCGTCTTCAGCATGTTTTCTTACCTCATAATCGACTGTTCCATTAGCTGTTTAAAATAATTTGCTTGCCCCATAATTTAAACACCCTCCCCTACCCCTAAATTTAGGGCTACAATCTACGAACTCGGCCTTAATCTTGACCCAAAGAGTCCCCACACCAAGTTTCATGCAAATATCTCATTCCCTTCGAGAGTTATCCTGCTTACAGACGGACGGACTGACGCACAGGGCTACAAAGCCCTGTACTCTTGACCCAAAGAGTCCCCATACCAAGTTTCATTCAAATATCTCATTCCCTACGAGAGTTATCCTGCTTACAGACGGACGGACTGACGCACAGACGGACGGACGGACAGACGGACGGACAATTTTGCGTTGCGATCCCTCCACTTACATTTTGGGTTCCCAAAAAGTGCAAGTTGGAAGCTCCGTTGATTTGGGATCTGCGGAATACTGCGATGAATTTCGATTTGCGGGATTTTGAAACATAACTGCAAACACTGTTTGTAGAGGCTATTATCAATGTATTCTTAGTATACTATAACTAAAATACCGTCTGGGTGAACAAATTCTTTCTGAGGATCCTGGACTGATTCCTTAATAATTGGCTGTGCAATTTCCTCGACTGGTGTGTGTTCCAGTATGTCTACTGTCCCGGAAGCAGGTCTTTCAGCCAATGGTTCTTGCACTGACGTCTCTTGGGCTGCTGTCTCGGCGTCTGGTATCACACTGGCAAATGGGTCGGTCCCCAGGACTACGAGAGGTGTTTCTGACTCTGGTTTCAAACCTGGAACGGCAATATAGCTTCAAGTATTGGTGAAGACGTTCGACAGTTTTCCAACAATGTCACCCCAGTTCTCATCACTCCAGTAAAACAGCCAGTATATTTATACTTTCTAACCAAAGCATTTCTATTCGAAATCTGAGATAGTAAGGATCTGCAGTTTGACTTTGATGTGCGATTTGCGTCATAATAAATTCCTAGAACATTCATCAACTTACTGATTACAGGGATCCAAAATGGCAACGAGGGGACATCCATTCTTTCAGAAGTGACTAGTTTCAGACGTCTAGCATCTTATGACAGTTGTTTAAACCTTGTCTTGTTTCTCTTTTTCACAGCAGAAGAATCTTTTTCGAAATCAATGTGGAACCGATCTGGGAGCTGCTGATGTAGTTTATACTTTGAACAAGAGCTGAAAGCTCATATGGCACTTGCCGGAACAGTTAGCATGTTTGTCAGTTTGTCCCCCTCGAGCTAACCCCCCCCCCCCCCCAGCGATCAGCCCCACTCCAGACTTGAAACTGAACATTTCAGACACTCGCTCTTGACACTTGTCAAGTTTCATGCACGTCCGATCACCCGTTCCTAAGTTACGAATGCCACCAGATTCCGGATTCCCCATCCCTCTACTCCGCCCACGCTGGTCGGATCGGGGAAGGGACTAATAGGCCTGCCAAGTTTCATGGTCCTAGCACATCTGGAAGCACGCCCTAGCTCGAGATCACCGGAATTCGGGAAAACTCCCTCCAACTTTCCCCACCGTGACATGATCCGGTCCTGTTTTATCAGCGATTTATCTAGGGCTTACGCTTGTTCTTCCAACCAAGTCCAACTCCGATCCCTCAACTTTAGGGGATTTAGGAGATTTCCGGTGCCCCCATCCCCCCCCAGTGATCAGATCCGGTTCAGACAATCCGAGACACTTGTTCTTAATACTCACCAAGTTTCATGCACGTTCGATCACCCGTTCCAAAGTTGTGAATGTTACTATATTCCGTATTTCCCACCCCTCTACTCCCCCCATCATGATCGGATCGGGAAAGGGACTATTTTCAAGTCAGTATGGTAGAATCCTTAAATGCATCGTCCTAGCACATCACCGGAATTCCGGTAAACCCCAGTCCAATTCCCCCCCCCCCCCCACTGTGACACGATACAGTCCTGTTTTATCAGTATTGTATCTAGGGTTTAAGCTTGCTCTTCCCACCAAGTTCCAACCCGATCCCTAGAATCTGATACTTTCAGAAGATTTCCGGTGCGCCTTTCCAGCCCCCCCCCCCAGATATCGTATCCGGTCCAGATTTGAAAAGGGAATATCTGAGGCACTTGTTCTTGACACTTGTCAAGTTTCGCGCACGTCCGATTACCCCTCCAAAGTTATGCAGTCACTAATTTCCGGATTCCCCATTCCTCCACTCCCATACGATGGTTGGATCGGGGAAACGACTATCCTCAAAGCAGTCTGTTCGGGTCCCTGGTATGTCTACCAAATTTCATCGTCCTAGTACCGAACTTGCGGGATCACCAAGTTTCCTCCCCCCCCCCAACTCCCCGAAAGTGCCCGAATCCGGTCCGGTTATGTCAATGATGTATCTAGGACTTGTGGTTGTTCTTCCCACCAAGTGTCGTCCAGATCCCTCCACTCTAAGCGTTTCCCAAGATTTACGGCTCCCCCCTCCATCTCCCCCCAAAGTCACCGAATCCGGTCCGGATTTTAAGTGGGTCGTCTGAGGCACGAGATCTTTCCAAATATCAAATTTCATTATTTTCCGATCACCCGTTCAAAAGTTAAAATTTCCAGATTCCCGCTCTCTCTACTCCCCCCATGATGCTCGGATCTGGAAATAAATATTTCCAACTTAACCATTTGGGGTCCCTGAAATGCCTGCCAAGTTTCATCGTCCTAGCTTATGTGGAAGTGCCCGAACTAGCAAAACCAGGATTGACCGACAGACCGACCGACGGACGGACAGAAATTGCGATCGCTATATGGCACTTTGCCGAAGAGCAAGTGCCATAATAAAAACAGATGTCGAGGCTCGTTAAAAAGAATTCCTTTTTTGGATCAGTCATAATTTGAAGTGTCAGATAAGACTGACTATCTGATCACAATTTTGGAGAAAACAGGTCGATTTTCAAAATTTTGGCCTGCGAACGCGAAGCTTCAACACAACTTGTTTTTTGCCAAAATCTCTGTATTTTAACACAAACTGGCTGATTTTCAATATTTTTGCGTGCGACACACAGATTTTACAACTAGGTTTTGCAACGAAATCTGTGTATCTTCGGATACATGTTACGATTTTGTTTTAAATATTTTTCTTGCAGGGCTTAAACATACTTCGGCTTTGTTAGCAGTATGTGTGATAACGTGAAATGATAGTGATGATTTCATTACTCTTGAATCGAACAAGTATTTCTAGTAAAAAGTAATTTTTTGTACTGTAAATTCTGAACAAATCTAGACTCTGTATCTCTAATCGGAAAGGGTCGGATGGAAGCACTTACTATGCCTCTAATATTTGCGGACTATCCAGTACTTCAACAACTCGACACTGGGTTGAAACAAAACCTTATCAATACCCTTACAACCCTTATACATCTATCTATCAACACCCCAGATACCCTAGTTTCCCAACTGGACTACACACCTCTGGTATTGCGAGAGTTAGACGGGGGTCCCGAATATCTTGTGTCAAGCACAATTCCTGAAGGAAGCGATTAGATTGACGCGAACTTCGGCAGATAGAAAGATCTCTTTACTTTTCGGGGTATCCTGATATTTGACCACCTGGTATAATCTGTCCCCTGATTGACGGTGCAAAACGGATAAGTCAGCTACATTTTATTCGTGCTATATTTCGGCCCTCCTTGGCAAGGGTCTTCTTCAGGCTCAAGCCGCTCAAGCTTGAAAATAAACTTTTAGACAAGTTTCTTTTCAAGCTTGAGCGGCTTGAGCCCGAAGAAGACCCTTGCCAAGAAAGGCCGAAATATAGCACGAATAAAATGTAGCTGACTTATCCGTTTTGCACCGTCAATGATTCGCAGTCAGCTTGGGCCGTAGGAACATCTGTCCCCTGATGTTGACTTTGTCGAGAGGGACGTAATACAAGAAAATGTTCACAAACTATTGGTGGACCACAAACAAAATGTATATACGATGATTTTTATACCTTTTTTAAGAGAAAAAAAGTTCGTAGAGATGACATTTCCTGTTATTAGAAATACTCTCTGAAACAGTAAACAGTTCCCCACTTTGCTTGCAAGCGACTGTCAACCTGTTGGAGGTCTTACAGCAACGCTCTGCTACCGAGGACCGAAACACTTACTTTCGGTGTTTTTTAGGTCTGATGGCTTCTCATTTTCAATTGGAGGAGTCTCTGTAGGGACCAAAATCTTCTTTATCGTAGTTGTTTCAGTTGAATCTTTCTTGTTATAACTGAATGGCCTGCGACGATTTAGCATCCTATGACGAAAGCGGGTCATTATTCGTCGTCCAGATTCATCGTCATCAAGCAACGCCAGCTCCTGTTCGTCCTCATGGTCTTGATCCACAGGAAGTGAATAACATAGAACAGCAAGGCCGATTAACTGTAAACAGGATGTTGATTTTGTTTTTAGCTATCATGGCGACTTTGAATCTGTCCAGAGGAAAACTTAAAGCAACGAAAGTTTCCTAGGTTCAAAGTAATCACACAGAAAGTACTTTCATAAATTGGAGTGTTGTTAAAGTAACGAAATTGAGTCAAGATTAGATTTTGTGAGAGTGAGAACGCGAGAACAAAGTGCTATTGGGCTCTAGCCAGAGTGCAGAGCAAAATAACACTCTAGGCAGTAGCGCTAAGGCTTCCAAAAAGTGGACTCAATCAGTCGTGCACCAGCGCTCTCTCCGATAACTCCATCTTTCTAAAGAAGCAAGAAAAAGACCAACCTCCCATGCTTCCTCAGGGATCGACTAAAACCAGGAAGGGAAGGGAACGCGAGAAAAGCAGGAAGGCATACTAAAACCAGGAAGGGCATACTAAAACGAAGAAGGATGTCACCAGAATTCAAGGCTGCGAAAAACTCAAGAGATGCACCGTTCCCTTCCTCTGTTTAGTATTCTTCGAGGGGTCGGCAACTTTTCAAACCTTAAGTTCACCATCCCTTCCTCGTTATAGAATTGTTATAGTTGCTGACCCCTCGCTGGACTCGGATAATTTTAGTTGCCTACCGTCAGAACGAGAAATGAAAAGGTGAATTACAATCTTTATAGTTGCCGACCCCTGACTGAACTTAATGCCTACCCATGTCAGGATACTAAAACGAGGAAGGGATGGTGCACTTTGAATTTGGAAACTTGCCGACCCCTCAAAGAATACTAAATAGAGGAAGGGAACAATTCTGGCGACAGCCTTCCTCGTTTTAGTATGCCCTTCCCGGTTTTAGTATGCCTTCCTGCTTTTCTCGCGTCTCCTTCCCTTCCTGGTTTTAGTCGGTCCCGCTTCCTCAGTGTGTACAGATCGCATCTTAGCTATACTAGAATTTTAGCTTTACTAGAATGTCGCGAGCGTAGTGGGCGGTGCTACGAGTAAGGCCCGTTTCCGATGCATGGAACGCATAGGTCTTGGCGCTACTTCCTAGTGTTATTTTGTTCCGCCAATGTAAAGAGGTTTCTTTGCTATTCTAATTGCGCAATAGAATTTGTGTCCTGAACAATGCTCTCCTATTACTAATATGACGTAGTTGAGTTAGGATTGTTAAGAAAAGATAGAAGCAGAAACTGGAACTAGGATATACCAATCTGTGTGCTGTATCCTAACTATATCAAGTAGTATTTGAGAATGCAAAACGGATCCGTCAGCTACATTTTATTGGAGAATTTTTGGGCCCTTCTTGGCGAGGGTCCTCTTCAGTCTCAAGCTGGAAAATGAACTTGTGGAAAGACAACTAAAGATTCTTTCTGAAATATCTTGTAAATTTATTCTTGAAAACTACTAGGAGTAAAAGCTGGTGCTGTGATTTCATTCTGGACACGGCTTTGCTGCTCGATTGGGTCGTTCTAACGGTAGAGATTGTCAGTTTGGTTTTGGAATTACCAGTCTCATCTTGTTGTTTCCAGCTCAGACGAATACTTGTTCTCTCATATTTGGGCGATTTGAAGTTCCGTACTTCGTTGATAAACATTCCTTCTGCCCAAGCTGACTGCGAATAGTATTTAACAATTCAACAAGAGCTACGAGCTCATATGGCACTTGTACGAGTAGGCTGTACAAGAAAGTAGATGAGAACGTCACAAAATACACCCGCCATCCAAAAATGCGGTTCGGAAATAGAAATAGGATATTTAGTTTCACTAATTTCTGAGCAGTTCCGGCATCGTCTCGATTGTCTGTAGCAAATGCACATGACTGTTCAAACTTTCATCCCAATAAGTCCATTTGTTTGATCCCTAGACGTGCTACACGATTTCCGGTACTCACTCTATCTCCACCTACCGTGGCCGAATCTGGTTGGGAATAAAAAAAATTGACCACCTAAAGTATCTTCGTTTATACCATCTATCAAGTTTCACTCGAATCGGAGCATTTTTGGAAAGTATCACCCATGAAGTTTCACTCGAATCAGACCACTCGTTCGCAATTTATGGAAGTCAATTTCCATATTTTTCTTCTCTTGCTCCCCAAAAAATGCTCGGATCTAGGAACGGAAGTTTCCGGGGGTATGTTGTGTCAGGTTCTTAAATCAAGATAATTCGGGTCACTAATATGCCTGCAAAGTTTCGTTGTCGTTTTACATCTGGAACTATTCTAACTCACGACTACCGGAATTCCAGGAAACCCCCTCCAACTCCCCCCACAGAGCCCCGAAACCATCTGGCTCCGTCAATTTCATCTAGGCCTAATGCTTGTTCCATCCATTAAGTTTCGTCCCAATCCCTCTGCTTTTAGAGTTTCTTGAGTTATTCACCCCCCCCCCCCCCCATCCCCACAGGTATCGGACCCGACCCGGACGTGACACTGAACGTCCGAGGCGATAGCTCACCAGACAAGTTTCATTCAAATCCGATCACCCGTTCAAAAGTTATGCACGCCACTAGATTCCGGACTCCCCATCCACCCACTCCCCCCACGATGGTCGGGTCGGGGAAACGGCTGTTCTCAAGTCAATCTGTTCGGATCCCTGACATACCTGCCAAGTTTCATCGCCCTAGGACATCAGGAAGTATGCCGAACTCGCGGGATCGCTAGAAATCCGGACCCCCACCCCAATTCCCCCACAGTGCCCTGATCCGGTCCGGTTATGTCAATGACGTGTCTAGGACCTGTGCTTGTTTTTCCCACCAAGTTTCATCCCGATCCCTCCACTTTAAGCGTTTCTCAAAATTTCCGGTTCCCTCCTCCAACTCCCCCCAGTGTCATCGGATCCGGCCCGGATTTAAAGTGAGGTGTTTGAGACACAAGGTCATCCTAAATATCAATTTTCATCAAGATCCGATCACCCGTTCAAAAGTTATGCACGCCACTAGATTCCGGACTCCCCATCCACCAACTCCCCCTACGATGGTCGGGTCGGGGAGACGGCTGTTCTCAAGTCAATCTGTTCGGATCCCTGACATACCTGCCAAGTTTCATCGCCCTAGGACACCAGGAAGTATGCCGAACTCGCGGGATCGCTAGAAATCACGACCCCCACCCCAACTCCCCCACAGTGCCCTGATCCGGTCCGGTTATGTCAATGACGTGTCTAGGACCTGTGCTTGTTTTTCCCACCAAGTTTCATCCCGATCCCTCCACTTTAAGCGTTTCTCAAAATTTCCGGTTCCCCACCCCAACTCCCCCACAGTGCCCTGATCCGGTCCGGTTATGTCAATGACGTTTCTAGGACCTGTGCTTGTTTTTCCCACCAAGTTTCATCCCGATCCCTCCACTTTAAGCGTTTTTCAAAATTTCCGGTTCCCTCCTCCAACTCCCCCCAGTGTCATCGGATCCGGCCCGGATTTAAAGTGAGGTGTCTGAGACACGAGGTCATCCTAAATATCATTTTTCATCAAGATCCGATCACCCGTTCGCAAGCTAAAAATACCTCAAATTTTGGCTTCACCCTCCTTCCACTCCACCCCCCCCCCCCCCCAGATGGTCGAATCGGGGAATTGATGATTTCCTATTTAAGCTGGTCGGGTCCCAGACATGCCTGTCAAATTCCATCGTCCCAGCACATCAGGAAGCACGGAACTCGCGGGATCACTACAAATTCGGACTTCTCCCCCCCCCCAACTCCCCCAAAGTGAGCGGATCCGTTCCGGTTATATCAGTCACGTATCTAGGACTTTTGCTTGTCCTTTCCACCAAGTTTCATTCGGATCCCTCCAATCTAAGTGTTTTCCAAGATTTCCGGTTTCCCCCTCTAACTCCCCCCAGTGTCACCGGATCCGGTCTGGATTTAAAATGGAGGGTCTGATACGAAGTCCTTCCATGTATTAAGTTTCATGAAGATCCGATCACCCGTTCGTAAGCTAAAAATATCTAATTTTTCCTATTTTTTCCGGATTCCCCCTCCCTCCACTCCCCTCCAGATGGTCGGATAAAGGAAGCGACAATTTCTAATTTAATCTGGTCCAGTTCCTGATATGCTTGCCAAGTTTCATCGTCCTAGCTTATCTGGAAGTGCCCGAACTAGCAAAACCGGGACCGACAGACCGACTGACGGACAGAAATAACAATCGCTATATGGCACTTGAGTAAGCTCAAGTGCCATAAAAAACGGTAGTCGTGCCTAAAATGAAATGACAGCACCAGCTTTTACTCCAACCTGTTTTCAAGAACAAGTTCACAAAAACAGATATTTCAGGAAGAATCTTTAGTTGTTCTTCCCCAAGTTCATTTTCCAGCTTGAGCCTGAAGAGGACCCTTGCCAAGAAGGGCCAAAATTTAGCTCCAATAAAATGTAGCTGACGTATCCGTTTAGCATTGTCAAATATGATTCGTAGTCAGCTTGGGCTGAAGGAATATCTATATCAAGTTCTTGGCAGCCCGTTCACGCACACCTTATTTAAGGGAACTAGCCTCAAATTGCCTAGTCAGTTCGTAATATGACCGCGGATGGACTCAAGAAAATGAAATTCAGCGTACTTATAGATCCTAGGCTCTGGAAATGTCTTTTGGACTGTGGACTTTGTTTCTGTGATGACATTTGCTCAGATTGATTGTTAAGTCCATCACTTGACAAGGAGTAGAAGACGATGAAACTTTAACTATACAATTCACATTCCCTTTTAGGGATATTTTTCTTCCTGATCCTTGTACCACATATCCCACCCCCTTCTCTACTCATCCATGAATGGGGTCATGGGCATGTATAAGAATTACTCATACAGGAAAAATTCGTCAACTACAGCCTGAAGAGGACCCTTGCCAAGAAGGACAAAATATCACTAAAAAATATACTACTTCTTTTTTGGGATCCCAAAACGTAAGTGGAGGGATACCTGTGACTTCGTAAAAGTTGTCCGTCCGTCTGTCAGCACGATAACTCTCGGAGGGAATGAGATATTATGATGAAACTTGGTGTGAGTACTCTTTAGGTCAAGGGAGAGGTCGGGTTAGTAGATGGGCTCTGTAGCTTGACATTTAGGGGTGGGGGAGAGGGTTCAAATTAAGAGGCGAATGATTTTTTTTTAACAGACGATGCGGTAGTCATTTTAGAAGTAAGAAGACATGCTGAACACGAATATGAAAACCAGTTTCTCGCCGGACAAGTAGTTAGCCTGGAATCCGGCTAAGACCGGAAAGTTTGGTAAAAGTAAAACTTATATTTAAAGTTGATCAGATGTCCGATTCAGGGGTAAGAAGACATGGTGAACTTTTCTATGAAAATCATTTTCTTATCGGACAAGTAGTTCGCGCGGAATCCCTCCGAAACCGGAAAATTTGTTAACGTTGAAAAAAAATGTTCAACGAGTCTGGCGAAGACCGGATATCTACAAGACCCATTTGTCTGGATCAAATATAAAATTTGTGGGATCCCATTGAAAACTTTGGTCTTGTTCCACTTGGAATGATTTCTGGGATCCCAAAACGTAAGTGGAGGGATACCTATGATTTCGTAAAAGTTATCCGTCTGTTAACACGATAACTCTCGAAGGAGTTGAGATATTTCGTTCAAATCCGAAGATGGGCTCTGTAGCCCTATATTTAGGGGTTTCAAATTAAGGGACGAACATCGTCGATTTTGAGGTAAGGAGACATGCTGAATCCGAATATGACCATAATTTTCTTATCAGACAAGTAGTTCATTCGGAACCCGTCAAAAACCGGAAAATTTGTATAAAATAAAAGTTTAATCTAAAGTTGATTAGCGGGTCAATCTAGGGGTAAGGAGACACGCTGAACACGTATATGCAAATTTATTTTGTTCTCCCGGAATCCGGGCAAAATTTGAAAATTTGTTGAAAGTAAAAGTGTTATTTGAACAAGATTAGATGCTCGATTCAGAGGCAAGAAGACATGCTGAGTCCGTATATAGCAATCCTTTCCCTGCGGCTGAAACCAGAAAATTTGATATAAGCAGGAGTTTTATCTGATGTTGATTAGAGGTTCGGTGTAGTGGTAAGGATGTATGCTGATTCTGTATATGTAAATTATTTTCTCGCCAAATACAGACTTCGCCCAGAATTCGTTAAATGTTAAAGTTTTATCTGAAGTTAAATAGATGTTCAGTACAGGCGAAGTGAATATGCTGACTTAATTTTGATCTTTTTCTTTTAACAAAAAAATTAGTTCGCTTAGAATCCGGAAATTTGGTAAAATTAAGGCAGCTAGAAGTTTTGATCAATTTCGTCGAAGTATATAGGACGTATAGGGATAAATACACAAGCTAAATCCATATCTGAACTTAGTTTTCTCAGATGATTAGCCATTGATCTTAATCTCTTTATAAATTTTAATATTGCAAATTTACAAGGAGTCTGGCGAAGACAGGATATTTACAAGATCGAATTGTCTGGATCAGATATAAAATAATGAGAAGAGATGAAAAGAGATGAAAAACGCCATATCATTCAAAGTGCACTTTCAGAAGTTTCACAACAGATAATACAAGGATGCGTAGTTTTTAATAGATAATACTTGGAATGTTATCTGTTGTGATTTCGACAATGTTGGGCATCAAATATGATGCAGAACAAGAATTGTCAGGAACAGCCGAAAAAACACAGAAAAAGCATTTGCTGGCTTATCAGATGTCACGACGACAAAGAAAAAAGTCAGCAGATACTTTTTCAACTGTTCTTCGGCTTTTCCGTGACATCATCAAACAAAACAGCACTTTCTACATAATAACGCCCGCCTGTGAGGGTAACTTCAGACCCGGAGACAGTAAATTATATCCCGCCCTGCGGCTATGTTCCTGCTACAATGTTGAAGAGGTGGGCGTGGGAGTTTCAAAGGTTTGCTTCAGGTTGGCTTCTTTCATCTTATGTTTGCTTCAGGTTGGCTAAGATGAAGAATCATCTTAATTAGCTTGGCCTGTGGTCTGGCGTGCAAGAAGGGGCTTTAAATTCATGGCAAGTAGCGACAGATTCAATACTTTTATTGTTTTCGAAAGGGAGATGTTGCTTAAATGCATATCTCTACCAGGGGCGTCACGACTGGGGGGGGGGGGGGGGTCAACCTTTCTGAAAATCGGTTGATTTTTTGTCAAAACAGTTGGTTTTTCTGAAAATCAGTCGACTTTTCTTCAATATTGTCGTTTTTATGGCACTTGCAGCCTCATTTACCGATCGCAATTCCGTCTGTCGGTCGGTCCTGTTTTCTTGTCAGACTTTTTCGAGTCAGGGTAAGTGCTAGGACGATAAAACGTGCGCTTATCAGGGACCCGATCAAACTAACCTGGAAATAATCAGTTTCCCGATCCGACAATTTTGAGGGGGAGTGGAGGGCGAAGGAATCTGGGAAATTTAGGGTAGTTTGTCACACTTTTTCGAGTTAGGGTACTTTCAGATGTGCTGGGACGATGAAACTTGGCAGGAATATCGGGGACCCGACGAAACTAACTTGGAAATAATCAGTTCCCTGATCCGACCATCTGGGGGGGAGGTGGAGGGCGGGAGAATCTGGAAAATTGAGTAGTGCGTAACTTTTGAACGGGTGATTGGATTGAAATGAAACTTGATAACTGAATAAAGGACATATCTCTGATGTCCCATTTGAAGTCAGGACCGGATTCGGTAGCTATGGGGGACTTGGGGAGGACCGGAAATCTCAAGAAACGGTTAGAATTAGGGCATCGGAGTGAAACTTGCTTGGAAGAACAAGCGTCTGCCCAGATAATTCGTACACACCACTAGACTGGATCCGGACCCTGGGGGGGGGGGGGGAGGGGAGATTTCCGGAATTCCGGTGATGTCAATTTTGGAGAGTTTCGCGACGAAACATGGAAGGCATATCAGGGATCCGATCAAACTGACTTGTAAATGTAGGTTTACTCGATCCGATAGTCGTGGCGGAGCAGAGGGAGGAGGAATCTGGAATATTGAGTCATGCGTAACTTTGGTACGGGTGATCGGATTTGAGTGAAATTTAATAATTGAACAGAGTACTCTGGGTTTTTTTTTGGGGGGGGGGGGAATACCTGACCGGCTAATTCTGGAGAGATCCGGATGGGGATTAAAAACAGATGCTCTTGATAAATCTTTTTCAGAACGGGATTGGCTCCAGCGACTGTGGGGGGCAGTTTGAGGGAGGAAATCTCAAGAAACGGTTAGAATGTAGGGATTGGAGTTAAATTTGCTGGGAAGAACAAGCATTTATTCTAGATAAAACATTTGCACAAATCGTGCAGCAAAAACAGCGTCCGTGTCAAAAATTAAATCTCAGGACAAGCTTTTTTATTATAGTGGTATTTGAAGATAATTTAATTTAATAAGATATTTATAGTCGGTAGAAGCTTTAGTTATTTATTACAGGTTTGTTTCCTTCCCCGAAGTTGAACCAGAGGATTGACAGCCTGACGAGGATTGTTTGAATAAATTGCACAATTGGACTGGATCCGGACACTTGGGGGGGGGGGGGGGGGAGAATTGTGAAGGGGGGCCTTTCAAAATTCCAGTGATGGCGTTTTTCAAGACAAAGCTTGGCAGGCATTTCAGGGACCCAATTAATCTGACAGAGCAATTGCCTACTACATACAGTTGCAAGTGCCATATGAGCTCACAGCTCTTGTTTTCTTGAAAACAGTCATTTTTGCATTTCGGTACCAGCCAGTCGGTATATGCCTTTCCCCCCCCCCACCCCCAAACATTTTAGCTAGTAACGCCTCTGATGACCTCTATTGTAAACTGTAATACGTAGTAATCTAAGCTATGTGCAGCGGTCAAGGGAATCATTTTGGAAATTAACTCCTAAAAGTTATTCCATACCTAAAAGTTAATATAATGTGACGGAACCTATTGACTGAAAGTTTTTACAACCCGCTCAAAAGACAAAGATACCATAACCGGAGTAAAAGAAGAGAAGAAAGAAAGAACAATGAAAATCAAAGCGTAAAGTTGAACAAATTATGCACAATTATGTGGCACTTGGAGGTGGAAGGGAACATCGTAAGTTACCCTAATCTAGACCATTTGTGGAGAGAGTCTGGTAACCTGATTTTTGGGATCCCAAAACGTAAGTGGAGGGATACCTATGACATCGCAGAAGTTGTCCGTCTGTAAGCCCCCGGACATGTAGTTCGCCCGGAATCCGGCCAAAACCGATTTTTTTTTAATTTAAAGTTTTATTTGTAGTTGATTAGATATCCCATGTAGGGGTAAAAAGAGATGCTGAATCCGTGTGTGACAATAATTTTTTACCCGGACATATAGTTCGATCGGAATCCGGCTCGAGTCGGAAAATTTGTTATAAGTTAAATTTTTATTTGAAGTTGATTAGATGTTCATTATTGGGGAAAGAAGATACCCTGAGTTCGCTTTTTAGCTTTCTTTTTTCGCCGGACAAGTAGTTCCGGAGTTCGGCCGAAACCGGGAAATTGACACAATTGGCAGGAAGTTTTCGTCAAAACAGATATGACTTATATGGGTTAACATACATGCTGAATCCATATCTGAACTTGGTTTTATCAGATGATTAGCTATTTGGCCTTAATCTGTTTCTGAATTTAATAGTAAAGATGTTCAAGGAGTCTGGTGAAGACTGGATCCGGCAAAGACAAGACCCGGTTGTCTGGATCAAATATTGAATTTTTGGGATCCCATCGAAACCTTTGGTCTGGTCACTGAAACTGACGTAAATATTCCTTGAGCCCAAGCTGACTTTGAAACATATATTCAAATAATGTATACAACGGATACGTCAGCTACGATGCTTCATCAGCGATATTTGGGTCCTACTTGGCAAGACCTGACAGCCTGAAGCCTGACGAGGACCCTTGCCAAGAAGGGCCGCAATATCGCTAATTAAGCATCGTAGCTGACGTATCCGTTGTACACATTATTTGCATTTAAGAAACTTTAGGTTTGTTTGCACCATGGAGGAAGCGTTAATAAGTATTTACATCACCGGTAAAACGTACATAGGATATTGTCTTTATCTTTCCTTGACAACAATGACCAAATTGATGCAAACGAAGTGACAATTCAGCCATTCAAGATAGAAACAATTACAGCTCTACCGTAATGAATAAACCTGCAGTGCTTGCAAACAGCAACGCTGAAAACCTTCCAAGCATTGAAATATAATAACGTATTTGATGGTGGAAACGGGTACGCCAGCTGAATTTTATTGGAGCTATATTTCGGCACTTCTTGGCACGGGTCCTCTTCAGGCTCAAAACCACTAAAGTTGGAAAAACGTACTTGTGGGAAACACAAAACTAAAGATTCTAGCCTAGCCATAAATATTTAACTTCGTAAATTCTTTCGCGAGTCTTGCTTGGAGTTAAAAGGGTTGCTGTGATTTCACTTTGGACACGGCTGCTGTTTTTGATGCTCGATTGGGTCGTTGGTCGGGTGGAGATTTTTCTGCATTTGGGTTGAATTTCGTTTTGTTGTAGAGAAGAGCTTGGGGTCTGAATTTCCTTTCACTGATGATGCCTTTCCATATTTCTGGTAGTGAGTATTCGCCTGTGTCTCTGTTGATCCCTGAACGGTTTTTCATAATTTCAACGGCTTCTCTTATAGTTTGATGAAGTCCGGTGCATGTTGCAAGCATGTGAGCTTTTCCGAAATGTACAACGTGGGATGGGTTTTCGAAAATGTGTTCTGTCAGTGCCGATTTGAAGATGTAATTTGGACGGTGTCCGTTGGAAAGGGCGTCGTCGATCTCCTGTTCATGTTCTGTGAGCCTCTTTTCGAAAGTCCTCTCTGTCCTGCCAATATAGCGCTTCTCGCAGTCCAGGGTGTCGAATAAATACCTCGTTGGTTCTGGTTTGGGACTTGATCTTTGCCGGTTTTTAGGTACGACAGTAGTGTGTTTTGAGTCCGGTGAAATGCTTCGATTTTGTACTTTTGTAGGTTCCTGGACAGTTTTTCAGTGACTCCTTGAATGTACATTCAAACAGTCACTGAAAAACTGTCGTACATTCAAGGAGTCACTAAAAAACTGTCCAGGAACTTCAAAAAGTCAGGGGCCATATTTAGTTGACAGAGCCAGGGTAGTTTATTAATTAACTTTCTTGGTAGTTCAGCAGAAGTTTTTTTTGTTATATTTTATTTAAAGTACTTCGGCTTAATAAAATAAATAGAAAACCTTGGACATAAAACAAAAAATTACAAGACAAGAAAATAAAAAAAACAAGACCAAAGGTTTCGGTTGGATCCCAAAAATTTAATGTTTCATCCAGACAATTGGGTCCTGTCTTCTCCAGACTCCTTAAGCATTTTTACTACAAAAATTCAGAAACTGATTAAGGCCGAATAGCTTATCATCTGAGAAAACCAAGTTCAGACATGGTTTCAGCATGTGTGTTTATCCCTATAAGTCATATTTGTGTTGACGAAACTGATCGAAACTTCCTGCCTTAGCTTACTTCTGCCAAATTTTCGATTTCTGCCGGATTCAGGTACGACTCATCCAACAAAATAACAAAGCTCAAAAACGAATTCATCGTATCTCCTTACCCCTATACCGCATCTAATCAACTTCAAATGAAGCTTTAAATCATAACAAATTTTCTGGTTTCAGCCGGATTCTGGGCGAACTACACGTCCGGGTAAAAGACGATTGTCATGTGCGGATTCAGCATCTCGTCTTACCTCTAAATCGGAATCTAATCAACTACAAATACGACTTCTGCTTTTAACAAATTTCCGGGATTTGGCCGGATTCCGGACAAACTACTTGTCAGGCGAGGAAATGGTTTTAATAATAGCGTTCAGCATGTCTTTCTACCCCTAAATCGAACATCTAAACAACTTCAAATAAAACATTTGCTTTGAACAAATTTTCCGGTTTTGGTCGAACTACATGTCCGGCGAGAAAGTGGTTTTCACAATCGTGTCGCCCCCAAATCGGACATCTGATTAAATTAAAATAAAATTTTTACTTCTAACAAACTTTCCGGCTTTGACCGGATTCCGGGCGAACTACTTGTCCGGCGAAAAACACCATCGTCTTCAGCATGTCTTCTTACCCCATTATCGAATATCATATTAGCTGTTTAAACATATTTTACTTGCCTATTCATTTAAACCCCTTCCCCCACCCTTAAATATAAGGCTACAGAGCCCATCTACGAGCTCGACCTTACTCTTGTCCAATGAATCCTCACACCAAGTTTCATCAAAATATCTCATTCCCTTCGAGATTTACCGTGCTTACAGACGGACGGACAACGTTTGCGATGTCATAGGTATCCCTCCACTTACGTTTTGAGATCCCAAAAATTAAAAAATTACATTACCCCGAGGTCTGGGCCCACTTGTTAGCCGAGGCAGAAGTTCGCCACTGACTATCCACACCACACAAACTCGCTCGTAGAGACAAAGGAGATTGTAGAGCGTGAGGGATTCAAACATCACGGTCTAATGATTACTTACAAATAAGAGGATCTTCATCTTATCTTCTTACGAGGTAAACTACTTTTGCAAGCAGGAAATGGCAAAGTTATTGCCAAGTTTCGACACAGCGGATCGTGCCATCTGTTTGTTAAATTGCTGATTTCGGAACGGAATCCATTTGATTTTTATTCGAGAATGTTACAGGACACATCGTACTACTTAGTGCTATGTACCAGCATTTGAAAACAACTGATACTTTCAAATCACGTTCTGCTTTTTTCCGCTGATTTTCCAATAGGAAATTTGGTTTAAATTTGACAGGAGTATCGAAAAGTCTTTCACGTTTAGGCCAGGAAGGGCCTTAAATTACCCGAAACAAAACTCTGTATCTCCACAACAGTTACTGGGATTTTGCAGAAGCTTCTAACAGGAACGCAATGTTCTACCAGACTTAGGGCAACCGCGCTAATAATTCAATTTAACAAATTAATCACCCGAAACCATTTGGAAAAACACTGTAGATATTCTTCACGCACTGGCTGTTGTGATTTCAGCCTTTCTCAAGTGTTGGGTAGCTGTGCAAGGGTTTAGTTTAGAAGGACGAATGTTCCAGCACGCGTCCAGCAGGTTTGAGGGTTCCGCTGGACTACAGTAAAGGTATGCTTATGTGAACAGTTGCTTTAATGTGAACAGTGCAGTTTTGGGCTAAATGGTAAAATGAAGATCTAAAATACCTACACAGGTGTTTTCAGATGACCTTAATTACCTGCTCTGCCTGACTGGTACTTAGTTTTAGAAACAGCAAGTGCATGAAAATGGCAAAGTCCACTGTCAACAAACGTTCACATAAGCATACCTCTGTAACGATTGTTATGCAAAGTACATTCTAGAAAACCTGACTCTCCAGACCGTGAGCCTCGAAATCTAATTTTACCAGCCTTATAAAAGACACATGGCCAAGCGAAACCGTCAGTTGTGATTTGGATTGCATGCAACACTTGTCAGAGTGACGGTGTAAGTATTGGGCTGTGTCGGGCTTTATAAGGTATGGTTCAGGTCAATCATTTAAGGTCTTGACTTCCGGTGTGTTGTTCAAGTTAGTAGGTTAGGGTCAGCCTGGTCTGACCAAGCTCATATCTTTATGTTGCGTTGACAGATCCCTTCTGGGTCTTTAACTCACTTTTATTATTTACCTTTTCAAGAATATACTTATATTTCGTACTCGAGCTTCCTAAGGTTTTCTCTGGGTGGTCCGCGTAAAGGGTTTACCGCGGACCACTGATATACTGTACACGCCCCAGAAACCCATCTCGGCTACCATGCTATCAGTTACTGGCAAAACTCGGTTTGCCAGTAAAGCGGGGCGCTACACCTCTACTGTACTTGGACACCTTGCTTCCGGGGCGCGGAGGTGTTAGGGTCGCAGATGGAATGGCATAGGCTAGATAAGACCGGAATTCAGGCACTTCCTTCTTTGCTGTGATCCAGAGTAGATTAAAAGTTAAGTATACATTTATTGTACAAGTGTTTAACTAGTATTTATGTAATGTTAGTAGTATCTTAAATATAGTTAGTTGTGTTCGCCTTATCCCGTCCTGTACCACGCATTAGGGATGTATTAGCCTATACTCTGCAGTCGAAGATCTGTTCGTTCGACCTACGCTACCATATTACGTCTCTGACCCCGGCGGACGTTTACGTTCACGAAGCTGGGAACCACTCCAGTTAACCCTGGACCCCCCGATCTAGTACGAGTCTAGGAGAAACACCCCCATGGCGAACCCCTCCCCCCCCACCCCGAATGAAAAATTACAGGAAATTATAAGAATCTTCTTAAATACTGCAGTGAGCACTGAGCACACACATTGAGGATTTTCCCTAGACACGCTAGCTAAATGTAAACGCGTGACAGCGTTCTCGCTGGCCGCTCGCCTCTGTATATAGTTTAATTTTTGTTTGCCACGTAGTATCTTTTCCGTTCGTTCTGTCCATTATGATTTGGCCAGGTGACTACGCTTCCAATTTCCCTCGGTGACGCCAACGGTCCTAACATCTAATATTAAAAAAAAAAAAAAAAAAAATGATTTTAATGACGGACCTATATATTGAGCGTCACCTACACTTTCCTCTATCTCTACGTTTAGTTTTTTAATATTCTTTTTTATTTCCTCTTTTAACCCTTATTTCTCATTTTACCATTTTCATCACATCTTTAAAACCTTAAAATTTTCTTTACTTTTTCCTTCCTTAATATCTCCTTTCTTTAAAATTTTCTTTCATTTAAAATATATTATTTACAAAAATATTACTCGTCGTTATTCTTTTTTTTTTAAACAAACCAAAAAGGGGTTTTTGTGCGGAAGACAATAACATAATTTTAGACATACTTTTCATAAACAAATATTTTATTTTACTAGCACTGGGGGGGGGGGAGGGGTACCGGGAGGGGGTGGTTTGCCGGAACCCTCTTGTACAAACAGGGAAAACTTCACATAAGCAATTGTATTGACGAGTGAGTTTCTCGCAAACAATAGACGGGAGCATGTTAAGCACCGACAATAGCGGAATAAGACAAGTGTGAAAATTGATAAGGTATCGTTAGGGGGCAAATTTACTGTCAATATCGGCTCTCTAGAGATAATAATTGATGGAGCAATTACGGAAGTAGGTTGGCATAATAAGTACGAGTCCTTCAAAACAAGCGACACTGTTGGTCCATCCACTCCCCCACCTCCCAGACTTTGCCCATTTTTGGCATTTAGGTTGCCCGGTGATCTGAGAAACGGTTCCTTTACCAGTATCCGAAATTTGAAAAGGAAGAAGAATTAGGACTCCTACCCTGACCTTTACAAGAAGAACAGAAAGTACAATAGAACAGGGCTCACTTACCGTCTTCATATTTCTCGCAGGCTTTTTTTTTCAGAAGCAGGAAGCGAACTTATTGTCCAATTTCATAATCTAGAGCGGGGAACTTGAGCGGAACAGAATTTGGACGATATTATTCTAGAATGTTCAAATAATTCATTAAACGGAGACGTCAGCTACAATGCTTTAGCAGCGATATTTCGACCTTTCTTGGCAATCAATCAATCAAATCGTGTATTGATAAACCAACTTCGTAGCTTTCTTCGTTAGATGATGCTAAATTACGCTGGTCATACAGTAATAAAACAAATAAATTACACTAATTATTCACTTTGTTAAAATTCTCTGTAAAAAAGGGCACAAACGAGTTCATGAACCTTCAGATTCATAGTGTAAACAAATTCTAGAATATATATCACACTGCATAATTGTGTGAAACAATCATCGTCGCTGGAACGCGCTGTCATCAGCACAAACAACCTAAACGTTTGGTAGATCGACATGCAAGCGTCCTCGTCAGGCTGTCGATCTTCACGGTCAACGTCGGGGAAGGAAGCCACATGCTGGTTTCAAAGTCAGCTTGTGCTCAAAGAATGTTTATTATTCTAGAATGTTAAAGAACCCAGCAGTGATGCAAGGTACTGATTGCCAATGCCGAATATTTCACATGCAGGTCGCCAGAAATTCGTACCCGGTGATTTGAGAAGCCCTTTGAGGACTAACCGAACAAGGATCCATTAAAACAAGGGAGAGGCACTTTCTTCGTACGAGGGACAAAAATTACGATAGAACAGGGATCCTGCCTTTCTACTCCACCGAACAAGGATCCTTCGCTTCATTCAATAGTGTTAATAACGAGAACTCCTTCGCAAATTGCAGGGTCGGGGAGTAAAACCCATATTGCACTAACCCTTGCATGTTGATCTACAACCAAAGGTTTTATGTGAGGTGGGAGGGGCAGCTTTTCTCTCCATTTCGTGTCCTTAACAGTGCTCGGTAGGGGGGAGTACTTTCTCCGCTCCTAAACAACCGTGTGATAAACTAAATAGTGCACAGAGCGATTGAGGAAAGGAAGAATTTATTCCTTATTTCTTCCGATTATGCCTTTTTCCTCTTGCTTATTTCTTTTGTATTATCCTTAGTTCCGTTATAGAATCATATGCTTCTAAAATCCGTGCATTACACCATTGTTCCGTTTTGTACCTACGACTTTTTCGGTCGAACCGAGTTTTGCCAGTCACGCAAATCAAAGTAAACCTTCAAGGCCAACCGACAACTCTTTCACGCGAAAGGACACGAGAAGCTTCAAACTGTTGTTTTCCATTCTGAAAGATATGATAAACCATCAGGTTTCTATTCGGTTTCGACTTTTACTTGGTTTTCCCACTTTAACCACGGTGCGTTCCGTTTTCAAATCTTTTGTGTCCAGGTGCCATCAAATATTTCTAGTAAGAGTTGCCTTTAAAAAGTTTAATCGAAAAGGGCCGGGAAAGGACAATCTAGTTACCCATCACTTATTCACTAAAATTGGCTTGAAGAACCTCTGAAGATGCGTTACTTCGTTGTTCCCCCTATTCACGACTAATCGATTTTCAAATAGTGGAATTTCCGTGTGATTTGAGGTGCCTCTATGCGCTTGTATTTTTGTTGTATGCCTGACAAGAAGGATTTATGATTTTTTTTTGTTCAGGCACTAAGCAATCTTCACCAGTCTCATCACTGCCCACTGAAGAGCCGCGTTTGTGTTAAGATCAAAATTTCCCACGTCACAGTAGAATTTTTGTTGTGGGGACAGCCGCAGATATACTGAGCGTCGTAACTATAGAGTAGATAGTGAAAGATAAAAAAATCCCTTTGCAGAATTCAAATAATTCAGTGTATTCCATTAAATAACACAAAAATAAGTTGACTTTCAGTTAAACTTTAAAGGTGTTGGGGAAGGTTTCTGGAATCTCATCAGCGTTTCTGTTGCTAGTTCAGACCCAGGAGTCGGTACGCTAATGCACAGTAGAGATATGCTTATTTGAACGTTTGTTCACTTACTTACTAAAGTCAACCATGAGTTAGCCAAAGTAGGAAATTAACGGGCTCTGAAAACACCTAAATCGGTATTCTGGATCTCGATTCTACCAATTGGCCCAAAATTGCACTGTTCAAATTTAAGTAACTGTTCAAACATACATAAGTCTACTGTTATTGCGCGATGCGGGACACAGCTACACTGTCAGAAGTTTCATAAAAGATAACAAAGGATGCGCAGTTTTTACAGACAACACTTGAGCCTCGTTTTTGTTGCATGCTGCAGGTTTACTTGTCGGCCGATTCCGGGCTGATTCTTTCTACATCCGTTTTTGCACTGCCACGGACTTGCTCACCGACCAAGTCCGTGCTTCCCTGCAAGATGCTGCAGCGCTTCCGCTTCAACCAAGAAGAAAGTGAATCCAAAAACGCATATTGTGCAAAAGCTAAGAAGTGCTGCAGCAACGACGCGGCAGCGCGATTGCAACGAAAATGAGGCTTTGGAATGTAATCTGTTGGGATTTTGAAAAGTTTTGCATTAAATATTATGCATAACAAGCATTGCCAGGAAGACAACCGAAAGAGCATCTGCTGACTTTTTTGTTTGTAATCATGTTATCGGAAAGGTCAGCGGATACTTTTTCGGCTTTTCCTGACTATGCGTCGGACTGAGACGATGGATTAGCAATTTTTCCTACTTTTATTACAGGTATTCTGGGATTTGTCGACATTTGCTACGAAGCAGTCAAGAGTTGAGCGGATAAGTTATTGTAAAACGTTTAGGGAAAGTTTGACTTCTTACGGTATGCTTCGGATATAGTAAGACACGGATAATCGGTCGAATTTTCGGCACAGCCGTTAATTTCGAGCCACTCATCTGATAGACTTTTGCTATACAAGAACGACAGTTCATAAGTTGTCAAAAAATCCTTCCAACCACCCTTGAAAGGGTTTATTGTAAAACCTTTGTTATTGTTTGTCGTTATTATTTTTGTTTGGTTCATTATTGGGTTAATTTGTTAGAAATTAGTTTCGTGTGCTCTTTGTAACACTCAAGATTTGGTTAATCTCTCTGGGGTAAATTTGAATTAGTCTTCTTCAAATTTCATATTCATTCTCCTTCTACAATTTCTGTTCTCAGCGAGTCTCACTCGAGATATCTATGATCGAAGTTTTGTGTCTCCGTTCGATTAGCCGGTTGCTTAATTTACGTTTTTGAACGCCTTCGAAGTTCACCATTTGCTTAATTAGTGTTTTTACGACTCCGGCGATCCTTGCCAGGTCGACGTTTCTTCGACGATTCAAGGAAACTTCGAACTTGCTAGCGCACGAAGTTCGACGGTCAGAGTTTGAAGGACGAAGGAACTGTGACCGGCGACCAAAAACGGTATTTAAGCAGAGACCTTTGAGGTTGAAGGTAACTTCAAACTTCGATCAAAAACGCAACTACTATATCACGGGTTACTCGGTTGGTCATGTGTCCTAAATACTGGATTGAGGCAGTTATGAAATTGCGATCTGGGACGTTAGATTTATGTCAGCAAGGAGAGCAGTTCGTGTAGTATATCCAACTACAATGCATTGTGTTTGGCTCAGCACCCCTCCACGTATTGCCTCGGGGTGCTGACATAAATGAATGGGATCTGAGTACCGTAGTTGTTTTACTGAGGTCGTGTATGAGCATAACAGAAAATAAAGAAGTTTTTCTTGCAGCCAAGTATATCTTTGCCCAGAGCAAAGAACAGTGCAAATGGCGACGAGGATTTAACAACTTTTCGCTGTGACAATTAGCGATAGAGACGGGCTAGTCATGAGTACCGCCATCGGAATACTCAACGAATACGTGATTAGAAATGAAATGACTTTAGTGATTACGTTGAAATGATAGAACAGTACTTTATCGCTAACGTAATAATCAGTGGCTTCAAAGAAAAAAGCTTTCTGACAGCACGCGGCATGCAAACGTAAATTTAGAGAAGAATTTAGTTTTGTCCGCAAAACAAAGCGAAAAGACATTCAAGGAGATAGTTGAGATTGTTCGTAAACACCTCAGCCCGAAGAAAATTATCATTGCGGAACGTTTCAAGTTTCGAAAGCGTAATCAGGAGCCCAATTAGACAGTTACTGATTATTTTGGCGCCGATTTTCTCGATGATGCAATTCGTGATCAATTTGTATGTGGCTTGAGTTCATCACAATTTGTTGACCGAAGAGACTTTGGACGCTAAAAGTGCATTGAACATTGCTGCAAGAATGGAATCCGCTTACTCCGAAGTAGGCAAAATGAGTGAACAGTCCGTTACCAAGATTGAAAGAAGCGCTCAACGAAATGTCTGTTTCAGATGTGGTAAAACGAATCATTTACCAAAGGACTGTTTTTTTTGCGGAAAAGGACTGCAATATTTGCCAAAAGACTGTGCACATAGGAAAAATGTGCAAACAGAAGGGGAATTTCGCTAAGCCCCAACATCCAAAGATGAACAAGAAGAAACCACCGGTTAGACAGATCACCGAAGATCCCGATCCCGACCACTCTGGAAATTCGTCATGTCCCGTGTTCAATGTCAAATCGGCAAAAAATGACGAATTCACGTTAGAACTCTCTTTCGTGGAGACGAATGCAAAGTTCGAGATCGATGCAGGATCCGCAGTAACAGTAGCGAATCGCAGTGCATACGATTGCTTTTACGTATTCCGTACATGAATTAAAGACTCTGGGTGAAATTGTTGTCAGTGTTTAGCATAACGACCAAGTTCAATCGTTACCGATAGTTATTGTAAACGAAGGTTTCGGAATTGCTGTTATTGGGACGCAATTGGGTAACGACTTTAAAGTTGGACTGGCAGGCAATGAAAGTCATTGGAGGAGACACTCTCGCGAACTTACTGAAGGAGTACAGCTCGTTACTGGATGGCAAACTGGGGAAGCTGAAAGGAGTAAAAGTAAGCCTTGCCATTAAAAGTGATGCAATGCCGATATTTTTCAAAGCCAGGCAAGTACTATACCCTACGAGAGAAAATCGAGGCAGAGTTAGAGAAACTGGAAAAAATGGACGTGTTTGAAAAATTTAGCTACTCTCAATGGGGGACACACATAGCTGTTATGAAAGCTAACGCAGAGGTGAGACATTGTGGAGACTATAAAATTAAAAACAGAGTAGTTAAAGAGCATCAGTACCCGATTCCGGAACCCGAAGATGCGCTTAGCTCTATCATTGGTGGTCAGAAACTGACGAAGCTGACATGATAGGAGCTTACACCCACCCAGCTAGAGCTTGATGACTAATCACAGAATTTTTGGACGTATTTTTATTCCAAAAATTTTTTACGCAAAATGGACTCTGAAGCTAAAGAGCTAAAGAAATCTTGTACACTGATAACAAGCCGCTCTCTGTCATTTTTGGAGAGAAATCTAGGTTGCGCGCCTTCACCAGTTCACGTTTACAGCGTCGGGGGGGGGGGGGGGGCAGCGTTAACCGAAGTCAGATAGTCCAGCTATCTGCCTTAGATTATGAAAAAAGGTTTAGACCGTCGGGAAAGCACCAAAATGCTGATGCTATCTCAAGGTTGTCGGTCGACGTTCCGTTTGAATACAGTATGGAAGACGGTCTGAACCTTATGCAAAGAGCAGTGCAGTTCGTCGTGGCAGTTGGTCAGTTACAGCAAGAACAAATAAGCCAACAAAGCCTCCGCCTTTTTTGTTCCCATGCATCAACACTATGGCTACACTGTAAAAAGTTTTTCCGTATAAAGATTAAAGTTAACTTAAGTTACAGCAAGAACAAATAAGCCAACAAAGCCTCCGCCTTATTTGTTCCCATGCATCAACACTATGGCTACACTGTAAAAAGTTTTTCCGTATAAAGATTAAAGTTAACTGCAGTATTCTTATCTGCGCAGAGATAAGAATAATCCGACTAGCAAATACTGCAGTTGTACCCCGACAAAACTGCGCAGTGCTGGAGCTACTAATATAAGGTTTGAAGCCAAGCTGACCATTCATTACGAAAGAAATAAAAAACCGTGATTTTCGGTTTGTTTTTCTTGATCAGCTAGGTGAACGGGTGAAAGCTTCTGCGCTTTCCCAGAGTATTAGTAAATTGTAAATAGGCACAGAATTCAGAACTGTAAAATAATCACAGATTTGTACATAGAGATTTTTAACACGCACATTTTAATATTCGTTATTTTATTTGAATTTGTATGTCGTTCAAGCCGCATCGTTCTTCTGGTTTTTAGTTACATGTCGTTGCATGTTTTGTTGGTTCCGCATCGTTTCTCTCTTGGTGTTGTGTTGGATCTTATGATTTAGTTTTTTGTTTCTTCGCTGAGGACGGTTTGCCCGAAGTGCAACCGAAATATCCAAATTTGTATTTATCCCTCGCACATCATCTTAGAGGGATAACTAGCTTATCAAGAAAAAACCTCGAAAATCACGGTTTTCTGTTGCTAGAGCTACTTGCTGAGCTTTGAGTTGACACCCGTCTACTTCTCTCTTAGCTCTTGCTCATTAAGAGGAAAAGACTGCAGCATAGTGACGTCACAATCTTAAACAACCAACAGTCGCTTACTCTCGACTTTTCTTGCTCCCGGGCACTACTGCGATAACTGCAGGTGACGAACTGCGATGTTCCACATAGCTCCTAACCTCCGCTCATTTGCATCGGGCATGGCATCGAGAATCAATTCGACTCTGCATGATCGCGTATTGCAGAGATCGGGAAACAGAGGTTCTATTATTTATTTTTGGTGTTACGGTTAGAGTTGCTGTATTGTCTAATGAACAAGTACGACATGCAGGCAACGCATTACTAAGTGTGCGAAATGTATATCTGACCATACTGACGTCACAATGTTAAACAACCAACAGTCGCTTACTCTCGACTTTTCTTGCTCCCGGGCACTACTGCGATAACTGAGGTGACGAACTGCGATGTTCCACATAGCTCCTAACCTCCGCTCATTTGCATCGGGCATGGCATCGAGAATAAATTCGACTCTGCATGATCGCGTATTGCAGAGATCGGGAAACAGAGGTTCTATTATTTATTTTTGGTGTTACGGTTGGAGTTGCTGTATTGTCTTATGAACAAGTACGACATGTAGGCAACGCATTACTAAGTGTGCGAAATGTATATCTGACCATACTGACGTCACAATGTTAAACAACCAACAGTCGCTTACTCTCGACATTTCTTGCTCCCGGGCGCTACTGCGATAACTAAGGTGACGAACTGCGATGTTCCACATAGCTCCTAACCTCCGCTCATTTGCATCGAGAATACATTCGACTCTGCATGATCGCGTATTGCAGAGATCGGGAAACAGAGGTTCTATTATTTATCTTTGGTGTTACGGTTGGAGTTGCTGTATTGTCTAATGAACAAGTGCGAGATGTAGGCTACGCATTACTAAGTGTGCGAAATGTATACCTGACCATATACGTCTGGTACATAATCTGGCTTCACTTTTGTCAAACAGGTATGTAATGCTTATCTTCCTTTATCCCAGAGGTAGCAGTGTTGCCACTTTTCTGACGGAACCTGTGGAACCGGAAAAACAATGACATTTTGGCACCTACGAAACTAGTTCCTTTTCACCAACTATTAACGAGAAATCTCACTTTGACTTACTTTGACTTGACTTGACTTAAGTCCCATCCGGCCTTAGTGGCCGTCTCGGGGCCTCTCTCCTCGCGAGCGAATGTATACGCCGCCTATACTGCTCTCTGCTGTGTGACAATCTGAGAAGACTAGGGAGGTTGTACTCGGAGAAATTTTCCTTCCAGCGCTTCGGAGGGCGACCTCGAGGGCGAGAACCGTGGATGTGACCTTCGAAAGCAATCTTCGGCAGTTGGTCGTTGGCCATGCGCTGGACGTGGCCGAGCCATCTGAGCTGTTGGAGGCGGACTCTTTCCAGGATGGTAGTCTTGTACTGGAGTCTTTCGAGTAGGTCAGCATTTGAGACTCGATCTACGTGTGTTATGCCGGCGATTCGACGCAGCAGCTTTGTCTCAAATGCGGCGAGTCGTCTGGAATCATCTACTCTGACTGTCCACGTTTCACAGCCGTACATTGCTATAGGAATGATGATGGAGCAGAATAGTTTAAGTTTTAGCTTCAGGGAGATTCGTTTTTGCTTCCATATTGGCATTAGAGCTTTGAAGCCGGCGCTACCAAGAGCGAGTCGTCTTTTGATGTCCACTGACTGATTGTTATCGCTCGTGATCTGGCTCCCCAGATATGTGAAGCTGTCTACCCATTCTATTTCCGCTCCATTAAGCTTAATTTTTGGTGGGGGTGGATTCGTGAATCTTGACACACGCATGGCTTTCGTTTTCTCCTCGTTGATTTTCATTCCGAAGGTTCGGGTAACTAGTTCCAGGTTATCTGCTTCGGTTTGCAGTTCATCAACGGATCCGGCGAGCTTGTCGATGTCGTCTGCGTATGCCAGCTTGTCGATTACAATCCCTCCTATCATTGCCCCATTAGTTGCTTCAACATGCGACATGACACAGTGGAGGAAGAGATTAAACATGTGGGGTGAGAGGATGCATCCTTGCAAAACACCAGCAGAAGTTTGGAATCCTTCGGTCGTTCCCTCAACTGTTTGTACTTGGCTTCTGAATTGATCGTACATGTTACGAATGAGTGAGACGATGTTTGACGGGACGCCGTAGTGCAGTAATATATGCCAGAGGCCTTCTCTCCAAATTAAGTCGAAAGCTTGCTTGAAGTCGATGAAGAGTTGATATAGGTCCAAACCATATTCAAGGTATTTTTCCATTACTTGACGGATGACAAAGATCTGGTCTATCGTTGAGCGGTTAGCTCGGAAACCTGCCTGATACTCAGGGATGATGTGGCTGGTTAATGCTTTTATTCTGTCCAGTAGTATCTTAGTCAACACTTTGGCAGGTTGGCTTGTCAGGCTGATTGGACGGTAATTGTCACATTCGGCTTTGGACCCTTTTTTATGTAGTGGAACTATGGTAGCGGAACACCATGTTTTCGGGAAATATTCCTTGTGCCAGGCAGCTGTGGCGATTCTGTGGTAGAGGTCTGTTACGACTTCTGAGTCGATTTTCAGGAGTTCTGCTTGCAATCCATCTGGTCCAGGCGACTTATTTGATTTGAGTGACTTCAAGGCAGCTTCGACTTCGCTTCTGAGTGGTGGTGGGCTTGCTTCCGATGGGGAGATGGTTAAGTTCCTAAGAACAGCAGGGTCAGGATTGATTGGGGGGTTCAACTTTTCTTGGAAATGTTGTTTCCACCTTTCTCTTATTCCTGCTGCGTCGTTGATGGGAGTCCCGTCTTTATCAAGAAGTACATTGGTAAGTGTAGTTTTGCGCCTCGACAGCTCTCGTATTCTTTTGTACACAGCATGGGTATTGCCTTTTCGGAAGTCAAGCTCGCATTGGTCGCATTTGTTCTGAATGTACGCGTTTAGAGCGCGTTTGATCTTCTTTTCCGTTAGCCGCTTAAGATGCTTATAAGTGTCTCTGCTTTCTGGGTCTTGCCTATTAGCGACAGCACGCTTGTCTTTACAGAGCTGAATGATCTCATCGGTGATCCATGGCTTTTCGGAGCCATTGGTTCTTCCAAGGACTGACTCGGCTGTCTGTATGAAGATCTCGGTGCTCTTGTCGACTAGTGCGTCTATGTCTATTTCTTCTGAGCTCATTGAAGAGCTCTCCAATAGGGTTTTGAGACCCAGGTCGAGATTCATCCGGTAACGAATGCGAGTCGACTCATCTTTCAGAAGCTCGATACGGAATCTTGGGACTTTTTTCTGGAGACTTGTTGCCGACTTCAGACGGAGGCGGAAGGATGCCATTACCAGTGTGTGATCGCTGTCAAAGTCTCCTCCTGCGAGAGCGACTGTGTCTAGCGTGCTAGTTTTCCAGCGTTTCGGAACAAGTACATAATCGATGCAATTTTTGGTGATTCCGTCAGGTGATCTCCATGTGACTTTACGTCGCTCTCTGTGTTTGAAAAGAGTGTTCGCCACTACTAGCTCGTTGTCACGGCAGTATTCCAGAAGGCGCTCGCCTCTTCTGTTTTTGGTTCCATGTCCAAATTTTCCCATGACGTCTTCATTGCCGACGGAATTCGCGCCCACAATTGCATTAAAGTCTCCAATGACCATGATTATGTCTTTTTTTGGAATGGAGTCTGTAAGGCTTTGGAGTTGGCTGTAAAATTCCTCCGAGTCTTCGTCGCTACGAGAAGAGTCTGGCGCATAAACTTGGACGATGCTCAGGTTCGAAGTCGAACCTTTCAGCCGGATGGCCATGATACGTTCTGAGACTGGGGTTGTGGAGATAAGTGATTTCTTTGCTTTCTTCGAAAGAATAAATCCTACTCCTTGGCGGTGAATTCCATCGTTGCGACCTGACAGAAGTAGAGTTGCGTCCCCGATCTTTTCAACACCAGTTACTGGGAGATGGGTTTCTGACAGACCAATGATGTCCCATTTATACCTGTTAATTTCTCGTATAAGTAAATCCTTCTTTCCTTCCTTGGCCAGGGTCCTTACATTTAAAGTTCCTATTGCCAATGTTGTTTTAGGGGTAAAAAAAGGGCGGAGCGTCCGATGCAGGATTTGTCACGTTGGGGCTTGCGGTTGCGGCGTAGCCGGTCGTCAGGTCATCAGTAATCTTTCCAGCGGAGCCGGTCGTCACATCGTCGGCTTCCCCGGACGCGGTATCTGGCTCGTCGGCTGCCCCGGACGCGGTAGACGGTATCGCATGGTCGTCGGATAAACACTTTATCTCACTTTATCATCTTCTTAATTATACGTCACAACTTCTACGCTTAATCTTTGTATTTACTGTTACTACGAAACTACGAAAATGTATGACAAATTGCAGAATTCTGCGACCAGTGGCAACACCGGTTTAAGCTTGGTTAATTATATCTCTCTGACAACCCACCGCTAGATGGCATCTGCTTCATCACAAAGAAAAAGATGGTGCCGGATAAGAATTTTACCGTTATAAACAGAAATGTCCGGGCTACAACAGCAGTAATTTTCACATTCTACAGTAGGCTAGGGTTACCAAAAAAGTTCCCTGCAAAGTAGCAAATAAGTACGACCAAAGAAGATGCCAAGAAGACAAACACCTGTTCGAAAAAGATATAATAGTTAACACAAAATATCAACCTCGCTGCGCCCGGCAGATGCTCTTCATAACCTGCATCACCTTCGGCTCGGACAGGTTATGTTCAATGAACGCCTCGTTGTTATAATCCGATAGCAACCTCGATGTCAGAAGTTAACCTTTAATATTAGTGATAAGATAAGATTTATTTTACACTAAGAGCCAAAGGCCATGGCAAAAACTTGAAAAATAAATACAAATAAACAAAATAATACGTTCTACAAGCACCTATCCCTATGGGCTAGGGATACCCTGATGAGCGTCTCTAACTGTTTAATACTCATAAAAAAAAACTATTTCTCATGATACTACACATCTGATATACAGCTGACCATCCCTGACGCTGTATGCTTAGCTTTTGTTACAATATACATATATATATCTGTATCTGAAAGCAATTAAGCCATATACAGAAAAAAAAAAAAAAAAAAATCTCAAATAACAAACAACCTCACATTCTTAACTTAATATCCTACCGACTTTATGCTAAACTAATAACTTTTTCTATCATGCTGCCAAACACACACTATAGATCTAGCATTTGTAGACTTAAGGATACCTAGAAGTAGCTCATCCCCCCCGTTCTGAACAAGAGTACCCCTTATATTAGAAAGCTCCTCACACCTCAAGAGAACATGGCCCAGCCCTCATCACTCGAATTAGTAAAAGGACAAGGATACTGCGCTTCCGGACCACCACCATATGCTTGTGCCACCTGTTATGCTCTGATTGTATTGCTTGCTGTGTGCTCATGCTTGTTGTGTTGTGTTGCAAATTTTCTAATCGGACACCTCTCAAAGAATGCTGCACGATTGGGTCTAGGAAGTCATACCTCATAAAATAACCTTCACTTCAAATAGGAAAAGAGAATTTAGTTAAAAAACATTACAAACACAACTAATCGTTGTTTTTAGTGAAATCAAATGGTTCCCACTTTTTGGTGAACTCGTTGATGCGCTGCATCTGGATTTCAAATTCTTCTCGTTTCGGTTTCCTCCAGATACTATGATCCAGATCCAGCATTCCTCCAATAATTTCCTAAGAAATACAGTTCGTGAGGGTGAGGGAGAGAATATGATGGTCAGCAAGTAGGCCAACCAATTTCCTCTAGAAGAATCAGCAACGGGCGTGTCGACATACTGATTACTTGATAGGGTGTTTCCGAGAGGGGAAAGATGATTGGCTCTCATCGGAAAATCCATTCAAAGTACCGTGATACGATAACGGAAATGGAAGAAAAAGTTGAACATAACAAGCGGTTAGGACCAGAGATGAGCGAATCCGAATCCGGATTCGGATTCGAATCCAGGATTCGTCCTTCTGGCCGAATTCGAATCTTCTGCTTATCACGCTGGATTCGGATTCGGACTCGGACTCCAAACCCTCAATTTTACAAATCCGTTCAAATTTCTAGTCTAAATTCTTCCAGTTTCCGTTTTCCCAATTTTTACACAGTGGGCTTCGAACTTTTTAATTTCCATCATCAACCATTATCAGTAATCTATCATGTTACTGATTAACTTAGATATCAGTGGTCTTTGTCATCTCTGATTCGTAAACTACTACCTACGTATATGGTTTGATTTTTGTTGGATTCGAATCCTCAGCATGAAATGGTGGATTCGGATTCGAAATCGGATTCCTACCAAGCCTTGGATTCGGATTCGAGTCCTTTCATGGTCGAATTCGCCCATCTCTGGTTAGGACATCCATATTCATACCTGCTCACCCTCCACATAAATCCTGAAATGCCAGTCCAAGATCAAGCAAAATACTTGTATTCAGAAGAGGAATTAGAAAGGGATTAAATCCTTAAAGGATCCCTCTTCGTTATTCTGCCTTTTTTTTATTATCCCTAGTACCTTATGGAATTATAAGATAATTCTTTCTTTATTGTTTCGCATTGCTTCGCTTTTTTTTCCGAGTTTGCCAGCTATGCAACGCAAACTTCGCAGGAAGCTACTAGGTTTGCTGACACTCTTTCACACATAATGACTTAAGAAGCTTCAACGCGTCGATTTTCGTTTGGAAGACATGGTAGAGCATCAGGGCCATCTCTCTCACCATTATTTAACCACGGCGCGTTCAGTTTTCAAATAGTTTGTGTCCAGCTGCAAGGTCGGAGAGGTGGAGGCCGGATAGAGAAAATAATGTTTTTTTCGAAAAACTATATTTTTTAGACAATTCACCGTACTTTTTCGGGCCCTGAGATTCTTCTTATTGCGGAAACTAGTGAACTTAGTCAGTTATTAGGGGCGAAGAGGCTTCAATAACCGAGCTTACTTCCGTCGTCTTGCTGTATTTGAAATTACTGACGAAAACCTTAGACACTGGCCAGGGATTGGTCATGTTTGAGCGCGGGAAGGTCGGGGGGGGGGGGGGGGGGCGCCCCCCCCCCCTGCCTCATGCATGGATCAACAAGCAAATTCACACCACTTTCGTGGCAGGCAATAAGCCTATGTTAGGAATTGTTGTGTACACAAAATCACTCAAAACGGATCAGTCAGCTATAAAATTCTTAAAGGACCTGCCTTACTTATAATACTAATGCAACCTACTTCTACAATCACTCCATATATTTCTAAATCCGGAGACCCCAACTTCGTACGGTATATTCCAACGATCATGAAGTCGCCCAGTTTGCTGAAAATGGTATTTTGCTACATGGTGAAGTTAGAAGCCAGCTGTTTGGTCAGAGAGGTTCCTTGACCTTTTGCAAATAACAAAATTTGCTGTTTTCTTGGAATTTGCATGATTTTTCTGGGGGTGGCAGCTTCATGATCCAAGGTGGCAGGATCATGTACCATGGCCAATTGGGGGGTGGGCGGTGCCATAGTAAGGGCAGCTTCATGCAACACTCCTGTATTGAGGTATTCTCCTATAACGTATTCGACCCCAGCGATAGAAAACCCAGAAAATCCCCAAACCAGCACCTGTGGCCCCTCTTCATGAAAGATAATAATAATAATAATAATCTGTATTTAAAGCCAGAGGCCATATACATGAACATGTTATACACTAATTAACCAACTAAATTAAACAAAATATAACAAAAATTCAACTTCTATTCTCTCGAAATTTCACTCCTTCATCGATAAATCTACACACTTTACATATTATCTGCGCCGATGTACAATCCAAGATGTCTGGAAGCCGCAAATCCCACCCAAGCATAGACACCCTTAATTCAGAAAGCTCATGACACTTCAGCAAAAAGTGCTCCAAATCATCATTCCCTTCATTACATAAAGGGCAGGGTGTCGCCAAACTCGGTTCTCCATTTTTCCTTTTTAAAAATTTAAGTTTCCTATGTACTGGTAGGCAATTCGCTCTCAGCTGAATCCAGTATCTGAGGTATTTATTAGGCAAATTTAGTTTAAAATAATACTCCGCTCCAAAAATAGATTTTGCAGATTTATATAACACTAGCGATTCTGACCTTTCAACCGCGCCCCGCCATTGCTGGCTCTCCTGGTCCTGCAAAATCTCAATCACCTTCATTATTATTCCACTGTGATCCGTTGTTGGTCCAAGGCCATCGTTCCACACAAATGATAGCCCTACTTCATCCAGCAGTGCTTTAATCTGGAACGGCCAAGTTCTTTTCTTACCCATTTTAAGAAGCTCACTATACGCAGCCTTGACTAATCTAGTTTCTGGCATTCCAACTAACTTAAGCCAGAATCTAAGCATCTGGATTAGCCTACATTTTCTAACAGAAAATATTCCGAGGTCTCCTTTTAAAGCTTGGGAATGTGTTGTCTGGTGCAATCCATATACTCTTTTGTAGTACTGCAACTGAATCGACTCTAGTTGTGTAGCAGCATCAAATCCCCATAATTCAGCCCCATAATGAAACACTGGCATCACTTTCGATGTAAATATTTGTTTATGCATCTTCAGATCTTGTAAACCCATTAATGTCCTGTTTCTGAATATTGCTGCTGATGCTATTTTTCCTCTAGTTACCATTTCTTTTATATGCGTTTTCCAACTTCCATTACTCGATAAAATAAACCCAAGATACTTATATGTTTCACTTACTTTCAATTCTTTACCTCCAAAATAGAATTTATGTTCTTTATCGCCCGTACCCTTTGATTTTTTTCTGAAAATTACAACTTCCGTCTTTTTTATATTAATTTTATGTTTTTTTGATAGTAAATACTCTTCAACCAAATTTATTAAAATCTGTAGTTCGTTTGCCGATTTTGCCACCAACGCCGTATCGTCAGCAAAAAGCAATACTGACAATTTTATTGAACCTAGGATTACTGTCGGTGCCCATCGCTTTTCTAAAAATTCTATTAAATCATTAATGAATAATGCAAATAGCCTCGGTGACAGGGTACTCCCCTGTTTTACTCCTATCTTATTTTCAAAAACCGTCGAGATCCCTACACCTAATATTTTAACAATTCCTTTTGTTCCACTATACATACTAACTATCAATTTTACGAACATAACCGGCAACCCTATTTCTATTAATATATTTCCTAGCAAAAGTCTGTCCACTCTATCGAATGCCTTATTTAAGTCTAAAAATGCTACAAACAACTTATTCTTTCCCGTCCCATATTTTTCTATTAATCCCTGCAAAATGAATACCCTGTCAGATGTACTGTATCCTTGCCTAAATCCTCCTTGTTCCTCTTTAATAACTTTATACCTATCTAACCATCTCCCTAATCTTACATCTAAAATCTTTTCAAATACTTTACTCAATGACGGTACTAGGGATATAGGTCGATAATTATCATGCAACGTTGGGCTTCCTTTCTTGAAGAATGGTAACACTAACGATGTTTTCCACAGCTCCGGCCACTCACTTTTTATCCTAATTCTATTAAATAAACAAACTAGTAATGGAATAAAAAATACCGAGAATCTTTTAAACAATAACGAAGGAACTCCATCTATTCCCGGTGCGCTTCCTCCTTGAGTATTCTCCAGTGCACTCTCTAACTCTTCTTGCCGAATTTCTCCCGTCAACTCATAATCAAACTCCTTCATGGGTAGCTGTATTTCGTCAGATTTTTCTTGTAGTGAATCTTCCAATGTTCCCAGCGAAGTACATTCTTCATTCATATCTTCAAAGTACTTAGGCCACGAATCAATCCTGGGGGTCGGTCTATCTATTGTTGTTTCCCTCTTTCTTACTATCTTCCAAAACTCTTTCATATTACACTCTCTAAACAATTTCCAAGTTTCTACCTGCTCTAACCTAACCTTTTCCATTTTCTTTACCTTAATTAATTTCTTATATTCTCGCCTCTGGTTCCTATACTTAACCAACATTTCCTCTTTCACTTTCTCATGTATTTCAGGGTTATTCACTCTTTCTAATATCTCTGTTATCTCACGCTTTTTCGATTTACATTCATCATCAAAAAAATCCTTATTTTTAATCAATCTCTTTGCTCCATTCCCTATAACAGCCTGTGCTGTTCCATGAATTAAATTGCCTAACTCTTCTACTATACTATTAACACTTTCTTTACTATTCGAAAATGATTCTAGCTTAGATATAAATTGTTCACTACCAAGAGCTTTTTCTAATTCCACCTTTTCATCTTTTGTCCAATCTCTACTTAAACCTTTCCTCACAATTTTATCATTACTTCTTATCTTACTACTTTTTTCATTTTGTGGTTTCTCAATTGTACTTATCTCCAACTTAACCGGGAGGTGATCTGATCCGGCTAGTTGGAGAACCTCAATATCAACTGATCTCGGCTCAAATCTTGTGTCCACCAGTACATAGTCAATAACACTACCACGGAGACCCGACATACAAGTAAAATCACCCATACCCTTATCCCTACCAAATCTTCCATTTCCAATAACTAATCCACCTTCAGCGCAAAGTGTCAGGAGCTTCCTTCCCCAAACATTTATTTTTCTTTTTTTATCCCTGCTGCTTCTAGGCATCTTGTAATGTTCTGACACTAAACATGGCACACCTGGGATATGTACATCTTTTAACTCCCATTCTGTACTTGTATAACCATTGAAGTCACCTAAAATAATTAACTCGTGGTGCGGATACTCATTTCTGATTGTCTGCAACTCAATCTCTAAAATAAACCACGTATCTTCTTTTTTATATGAACTTCCTTGCGGGGCAATATACACAGACCCGACTATAACTTTTCGACTGCATTTAAATTCCAAACTTATCCATATCACATTTTCTGACGAGCTATCGATCCGATCATACTTTACGAAAGAATTTCGATTAATAAGTGATATCACACCACCGTAACATCTGTTATTTTTCGATACTTTTCTCGCTACACCCTCTACAAAAAAACCTTCAAATGAAGGAACATCATTTTCGTCATGCCACGTCTCTACTAAAGTCACAAAATCAAGCTTATTCAATTCACACTGTATACTTATTATCTTATCTCGCACTCCTTGTATGTTCCACGTTAACATCTTTATTTCTTGTATACGACCTGCGGTATGTTAGTATTCTTTGTACTGGTCATTGTTCTGGAATGGGTTTTCGCTTTCTAATTCTGCTTCGTAACCTACGTCGAAACTTGTGCGGTAGTAATCAGGTCGTTGTTCTGGCCGGTATCTGTTTCCTTGGTAACGGGTTGGTTGGGCTCCTCGGTACCGGAATTCCTGATGGCTCCCTCCTCTGTAAGTTTGGCTGTTCTTTCTGGTGTTCCTGGAGTTTGATCTGTTCTGGTCGTCTGGGCTTATAATCGAGCCATGTTTATGCTTTTCGATTACTTCTGAATTGGGAGCAGACGCTGTGCTGGGCCATTGTGATGACGCGGGTTTCGATGCTGGAACTGCTTCGATTACGGTGCTGGTATCGCTCTCGCTGCTAGCCATCTCGCGATCGCTTGAGACTTGTGGGCCCTGTCCTAGACCGACTTGTGGGCTATTCTTTTCTGCTGTAACCAGTACTGGGGGGCGTGCTCTTAATGGGAACTGGGGTTTTGTAGTGTGTGGGTTCGATGGTGCGGTTTCTGGTCTTGTGATTTCTTCAACCCGCATTGTTTGTGCATTGTACATGTGTAGTTTCCGATCCACAAACAATTTATCTCCTCGCAGCCGCACTTCCTTTCCTTCTGAGATGGCTTTACTCATGATCGGTTTTAACTGGGCTCGGGCCTCGCGTTGAGCCGTGGTGTAATCTGGGGCCACACCAACTCCATCTCTTCTGAATTGGGGAGCGTTTCGGAGAATATCGTCACGAATGTCTATCGAATTCATCTTTAAAAGGATTGCACCCGTTCGAAACCTGAATACGTCACGTATGTCACTGCGACCTATTTGAAATGATGGAACTCTCCAGTTTAGATAGAGAGTTACTTCCTCCTTGAGAGTCCGCCTTGGCGGGTTCATCGGTTGTAGGTCGTAAATGATGACATTCGATCTTTTTAGTTCCAGTTCCAGTGAATTTGTCCTCCGATTCGATTCACTTAGGCGCTCATTCAAACTTGCCACCTCGCGGGACACTATTTCGTTATCCTTGCTATTTCGTGTTAGCTCAGACTGCAAGTTTTGTAGCTGTGTCTTCATTGATTCAACTCCAATCGTCAGTGCAGGAAGGAGATCGAGCTTAAAGTTCATTTCTTGTATATGCTGCAACATTATTGGATTCATAGGCAGTTCTGCTACTCTGGACTCTGCGTCCACTTGTTGCACTGTTTCAGGGCCGGACATTTCTCCGAACTCGCAAACGTTGTCACAAGTTATTGACGATTTTGCTTCGTAAAGAACTATCCAATTATTTTCCAAATCTAGTCCAAGTTCGTTCCCAGTCGTTGTCAGGCACTCGTTTAATGTAAACCGGTTTTTGCAATCACGCGTATTCACTAGTGATATGAAATAAAGCTCGTGTTGTTGCTTCTCCGAGCGCTGAATGAAAACGATGGATGATTGTGTAGTGGGATCGCAGGGATCACAAACGGATCACCTCGCAGACCTCAGACGTGTGTTTGAGCGCCTTCTTGCAGGGTAATCAAAATATCCAAGCTGATCCTTCCATTTCCTGGAGTAAAGGGACAAATATTCGTACGTCCACAAGCCAACTCACTACAAACAATACTGACAATAGTTTTGTTCCAGCATTTGTTGAGCTGTACAATAACGGACAAGTTAGTCCTTTTTAGTTTTTAGTTTTTTTCGTGACAAGACTATAGAGTGTTATGTTATTCATCATTTGGTATGACGAAAAGGTCAAATTATAGGTCAAAAAATAGAATTCTAGATTTTCCTTCAGCCCAAGCTGACTGCGAATCATATTTGACGGTGCAAAACGGGTAAGTCAGCTAAGTTTAAAAACAAGAGCTGAAAGCTCATATGGCACTTCGGAACAGTAGTATTCAAACAATGTTTACAACGGATATACGTCAGCTACGATTCTTCATCAGCAATATTTCGGCCCTTCTTGGCAAGGGACCTCGTCAGGCTATGTCAGTTTGCCCCCCTCCAGCCCCCCCCCTCTCTCCAGTTATCAGACCCACTCCAGACTTGAAACTGAACATTTGGGACACTAGCTCTTGACACTTGTCAAGTTTCATGCACGTCCGATCACCCGTTCCTAAGCTATGAATTTCACCAGATTCCGGATTCCCCATCCCTCTACTCCCCCCACGATGGTCGGATCGGGGAAGGGACTATTTTCAAGTCAGTACGGTAGAATCCTTAAGATGCCTGTCAAGTTGCATGGTACTAGCACATCTGGAAGTACCCTAACTCGACGTCACCGGAATTCAGGTAAACCCCCGTCCAACTCCCCCCACTGTGACACGATACAGTCCTGTTTTGTCAGTAATCTCTAGGCTTTAAGCTTGTTCTTCCCAACAAGTTCCATCCCGATCCCTCGAATCTTCCCCGAAGTTGAACCAGAGGATTGACAGCCTGACGAGGACCCTTGCCAAGAAGGGCCGAAATATCGCAGATGAAGAATCGTAGCTGACGTATCCGTTGTAAACATTGTTTGAATAAATGTTTGTTATGCCTAACATTTGTCGTGACAACAGACAACATCCCAAGTCTTGTCTGCTGAAACCGCGCATCCTTGTGTTGTCTATTATGAGACTTCTGACAGTGTAGTAGCCTACGGTAACAAGTCAGACAAATTTCATCTCAGAAAAGGAAACTGGAGTAGCCTACCTGGGCAAAATTCTTCGGAAACAAATGTTCATCTTCAATGACATGAGCAAACCCTGACTGGTTCCCGAAATCGACGGAAAAATAGGGAAGGCCCTTTGGTACTGCCCTTCTCACGTCTCGCTGCCTCAGGTCAATTAGCTTCTTGTTCTGAGCCCACTCCGTCTCAGAATCCAGGATGGCTTTCTGAAAAGAAAATCGCAACTCTTCAATTCCTTATAAACGAGGACCCTTCGAGGAGCTGCCCCCGGCTGAGCTCCAGGCCGATTCGCTTTTCTGGATCTTGAAAGTTTAACCTAAAAGGACTGAGATAGGACAATTTAATAACCCGTCACATATTCACTTAAATGGGCTTGAAGGCCTGATGATCCACTATTCACAAATAATCGATTTTCATATAGTGGGCTATCCCTGTCGGATTTATGGTATCTCTATGCGCTTGAACCTGTGTTGTATGCTTGACGTAACCGATTATTGAAACATAAGTGTTCACGCAGCTCACCTTCACCGAGCTCACCTCGCCAATGAAACGCTATGTTTGTGTCGAGATTCACATTTCTGATTCATAGAAGAACTTCGCGCTGTGAGGACCGTCGTAAATACCACGAACGTCATACAAGAGCATACACTGAAATTTTATCCCTAAAGCGATTGAAACAAATTCAATTCAATGAAATAAAAACAATTTGGCTTTCCAGTTAAACTTAACAAAAGTGATGCTCCAGTAGATGATCAATCCGACGGATACGATTTCAAACGTATTTAAGGAAAGCATAGACTGAAATTCCCGAGGTGTTTCCTCTCGACTTTGGTGAGTACCGAATATAAGGTTTGAAGCCAAGATGACCATTTATTTCGAATAAATAGAAAAACGAGATTTTCAGTTTTTTTTTCTTGATCAGCTAGTTACCCCTCCAAGATGACGTGCGAGGGATAAATAAATGTTCGGATATTTTGGTTGCACTTCCGGCAAACCGTCCTCAAAGGACGAGTTTGCCGGTTTGCCGGAGGACGGTTTGCAGGAAGTGCAACCGAAATATCCGAAATTATACTTATCCTTCGCACATCATCTTGGAGGGGTAACTAGCTGATCAAGAAACCCCCCCCCCCCGAAAATCTCGTTTTTCTTTCTTAGGTGACTACCAAGTGCCCAGGTCTTTAAGTCTTCATGAAAAGGACCATTCAAGGAACTGGCCAAGCTCCCTGGTTTTAGTCGATTAGCTTTTCTGGATTCTAAACAAATGTGATGCCCAAGAAAAATACCATAATCCCCTACGATGAACACAATTTTAAACATATAAAGGGAGGCAGAAGTGAAATTCCGGAGGAGTTATTTTCTCTTAAATTTTGTGTACAGCAAGTGCTCAGGTCTTCAAGTCGTAGATCTTCAAGTCTTTCTGAAAAGGACCATTCCGAGACCTGCTCCCGGCAAAGCTCCCTGGTTTTGGTCAATTAGCTTTTCTAGATTCTTAACGAAAGTGACGCCCGAATATACGATCCACAAACGATAATCTGCAACGACCAATACGATTTCAAACGTATCAAGAGGGGCAAAGCTCTGAAATATCCTAAAGGGAGAACAAAACGGGATTTTTGTTGTTGATCAGCGACACGGATTTTTGTTGTTGATCAGCGAGTTATCAATCTAGGATATCTATAAATGAATGAATATTACGCGCAGCCTGGTAGTTAGGCATGTGCAGAGGAAAAGGTAAATAAACGAGAGTGACGAGATTCTGGAAATTTTCTTTTGATAAATGGATGGGTCGTTTGTAATTTGTACGTTGTTTCTGGGACGAGTCACCACACGCAGAGAAATTAGAAAATGCAACCAACAATCATCGACTTGGTTTTAAATTCATATAGACAACGGAAGCAGGGGCTGTCGAGTTTTTACTCGGTTTTCATGTAGCATAACACAGATCTTTCAAATACTTTTCACTAATTTCGAATTTTGATAGGTTAAGTAACTGTAAAAGTAAAAAACAAATTCTTTACAAAAGTAAAAAACGAATTGAAGAAAAATTTGAAGTGAGGGGTCCTAAAACAGAAACGGGATTTGTTCCGTATGATCAAGAGGTTGGTGAGTCTTGTTCTTGAAGGTTGCCTGATTTTAGGCTAGATATCAGTAGATTTCACACTTCTTCCTTGAGCTACCCGCCCCTCAATTCCGTTTGAATTCCCCCCAAAAATTTCGAAAAGTAATCTAGGGTGACTTACTAAAATGACGGTTTTATGGAAAACAGTTAATGCCTGATTAAAGCTGGCTTTCTAAAAACAATAATCCATACTAAGCTCTCAAGAGGTTTTCCGCACACCAAGCTGCCTGCTCGAGTCTATTAGCCTTTTCCTGAGTTAATTTAGTCTCGGAATCCAGGATAGCTTTGCTTTAATGAACAAGAGCTGTAAGCTCATATGGCACTAGCAAGCATACGTAGCCGGTAAAGGGATTTGTGCTGTGTTGTGATTATTAAGATACGCACTTCAAGTGGGTTCGAAATGAATTTGTGAGCAAAATATTTCAGGCACAAACCATCATGGGCCCTTGGGGATCTTAAAAAATTGAGCGTTTCTTAAACCTGTTTTTTGCCCATATCGGATCCTGTCCGCACTTGAAATGGGCCATCTGAGATATGAGATCTGAGCAACAAAATCCATCCTAGGCCTTAGAGCACTAACCTACAAACGACTGCAGAAACTAAAGATCCCGACACTTACATACCGGTGGAAGAGAGGGGACATGCTACTAATCTACAGAATCCTCAACTCTAATTGTCTCCCGTCCCTCTTCGCCCCCGACAACCACTCACGGACTAGGGGCCACTCCCGGAAACTGTCCAGAACGTCCTGCACCTCTCGTGTTCGCCAGCAATTCTTCAGTAACCGAGTTGTTCCTCTATGGAACAGCTTGTGCGAACCAACTGTCACCAGCAAAACACCCGAAAGGTTTCAAAAAGCAACTCGATGAGGACTGGCGCGGGCAGCCCTGGAAAAAGGACTGGTGCGCCCCGGAATCAGCAACCAGAACATAGCACCATCATCATCCACAAGCTACTCATCGGGATACAACATCCTTATTGCTTGCAAGTGCGATTTAAGGTAATTTAAGCTTTAAGGTAATATGACTTCTTTCCGAATATCAAGTTTCATTAAGATCCGATCACCCGTTCCAAATTTGACACACCTCAAGATTCCGGATTCCCACTCCCTCCACTCCTCCCACAATAGTCAAATCGGAGAAACGACTGTTCTTAAGTTAAAATTGTTATATGCCTGCCAAGTTTCATCGTTCCCGCACATGTGTAAACATCTTAAGTCGGGATCCGGTCCGGTCTTGTCAATTATGTATCTAGGGCTTGAGCATGTTCTTCCCGCCAAGTTTCACCACGATCTGTGCACTCCTAACATGTCACTCGATTTCCGGGTCCCCCCTACAAATCACCCCAAAGTCACCGGATCTAATCCGAACTTCAAGTGTGATATCTGAGACACGAGTTCTTTCCGAATTTCAAGTTCCATTAAGATCCCATCACCTGCTCAAAAGTTGGACATATCTCAGGATTTCGGATTCCCACTCCCCCCAAGATGGTCAAATCGAAAAATTACTGTTCTTGAGTTAAAATTATCGAGTCCCCGATATGCCTGCCAAGTTTCATCATCTTAGCACACGTGTTAGCTTCTTAACTCGGGATTGCCGGAATTCCGGAACCCCCCTCCAACTCCCCCCACAGTGCACGAATCCGGTTCAGTTCTGTCAATGATGTACCTAGGGATTGTGATTGTTCTTACTGTGAAGTTTCATCCCGATCAGTCCACTCTCAATGTGACACAAGATTTCCGGTTCTCTCCCCCCCCCCACGTTCATCGGATTCGGTCCGGACTTGAAATGGGCATCTGAAACATGCCGTCTTTCCAGATTTCAAGTTTCATTAAAATCCGATCAACTGTTCGAAAGTTATGCTTGCCCCTAAGTTCCAGATTCCGCCGTCTGCCCCTCCCCCCACGATGGTCGGATCGCGCAAATGACTATTTCCGAGTTAGTTTGGTCGGTTCCCTGATACGCCTGCCAAGTTTCATCGTCCTAGCACATCTGGAAGTACCCTAACTCGAGAACAGTGGACCGACAGACCGACCGACAGAGCGACAGAGCGAAAAGTGATCGGTATATGGCACTTGAGCGGAGATGCAAGTGCCATAAAAATAAACAGTGATTTAAGGAGCCCTCGCCGGCACCACAACAGTTCAGTTCAGTTCAGTTTATTTTACGACCCAAATACATTTAACTATGTTGCCAGTACCCACCCCAAGAAAGGTACAAAAAAGGAACTTGCAGTTGGGCGGGTACATAAAACTCATATCCTAACTAATAATTAACTAGAAACAAAACATACCAGAAAAAAGCACTAAAACAAGAAACGATAACCAATCTCTCATCAACTCATTTATTAATAATAATGAGAAAAAAGAAAAATAATAAGAAAAACAAGAAGAAAAAACTATGAACCTTGGCCTAACAAATACTTTTTCAATTTATTTTTAAATAGCCCCAGGTGCTCAGCCGCCCGAATGCTCTCCGGAACAGAGTTCCACACATTAGGCCCTGAAAATCTAGTAGGGAAGCCGGCCCTGGTTCCACTTCTATGCGGGACAACGAAGTCACTAGCATGACGCGTTTCATAATGATGCAAAGATCTATTGTCACTAAAATAATCACGAATAACCTCTGGACTTGCATCACTCCAACATTGATAAGCAAAAATTCCGCAGCTGTCCTACATTAAGCACTTGCAATTTTTTGAAACAAGCTGCAGTGTTGTGTGCACCTTCGACATATCCATCAATAAGACGCATCGCTTTTGATTGATTCTCGGCGGTAAAAATTTTTTGAAACGTCGAATTGCTCCCAGACCACGGGCAACCTTTGTTGCAACAACATCGCTGTGGCGTTTCCACGAAAGATTACAATCAATATAAAAACCTAAATAACAGATTTCCTGAACCTGAACTACAGGCTTATTATCAAACAGAATTCTACCATTAATATCACTGGGCTTACCAACTCTAGAATATAAAATAAAATTAGTCTTAGCAACGTTTACTGATAACAAACTCAATCTAGTAAATACGGAGAAATTTCTCAGGACACCATTCACTTTCAACACAAGACTATCCAAACAACGACTGCAGTGTCATCAGCGAACGACGTTAAGCAACAATCCGGAAGATAAAACCTCATGCTATCTACGTAAACCAGATAAAGAAGTGGACCAAGGACCGACCCCTGCGGCACACCACACGACACTCTATAAGGGGAAGAAAAAACATCATCAATCATCACTTTAATAGACCTCCCGCACAAATAACTTTCAAACCACTTCAGACTCACTCCTTTAATACCCAAGCATTCTAGCCTTTGCAATAAAATTCTTAAATTCTACCGTGTCAACTGCTTTCCTAAAATAAAAAAATCCTGTTAGGGGGATCTCACCTTTTTCTAAACAATTATTTACAAAATCAACAAGATGAATGGTAGCATGACTAGTAGAGTGACCTTTTCTAAACCCGAATTGGGTGTCACTGAGTAAGCTGTGTTTCGTGAGATGGTCATATAGACGACGATGAATCACTTTTTCCAAAATTTTTGAAAGTAGAGGCAGTATCGAGATTGGTCTCCAATTACCGGCATCTGACCTGGCACCCCCTTTATAAAGTGGGATAACTTTAGCTTGCTTCAGCGCTTCTGGAAAGGTCCCTGTTTCCAGAGACAGGTTAATAATATGAAGGATACATGGTAGTATATACGTCATCACAGCTTTAAAAGTTCTAAGATTCACGCCATCTATCCCAGCAGAATTCGATTTTATGTTTTTCACTATCTTAACCACTTCATCATATGTACACTTTTCAAATTGGAACTCAACACTGTCTCCACGAGAGTCCTCGAATTCCTCACTGAGAACATTTACCCTGTCACACCTTACACTCTCCTGAACCGACAAGCCAATTTGAGAATAAAACTGGCCAAAATGATGACTGGCCAACAGTAATAATGGTTTCTAAGAAAATGTAGTGTAAAACAATCAATCAATCAATCAGTCAAGTTTACTCCAAATAGCTAAAGGCTAGAAAAGGAATACAAATTTACAAAATACACAGACACACAAGAAACAAATTAACTAATGCACTTACAAGAAATTACCAGAAATAAATGATGGAATGAAACTACGCAAAAATTGGGTAGAAGAATTAGCGGGATATGGGGAAAACTTATTGCCAGTATTCCTTTCGAACCGACTCACGGAAGACGGGAGGGGAGGGGGGAATAGATGGGTCATCTGGGGACAACACTTTATCTTAGCTCCAAACTTGTTTGAAAGAGTATTTACAAGCTAGATCGGACCCTACCGACTCCGACCGACATATTAATCCAGCATTTCCTGATTCAAAATATTCAATCAATCAGTAGCAATAAGCTACCTTTGAGACCTTGCTTACAGCCAAACAAGGCACTGAGGGTCATAACGAGATATTCACAGTTAAGATTAAGCAAGGAACGACATGACTATCATTGAATGTGTCTTAGCTTAAAGGCCTAATCCAAACATTCTGTTTCCCGTCTGTTACTGATCGCAAGCCACCAGCTTATTTAGATTTGAACCGGGTTGCTGTTTTGGCTCGAGAAAAAACCCACACAGAACCTCTTCTTTTCCAGATGACCAAATTTTCCATGTTTGATTCCCAAAGAATTATAAGACTTAATTGATTATTTTTTTGTTTGTCTTCAGAAGTACCACACTGGTCTTGGGCTTTTAATTTATTTGTACTTGTAATAAACAGTTGGAGCATTAGATGGAAATTTTTATTTTGATGCTTGGCTCCCTACGTGCAGTAAAGGCTGTCCATGATAAGAACCTTTTTTTTTTGTATTTGCCCATTGTTTTACGGTGTTTTTTTGTTTCTCCGGTCGTCGTACCCTTAGATTGGAAAGTAAATGTATAAATATTCGCCTTTGGGATCCGATCGAAATCTTAGCTCTTGTTATTTTGGGAGTTTTCAGGTAGATAACCTTAATTCCTTCAAGCGAGCAGCGAAAGGACCTTACAAGAAAATTATTTAGTGCTATCCCTTTGGAATCCTGCCTTGTTTTACTTTTTTTCTTTCTCGTTCCTTGTTTCCCTTTTTTCTCTCTTTTTCATTTAAAGTTGAAACCATTGGTAATTTTTTTTCGTCTCCTCCCTTTTTTCTTTATATAGAGTATTCAGTTATTTGATTATGTTTACTGTTTAATTAATACGGTTATTTCACTGCTCTAGCCAATCACTCCTTGTGTGCTTTCCAGGCAGGAATGTTAATTGTGTATTTTTATTGTCTTTAAATACAGTTCTATGCAACTGAAAACTGAACTGATCTTTGCCAACTTTCGGTGGGAATGCATGGAGGTTGCCCGTCTACCGATGAGTCACAGAATTATTATTAATCTTATCTGATTAAGTAATGAGTTATATGTCAATGTAGGATTGTTACTATAACAATAATACATTTTTTGTTGTCCCGTCAAAGAGCACAAGGTAAAGCGGAGTAGGATTAAGGAAAGAAAGAAGAAGAAAAACACAGCAAAAAAAGAAATTAAACAAACATAGAGACTACGACAAACATTACTCATTGTAGAAGAATTCTCTTGCATTCGTGGCTATCTTATGGTGAAGCGCTTGCTAAACTCGATCTCCCCACGTTGGCCCAAAGATACGAGCAGATTATCCTGAGGTTTGGGAAGTTTCTTCTCTCCAAACCCCAGCATCGAGACATCTTACCACCCACTGCACCGCCCAACAACTGTAGGCGTCACCAAAATAAACTGGTTCCAGTAGCTTCGCGAACGAACGGCCACGCAAATTCGTGTGTACCCTTTTTTACGGATTTGCTAAATAAAGCCGAGTGATATTTTCTTCTTTTTTTTTCGTTTTTTCATGTTAGTTTGTTATTTAGTATAGTGAAGCAACGCAAATTAGCTGTCAGCTACGATGTTGTTTTAAATAAACCTATCTCTCTCTCTCTGTCTCTTAACGCTACTGTCTCAACCTCTGTATAAGTTGTCAAACTGCTGTAAGTGGGTTGGTCAGTGATATTGTAAATAGCGGCTATTTTACTATTGCGGGTGCAGGGAGGGAGGCGAATCAGGTATTTACAGAAACTTAAATAAATAGAAGGATTTTTTTTTTTTTTATCAGTGGTTAGTTAACCTTCGCCAGAAAGGTCTGATATAGAAAATGTGAGGCAGGGACACGTGGTTAAAAATCGTGGCGACAAGAAGGCGGTTGAAACGTAACTTAATTGCCACAACGAAACCATAAGCTGCATCAATCTTTTTTTCGAATCTGTTTGATCAACAGTGCTCTCTGACTGACTTCGAGATCGGTAAACGAAGATAAGTCAGCGAATCCACACGTCTGACATTCGAATTTCCCAATCGCACAGTTAGATCAGGGCTAGATTTCCATCAACAGAATGATTTATGGTTTTTTATGGCACTTGCCCTGAGGCCAATTGCCATATAGCGATCACAATTTCTGTCCGTCAGTCGGTCGGTCTGTATGTCCTGGTTTTGCTAGTATTAGGAAAAATGAGTTATTTTTAACTGACGAACGGGTGACCGGATCTTAATGAAAATTGGTCCATGAAAGGACCTCGTGTCTCATACGTCCCATTTTAAATCCAGACCGGATCCGGGACATGGGGGGAGTGGAGAGATCGGGATGAAACTTGGTGGAAAGACCAATCCAAGCCCTAGATATGTGGAGGGGGGGGGGGGTTACATTTCTAGTGACCCCGCGAGTTCGACACTTCTTGACGTGCTAGGCCGATGAAACTTGGCAGGCGTGTAAGGGACCCGAACAGTTTGACTTTCCCCCGATCCGACGATCTGGGGGGGGGGGGGAGTGCAGGGAGAGGGAATCTGAAAAGTGAGGTATTTTTAAGTTGCGAACGGGTGATCGGATGTTAATGAAACTTGATATGTAGAAAGACCGCGTGTGTGAAAAGCCCCATTTTAAATTCGGACCAGATCCGGTAATATTGGGGGTAATCGGAGGGGGGAACCGGAAATCTTGGGAAACCCTTAGAGTGGAATGATCGAGATGAAACTTGGTGGGAAGAACAAGCACAAGTTCCAGATACGTCATTGACGTAATAGTACGGAATTCGGGCACTATGGAGGAGTTCGGGGGGGGGGGGGTACGGATTTCTAGTAATCACGCGAACTTTGTACTTCCTGATGCGCTAGGACGATGAAACTTGGCAGGCTTGTCAGGTACCAGAACAGATTGACTTTCCCCGATTCGACCATCGTGGGGGAATGTACGGATGGGAAGTCCGGAATCTAGTGGCAAGCTCAGCTATTGAACGGATTATCGGATTTAAATGAAACTTGATATTTAGAAAGACCTCGCGCCTCACACGTACCATTTTAAATTTGGACTGGCCGGTGACATTCGGAGGAGCTGGAGGGGAGAACCGGAAATCTTTGGGAACGCTTAGAGTGAGAGATCCGAAGAACCGGAAATCTTTGGAAACACTTAAGAGTGGAGGGATTGGGATACAAATTAGTGGGAAGAACAAGCGCAAGTTCTAAATACGCCATTGACATAATAGGACGGGATTGGGGCTCAGTGGGGGAGTTGGGGTGGTTGAGGTCCGGACTTCTAGTAAGCGTGCGAGTTCGGTACTTCCTAATGTGTCAGGACGATGAAACTTGGTAGGCATGTCAGGAACCCGAATAGATTGACTTGAGAGTAGTCATTTCCTCGATCCGACCATCGTGGGAGGAGTCGAGAGATTGAGAATCACAATCTATTGGCACCGGCAGTTTTTGAACGAGTGATCGGATCTGAATGAAACCTGGCAAGTGGAAAGAGCTATCGCCTCAGATGTTCCATGTCAAGTCTGGGGAGGAGTGGAGGAAGAGGAATCCGGGATCTTGAGGTATGTATAACTTCCAACGGGTGATCGGATCTTAATGAAACTTGATATTTAGAAAGGTGTCAAGTCTCACACGACCCTGTTCGAATCCGGATCGGATCCAGTGACTTTGGCGGGAGCCGGAGGGGGGAACCGGAAAGCTAAGAGTGGAGGGATTGGGATGAAACTTGATGAAAAGAAAATGCGCAAGTCCTAGATACATCGCTGACATAACCGGACCAAATTCTGGCACTGTGGGGGAGTTGGGATGGGGGGGGGGTATTTCTGGCCATCCCGCAAGTTCGGAACTTCCTGATATTCTAGGACGATAAAACTTGGAAGACGTATGAGGGACCCGACCAGACTGACTTGAGAATAGTTTGTTTTTCCGATCCGACCATCATGGGGGTAGAGAAAAGTTTTTGACATGCACAAAAACCAAACGGATGGACAATATAGGATGCAAGTTGGACAGTGCCGAGTTTATGCAACCTTGATTTGGTATTTGGCGTCCGGATAGGATCCGTCAAAGATGGGGGAAGGGAAGGGGGAGTGGGACTCGGATAATGGTAGACAGGATCTGTTCCGATTCCGTACATCAAACCCGTACATTAAACTTGATGTACGGGAAGAGGATAAGTCAGAGATGCGACATTCATGTTTCCGAGCTGTTTTCAGCCATGCTGGGCGGATTGGAAGGGGAGTCCCGGAAATTTTGTGGCTCACTAAGGGCCAAACAACTGGAGTGATTTGAATGAAACTTGGAAGGTATAGAGAGCATAAGCCGTAGATGATATATTATAAGGTTCGAACCCGGTCCGACCACGGGGGGGGGGGGGAAACTACCGGAAGTTTCCCTAAAAATACTCAGATTCAAGTAAAAGACAGATAGTAAAAGAAATTGCTTCAGACGATCCGGTTAGTCGTTGCGTTGACGCATAGGCATCAGATTTCTCAGTGAATGCAAGTTATTCAAGACAAACTGGTGAAATACCTACTAGCGATGAAGAAAAACTTGGTAGAGAATTCAGCATAAGAAACCGAGACAGGAAAACGTAAATACACATCCAGCGTGAAAGCTTGTCACGCAGGTGTGAAAAATACGCTACGCAACCTGTAGGCACCGCAAGATAACGCATAAGCAGCGCATCGCAACGACAGAGCAATGTGAGAGTGGCTTTAACGTATCGAAATTTCCTTCAAGACGAGTAATTGTGCGACTGAGTTTAGAATGCCGTCCGCGTAACAGGGTGACGTATCGGCTACTTGTTATTCGCCCTTGTGTCTCTGTTTTCGACCCTCCATTTACAAATAATTTATATAGCAACAGAACCTGGGAGAAAATAAAATAATTTTTGTTTAGTTTTGTAGCTTGAATTCGACTGGAACCGAAGGCGTTCGGTGTATGTCCCGAATGTCAGGATCTGACTTTCTCCAACAAAATATTATCGTTATAAGGACAGAAGGGATAAAAGAGAGCACGTGATCCTTCCTTAGAGACTTACCACGTGGGCCATCATTGCAAGAAAGACCAAATTACACTAAACCCAAACATTTCCTAGGAGAAACGACCCTAGGGAAACGAACGCTAGGAACAAGTAACAACACTATTTTCAAGAAAAAGCAAGTATGAGCCGAAGTCAAATTTGGATGTGGAGAAGGCACGGAAGACTGCTCCCTTGAGCTTGCCAACGGGATGCCGTCTTACGCTCGGGTATGAATAAGTAAAACGATTGCCTTGAAGAATTTTTTTTTGGCCGTTTTTTTGAAGCCGTTGCTCCTGACTCAGATCTTCTCATCCAAGAATATAAAGGCACAAAGCTGAGTTTTTGGAATGCCAAAATATAACTTACCAGGGGGGGGGGGGCAACTCATAACCCTTCAGCCCTAAATATAAGGCAATATCTTCGCACTTGAATGTTCTGAACTGCCATGCTTGGAACTGACAGGTAGACAGGTAGTTTGACCCAGAGGATCAACAGCCAAACAAGAACAAATGCCCAATCTTGTTCTTAGAATTATTGTGCTGACAAATGAGAAGACGGACGAACAAAGGTACCCTCGAATACTGGACCCCAGATGTCGGAAAACTGCGTTCCACTTTTGGTACACGTTACTGGGACGTGGGGACATGGGAGGGCTTGGACATATCAATATCATCCATATAAACTCATTATAGGAGCCTTGGCGGGACGACTAAAAGCAGGAAGGGCATGGTGCACGAGAAAACAAGGAAAGATGCACCAGAATTCAAGGCTGCAAAAAACTGGAGAGCTGCGCCGTTCCCTTCCTCTGTTTGGTATTCTTTTCAGGGGTCGGCAACTTTTCAAATTAAAAGTTCACCATTCTTTAAGGTTAATTACAATTTTGAAAACTTGCCAACCCCTTTGACAATAGAAAACATAGGAAGGGAACGGTGCAGCTTTCCAGTTTTTCGTCACCTTGAATTCTGGTGCATCTTTCCTCGTTTTAGAATGCCCTTCCTGGTTTTAGTATTCCTGCCTGCTTTTTCGTTCACAATGCCCTTCCCTTCCTGCTTTTAGTCGATCACACCCTTGGTGGCTGGGGTTCCGGCGTTCGGTGTCATTTTAATAAGTATATATTATATGTATTACTCAATATCCGACCAGCCTAGCGAGCCACTGCCTCCACGTCTCAATACCGTTACTAAAAGCGGAACGCACTTGTCCGTCAATCGTCCGTCCGTCTGCCCGTGTATTAGCAGCTTCTGTGTGGGTTTTCCGGTCAAGGTGCCAGTCAATTCCGGGCATTAGCAAATACGTAGCACACGTCCGGATATGTGTTGAGGGTAGGTTCCTCAAGCAGACTGTGGAGCATCGGGAGCGTTTTTTGGAGCAAGGGTTGTGTTATTTTGTGTTTGATGATGATGGATGATGATATATTTGTTACCCATTTGTATGAAAAAAAAATCGTCCTAAATGGAGTATGAAAAGAAGAAAAAAGAAAACAACAACTGCAATTGATCTACATCAGCTAAATAGACAAAACGCACAAAGACTGAATGACAACATAGCATGGTATAAACTGTGGCTAATGTCAAAGCCCGCCGCAAAACGATTGCGCCGCTCTTTTATCTGCTGATTTGGATTTGCAATACAGTATTTTCTCGCAACGTGTGTATTTCTGATCTAGAGTGGCAATTTCAGTAAAAACTTAACGTGCTTAAAATAAATGGAACGGATGCATTTCTTATAAGAAGTTTATTTTGTTTTCCTGTCATGGCCCCACGGGCTTTCTGGAAATAAATTGTTTCATTCATTCATTCATTATTTAGGACTGGAGGGTTAAAAACGAGGCCGTTGCAAAACAGTTTGTTCAGATATTGCTCGTTCAGCCCGCGCTGACTCGAATCATATGCAAGAATTACTCAAAACGAATAAGCCAGCTATATTGAATGGATTTATAAATACGTCGAAAATGTATTTGAGAATTCCTGAAATGTATTCGAGAATACCTTAAATGTCTTCGAGGGATCGGTATTTATATTGGAGAATCGACAAGAAGTTTTCAAGACATGTTTTAGGTATTCGAGAAACTACAAAAATAGTTCGAGAACTTCTAAAATGTATATGACATTTAAATTTAAACGAGGAACACGAGAATGACAAATATATTCGAGAATGACAGAAATACATTCGAATATCGAAAAAATTAAAATTTTCGAATATATTTTTGTCACTCTCGAATACATTTAGGTGATTCTCATATACTTAATTTCAATTTGAATTTCAAATACTTTTAAAACATTCTCAAATACTTTTTATGTTTTCTCAAATATTTTTTTTCTTGAAGAATAAAAAAATCTCCAAGACTTTTTGTCGAATACAAACACCGATTCCAAGAAGACATATGGGGGATTCTCGAATACATTTTCGACACATTTAACCTCAAATCTATTACATAAAACATAAAACTGTATGTTCAGAGTTATCGACCATGGTGAACCCACATATGAACCACATACGATCTTCTTTGGAAAAGCAGTTCACCGGAAATCCAGCAAAAGCAGAAAACTGTGAGTAAGTAAAAATTCTTGAACTTTATTCAAGCGTCGAAAAGGGGTAAGAAGACAGGCTGGATCGATGTATTCACTTCGCGTTCCTAACTTCTCACCCATTCACGTATGATCGAATCCATGCAATTATTACTAAGGTCCTCCAGCCAATTTCAACTGTCTAGCAGGCACAAGGGGAAGTATTTCCAAGAGCAAGAGAATTTCCTTCCGCACTCTAGCTTTCCCGGCCTTAAGAATTAGAAGATAAAAGACACCCTCTCCCACACCTTTCGAACGCAAGATCAGCTGCGCGAATCGTAGACACTCCCGCCATCTTACATCCTTTTTGGGATTCCAAAACGTAAGTGGAGGGATACCTATGACATCGCAAAAGTTGTCCGTCTGTCCGTCTGTAAGCACGATAACTCTCGAAGGGAATGAGATATTTTGATGAAACTTGGTGTGAGGATTCGTTGGGTCGTCGGCCCAGTCAAGTTCGTAGATGGGCTTTGTAGCCCTACATTTAGGGGTGGGGGAGGGGGTTCAAATTAAGGGGCAAACAAAATATTTTGAAACAGCTAATCTGATAGTCGATTATGGGGTAAGAAGACATGCTGAACACGACGCTGAAACCCATTTTGTCATCGGACAAGTAGTTCGCCCGGAATCCGGCCAAAACCGGAAAGTTTGTTGAAAGTAAAAGTTTTATTTGAAGTTGATTAGATGTTCGATTTGGGGGTAGGAAGACATGCTGAAGACGATGGTGAAAACTATTTTCTCGATCGACAAGTATTTCGCCCGGAATCCGGCCCAAACCGGAAAGTTTGTTGAAAGTAAAAGTTTTATTGAAGTTGACTAGATGTTCGATTGAGAGGTAAGAAGACATGCTGAAAACGATGGTGAAAACTATTTTCTCAACGTATTTCGACTGGAATCCGGCCCAAACCGGAAAGTTTGTCAAAATTAAAAGTTTTATTTGAAGTTGATTAGATGTTCGATTTAGGGCAATAAGACATGCTGAACACTTATGTGAAAATAATTTTCTACCAGGACATGTAGTTCGCCCGGAATCCGGCCAAAACCGGAAAACTGTTGGAAGTTAAAGTTTTATTTCTAGTTGATTGGATAGGCGATTTAGGGGTAAGAAGAGATGCTGAGTCCCTGTATGACAATCATTTTACCCAGACATATAGTTCGACCCGAATCCGGCTGGACTCGGAAAATTTGTTATAAGCTAAATTTTTATTTGAAGTTGATTCGATGTTCATTACTGGGGAAAGAAGATACCCTGATTTCGTCTTTGAGCTTTCTTTTTTTGCCGGACAAGTAGTTCTGGAGTTCGGCCGAAACCGGGAAATTGGCAAAGTGGCAGGAAGTTTTCGTCAAAACAGATATGACTTATAGGGGTAAACACACATGCTGAATTCATATCTGAACTTGGTTTTCTCAGGTGATTAGGTATTTGGCCTTAATCTGTTGCTGAATTTTAATTGTAAAAATGTTCAAGGAGTCTGGCGATGACTGGATCTGGCTAAGACAAGACCCAGTTCTCTGGATCAGATATTTTTGGGATCCCATCGAAACCTTTGGTCTTGTTAATTAGACAGGCACGAATTACCCTGCAGATGACAAGTTCTGATTAAGGAGGGAGCTCAATGCTCACGCAGTGTGAGTATTGAATTTCCCCCTCCATCGCCCCTGTCCCTGCAGCATTTGCTTTTACGCACCTGTGGCTTCAAGGCTCACGTCCACTTTTCCATGATTACGGCAATTTCATGCCATCAGTTCCGACAAGGAGGGACGAAAATAGAGAGGAGATTTGAAAGTAGAATCACGTGCTAAAGTCAAGCAGTCAAAACACGTGGAGAGACAACATGAAAAACAATGCTCTTGATGACTATCTCACCTTGCCGATGCAAAATCTCCGGCCTCTCCGGGTAGCTAGCGGAAGAAAGGCAGAAGTGATGTCAAAGCTGCGCACAAAGATCGCGGTGATTGAGTGACACAGGATTTGAGTCGTACGGACACGCTTCTTCCTTCTTCCTGAGGATCACTGGCGTGTTTTGGACTTAGTCATATAGAGTATTCGATCTGTAAGAATCTTTTCGCCAGTCTGCAGCTCATGAAGCTTGCAAAAAATCAGATTTGGATACTCTAAAATAGTACCAAATCGGTCCAAGTATAATCGAAAGACTGTGGTTTCTGTCCTTAGTTCTTGTGTCCATTCCAATCTCTATCATGGGACTTTAGTTCTGTCAAAACAGAGCAGCCTATGTAAATTGCGTAGATTAGAGATACTGTAAACACCTGCTATTTCTGCATTTGTCTTACATGAGCCAGAAAATTATCCAGATGTATAAATCTCCTGATACAATTGCCAGAATCCAGGAGCCTTATATCAAATTTTCTACCCAGTCTACAGGCTATCCAGGAATTTTTTTTTTTTTTGGGGGGGGGGGATGGGTTGCCTGCCGGTCCGACAAAAAAGTAAAAAAAAGACATAGATTAGAGGGAAAAGATATAAAAATGATCATTTTTGTACGTTTCGGGGGGGGGGGGGGGGGGGGGTAAACCCCCTACCCCCCCCCCCCCCTGGATACTGCTTTGCTAGCCTATAAAAGGTTATCTACGTGTAACACGATCTCATTCATTTGTTTGTACATTGTACTAACTTTCTTTGTTTTGTTTCCTCCAATGCCCTTCCCTCGTTGATGAGCAATGGACAATCGACAAATTATTATTATATTACACAATTGCTCAATTTTTAAAGGTTAAACTCTATTATTTATCCAACAACGGGTAGGTTGCAAAGCGTCCACTCGACCAGGGTCTCGTCATGTTCACAATTCATCGAGTCACAATCTAATGAATGAATGAATTCATTTCCCCAAAAGCCCGAACCAAGACTGCTCGGGCATTTTCATTAAACAAAATTTAATGAAAGTGCCCGAATTCTCGAAATGGAGCCAGCAGACAAAAGAGAAATGCTGTCCGGGAACATGACTTAGAGAAGTTAAAAAATTTTTTTCGGCAGCAATCCGACATAGAGAAAGCAAAACTGAGTAAAAAATGAGACAGAAAAAAAACAACAGAAAAAGGCAGTTTGCACTTTGAAAGAGAACGCGACCCCTCCAGACCGTGGTTAACTCCTACGCGTGATCCGTTTTCATAGAAGTGAAGATCCGACACGCATCGCCACTTCAAAGTTATTAAACCCCTTACCCCCCTGTCTCGAAAAGGTGCTTTTCCCTGTCTTTTGTGGATTTACTGGACATTTGACGGTTCCAGCTATAGGGGGACTGAAACCTATCGGGAGTGCAGATCGTTGTCTTTGACTCGATGAGTTAAAATCCGACCAATAAGATTATTTCTACTTATTTTTGTGGTAAAACATTGAAGCCCTTCAACCTTCATGACTCCAGTACTGTGATTAAACGATCAAGAGCGGGTCGCAAAAAGGTTCCAAAAACTTACAGATTCAGAATAATTAACAAACGCCATTTTGTGTTTTGACTCGTTTAAAATGTTACAATATTCTTTTGACTGCTTTTCCTAAATTTTGACTTTTAGAAGTTTCATTTATTCTAATAGGGAAAGGTGGGAAGTATTAACGAACAACACCAAAGGTTTCGGTAGGATCCCAAAAATCCAATATTTGATCTAGACAACTGGGTCTTGCCTTCGCCAGGTCCGGTCTTCGCCAGACTCCTTGAACATTTGTAATATCAAAATTCAGAAACAGATTAAAGTCAAATAGCTAATCATCTGTGAAGACCAAGTTCAGATATGGATTACGCATGTGTGTTTACCCCTAAAAGTCATATCTATTTTGACGAAACCTTCCTGCCTTACTTCTGCCAATTTTCCGGTTTCGACTGAATTCCGGAACTACTTGTCCGGTGAAAAAAATGCTAAGAAACGAATTCAGCGTATCTTCTTTCCCCAATATCGAACATCTAATCAACTTCAAATAAATATTTAACTTATAACAAATTTTCCGGTTCCATCAGGATTTGGGGCGAACCATATGTCCGGGTAAAAAATGATTGTCATAAGGATTCAGCATCACTTCTTACCCCTAAATCGGATTTCTAATTACTACAAATAAAACTTTTACTTTTAACAAACTTTCCGGTTTTTGCCGGATTCCATACGAACTGTTTGTCCGGCAAGAAAATGGTTTTCATCATCATGTTCAACATGCCTTCTTACCTCATAATCGACTATCACATTAGCTGTTTTAAAATATTTTGTTCGCCCCTTAATTTGAACCACCTCCCCCACTCCTAAATGTAGGACTACAAAGCCCATCTACGATCTTGACCGGTCCGATGACCCAAATAATCGTCACACCAAGTTTCATGAAAATACCTCTACCTTCGAGAGTTATCGTGCTTACAGACGGACAACTTTTGCGATGTAATAGGTATCCCTCCACTTACGTTTTGGGATAGAATAGTAAAGAGAATAGAACTTCAAAGTAAAAAAGCAAAGAATAGGGACCACACTTTTGTCACTGATAGGAGGAGGAGGGAAAAATCCCACCCATAATTCGGGCTCAAAGTAAACAACACCAAAGGTGTCGAGGGGATCCACAAAATCTAATGTTTGATTCAGACAATTGGTTCTTGTCTTCGCCAGATCCAGTCTTCGCCAGGCTAATCATCAGAGAAAACCAAGTTCAGATATATCTCTATAAGCCATATCTATTACGACGACACTGACCAAGACTTCCTGCTTTACTTCTGCCAAGTTTCCGGTTTCGCCCGAATTCCGAGCGAACTACTAGTCCAGCGAAAAAAGAAAATTCAGAAACGAATCCAGCGTATCTCCTTATCCCTACAAAGAACATCTAATCAACTTTAAATAAGACTTTGACTTAACAAAGAATTCCGGTTACAACTAGATTCCGGACTAATTATATGTCCGGGTGAAAACGATTGTCACATACAGACTCAGTCTCTCTTCTTACCCCTTAATCATTCATCTAATCAAACTTTTAGTTTTAACAAATTTTCCGGTTTTGGCCGGATTCCGGGCGGACTAGTTGTTCGGTGAGAAAATGGTTTACACCATCGTGTTCAGCATGTCCTTTTACCCTTAAATCGAACATTTAATCAACTTCAAAATGAAACTTTTACTTTTAACCAATTTTCCCGTTTTCGCCGGATTCCAGACGAACTACTTGTTCGGCAAGAAAATGGTCTTGACCATTGTGTTCAGCATATCTTCTTGCCCATAAGCCGGACATTAGATCAACTTCAAATAAAACTTTTACTTTTAACCAACTTTCCGGGTTTTGCCGGATTCCGGACGACCTACTTGTCCGGCGGGAAAATGGTTTTCATTGCTCAAAATGCCTTCTTACCCCATAATCGACTATCACATTAGCTGTTAGATTTTTTATTTTTGTCCCTTAATTTGAACCCCCTTAGCCACCCCTAAATGTAGGGCTACAGAGCCCATCTACGAACTTGACCTTACCCTTGACCCAATGAATCACACCAAGTTTCATCAAAATATCTCTTTCCCTTCGAGAGTTATCGTGCTTACAGACAGACGGACATTTTTGTGATGTCATAGGTATCCCCCCACCTACGTTTTGGGACCCCAAAAATCCTAAGCCTCGATATTAAATTATTAATTTATTAAACATTTTTTTGATAATGGTGTCGACAAATCCATTGAGCGGATATTCTCTTTATACGAGGTAATATGGTCACAACAAATCAAATAAGAAACCAACGAAAATGGGGTTTGTAAAGGCCAACGAATAGGCTATACCGAAATAAAAGGCGAATATTGAAATAAAACAACCGCCTCCCTTCTTCAGCGCAGACAGAAAATTTCGAGGAAAAATGCCAAAAGGAGGATGAAGATCAGCAATCAAGAAAACAAAACAAAGCCGAAAACCAACAAAAATCGAAAATTAAAACAAAATTTGAAGAATTGAAAGCCTAAAGTAAAGACAAAGACAGCGAGGTAAAGTTAAATATATGAAAGTGCTAGTTCGAATTCCACCGCAAGGAAAACTGGGCGAAAGTTCAGACATTCTAGAAGACCTTGCTACAACAGAAACGGAACTGAGTCGTCTTTGACATCGTCTGGGAAACTTATGTAAAGCGTGGGACCATTAGAAGGAAAGTGATGCAAACAAAAAGCAAAAAACAAACTTTCGTCTGAAACCATTGAAAGTTAGCGTAGCGTAGGTTTCACTGCGCTCAGACGGCAGAACGATGATTGGTTAGATTTAAACCACGCGACAATCAGGGTTGCCACATCCAAGAAAGAGTGACTTTTGGTCGAAAACAGAGAGTGATTTGGGAGTGAAATTTTGTTTTCTAAAAAATGGGAAACCGTCACTTTCGGTAAGAATCAATGCTGCAAAAATTACAAATCTTAATTTGGTCTTCTTGAAAAAAAAAGTCAAATAGTCACTTTTGGTGGGAATCGCTGCTGACACGTTTTGAAATAAGAGTGAATCTTGTGTCTTATGTTGGACAAGACTGACAAAAGTAAAATAGAGTGACAATTCGCTATATCGAGCGACATGTAACAACCCTGACGACAATGCCCGTGGGTGGTTTCCAAAATCAGAACGACCTTTATTACCCCCTCTCACACTGACTACGCTCAGAATGCCCACGATCGAAATGCCCACAGTTCACAATGCCACAAGCGAGGCCGAAGACACCGAAAATGAAATCGTCCGAACGGACGATCGGACGGACTCCAACAGTTAAAAATGCCCAGAGTGGAGGCTATAATCGTCCTGGTTCAAAGTGCCGACAGCTCAAACTGTCTACAGGGAAGGCTAACATCTTCCTGGACAACGGACAACGAGATAATAAGGGAAGCATTTACCACGGAAAATTCCCTTGTCTTACCCTCGATTTCTCTACTGGTTTTACAGCTGGGTAGCTTATGACTTGGTCTTACAGAACCGCGCCACTGGTTCAATTGACTGTCAACAGACTCTGCAAGGGTTCGAACTCGAGGCCATACTTCTCTTAGCTGAAAGTCGAAGAATATCGATGACTTTGTAGACAAGTTTTAATATGTAGATGTTTAATGGTGTAAACTGCAAAGGGTAGACTGCAATCTATCTAGACGAGGGGTAGGTATTTCGAATTCCACCACAATGGAAACTGGGCGATAGTTCGGATATTCTTGACGACCTAACCACGGCAACATAGACGGAACTGCGTCATCTTGGAGATGGTCTGGAAATCTTACGTAATTTAAGAGCGTTGGATTCGCAAACGGAAATTGATAATATGGCTTTATATTCGCAAATAATCGGTATATAAATATAATATTTATCGTTACAATCGATATATAGATAATGGATATTTACAGATAAGTTTTTAGTATTTAGATATTTATATTGAGATGCAAGAATGAAAGAGAATAGAATATGCATTCCTGGATAATGGTTTGTCAATGTGTGCATCCAATTACATATGGAGTAGCCTATCTAACGAGAAGACGAACATTCGGAAATTTTTTTAACGAACGTTTTATTAGTTTTAAATGAACTTCTGATTACAGAACTTGATCGGTATTATTGCTTAAACAGTTTTCTCTGAAACCACCATTAGCCTATTAGTAACGTACCTTGCATTAGTCTTGAACGAGATTAGTATTATCATTATTAACATAACCTCTATTTTCCCAACAAAATTAAATTAAAAGCATCAACGGTGGTATATACAGCAACAAAAGAAAAAAGTAATAATATATTGATACATTATATAGCCTACAGAGCTAATTACAAAATAACTGGGCAGGGGATTGTGTATCATAGATGCTCCCTGCATAGCTTTGCACTGTTTGACCTATTGCTGTAGTCGGGACTGTTTTCCACCCAAACGTACGAATACCGACTTCAGGAAATGGTTTTCCCTATGAGGAGAGGCCCCCCCCCCCCTCTCACTACAGGCCAAATGGAAAGGGCGTCATTTCAACAGAAAATTTTATTTTTATTTAAAACAGGCGCATTTCGCAGAAACATAGGGGTGCGCGCAACGGCCCTCTTCCGACCCCGAACGAGAATTCCCCGGATAGAAAGCTTTTTTATGGCACTTGAGCTTACTCAAGTGCCATATAGCGATTGTAATTTCTGTCCGTCAGTCGGTCTGTCGGTCCCGGTTTTGCTAGTTCGGGCACTTCCAGATAAGCTAGGACGATGAAACTTGGCAGGCATATCAGGAACTGGACCAGATTAAATTAGAAATGGTCGCTTCCCCGATCCGACCATCTGCAGGGGAGTGGAGGGAGGGGGAATCCGGAAAAAATAGGAAAAATGAGATATTTTTAGCTTACGAACGGGTGATCGGATCTTAATGAAACTTGATATATGGAAGGACTTCGTGTCTCAGACCCTCCATTTTAAATCCAGACCGGATCCGGTGACATTGGGGGGACTTGGAGGGGGAAACCGGAAATCTTGGAAAAAACTTACGAGTGGAGGGATCCGGATGAAACTTGGTGGAAAGTACAAGCGAAAGTCCTAGATACGTGACTGATATAACCGGAACGGATCCGCTCACTTTGGGGGAGTTGGGGGGGGGGGAGAAGTCCGAATTTGTAGTGATCCCGCGAGTTCCGTGCTTCCTGATGTGCTGGGACGATGGAAATTGACAGGCATGTCTGGGACCCGACCAGATTAAATAGGAAATCGTCAATTCCCCGATTGGACCATCTGGGGGGGGGGGGGGGGGGTGAGGGAGGGTGAAGCCAAAATTTGAGGTATTTTTAGCTTGCGAACGGGTGATCGGATTTTGATGAAAGTTGATATTTAAGATGACCTCGTGTCTCAGACATCTCACTTTAAATCCGGGCCGGATCCGATGACACTGGGGGGAGCTGGAGGAGGGAACCGGAAATTTTGAGAAACGCTTAGAGTGGAGGGATCGGGATGAAACTTGGTGGGAAAAACAAGCACAAGTCCTAGACACGTCATTGACATAACCGGACCGGATCAGGGCACTGTGGGGGAATTGGGGTGGGGGTCCGGATTTCTAGCGATCCCGCGAGTTCGGCATACTTCCTGATGTCCTAGGGCGATGAAACTTGGCAGGTATGTCAGGGATCCGAACAGATTGACTTGAGAACAGCCGTTTCCCCGACCCGACCATCGTGGGGGGAGTGGGTGGATGGGGAGTCCGGAATCTAGTGGCGTGCATAACTTTTGAACGGGTGATCGGATTTGAATGAAACTTGTCTGGTGAGCTATCGCCTCGGACGTTCAGTGTCACGTCCGGGTCGGGTCTGATACCTGTGGGGATGGGGGATACCTGTGGGGATGGGGGGGGGGTGGAAAACTCAAGAAACTCTAAAAACAGAGGGATTGGGACGAAACTTAATGGATGGAACAAGCATTAGGCCTAGATGAAATTGACGGAGCCAGATGGTTTTGGGGCTCTGTGGGGGGAATTGGAGGGGGTTTCCTGGAATTCCGGTAGTCATGAGTTAGAATAGTTCCAGATGTAAAACGACAACGAAACTTTGCAGGCATATTAGCGACCCGAATTATCTTGACTTAAGAACCTGACACAACATACCCCCGGAAATTTCCGTTCCTAGATCCGAGCATTTTTGGGGGAGCAAGAGAAGAGAAATATGGAAATTGACTTCTATAAATTGCAAACGAGTGGTCTGATTCGAGTGAAACTTCATGGGTGATACGAATCGATGGCCTCGACATGTAAAACATGCGTTCGAACCATATGCGACCACGATTAGGAGAATTGGGGGTGGGGGACTTTTGAAAGGCACAAAAACCAAACGGATGGACCGAATGAGATGCAAATTCGACAGTGCCGAGTTTATGCGGCCTAGATTTGTTATTTGGCGTCCGGGCCGGATTCGGCCAAGGTAGGGGGGGTACTTGAAACTTGCAGATAGGCTATGCTCCAATTTCAGTAAAACTTGATGGACAGCAACAGGGAATTAAGAGATTGGGCCCGAACCGGCTCCGACAACGTTGCTGGGAGGGGGGGGGGGGATACCGGAACTTTCCAAAAATGCTCAGATTCGAGTGAAACTTGATAGATGGTATAAAAAAAGATGGTGGTAGGTGGAGATAGAGTGAGTACCGGAAATCGTGTAGCATGTCTAGGGATCAAACAAATGGATTTATTGGGATTGTTGGGATTTGGGATTTATTGGGAAGTTTGAACAGTCATGTGCATTTGCGACAGACAATCGAGACGATGCCGGAACTGCTCAGAAATGAGTGAAACTAAATATCCTATTTCTATTTCCGAACCGCATTTTTGGATGGCGGGTGTATTTTGTGACGTTCTCATCTACTTTCTTGTACAGCCTACTCGTACAAGTGCCTTATGAGCTCGTAGCTCTTGTTTGTATTAGGAATAACAAATTCTAATTATAACTTGGGTTTTGTTCTCGGTTTTGTTGCCATGCCAGCTCTTGGGCTTTCTTGGTCCTATTTTCACACACAAAGACCAACTAAGTATAATGAGCTACTATTTTGGATTGGAATTCCTGGTCAACGTGCCTTATTCTGCCTTTCTTCCCGATTTACTTATTTCAGAAATGGTTGGCGGTGGACCCCCATGGAAAATAGAACAGATATAATGTAACTAAGTATATTGTATATATAGATAGATATTTATTAACACTGAGAGCCCTAAAGGGCCATGGTTGGCCCTGGTTGTCTCCGGAGTAAGAAGTCCGTCATTCGCATTAAGGCGTTGGGAATAATTGCCAGTAGCACAGAAGCGGTTCAGGATAATTGGCAACGGCACTATAATGCTAAATGCAATTATTCCAGTTCTAACTCCAATTTTTTTTTATCACCTTTCACTGAAAACCTTCTCTCGTCACATTGTCACAGTTTAAGAAACGGAAAAAACCACTATTTGTTTGCACATTAGACATTTCAAAGGCGTTTGATTCGGTCCTACATTCGCAAGTAATCCTGTCGCTACTGAGGGCAGGGGTTGATTCATTCGTTTGTAAATGTTTGTGGAATTGGTACGGAAAGTCCCAAGTAAGAATTCGTTCTGAAGGACAACTTTCTAGTCCTATAGAAATTCGAAGAGGTGTTAAACAGGGTTCAGGCATAAGCCCCGTAATATTTAATAATGCGCTTCGTTCTGCGACAAGATCGATTGAAGAGTTCCTGATAGACGACGGTATTGATGTTAGTCATCTGTCTTACGCAGATGACCTACTTCTGATGAGTGATAATTTAGAATCCCTACAAGAATCTATTAATAGAGTGTCGTCCGCTCTTGGCGATATAGGTCTAAGCATAGAGCCCTCCAAGACTGAATTTGCCGTTATGAACGAAGAAGTACAGCTAATCCGTGTGGTTGATGTGTGTGGCAAGACAGTTGTCCAGAAGGATACGTTTGAGTATCTTCGGACTCCGTTATGGGAATTCCATTAAAGCCACTAAAAATTTAGTTATCGCGGCTCTCAAAGAAAAATTGCGGAAGACTTATGGAATGTTAGCACGAACTAAAGGCCAATTTGATAAAGTTACGCTTGGCCGTCTATGCAACGCCATGTTCGCGCCCCATGTCTTCTTTTTAACCCCTCTGTGGAATTCCTTGAATAAAACTGATCGTAAACAAGTCCCTTCTAATTTTTTCCGGTACTGCAAATATCTACTGGGAATTCCCATATGGTTCCGAAACTCTTAAGTATCACAAAGGTACCATATTTTTGAAATAACTGAAAAAATGAATGAGTTAACCAGTCGTTTTATTAATCGTAGTAGAAAACTGCACGATTTTCCACTGGCTAGCCTGGTATAGTCATGTGACTCAAGTTTGTTCTTGTTTTGCTTATTTTTAGTTATCGCAGCTTAAATTTGTATCGTATTGTTGTGTAATTCTCTTTTCTTTTTCTTTTTCTTTTGTTTCTCTACCAACTCCTCCGACCATTTACGTTGTATTTGTATGGAGGGCTTAAATAAAATTATTATTATTATTGTTTACCCACTCCTCCCGAGTCCACCTAGCTCCTAATCTCTCCCGGAGTATTCATTTAAGCCAAACTACTCACCTCCAAAGAAAAGTTCTTAAAAAATAAATACATTTTCTGCCTCCCTTAAGCTGACTGCAAGCTTGTTCCAACTCGTCAAAGCACTATTTCTAATCACAAATCCTGCTCTAGCCTCCTTGTATTTCTTTCCAAACACCCATTATCTCTATCAAATAAGGCCAAAGAACACTCACAGCCGCTCAAGCTACCCCTTGGGCAATTAATAACCTTATTGAGGATTAGTCCCACAATCGGAATATATTCCTAATCGCAGTCCCGTACAAGATGGGGTTAAGCAATCACCCCTCCCCCAAATAAAGCCCCCGCCCCCATACTTAAACACAACACCATCAACGATGACGTAAGGTCACATTTTCCGGGTGCTGCAGGCAGATTTTACTAATCAATGTCGGAAAGCCGCGCTTAATTAGCAGGAGGAAGATTCTCAAGAGGAGGGAAAGTTCAGGCAAGGTTGGAAAAATAAGGTCTCAAAACACGGAAGATGATTGAACCCTTTATTTTAAATAATAATGATAATACTATCTGAAGAATTCGAAGGTAATGTAACAGTATAAGGACAAAAGTAGACAAATACTACATAAAATTAGAACAAGAAAACAATTGGCTACTGTGCATAGTATTACGGAAGGACGGCATGGTTCGCAAACACGAAGAAGCTGCTAATCATTCCTGAAACACAGTGAACCCCTCAAATGTGAAAACTCCGGGTAGCTGCGGAGAAAATGGTCCAGACCATCCCAATCAACTTGGCAAAGATAACTACACTGTAAAAAGTTTCTCCGAATAAGGATGCAGTATCTGCTACTGGGATTAATCTTAGCTCTATTGGGATGAGATTAATCCGAATTAGCGGTAATCTTATCTCAGTAAAGATAAGATTAATCCCAGTAGCAAATACTGCAAGATTTTTTTTTTTACAGTGTAATACCCAAATCATCCGGCCTAGAATTCCACATATTACCACCACAAAGCGTTAAATAGTAGGCTCGCACCTGAATCCGACACTTTAAACCTAACTTAAAACTGGAAAGCCATGGGGGCAGATACCCCTCTACTCCCTTCTCCAAATTACGCCCCTGGAAAACCTATCATATCCAATTTATTACCCATTCGGACCACTTTATTATACCCTGCTTTAAGGAGCTAGTAATGGCTAGTAATTTGGTATTTCAATTATATCAAACCAAAATCTGAAATTCTCATCTTCCTAAGATAAAAAGACCAAAATCACCCTCAATTACTAAATGATGCGTGGGTTTATGAAGTAAAAACAGTCTTTTAAAATTTGTGCCTAGAGAAGCACATTTTTTATATATTTGTACATATTGCGCAACTTTTTACCAGTAGCTTACCCGACGAACAAGTATCATCATTTCCAACTAGGTTAATAACACCCTCTCTTGGCCCTAACAGGCGAAGCAAGACTGACCCGAGACCCAAACTTCTTCTCCGCCAACGAAACAATCAGGAAAATACCTAAAGCCATCCCGATGAAAAATTTGTAGCCTGCCTAGTAGTATGGTAGTAGTACGAAAACGTTGCATGTAATACTATGTAATAGCAAAGAATATAATCATTCAATGTGCTCCAGACTGGTCCAATCTTATGTAGTAGTATCCAGTAGCACCCTGTCTTGCCATAGTAGCATCCGGTCTTGCTAATAGTAGCATATAGTAGTATGCAGTAACACGGTGGCCTTGAAGTAGAAGCATGTAGTAGCATCGTTAGTACTGCATGCTACTTTTTCGTACTACTTCATAGTACTATTTTGAGATGAATTTTTCATCGGCATTCGTTCTATATTTCGTTCTATATAATACTAACGTAGCCTACTTCCGTAATCACTCCAACCATTTCGAAGCCCGGAGGCCAGAATTTCGTAAGGAATATTCTAACCCCTTTGGTTTTCTTACTTACCGTGTTTTACTACCTTCGATGCGTATCACGCTATTCACGCTACCGACGTTTGTCTGCGAGAAGTTTTTCCATCAGAAAAAACGGTTATGTACATTTTTTCTCGTTTTTGCTACGATTCAAAGGGTGTCGAAAATGGCTTAAAACAGCCAACGCCGTTGATATTTAGTTGAAAGCAAAGCCTAGTTTAAAAGTATTCAATTATTTTTAAATACTGGGGTTGAAGAGTAAATAGCGCGAGGGGTCTTCTATATATTTTAACTTTTCATATTTTTTTTATCTGTTAGTTTGTCTTTTATTCGACTTGTTCCTGAGTATTTTTTCCATTTTCTTCCCATGCTATCCTAGTAGTATTAGGGTTTAAATAAAACTGATTGACTGATTGATGTAATTGGGAAATGGGCAATTGAACCTTGGCTGAATTAAAGGCTAATAATAATAATAATTGTAAGAATGGTTGACAATTTTAGTAAAGGAATACTCGGCGTTTACTCACGGAGAGGGCGGGGGAAAAAGAGGGAAAAAAAACAAGGAGTACCGCGTTTTGGTTGACCCACTTCCAGCACGGATAAGGAAGTTACGATGATTATCAACAGGGGACTACTTTCCGATCCGTACTATATCCAAACGGGACTACTTTTTTATTGATGAGGTAAATAGTCGATTCGGGGAGTAACTGGTGTCGTTGTTTTCTGCAACAATAGATATCAGGGATGGTCAAAAATAATTCCTGTGATAGGATTGAGTTTTTGTGTAATCTGTATTACTATGATGGAAAACATTGCTTTCTTTGTTTGACACCCTTGGTATTCCAGCCCATAGTCCCCATGAAGCCTTTGATGGATTACTCATGTCTGTAGAGATAAAAAATGTTAAAACTTATTTTGGCTGATTATCCTCGTGTCATCTGATCCACGCGGCAGTCCGCTGTCGCCTTGTGCATTTGGTAGGAAATAAATACCTTAATTACCTTAATTCGCACTTCGGAGCGAATTAAGATCAGTCTTGATCTGTTGAATCGCTCCGTCACTGATGACGTGATGATCTGTTAGGCATCAGATGGATCCCAGTTGTATTTCCAAGGCACATCATTCCACTCTTCATCTAGCAACTTGTTGAAGGCTTCCTCGTTGGGTGCTGATATCGTGTCGTTGGTCAGGCTGTTCCAAGTGTTGACAACTTGACATGAGAAGAACTGTTGTCGTTGTCGGGTTCTGACAGAAGGCTTAAACAGCTTCTTAGTGTCCCCTTCTATCTGCGCCAACGATCTGGACAATGGGCATACACATTGGAGTTTGTTCTTGAGAGGTCAGCTTATATGTCATAAGCATGTCAGCTCGCCGTCGTCGAAAAACAAGTGTTGTTAGTTTCAGCTCCTTCAGACATAGTTCATAGGATTTATCTTTCATGTTTGTTATTATCCTTGTGGCTCTCCTTTGCACTCCTTCTAGGAGCTTTACGTCACCCTTAAACCCTGGTGATGCTAAGCACATTCCAAAATCAACCACTGGTCTGACAAGGGCCTTGTACAACTTCAGGAACACGTGAGGGTATCTTCTGGATATGGTTCTTTTAAGGAGGCCAAGGACAGAGTTTGCATGAGAGACAGTCTTTTTGTTGTTAGCATGGAACTTCAGCTGATGATCAACAATAATCCCAAGATCTCTTCCTTCATCAACAGCCTGCAGTTCTTTGATGCTGTTTGTGGCTCTGTCTAGCATGGTATACTTGGTGCGCGCGTTTGCCTTGCCAAAGTGCATAACACTGCATTTTTCAATGTTGAAGGACATATGCCATGTTGTTGCCCAGTCTTGGATGCGATTGAGATCTGCCTGAAGTGACTCGTTCTTAACTGCACCAAACAGCTCTGAATCATCAGCAAATAGAGTTAGACGATTGCTTGCCAGTCCAAATATATCGTTTAAATAGATATTGAACAGGGTAGGTCCCAGGACACTACCCTGTGGGACACCACTGATAACTTCACAGCTGTTTGAGTAGACTATTTCTCCTTCTGTAGTGAACAGCCTCACTCTCTGTGTCCTCCTAGTCAAAAAAGCTGATATCCAGTCCGCAAGGTCTTCGTTAATCCCACATGCAATTAGTTTTTGTTTCAGGTGCGGATGGGGAACTTTGTCGAAAGCTTTGGCTAAGTCAAGCAGAAGGACATCCACAGGTAACCCTTGATCAATCAGGTATGTTATTGCATGGCATGTCTCCAGCAAGTTTGTTTCTACTGATTTTTCTGGCTGGAAACCATGTTGACTGGGTGATAGTATTCCGTTAATTTTGAGATGTTGAATAATAGAGTCATTTACCACCCTTTCCAAGACTTTGGCTATAGCTGAAGTAATGCTAATGGGACGGTAGTTCTCTGCTTTCATCTTACTTCCCTTTTTGAACAAGGGGGTGACAAATGCTGTTCTCGGATCTGATGGTACTTGCTTTGTATCCAAGGGAAACTCTGAAGATTTGGGTCAGTGGTTCAGTAATTATTTCAGCAGTTTCTTTGAGAAGACGGATGCAAGTACTGTTATGTTATTACGGACTATCCAGAAAAACGAGGAGACTAAACTAAACTAAAACCTGCTGCGGCCTTATATGAAAACCGTTTGACAACATACTAAACAAGACCAAAGGTTTCGATGGGATCCCAAAAATTCAATATTTGATTCAGACAATTGGGTATTGTCTTCGCCAGATCCAGTCTTCGCCAGACTCCTTGAACATGTTTACTATTAAAATTCAAAAACAGATTAATCATCTGATTGAATCAGTTCAGGTACTGAATCAGCATGTGTGTTTACCCCTATAAGTCATCTCTGTTTTGACAAAAACTTCCTGCCACTTCTGCCAATTTCCCGGTTTCGGCCGAATTCCGGAACTACTTTTCCGGCGAAAAAAGAAAGCTAAAAAACGAACTAAGCGTATCTTCTTTCCCCAATATTGAACATCTAATCAACTTCAAATAAAAATTCAACTTATACAAATTTTCCGGTTCCAGCCGGATTCCCGTCGAACTATTTGTCCAGGTAAAAAATGATTGTCATACACGGATTCACCATCTCTTTACCCCTAAATCTATCTAATCAACTACAAATAAAACTCTAAGTTTTAACAATTTTCGGTTTTGGCCGGATTCCGGGCGAACTACTTGTCTGGGTAGAAAATTGTTTTCACATAACTTTTCAGCATTTCTTCTTACCCCTAAATCGAACATCTGATCAACTCCAAATAAAACTTTTACTTTTAACAAATTTTCCGGTTTGCCGGATTCCGGGCGAACTACTTGTTCGGCGAGAAAATGGTTTTCACCATTGTGTTCAGCATGGCTTCCTACCCCTAAATCGAACATCTAATCAACTTCAAATAAGACTTTTACTTTTAACAGACTTTCCGGTTTTGGCTGGATTCTGGGCTAACTACTTTCCGGCGATGAAACGGTTTTCACCATCGTGTTTACCATGTACATCTAATCAACTTCAAATGAATTTTTTACTTTTAACAAATTTTCCGGTTTTGGCCGGATTCCGGGCGAAGTACTTTTCCGATGACAAAATGGCTTTCACCATCGTATTCAGCATGTCTTCTTAACCCACAATCGACCATCGCATTATCTGTTTAAAAATATTTTATTTGCCCGTTAATTTAAAACCCCTCCCCGCTTGAACTTGACCTGATTCTTGACCCAAAGAATCCTCACACCAAGTTTCATCAAAATATCTCATTCGCTTCGAGAGTTACATATACGGACAGACGGACGGACGGACAACTTTTGCGATGTCATAGGTATCCCTCGTCTTCCGTTTTGGGATCCCAAAAAACAGGTAATACAAGTTTATTCGGAAGATATTTTCCATTCAGCCATCCTAGGATTACAGTCAGATCAAGGTAGAGCAGTTTCTAGTCTTGAAAATTAACTAGTAATTTTGAGATGTTGAATAATAGAGTCATTTACCACCCTTTCCAAGACTTTGGCTATAGCTGAAGTAATGCTAATGGGACGGTAGTTCTCTGCTTTCATCTTACTTCGCTTTTTGAACAAGGGGGTGACAAACGCTGTTCTCCGATCTGATGGTACTTGCTTTGTATCCAGGGAAACTCTGAAGATTTGGGTCAGTGGTTCAGTAATTATTTAAGCAGTTTCTTTGAGAAGACGGATACAAGTACTGTTATTTTATTACGGACTGTCCAGAAAAACGAGGAGACTATACTAAACTAAAACCTGCTGCGGCCTTATATGAAAACCGTTTGACAACATACTAAACAAGACCAGAGGTTTTGATGGGATCCCGGACGGATGCAAGTACTGTTAAAAGGATTGTCATACACGGATTCACCATCTCTTTACCCCTAAATCGAATATCTGATCAACTACAAATAAAACTCTAACTTTTAACAATTCTCGGTTAATACTACTTGTCTGGGTAGAAAATTGTTTTCAGATAAGTGTTCAGCATGTCTTCTTACCCCTAAATCGAACATATAATCAACTCCAATTAAAACTTTTACTTTTAACAAACTTTCCGGTTTTGGCCAGATTCCGGGCGAACTACTTGTTCGGCGAGAAAATGGTTTCCACCACTGTGTTCAGCATGGCTTTCTACCCCTAAATCGAACATCTAATCAACTTCAAATAAGACTTTTACTTTTAAAAGACTTTCCGGTTTTGGCCGTATTCCGGGCTAATTACTTGTACGGCGAAAGAACGGTTTTCACCATCGTGTTTAGCATGTGTTCTTACCCCTAAATCAAACATCTAATCAACTTCAAATAAAACTTTTACTTTTAACAAACTTTCCGGTTTTAGCCGGATTCGGGCGAACTACTTTTCCGATGACAAAATGGTTTTCACAATCGTGTTCAACATGTCTTCTTACCCAATAATCGACTATCATATTATCTGTTTAAAAATATTTCATTTGCCCCTTAATTTAAAACCCTCCCCCACCACTAAATGTAGGGCTACATAGCCCATCTACGAACTTGACCTTACTCTTGATCCAAAGAATACTCACACCAAGTTTCATCAAACATCTCAGTCCCTTCGAGAGTTATAGTGCGCACAGACGGACGGACGGACAGACGGACAAATTTTGCGATGTCATAGGTATCCCGCCACTTACGTTTTGGGATCCCAAAAACAAACATATCAAATTTTCTGGGTTCATATGTTGTTTTTTCTTCGTGCTGTTTTGGGTTTCGGATTACTAAACCTTGGAGGGTTAAAAAATAAAATGTATATCTATTATACATAGAAGCGTAATATTATAATTTTAGAGACAGAATCACTGAATTATACAAGGCTGGTATTGTCTTGAATTAATGTTCGCTGGTTACACTACTACGCCAAATGTTTCCTACCCTCAATTCCAAAATACTGATGATTTGAGTGAAGTTACGAAACCAACCAATCAGATTTCTGTATAGTGGATGGACCAGTGTAACCAATACTTGGGAGTCCGCGTACTCAGCGTTCAGCAAGGGCTATCCCGAATTAGAGATTTGTGCAGGTCTCCTTTCACACTCATTTCAATGCCACTCCACTAAATTGGGTTTCAGTTTCCCCCTCCCCAGTGCCAAACCCCCCGACCCCCCTACAAACATGGTGTACTAATACTAAAAATAAAAGTATATACAGGGGCGAGCGGCTAGCGAGCCGCCGTCACGCATTTGCATTTAGCACGCGGTCCAAACTGCAGTTTTTAAAAAAGACTTTTATAATTTCATATATAATTACACTCGGGGGGGGGGGGGGGGGGTAAGGGAGGTTGGTCCCTGGGAGGCCACCAGGTGGGCTTCGTCAGGGAAGGGTCACCTAGACCCCACCAAATTACCTCCTTTACAACAGATACAGATGGCGTTTACAAATTAAAACGCTAGGGTTGTGCGTTAAGAAATAAACAAATTATAACTAGGCTACTTGCAGATGTCATTATACTCAGAAATGAATGGAATCAAGTGAGAATCAGAAGGTCCAATCAGAATAAGCTGCTGAAAGAATCTTCGAATATGTAACTGTTCTGCCTTTCATCCAACAACTTCAATAAGTAACAACAATGGAGAAAAGAATTTGAGGATGAAGTGGTAAGTAAAAATAAAATAAAAATTCTTTAATTGGTATATTTTCTTTTTTTTTATTACAGAACATACTCATTTATTTGTTGATTATTTGGGTATTCTCCCCTACGGAATGGGCGATGGAGCTATGTAGGGATTGATACTTATTTGTTCATGTATTTGTGTATTTAATAAGACTGATCTGAACTGAACGCAAGTTGGAAATCAAAAACATAACTATTATCCCTTTACTGGATATTTCAATAGCAGAGTCGGCTATCCGAATCGATGTTTGTGTATTCTGTAAACTAATTATTATACACCGGCTTGACATTACGAATGAGCGGCGAAATTTCCAAGAACTGAGACCGCTACTCGGCGTCTGTATATACGACCAGCATTAATCTCCAGCGCAATTTTCTCCTCGAAATTAATTATGTAACGAGCTTTATGTTGACGTACTTCGCCAGTTATCCTTGTTATTGTCATTATGAGCTTATTATTTTCATGATAGCGAAAGAGAACATAAATAAGAACTATATCTCATTTGTCTGGACTTGGTACCGCTTGTTATCGCACGCAGTTACGTGCGCCGCATTAATTTTGCCCTTTAGCCTTGAAAAGTCTTGTTTTGTTAAAAAAAATGCCAATTTTCTGTGAGCTAGAATCCGAGCAAACTAGGTCGTGACTGAAATAGCCTTAAAGGAGAGAGTTTTAAGCAGGAGAAGAAATTTGTTGGATGCGACGTCCAAATAAGAGAGAGATGAAGTGCAGTTGCAACAGAATGGAATCCAGTTTCGCCTGATGAAGCATCAGAGGTTTACTACTTGATAATGAACATCTATTACATGAGCGTATCAAGCTTGGGCTAAAATGTGGGCGCGGAACACTATGGGAGGTGCAGCTGTATCAACGGACGGGTAGTTTTGAATAGATATGTTAAAGCCAGGAATATATGTGTTGCCTTCCAGATTTTTCTTCCGGATTCTAGACAGCCGTTTTCGTCGAGACATATCAGGAAGGTGGAGCCAGGCCAAAAACGTCTGGAAGTCTGGGGTGTTGGACACCCCAGATTCGGGATGTCTGGAAGGTGCCATAGAGGCAACTCGTTCAAGAGATGTAGTAAATATGCAAATGTATGAAGAAAAGAGGAAGTGATTGACAGCTGTGGTTGGGATTCAAGAGATATCTGAAATGCGAAGGGGACATCTAGGAAAATGGCAAAATTTGCTGTCGTCATTATCATGAAAATCTTAAGGTTGGCTTGACTATGCGGAGGGCCCGAACATCTGGGAATATGGAAGACGAAGCTTGTTTGTTAGCATATCTTGCAGCCAATGTGCTTTCAGTGAGGTGAGGCAGTGAAAGTATCGGAGCTTCAATGACATTTTGATAATAGGATGCTGGCAATAGTATTGGGTCCGGCTGCGGTTCTAGAAGAAATTATTGACAGATTCACTGTACATGAGTGAAACGAATTTGACAACTTCGACGCCCTCTTCTTTTAGGCCATGTAATTAAATAAATTTGATTAATTATTTATTTTAGAAGATATTTATAACTAATCTTCAAGGCCGTATCCGGGGGGGGGGGAGTAGGGGGTTGACCCCCCCCCCCCCGAAACATACAAAACTAATAATTTTTATAAGCTTTTCCCTCTGGTTTATGTATTTTTGTACTTTTCTGTCCGACCATCAGGCAACCCCCCCCCCCGAAATAAATTCCTGAATACAGGCCTGCTATATAATCTTCCTCCGGAAGAGCATTCTATTTCGTATTCTTCCAGTGCCGGGACGCAACCTCCATCTATATGGCTTTTCTAGCAATTAAAAAATTACTGATCTGCTGATCAGTCCGAGCAGGCGACGATCGATCCCGCAGTGGTTGACCAACGACTCCCAGACATCCCCTAAGGCCAACATTTTAAACAGCGTCATTAAATAAAACAAGAGAGTCTAACATGCTGTAAGTGACACCTTTCAGACTGTATCAAGTGCAATCAAAGACCGTCTCCTCTTAACGTCGACAAGGCAGTGCAGAATCCTTTCCCTGGTCCCCTCGGAATCATCCTCAGACACTCCAGTGTCAAGTCGTAGGCTTGGCATAAAGACTAGTCTCACAAAAAAGGAAGTGTTCCGAACGACGTCTACTGTCGCTAGACCACAAGAAAGTCAGGTTCAGCCTTAAAGCAGAAAAGGTACTAATTATGTGTAATATTAGTAATTGTGTTGCGAGAGCAACACTTTGGTTTTGTCCTTTTTTTTTTTTTTTTTTTTTTTTTCCTATGACTCCGATTTCATTTTATTCCTGGTAACTGAGAAGGGTATAACCTGTGCGGTTTTTACGGAAAGTGTGGACCTTAGGCCGGATTGATGAATATGACATTACATTTTGGAAAGCTCCGTAGAACTCTTGCCTGGGGCCAATAAGGATGGTTTTTGCTTGTCCTCGAGCCAGAGCCTACGGTTTGCGAAGTGAAGTGGAGTTGTATAGCCTATGTCAGAGAGGACTATCTGAAGCTGTGTAGCGAACCTTTCGTTTCATCAAACCATGTTTCTGCTTTCGAGTGGAAAGCTCCGTTCTAGCACGCAAGCAGGCAGGCACCAGTTTCAAATTGAAGATGGACTAAAATCTATAAGTGTTAAATATATGCGGCAGTTACCCGGCCCCACAGCCAACATATCTTCTTTGAGTGATAAATAGAAAAATCTACAGAGACAAAAAAGTGGCTTTTTCCCACGGGTCCGAAAGTGCTGCCATCTATTGTTTCTGTCCATGTCTGCGACGATTTCAGCTGAGTTTATAATTTTTTTTTGTTGGTTTGTGGTAGAGTAACGGTATCAGATGTGCCTCTTAAACTTTAAAAGTTCTCTCATTGCTAAAGAAACTAAAGCTTATCCTTTGCTCCTTTCTAAGTCGTGACGTTAGAAAGTTGGCCTACGGCAAAAAAGTCAACTTTTGAACTAAGACAGGTAGAATTTTTTTTTCGACGGCAATCGATAGCCATTGATGAGCTGATCAAAGTATATGTCATCCATTTTTTGGTACAAAATTCCTTCATGAGATACACCAGTTTGAAAATTTCAAAGGGGTTGACAACTTCATAGTAAGGTACATTGAAACCAAAAATAGGCGATACCAGTTATGATACATATAGGAGACTTTTAAGCAACAGTCGACTGTTAGCCCATAATCATCTTCGGTAATGAGGGGTTTGCAGCTTTTGCTAGTTGGTATACCTGTTATTTGTTTCCGGTGTATTCGATGGTAAGAACAATTTGGTTCCCAATGGTAAGATATGCAAGGGACTTGTAAGTAATAATCGGCTGTTATGCTACAATCATCTTCTGCGATGATGGGTTTGCAGCTTTTGCTAGCTGGTGTACCCATTATTTGTTTCCGGTTAACTTAATGTATATCACGGGAGAGGGACTTGTAAGTAGGAATCGGTTCACGAGGGGCTAGGAATTTTTGCAAATGGGTGCACATTGTATTCGATTTCTATAAATCTGACGGTAAGAAAGCTTGTGTCGATGGTCTATCAATGTAACCGAGGATTAACTGTTTACAGAACGGATACAAACGAAAATGTAAAGCAATGAGGTAGTTTCATAATAATTAATAGTGTCATCTATGGTATTTTAATCCTGAAAAGTTACGGATAGCTTTCTATTACCAACTAGATTATATAGGATATTGTTCAAAATTTTCATCCGTCACGATGTCTACGATTGAAAAGGATAAAGTACAACTGACTGCAAAGTTAATTTAGTCCCTTCTTCCTATATTATTTTGTTGTTGTTTTTACAACGCTGAAGAATACCTTTTGATCATATGATTATTTTTTTTAGAACATCCCGTTTAAAAAGCTTATGCTATAATCATCTTCAGCGATGAGGGGCTTGCAACTTTTGATAGCTGGTATATCCATTATTTGTTTCCGGTGAATTTGATGTCAATCACGGGAGACGGACTTGTAAGTAAGAATCGGTTCACGAGGGGCTAGAAATTTTTGAAAATTGGTGCACATTGTATTCGATTTCTGTAAATATGACAGTAAGAAAGTTTGTATCGATGGTCTATCGCTATAACCTAGGATTAACTGTTTACGCAACGGGTACAAACGATACGGTAATGTAAAACAATAAGGCAATTTTGTAATAATTAATAGTGTCATCTATGGTATTTTAATCCTGAAAAGTTACGGATAGCTTTATAATATCAACTAGATTATATAAGATATTGTTCCAAGTTTTCATCCGTCACGATATCTACGATTGAAAAGGATAAAGTTCAACTTCGACGGCAATCGATAGCCGCTGATGAGCTGATCAACGTATATGACATCCATTTTTTGGTAAAAAAAATTCCTTTATGAGATACACCAGTTTGAAAGTTTCAACGGGTTGACAACTTCAGTAGTAAGGTACACACTGAAACCAAAAATAGGCGATACCAGTTGTGAGACATTTAGGGGACTTGTACGCGAAAGGCGACTGTTAGCTCATAATCATCTTCGGCAATGAGGGGTTTGTAGCTCTCGCTAGTTGGCGTACCTGTCATTTGATGAACAATTTGGTTCCCAAATGTAAAACATGCAAGGGACTTGTAAGTAATAATCGGCTGTTATGCTACACAAATCTTCAGCGATGAGGGGTTTGCAACTTTTGCTAGTCGGTGTACCCATTATTTTTATCCGGTGAACTTGGTTTCTATCACGGGAAAGGGACTTGTCAGTAGAATCGGTGCACGAGGGGCTAGAAATTTGTGCAAATTGTTGCACATTGTATTCGATTTATATAAATCTGACGGTAAGAAAGTTTGTATCGTTTGTCTATCGCTGTAACCTAGGATTTACTGTTAACGCAACGGGTACAAACGATACTGTAATGTAAAACAAGGTAGTTTCGTAATAATTAATGGTATTTTAATCCTAAAAAGTTACGGATAGCTTTATAATGCCAACTAGATTATATAGGATATTATTCCAAGTTTTCATCCGTCACGATGTCTACGATTGAAAAGGATAAAGTTCAACTGACTGCAAAGTCAATTTAGTCCCTTTTTCCGATATGCTTTTGTTGTGGTTAGGGCAATCGATAGCCCTTGAAGAGCTGATCAAAATATATGCCATCCATTTTTTTGAACAAAAATCCTTCATGAGATAAACCAGTTTGAAAGTTTCAAGGGGTTGACAACTTCAGGAGTAAGGTACACACTGAAACCAAAAATAGGCGATACCAGTTGTGAGACATGTAAGGGACTTGTAAGCAACAGTCGACTGTAAGCAACAGTCGACTGTTAGCTCATAATCATCTTCGGCAACGAGGAGTTTGCAGCTTTTGCTAGTTGGTATACCTGTTATTTGTCTCAGGTGTATTCGATGGTAAGAACAATTCTGTTCCCAATTGTAAGACATGCATGGGACTTGTAAGTAATAATCGGCTTTTATGCTATAATCATCTTCAGCGATGAGGGGTTTGCAACTTTTGATAGCTGGTGTATCCATTATTTGTTTCCGGTGAATTTGATGTCAATCACGGGAGGCGGACTTGTAAGTAAGATCGGTTCACGAGGGGCTAGAAATTTTTGAAAATTGGTGCACATTGTATTCGATTTCTGTAAATATGACAGTAAGAAAGTTTGTATCGATGGTCTATCGCTATAACCTAGGATTAACTATTTACGCAACGGGTACAAACGATACGGTAATGTAAAACGATAAGGTAGTTTTGTAATAATTAATAGTGTCATCTATGGTATTTTAATCCTGAAACGTTACGGATAGCCTTCTTCCGATATTGTTTTGTTGTTGGTTTTACAACGCTAAAGAACAGATTTTGATTATGTGATTATTCTTTTTAGAACATACTGTTTTAAAAGCTTCGATAAGATGACAATTTAAGCATTTAAGCGAAGAAACAAAACCAAAGTGTTGCTCTCGCAACACTTTAGCCGGCGAAGCCGGACAAAGGTTGCCGCAACACTTCACGTTGCCCGGGCAACGTAGGTCTAGTTAACATTGCGACCCAGTTTGTTCACTGAGTAACTAATTAGCACCTATTCACTATAAGGTTAAGCCCAGAGCTCATGGGATTTTATTAACTCATTTGAGTTTGTATTTAAAATGTAAATTAAAGTGTTTAATTTGTCAATCGTTTGGAGTCTGTTCACCAGTACAGATGTCTGTAAATAAATTGTACATAGCAATCGAACTTGGTCCTGTCTATATCTATATTATATGACAGAATTGGTGCCGCGACCGGGATTGTATATCCCTGTAAATTTAAATATTGGCATGGTGTTTTTGTTGTTATATATTTTTTCTTTTGTTGTTGCGGTGCGATGGGCCTTGTTGGATTTATGCATTAAATATCTATCTATAGAGCCGATCGGCCTGAGAGGCGCCGGTCGCGTTTACATTTATAAACCATCCTAGGGACAAATAAAATCCAATGTTAGATCCTCATCAGATGACGTCACCATTTACGTCACGACTGTATGGTATTCTGCCATAATTTTTACGACACCGCATAATTCTGGAAGTTTGAATACAGAAAATAGATTCCTTATCACTTCTGATTGTAAACTTCGTGAATAAGCAGTAGGCCACATAATTTCCTGTGACGTCATAAAATATACGTATCACCGGAGGTATTTTATCCTTAGCGCGGCGCGTATCCTTTGAGGAATTTTTATCCTCAGATTTGGGTCAGTACTTTATGTTTCGTTAAAGGACACCTGAACAATGAAACCATACTTGAACACACCATGGAGAATGCATTTACAGACATGGCCACAGAGAGCATTCTTCTCCTGAGGGTGACGGTTTCAAAATAGGGATGTTCGTTTCTTGAGGTTTGCACATGCAGACTCCAAGACAACAAGACCAAAGGTGTCGATGGGATCCCAAAAATCTAATATTTGATTCAGACAATCGAGTCTTGTCTTCGCCAGATCCAGTCTTGGACAGGCTAATTATCAGAGAAAACCAAGCTCAGATATACCTCTATAAACCATATCTATTTTGACGATACTGACCGGGACTTCCTGCCGATTTCCGAGCGAACTACTAGCCCAGCAAACAAAAAAAATACAGAAACAAAACCAGCGTATCTCCTTATCCCTATAAAGAACATCTAATCAACTTTGAATAAAAGTTTGACTTAAAAAAAAATCCGGTTACAACCGGATTCCGGAAAAATTATATGTCCGGGTAAAAAAACATCGTCATAAACCGACTCAGCCTCCCTTCTTACCCCTTAATCTGTCATCTACTCGAACTTTTGCTTTTAAAAAATTTTCCGGTTTGGGCCGGATTCCGGGCGAACTACTTGTCCGTCAAGAAAATGATTTTCACCATCGTCTTCAGCATGTCTTCCTACCCCTAAATCGAACATCTAATCAACTTCAAATAAAACTTTCACTTTTAACAAACTTTCCGGTTTTGGCCGGATTCCGGGCGAACTACTCGTCCGATGACAAAATGAGTTTCCCCATCGTGCTCAGCATGTCTTCTTACCCCATAATCGACTATCAAACTATCAACTCGAAAAAAAACTTCTAATTTTAACAAACTTTCCGGTTTCGACCGGATTCCGGGCGTACTACTTATCCTTCGAGAAAATGGTTTTCACCATCGTCTTCAGCATGTCTTCCTACCCCTAAATCGAACATCTAATCAACTTCAAATAAAACTTTTACTTTTAACAAACTTTCCGGTTTTGGCCGGATTCCGGGCGAACTACTCGTCCGATGACAAAATAGTTTTCACCATCGTGCTCAGCATGTCTTCTTACCCCATAATCGACTATCACATTAGCTGTTTCAAAATATTTTGTTTGCCCCTTAATTTAAACCCCCTCCCCCACCCCTAAATGTAGGGCTACATAGCCCATCTACGAACTTGACTGGTCCGACGACCCAACGAATCCTCACACCAAGTTTCATCAAAATATCTCACTCCCTTCGAGAGTTATCGTGCTTACAGACGGACGGACAGACGGACGGACGGACGGACGGACAGACGGACAACTTTTGCGATGTCATAGGTATCCCTCCACTTACGTTTTGGGATCCCAAAAAGCACAATTCATTCAAATCTTGTACAGCGCTGGCCGGATCGTATTGGAATTTCTAGATATACATTTGGGCTTAACTGGTAACACTATTTCGTATTTGGATTGGGTTTTTTGCAGGCAATATTAAAGGAAGGCATACAGATAGGGATGATACTTGGTACTCTTCATTCAGGTGTCCTTTAAAGGATCTCTCGCACTCAACTTAAAGTATTTTAAAATATTTGCATAGTGTAAAACTAGGCTGCTTTCAACAAGTAACCCACGGTTTTGGCTGCTTTAAGCCTTTTCCGAGACGTCCGTTGATTTGTAGCGAAAACAGGGAGACAATTTACATAACCAGTTTCTTCTGATGGAAAAGCTTCTCGCAGACAACCGTCGACAATGTGATACACAGCGAAGGTAGCATAACGCGGCAAGTGAGAACATCAGCGTGGTTTTGTTAGAGGGGTTAGAATGTACCGAACAAAATTGGGTCTCCGGGTTTAGAAATATTCGGAATGATTATGGAAGCAGGTTGCGTTAGTATTATAAGTATTATTTGCTTGAGGGCGCGGAAACTTAAGAACTCTCTGTTACGCACGAAAATCGAAAATTTTACAGAGCAGAAAGATAAAGAGTGCCATGACTGCCAAAACAAACCGTCTCAGTAGCTAGAAGATTGCTCAAATACTCTGACGAAACTTATTTCTGTTGGTACCGAAGAAAAGCTGAATTCTGACGTGAAGTTAAGAAGTCCCGAAACTTGATGAGCAAATATGACAGACTTAATTAAAGCGGAGTTCAAAACTCACAAGGAATTCAAAGTTTATCCTACCAATAGAAATATCTGTGTATATATGCAAAAAATTTTGAGTGTATTACAACAACGAATGGATACGAAAAAAGAAACTCCCCTAATATTTGTCCCAACTAATGAATTGGAGGTGGCAGGCACCAAAAAACACCTTAACTATACATTCTCGAAATAAATTATAAAGGATCCACTTAATTTTGATGTGACATTGTATTCTAGTGGTTGGTCATGGGATATCAAGATAAGTTCAATCTGTTTGATAAGATTTTAATTTAAAAAGTTCATTCAATGTTAAGTTCTTCAGCAAAGGATCCGAATTTCTTGACTTTCTGGACTTTCAATACGTTAATCTGGTTCAGAAGAAATTCCAACAAACAGTCCGACTACTTTCCTTTTGCCGAAGAAGTCCGTCAGTCAAAGCCTTGTGCAACAATAAATCAAAGTATTCTGGTTATTATAGATGGTACATCAGAACGAGAAGACCAAACAAAAACTTGCTGGCCCTGTTCTGAAAATCGTCTGAGCTCTGAATCGTCTTTTAAAGTAGTCTGAACGGAAACTGAAAGGAAAACCCACAGCTCCCGTAAGTAAGTGTGAAACAGTCACTGCACCACTTTAACGGTTGTGAAAGCCCCTTTCTCCATAAGCGGAATTCACACTGAGGGCGTCTAAAAATCGTCAGGCAAAAATACGCCTCGCAACGTCTCGGTGAAATCGCTGAGTGTGCCAGACGCCAGACGGAGAGTGAATACGCCCGAATTTTATTTCCAGAAATATGAACAGAAGAAAATAGAGAGTTGTATGGAGCCAAGAGGAGTAGCATGCTCTGCTACAGCAGAGCCCAAATCCATAAAGCTTGTGTAAAGCTGGCATCTGGATACAACCTAAAAACGAAGGGCAAGAGCTTCCTGCTGGCTATACAGCTGTGCTGTCCTACATGTCTCTAATGTACCTTTTTCTCCGATTCCTTTGCTAATTTCTTTCCGGGCATTGTAACTAATACCGTTGCCTTTGTACTCTTCGATACTGACCGACTGTCGGACTGACTAGAGATTCAGGATGACCGTTCTTGCAAGAGCTGGAAGATCTTCTTTAGATTTCCTAAATGCGGTTTGTCTACATTACAACCTTTAAACTGGGATGATTTCATTAGGTTGTTTCAATATATTTTGGTTATTGGTAACGTGAAATATCTCGGTTCCAATGCTGTTTGTTTATAAGATGTGATAAACATTTTACTTACTTGCTCCACGTCTAAGGCGCTTGCGTACTTGTTTTTACCTGACGATGCGTTCTTAACGCCTGGCCTGACGAATTTCGCCAAGCGTGGCGAAACACGCTCTGTGTGAATTGGGCTTTAGGCTAGGATTTTATTAATACCTTAGGCCAGGATTTTATTAATACTTTTTACAAACAAATCAGAATTAGTGAAGCGTCGTTTTCTTATGCTACTGACAGTTTTAAGCAACATGAGGTTTATTTATCAATAGAATTGTACCTTACCTTAAGCTGAAATTACTAATATGCCAAACACCTCTTCCAAGTCTAAGAACTTGGCTATTAGGGCAATGTCCCAAACTTCCGCTTGATGAGGGTAAACTTCGTCAAATTACTCGCTTACTAAGCCCGATAAAATCCAAAGAAGGGCCACGACTGAAAAGGGGAGCTTTAAAGCCTGTTTGGAGACAGGGGACAGACTCACAGAAATTGCAATTAGCATCCAGGACCCAATTATCCCTTTCCAACTCGTATGACAGGATTTCGAGCGTGACGCGCAAATAAGTTATATTTTGCCATAACACCTAGCTCTTCCGACATACAAGCGAGTTCCCTGATTTTTTTAAGGCCCAAAAATGAAATTAAAATAATTGAAGTTTAACTGAAAAGCCAACTTATTTAGTATGATTTAACCGACTACACCGCATTATTCTGATTGTGTTAAGGGATTTTGTTTACTTTTCACTATTTACTCTAGTATGACGTTCACAATATCTACGGCCGTCCTCACATCGCAAACTTCTATTACAATGCGGAAAATTTGAATCTCGATACAAACGCGTCTTTTCGGTGGTTAGTGATCAGCTCGAGGAAGGTCGCTCACTGTGTGAGCACTTATTTTTCGTAAATAGATTTCTTCAAGCATACAAAACAGATACAAGCGCATAGAGGTACCACAAATCAGACAGGGAAATTCCACTGTTTGAAAACGATTATTCGTCAATAGCGGAGGAACGAAGTAACGCATTTTCATCGGGTCTTCAAGCCTCTGTGAGTGAATATGTCATGGGTAACTAGATTGTCCTATTACATCCCTTATCGGCTAAGCTTCAAAGATCGGCTTGCATTTGAAAAAAAGTCCGGCTAAGAGAAATAACATGTAAGGGAGTTAACTAGTGTTCGGCTAATTCGAATCGGGAACTTTGCAGTCGGAGCATGGAATAACTTTGTGAAAGGTGGGACGGATGTTCTACTGTACAATATTGTTGCAAGTTCTTAGTGTTAACAAAAAATTCAGAATGAGCCTCCTAAACCTTCAAAAAATAATAAAGCGAGATCGAACCAAAATATGCAAAATTCACATCAACTTAAAGCACCTGTGTCCGAAATGTTTCACTAATACTAGACAAACGGATGGCTTTTTGAAAGACTCGCTCACCTTAAAGTAGATAGGATTCAGACCATCAGTCTGAGCCTCGTTTTTGTTGCAATAGCGCTGCCGCATCGCTGCTGCAGCACTTCTTTGCTTTTGCACAATATGCATTTTTGGATTCCATTTCTTCTTGGTTGAAGCGGCAGCGCTGCAGCATCTTGCAGGGAAGCACGGACTTGGTCGGGGAGCAAGTCCGTGATTCTAGAGAAGCGCTGCCGTCTTCCACGGAAGCGCTGCAGTGCAAAAATGGATGTAGAAAGAATCAGTCCGGAAGTGGCCGAGAAGCGGACCTGCAGCGTGCAACAAAAACGAGGCTCTGCTTTCAGTGAGGTGAGGCAGAGAAGGCATCGGAGCTTCAATGACATTTTGACGATAGAATGCTGGTAATAGTGTTCATGGTTTGGTATTGGTGTCCGTGGTTTCTGTGCCCGAAATGTTTTACTAATACTAGACATATGGATGGCTTTTTTAAAGACTAGCTTACCTTAAAGTAGATAGGAGCCAGATCCCCGGTTTCCTTAGGAAGGGGTACACACTCCAGAACCATGTGCGGCCAGCGTTTTAAGTTCATTGACGATTCAAAAAATATGCAGTCTTCATCTTCTTCCTCAAACATCCGGACAAGCGTCCGGCGAAAGCGCTAAGAGAAAGTGGTAGCGTTACGCAAAATAATTACATTATAAATAAATAACAGTAAGAAGAAAGAACAAACTTCTGCATAAGAACAAAAGAAAACAAGGTCAGAAGCGCAAAGACATGGAGTGTGAAAGTATCAACCACGTTCACGTATGGACGATATTATGTACGACTCTCGTTCTGGAAATCTGCTGGAACATCCAGTTTGTTGAATTCCCAGTCAACAGATTTCAGCGATTTAGAGACTGAACTATTGGCATTTTAATTATTTTCGTCCTGTAAATCCTTGTAAACGTCTTTCGATTCATTCCTTTCCAATGACAACTCACTTATACTGGTTTTTCCCTTTGAGTCATCTCTGACTAATAGGACGCAACACAATTTAAAATCTCCGATTGAGCTTTGGTCAATTATTCTACTAAATTACCAAGAAAGGGTCGGAATGACATTTAAAATAGCTTACACGCTCAGAATAATTACCAAACACCAATTATTCAGTCTCAAAGTCAACGATACATGCTTAGATTGTCCTTTTTCTGTTTTCGATCGGTACGCTGTGATCTTTAGGCGTTTTCTCGCCGTTCGCCGAGGACTCCTCGCGGAAACAATGGGAACTGCGGGAATAGACGGAGTCCCTCCAGGCGGACTCCGCGTACGGGAAACAACGAGACGATAAAATCGACCAATTTTCAGAAAAACGGACTGTTTCCATGAAAAAAAATCAACTGTTTTGACGAAAAATCGCGGCGCCGGTTATTTTTTACCCACTGGCCGACATCATTGGGGGGGGGGGGCGTCCCCCCTCTCCCCTCCGTCGTGACGCTCCTGATTTTATGTCTCTTCCATATTAAGTATGATATAATACTCTTGGCCGATTTCCTTAGCTTGCAACTTTCGAAGTCGCCACAGTGAAATAACAAAAATGCAAAAATATCCATCCCTGAACATGACGAACCTTGTTAGATTACCCTGCCAGCCATGCTTATTCGTACAAGCGTGTGTGGCATTTTGAAAAATTAGAAACATCTCTAGTCCCTTTAACATAATTTTGGCGTTTTCGCGCCGTTCCCCGAGGAAACAATGGGAACTGCGAGAATAGGCGGACTCCAGGCGGACTCCCCGTACGGGAAACAACGAGAACACAGGGAATGCTTCCAAAATGGATGTTGTTTGAACAAAGTCATGCAGTTGACGGAATCAGTCTGGATTCCCTTTATTTTTGGTGTAGTTCATTCTGACTGTTTTTTAAATAAACTTACTATGTTAATACTTAAAAAGAAAATCCTAACTACAAGGAAAAAGATCCCTTTCTCTCGAAATCAGTTTTAAAACATAGGCTAAACAAACTCGATATTGATCTCACAGATTTTTATTAACCGTACTAACACCTTTTTTTTTTTTTAAAAACAAGAACAGCCGCAACTCTCAGAATCGATTCCTCTCTCCATGCGATAGGTAACCCTTTTTGATAATGATGATGATAATCGGAGCATCTCCGATCCGTGGGAACTCGTGAGAATGCGGGAGTGAGGCCCCGGGACAAACAAATGGCGGGGACTCCTGAAAAGGAGCCGATGGGGAACGGCGAGAATACGCCTTATATGCGTCACGCAGTATCGACTTGTGGCCCCGTCAAAACACGTCATACCTCATTGGTCATTCGTTCAACAGGATAACCTGGTAGCATGTAAATCTTTAGCACAACACCTGGAAAGGGGGACAAGGAAAATCGGAGAAGTTTCGTAAGTGCAATTCCGTGTCCGGAGTCAATTGGTTTTCTTCCAGCTCCTGTTATTCAAACGGAGAACCTAGCACATAAGTTAACTAATAGCTCGACTAAACAAAGTGGACAGAATCGAGAACTCAACTCTCCGAAGTTCTAAATCCTTTTCCCCGACACATCCAGGAGTCTCAATTAATACGACTATCGATGCGATCCCGGTAGTGTTTCGCGGAAGTAATTATGAGTTTTGACAAGAACAAATAAGCCATTAGAACCTCCACCTTTGGTCCCATGCAACGACTACGAATAACTCTACAAATATGAGCAGAGCCAGAGGTATTTGCTGAGCTCCGAGTTGACGCACGCCTACTTTCCTCTCAGCAGCTGAATATGAGAGAAAATACCGAAGTAGGAGTGTACGGCCTGCCTCTGTAGTGACCTCAGAATTTCTTCTCCTGGGCTCGACTGTGATGCGGTGTTTGTCGAGGTGATACCTCTGATGTTCCGTGTAGCTATACCCTCCGCTCGTTTTCATCGGGCAGGGCATCGAGAATCTACTCAGCTCCGCATGGTCGTATTAAAAGATAAGGAGACGGAGGTTCTTTTGCTTATTTGTTTCTGGTTTTAATAATAATAACAGATTTATTGCCCATCATAATGCACAAACGTACAAAAAGACAGAGTAATTGAATGAAGAAGAAGAAAAAGAAAGAAACGGAAAAAAGAACATTACTGACAACAGAATAATGGAAAAAACACAAGAAACTTGAAAAGAAAACCACACACCCTTACAGAATTTACACTGAGTGAAGCATCTGCTGAGCTACATTAAGGCTGCGCTTACAGCGGTCTTGTCTTTCCCGAATAACAGATATAGGTCGTGCTACTCCATACTTTGAAGACAATCTGCTATTACTTCCTGGTTTTAATGACGAAAGGAGCAGCCAGCTATTATTGGGGACCCGTCTATTCGCCCACCCGTCGATTCGCCCAACCGTCATTATGCCCAAAATATACGTCACATCCCCCACTTTTTCCGACAGTTCGCCTAACCGTCACAAGACCAAAAATATCCGTCGATTCGCCCACCCGCTGATTCGCCCAACCGTCGATTCGCCCAACCGTTGATTCACCCACCCGTCGATTCACCCACCCGTCAATTCGCCTACCGTCAATTCGCCCAACCTCGGTTTCGTGAAGCGTCGATTCACCCACTTCTAAAATCCGTCGTCTCCCCCACCCGTCGATTCGCCCACCCGTCATAAGACCCAAAAAGTCCGTCACAACCCCCACTATTTCCGACGGTTCGCCTACCCGTCACAAGACCGAACAAATCCGTTGATTCGCCCAAAAAATCCGTCACAACCCCCACTTTTTCCGAAAGTTCGCCTACCCGTCACAAGACCCAAAATATCCGTCGATTCGCCCAATTTTCAAAATCAACCTCTGATCTAGCGCGGCCTTTATCACTGAACGCGGTATCAGAAAGCGACTGAGTCGCAGGGGAGTAATTAAAAAGGTTACGATACCGTCCCATGTAAATACGGGTGAAAACTAGTCAATAAACCTTGAACCAGATTGATCAGAAGCATGATGTCAGACCTCGGTGCTGACAATGAAGGAGGAAAAAAGAGGATGAATGCAAGAGTAAAACAAGTTTAAAGAAAGAGGTGGGCTACATATTTCGATTATGTGGTTTGACAAAGAAAATTATGATGCCACAAGATCAATCAAGTCTCAGTAGAGTGTAAGCACTTCTTACGGATGTCTTTCCCAAACTTCCCCTACAAACGAGCTTATTAGTTTCTTCTCGATCTATTTATCTATTTATCAATCTATTTATATTCTATTTATCAATCACTTTTTCGAATTAGGGAACTTCCAGATGTGCCAGGACGATGAAACTTGGCAGGCGTATCAGGGAACCGACCAAACAAACCTGGAAATTATCAGTTTCCCGATCCGACCATCAGCGGGGGAGTAAAGGGCGGAGGAATCTTGAAAATTTAGGGCAGTTTGTCACACCTTTTCGAGTTAGGGTACTTCCAGATGTGCTAGGGCGATAAAAATTGGCAGGCATATCAGGGACCCGACCAAACTAACTTGGAAATAATCAGTTCCTGATCCGACCATCTGGGGGGAGTTGAGGGCGGGGCAATCTGGAAAATTGAGTAGTGCGTAACTTTTGAACGGGTGATCGGATTGGAATGAAACTTGAAAACTGAACAAAGGACATATCTCTGATGCCCCATCTGAAGTCTGGACCGGATTCGGTAGCTACAGGGAAGTTGGGGGGGGGGGGCGGAAATCTCGAGAAATGGTTGGAATGGAGGGATCGGAGTGAAACTTGCTGGGAAGACCAACACAATTGGACTGGATCCGGACCGTTGGGGGGGGGGGGTTGGAGGGGAGATTCCCTGAATTCCGGTGATGTCCTTTTTGGGGATTTTCTCGACGAAACTTGGTAGGCATTCCAGGGACCCGTCCAAACTAACTTGGAAACAATGTCTCGATGCGACCATCTGGGGGGGGGGGGGGGGTAATATTGAGTTATGCGTAACTTTGGAACGGATGGTCGGATTTGACTGAACGGGAACGTCGGATTTGACATATCTCTGGTGATCTTTTTCATGTCCGGACCGGACCCGACAGTTGGGGGGGAGGGAGACCGGAAAATACGTGACTGGCTGATACTGGAGAGATGGGATGGAACTTCGTGGGAACAACAAACAGATGCTCTCGATAAATCTTTTTCAGAACTGGATTGGCTCCGGCGACTGCGGGGGGAGTTTGAGGGGGAGGGGGCGGAATTCCAGTGATCACGAGTTAAGGTACTTCCAGCTGTGCTAGGAAGATACAACTTGGCTGGAATATTAGATATTTGACAAGATCCGAGATTTCCAAATCCGACTATTCCTTAAAGTATCGATCTCGACCTCACAGTAAGAAAAATACTTTTAAGCAAAATATACATTTTCATGATCACCATGAGCCCATTTCATTTTTGCCTCAAGGCTTTTGCTTACAAATGAAGTTCTGGCTCCCTTAAAGTGCGCATGTTAACTGCGAAGTCGAAAAGTAATTTTTAACAAATGATTCATCTCAACTTATGACAGCGGTTTCAACAGCTATGGGGAGTTGGGAGGGGGTGAACCGAAATCTGAAGAAACGGTTAGAATGGAGGGATCGGAGTTAAACTTGATGGGAAGAACAAGCATTTATTCTAGATAAATCGATTGCACAATCAAACTGGATCCGGAAACTTGGAGGTTGGGGTGGGTGGAGGGGGGCCTGAATTCCTGTGATTGCGTTTTTCAAGACGAAACTTGGCAGGCATATAAGGGATCCGATCAATCTGACAGAGCCCTTACCTGGTGCAAGTGCCATATGAGCTTATAGCTCTTGTTCTCTTACTTTATCCGGTTTGCACCGTCAAATTTGATTAAAGCTTTGTTTTAAGGCCAAGTATCAGGCTCAATAATTAACACACCTAGTTTCGTGCCGTTGAAAAACGGTAAGTAATGTCCTGTAAAGTTTTTTTTGTCAAGGTTATCTTTATTTGCAAAAAATCTATCGTTATCACTTTCCACTGCTGAGAGCAGAGCTCAAGCGCACACGAAAAAAATAAATAAATCAGAATCGATTGCCGAGATACGGGCACGAAAATCCCAAACAAACAAAAATAGGGATATCATACACATTTTTCGGGTGGTTCCCAAAATCACCACTATTTTTTTGCCAACGACTAAAAATGCCATATTTCAGGGTGTAGACCCTGAAATTAAAATAGTTAAAAATGTTAACAGTCCAAAATTTCAACATTTTAAAATGCTCTCAGGGAGGGCTAATCGTCCTGGTTGAAAGTCCGACGACTAACTGTCGGTAGAGGAGGTCAGAATGGCCCGGGACAACGGACAGCGATATTACAAGAGACAGGATTACTACGGAAAATTGTGAAAGGATTATTTTATAGTTTATTAAACTAGAATGATCGCGCGAAAGTACGAAGAATTGCCTTTTAAAATTGTTTTCAGCACAGACAGTGCAACTAGGCAAACTAAACCTTGCATCCTGAAGGTAAGAATTGTTAAAAATAACAGTTTTGAGATCGCTGTTGGTGTTTCGTTTTTGGAATCCCAAAACGTTAGTGACCTTGCCCCTCTGTCTGTCTGTCTGCGAGTACGATAACTCTCGAAGGGAATTATTTTCATGAAAGTTGTGTAAGGATTATTTGGGTCAAGGGTAAGCTCAAGTTCGTAAATGGGCTTTGTGGTCCTATATTTGGGAGTGGAGGAGGGGGTTCAAATTAAGGGGCAACAAAATATTTTTAAACAGCTAATGTGATAGTCAGTTATGGGGTTAAAAGACATGCTGAACAGGAGGGTGAAAACCATTTTCTCGCCGGACAAGTATTTCGCCCGGAATCCGGCAAAAACCGGAAACTTGGGCAAAAGTAAAAGTTTTTTCTGAAGAAAATTATTCTTTGAGCCCAAGCTGACTTTGAAACATATATTCAAACAATGTTTTCAGCGGATATACGTCAGCTACGGTTCTTCATCAGCGATATTTCGGCGATATAGCTCGAATAAAATGTAGGTGACTTATCCGTTTAGCACCGTCAAAAAAGATATTTCGGCCGTTCCTGGCAAGGGTCCTCGTCAGGCTGTCAACCTTGTGAGTCAACTTTTTGGTTTCCTTCCCCGACGTTTACCCAGAAGATTGACAGCTTTGACGAGGACCCTTGCCAAGAAGGGCCGAAATGTCGTTCATTTGAAGTTGATTAAATGTTCGATTTTGGGGTAAGAAGACATGTTGAACACTTAAGTTGATTAGCTGACAGACTTAGGGCTAAGAAGAGACGCTGATTCTGTATATGACAATAATTTTTTACTAAGTTAAAGTTTTATTTGAAGTTGATTAGATGTCCAAGAGATAAGGATATACGCTGAATTCGTTTCTGAATTTTCTCTTTTTGCTGGACAATTGCCGAAACCGTAAATTTAGCAGAAGTAAAGCACGAAGTTTCGGTCAGCGTCGTCAAAATAGATATGGCTTATAGAGGTATATCTGAACTTGGTTTTCTCTGATGATTCGCCTGGCGAAGACTAGATCTGGCGAAGACAAGACCCAATTCTCTGGATAAAATATTAGATTTTTAGGATCCCATCAAAACTTTGGGTCTTGTTATTTTCAAATTACATTATAATTGAACAGTTGAACAGTTTCAATGGACGATTATTCCCATCCTGATACTCGGTCCGCTCCTTTCGTTTCACATTCATCACTAGCTCCAATTTACTACTGCCTGAACATCTCAAACTGTACAATCGTGGGCATTATGGGTCGTAGGCATTTTGAATCGTGGACATTGTGATTGTGATCATTATGAGTGTCAGACCCATTTTTCCTGCTGGACCGATTCAGCTAAAATCAGGCACAGCCCGGAACAACTGGAGTAACAAAAGAAATCCGGTAAAAACTTGAGTAAAAAGGTTGAATTATAATTGTCGTCCGCCATCTGTTCTGTGGAAGCTTGTAAAGTTACCGACTAATTAGTACAATCGTTTTCCGTTTCATCCGACAAGGGTCATGTATAAGGAAGCATAAAATGGATCAGTATATCCCTTGAGCTTCAGTATTCCAGCGGTAATAATTTCATAATATTCTCCTCTGGGTTCCCGTCGGAACCTTTAGTATTGCTGCCGACCAAAGGTTAAGCCAACATTGGATCATGTCTGCCGACCAAAGGTATCGGGGAGCACCAATCAAATTTCACTCTATTGAGAATTGAATGAGCGTGTGTCATTGTAATTTCCTTTAACCGACCAAATAATCGCAATATGTGGCCTACCGCTTTCGGTACATATTGTACCTAAAAATATGGTAGCTCATTCATCCTCCATTTCCTCTTTCGTATCCGCACCGAGGTCTTATATCATGCTTCTCATCATTCTTGCTTAAGCTGAATTGACTAGTTTTCACCCTTATTTACATCGGAAGGTATCGTATCTTAATTACTCCCCTGTGACTTCTACTGTCTTCAATGAAAAGAGCCGCGCTGGATCAAATGTCGGTTTTGAAAATTGGGCAGATCGACGGATATTTTGGGTCTTGTGACGGGTAGGCGAACTTTCGGAAAAAGTGGGGGTTGTGACGGATTTGTTGGGCGAATCGACGGATTTTTGGGACTTGTGACGGGTAGGCGAACTTTCGGAAAAAGTGGGAGTTGTGACGTTTTTTTTGGGTCTTATGACGGGTGGGAGAATCGACGGATCATAGAATTGGGTGAATCGACGCTCAAGCAATAGGACGTTGGGTGAATCGACGTTGGGCGAATCGACGGGTGGGCGAACTGACGGGTGGGTGAATCAGCGGGTGGGCGAATCAGCGGTTGGGCGAATCGACGGTGGGCGAATCGACGGTTGGGTGAATCGACGGATTTTTATATTGGGCGTATTGACGGGTGGGTGAATCGACGGGTGGGGGTAGTGACGGCGACCCCTATTATTGCGGTAGTTATCATAGCCCTCCGCACTGAGTGGCTAGAGCAATGGAATCGTAAGCGCAGGGGGGCTTGTTCCAGTCTCAGTGGCTTCGGTTTTTTTGCAGATCGTCTGATTTAGGGCCAGGCTTAGTGGCTCGACCTAGTAAGGCAAGCCAAAGCTCACCCAGCTTAAAATAGATACTAGAGAAATCTGGGGAAGGTGATAGGAAGGGTGTGCGAAAGCAACATGTGGGCTAACGCCTAACCGGCCACTGTACTTCTTGCATGACAATCGGCTGGAGATTAGCAACGCCATAGTAGCTATGCCTGTCAAGGCTACTGCTAGTGCCTTTACCTTCACTTACCTAGTATTCTCTACGGAATGAAAGGAATATGAGTTCGGACACACGGTACGGATTCTGCGCATCTTGACGTGATTTCCCGCAGAATAGGTAGTTATTTTCATCTACGAAACGACCATCATGGTCGTTCACAATCTCAAACAGTTAAGTGTACGCGAAAAATAGTGAGAGTAAGAGCAAAAGACTAATTGGGGGCTACGAGGCACAGCTAACTTTAGGATTTTATTTTCGTCCTCATCGATATTAAATTGCGGGTGAGATAACAGAAATTTCCAGCATAGTTACTAGATTTTGGAAACTGGCGACACTTGTAGTTTAAGGAAAAACTAAAATCATGCCTGCATTTCTTACCTAACTTCTTCGTGCGTTTCCCATCCTCATTGATTATAAAATTACGGACGAGAAAACGGGAAATGTCCAGCATCGTTACTAAATCTACTGATGTTTCGGAACTAGCGTCACTTGTACTTTAAGGAAAAATCAAAGCCATACCTGCACTTCCTCCCAATCATCTTCGTGCGTTTACAAAACCTCATCGATATTAAAATTACGGACGAGAAAACGGAAATTTCCAGCATCGTTACTAAATCTACTGATGTTTCGGAACTAGCGTCACTTGTACTTGAAAAATCAAAACCATACCTGCATTTCTTCCCAAACATCTTCGTACGTTTTCAAAACCTCATCGATATTAAAATTACGGACGAGAAAACGGAAATTTCCAGCATCGTTACTAAATCTACTGATGTTTCGGAACTGACGTCACTTGTACTTGAAAAATCAAAACCATACCTGCATTTCTTCCCAAACATCTTCGTCCGTCTGCGTTGCACTCGGTATGTGATGCATCGGTACAATCAAACAATGCCCAGGGGTTAGAGGGGTGTGAGATGGTAGACTGAGGTAAACCTACAATGACGACTGAAGTTAGACGTTGAACTAAACGAGAATTCGCAAATGAAAAGTTGTTCGAAGATCATAGTGTGAACATTTAACGGAATGGTTTTACACATAATGCAGATCAAACCTTCTTCCATAATAGCTCCGTCAGTTCTTATACTCAGAGAATCGAACTTCAAATGGCACATTCAAACCCGTTTGAAGTTTAACTGAAAAGCCAACTTCCTTATGTATCATTTAACTGAACACATCGCATTGTTTGGTTGTGTTAAGGTATCTGTTTTATTTTTCACTATTTGCTCTGTATGATGTCCAGAATATCAACGGCAGTCCTAACAACGTAAAATTTTACTATGACGTGTTGATGAACAAACGCGGCTTTTAAGTGGCCAGTGATCAGCTCACGGAAGGTAACTAACTGCGAGAACACGTATTTTCGTAAACCGTTTCCATCAGGCATACAACACGGGTACAAGCATATAGAAGTACCACAAATCCGACAGGGAAATTCCACCATATGAAAATCGATTATTTATTTCGCGAACAGTGGAGCAACGTAAGTAACGCATTTTGATCGGGTCTTTGAGCCTCTTTCAGTGAATGAGCTACTCTTTCCAGTTAAACTTTAACGACTACTTAATAATTTTCAAAATTTCCCTGTTTCGCTATTTCCGATGCGTTTCTGCTCCCGACGACTGCTTAACCAGAATCTCCTGAGTCAAAAAAGCCGACTAAAAAATTTCCCTGATCTTGCTAAGAACCAGCTCGCCTCGACAAAGGTTAAAACCAAAGGTAGTTTGTTAAAAGCAGAACACACTTTTAAAGCAATCAACTATTATTCAGTACTGTAATATAAACAGTAAACAGTACAAGAGGTCAGTACAACACGATTGCCGAGTTGCTGTTTTGGCTCGAGAAAAAACCCACGCACAACGTCTTCTTTTCTAGATGGCGAAATTTTCCAGGATTGATTAGCAAAGAATTACAAGACCTAACTGATAATTTTTGTATGTCTTCGGAGGTACCACACTGGTCTTGGTTTTTAATTTATTTGTATTTGTAATAAACAGTTGGAGCATTAGATGGAAATTATTATTTTGACCCTTGGGTCCCTACGTGCCATAACAGCTGTCCGGGATAATCGGCTGAGATTTAGGCCAGACAGAGTTATTTCAAACATAGGAAATTTGGTGGGATTTTTTTAATTTACTCATTGTTTTACGGTGTTTTTAGTGGTTTTGAACATTCATAGTGACAATAGGGATGGTTAGCATTGTGTAAGTGGTTGAAATACCCTTTTTTGTGGCACGCTTTAAGTTAAAGAAATATTCGCTCCACGGCCTCTACCATCGTTTCGACTTCGGTAATATGCTCCATTTTCCAGAAAAAAAATAGCAAGTTGAGTAAGACAGCGTATGATCAGCGTTACAGGGTTTAGAAACCCTTGTCCTACTATACCCTTCGGACTACACGGCGACAGGCAGATACGGTAAGCACAACCCAGACAACTCATCCCATAATCATAGTACTAATGCCAAACAACCGTTAGCTTAAATTAAACATATTTTTGACATGGATCAGTCAGCTAGAATCTTATTCAGCGTCATTGAATGAATGAAAGGCTTTTATTCCGCCAAAATGACGAGACAAGAAAAGGATTAAAAAGATTAAAGGACACCTGAACAATGAAATCATACTTGAACACACCATGGAGAATGCAGTTACAGACATGGCCACGGAGAGGATTCTTCTCCTGAGCGTGACGTTTTCAAAATAGGAATGTTCGTTCCTGGAGGTTTGTACATGCAGACTCCAAGACAAAAAGCGCAATTCATTCAAATCTTGTGCAGCGCTGGCCGGATCGACTGGAATGTCTTCTAGATACACGTTTGGGCTTAACTGCTTAAAAAATACTCCAGAAGAAGGGTTGATTGGAGACATTTGTTCATTTCTGAAATTGTTCGGTACTGAAACAAGGACAGTGCAAAATTGAGAAAAATCATAGCTTCGAAACACTATTTCGTATTTGGATTGGGTTTTCTACAGGCAATGTCAAGGGAAGTCATACAGATAGTTCAAAGTTCAAGTTCAAGTTCTTTTATTATTTAAACATACATATTTAACAATATTCACATAACGTCCCCAGCAGGGAGACTGGCTCGAAAGCCGGGCGACAAACGGGATAAATAAACAAACCCAGAAGAAACGGATGCCATCACACTTCTCACTCTATCTCACACCAAAAAAAAATATATACCAAAAATTTGTATTTTTATAATTATATTATTATTTATCCGATAGCTGAAAGGCCGGGAGCTACTCACAAACTAATATTCATTAATAAGTACAGCTTTAATTTTAGCTTTTATTGTTATGAGCGACAGACTCTGGTTAAAACAAGATTCATATTTGTTCCAATATTTAGTAATAATATTTTTAGGGGAAAATCTTGATCGCTCGGAAACAATTAAAGGCATAGGAAGCTTGCTTGAGGGACGACGAGTACTGTACGGTCGGACTGAAGGAGGGCCTGGAAAAAATGATTTGAAGCAAACTGGCAGCAGATCCTTTAGATAACGGACATGGAAAAGTATACAATGAAAAACTAGGATTTGTCTAACAGGAATAATACTGAAATAACTGTAAAGACTTTTAGTTGGAGATTTACCAGGAAGAGAAACTGGGGAATAAAATAACATCTTAAGGATTCTCACTGCTTTGTTTTGTAACTTCACAATAGGAGAAATATGAGATTGAAACGTACTCAAATAAATAATCGAACAATAATTAATATACGAATGAACAAGAGAAAAATAAATTGATTTTAGAGCAGAAAAAGGAAGAAAAAATTTGAGACGATGCATTACACCTACGTTCCTTCCCAACTTAAGTCTTAGGCTAGCGATGTGAGCTTTCCAACTTAAATTCTGGTCAACAACGACTCCAAGATACCGTGATGTCTGCACTCGATTGATTTTTACTACTTGACCTCCAAATGTGACTTCAATCTCCTGTAACGTTGGTACTGCAGTAGAAGTTCTTGAAAAAACCATAAAAAGAGTCTTCGAAGTGTTGACAACCAATTTGTTACAATGGAACCAGTGAAGCATCTTCTTCAGTGATAGTTGGAGATTTGATCTTAGAGATTGCTGATCTATGTCGCAGGTAGAGCTGGCTGTATCATCAGCAAACAGTAAACTGAGATCCAAGTCAGTCCTATGGCAAGCTAGGCTTAGAGGGAGATCGTTTACATAGATAAGAAATAACAGTGGTCCAAGTATGGACCCCTGAGGGACTCCAACATCATTTGATAGATTTTCTTCATCTGTAATGTAGCCATTCGCATCCAGAATTTGTTTTCTGTCCTTTAGGTAAGATTGAATTAGAAAACCGCTTGTCCTCTAACACCGCAATTATGTAGCTTAGATAGTAGAATTTTGTGAGAAATAGTGTCGAAAGCTTTTTTTATGTCCACGAATATTGTTGCAGGTAGCAGACCTTTATCCATGGCATCATTCAAGAACTGGGTTAGCTTTAATATTGCCTGTTCTGTAGAATGTGAAGACCTGAATCCGAATTGAAATGGGCTGAAAAAATTTGTTTTCTTCAAAAAACTAGTCAACCTGTTATATGTACACTTCTCAATAACTTTGCTAAAGGCGGACAAAATGGAAATAGGACGATAATTAGACGGATCTGGCTTGTTTCCTCCTTTATGTAGGGGAATAACTCGAGCCGTTTTCATCACTTCAGGGAAAGATCCGTGCTTGAAGCATAGGTTGACTAGATGAACTAGCACTTGAGCATAGCAACCAATGGTTTGTTTCAGTAGATACGTTGATGAGCCATCGGTTCCTTCAGAATGTCCGTTCTTCATGATCTTTACCAGATTCTTGAGTTCCGCTACAGTCACGGGAGAGAGAAATATGGAAGAATCGACGGGCTGTGGTAGAAAGTCGCGAAAATTAGATTCCACATTCAAGCGGTCATCTGAATTACTGTTGACGGTAGCCTCTCCAATCCTAGCAAAGTGCTGGTTCATTTTCTCTGCTACCTTTTGCTTCCCACACACTGTTGATCCGTCCGATGTGTTCATTGATTCGGGCAGCCCTTGACTTTTACTTTTGTTAAGACATTCGTTAATAATTGTCCAGGTCTTTTTTGGAGATCCTTCGGCTTCGTGAAATAGTTTCTGAAAATGTATCTTTTTCGCCCATCTTATCAGTCGCGTAAGACGGTTTTTATACGATTTGAATGTAGTTTCATTACTCGATGTGGGAGAATTCATATATTCAGCGTAAAGTCTATTTTTTTCCTCAATACTTTTAAGCAAGCCTCCTGTTATCCATTGCTTCACGGGTACCTGGTACTTCTTGCACCTCTTCTTCACAAGAGGGCAAGTTTCATTTAAAGCTTTCTGAAATGTTTCCGTAAACGACCTGGATACAAATTCGACGTCATCCGACTCCAAGCATTGTGACCAATCAGTACAAAGTAACTTTGCATTTAATAGCTTAACTGAACTTTGATCCATCCTTCTAGATTTTTTCACATGACCCTTCTCAGTGGAATGCCGAAGAAACTCGCTCATAAGAATAAAATGATCAGACACATCCGTAAGAATTACGTCACATGACCCAACCGGGAAATTTACAAGTTGATTATCAATAATAGATGCATTTTGATTTGTAACCCGAGTTGGAATCCAGAAGGACGGAACGAAGCCAGCAGCTAATGATGCAGTAAGGAAATCTGTAGCCAGAGTACTCGAAGGTGTAGAATTACCTGAGTCAGGACTTACTGAAGAAGTGTCAATGTTAAAGTCTCCCATGAGAACAATTTTTCTTTTCTTGGAATTGATCATCTTTGCGAATTCTTCAAATTTATCCAAATACTTCTTGGTGCTAGAACTAGGAGGGCGGTAGAACATGCATAACAGAACCTTCTCGGATGCTACGGTGACTTCGATGACCAGAAATTCGAACAGCATTTCCTCGTACAGAGAGTCAAAATCTTTAATTTCTTCAAAATGCAAAGAAGTGTGGATGTAGAATGCAAGTCCTCCTTTTTGATAAGTCAATCTGTTTTTCTGAAGTAGTTGGTATCCTTGAACATTTGCCGCATTCTGGGTATTTGCATTCAAAAAAGTCTCACATAGCCCCATAACTCCTATCCCATTACCAGGAAGGAACGTAGATAAAAATTCAAGGCTAGAAAGCACCCCACAACAGTTCCAACTCGCAAGTCTAAAAAGGCCATTATTAACAGGGATAATTTCTTCAGGTAAAAGATACCTATTACGGGGTAAATTATCAACAAGAGGGTCTTGGGCTAGATCATCACCTATATTTATTGAATTTAATATTTTACTCAACTCAGTAGAATAACTCTCAAACCGTTTCAGTCTATCGGACATTTCAAAAAAATTACTTAACAGAATAATTTACTTTTAAATTACTTACCAAATAATTTCCAGAAGCATGAGACATAGTGAAAAGCACACAACATACCGGATCTTCTGGTGATAGACATCCATTCCAAGAAATCAAGGGCTCGATGCCAAACAATGGTGCTGTAAAAGGAGAAGGAGCAGAACAAGAACTTTGCATTTTTGAAGATAAAGAAACAAGAAAACGGAAAAAGAAAGCACACTGAAACAGAAAAAGAAACAGAGGAATAGGGCACATGGAAAGAATAACACTTCGCGGAAACAAACAATAAACTTTACTTATCCACTATAATAAACTGAAGATACAAAAACAAAAAGACACTAATTAAACACGAGACCAAGAAGATTCAGTAGAACCTTTTGTTTCAAGCCAAACATCAGTCCCTTTGTGGCGCACTCTTGAAGATACGATTTCACCGTTTGATATCATTTCTTTCGCCACCCCAAGCAATTCACTTCTTCGAGCATTCATTACGGGCGGCAGATCCGTACATATAACAATACCGCTAGATTTCAGCTTGCCAACTTTCGACATAATCAACTGGAGTTCCTTATCACAACCGACCGAGATCAAAACAGGCTTCGTTTGCTGTTTAGACTTGTTACCGCGTTGACGTGAATCGGTAACATTTGACGACCGAGGAGTGATGCGGTAGCATTTCTTCAGATTGATAGGTTCTGTGACTTCTAGTTTATTTCGAATAAAGTTCGAAATTGAAACTTCAATCTTTTCGGAACCTTTTTCTTCGGGAAGTCCGTGAATGAGTAGATTAAGCTTTCTTTCTTTCACTTCGAAAGCTAGCAGCCGCTTTTCCAACGAATCCGTTTTGGTCTTCTGGTCATCTAGAGCTAACACAAGCTCAGAAATTTTATGGTCCCGCAACCCGGCCTCATCCTTTAGAACCTTAATTTCTGCCGAGATCGAGTCTAGCTTTGTAGAAAATAGAGCTTGTGCCGTTAGGATTTTGTCCAGCTTTTCATTTATCAGCTTCTTGAATTGCTCAAAAGACGACTGGGTGGCTACTGACATTGTAAAGTTTCAGCAATAATCCGCGAAGAATGAATGTTATTAATCCTCCATTATTCGCTTCCGTGTACAAAATAACAGGTACTTATCTTGAATGTGGGCAGGCCCACGGTAGCAGTGGCAATCACCGTTGGAAAGGTGGCCCAGTGGAACGAGAGACCTGCTTGAATTTATTTTCCACTGAACTCTGACATCCAGTCCTGCTGCTTATCCCAAAACGTTTAACCAACGCACTTGTTACCAGAATGAATGCTGGCGCGCTACTGAATATAGGGATGATACTTGGTACTCTTCGTTCAGGTGTCCTTTAAGGCATTTATAATACAGATATCGAAATTTTCTAATCTTATTGCATATAATCGGTAACACTCAAATAAGACAACATATAACAGATAAAAAGAATATAATATTAACAGGCAGTAACCTGCAATATGCCGGTTCATTAGCCTTTACCATGGTTGCGATTTTGGTACTACACACTTCGGTAAAATCCTCCCTTTTCCAGAAACACTTATTTTGAAGACAGGTTGTCCCTCCCAGCTATACAACCCGAGGAGAAACCCCTGAAGAATGCCCTAACTGACTTTCCCATTGTTAGTACTTCTTAATACATTGTTCCAGTCAGCTTGGTCTGAAGGAGTATAGGGGAGCTCGGGGTTGGGTCAGAAACGGGGTTGGTCTGGACACCCGCGAAACAAATATTAAAAGCTGTAGCTAAAATCTTAAAAAAATATATAGCATCTGTCTTCTAGTAAACTAAGTTTGAACCAAAGTTTCATGGTAGTTGCTTTTCTGGTTTTGACAAGAAGTTGAACAAGACCAAAGGTTTCGATGTGATCCCAATATTTGGTCCAGACAATTGGGTCTTCTCTTCCCGAGACTCCTTGAACATTTTTACTATCAAAATTCAGAAACAGATTAATGCTAAATAGCTAATCATCTGAGAAAACCAAGTTCAGATATGGATTCAGCATGTCTGTTTTTTCGTGATTTCCAAGGGCCCACAATCGTTCTTATCTCAGGGGTTTTGCTTAGAAATGATCGGAACACTGACTACTTCTGACCCAGCCTTGCAAGTGCCATATGAGCTTCTAGCTCTTCTTTATTTTGGGAGACATGGTAGGCCATCAGGTGTATCATCTGTTTTGGACTTCTTTTCTTTTGCTTGGTTTTCTCACGTTCAAACCATGACGCGTTCAGTTTTCAAATATTTTGCGTCCAGCCGCCGGCGGAGAGCGGCAAGGATGGATAGATCCGAAAAGCGCTAACAAAAAAACGCTCATTTCACCTGGCAAGTAATGGTATTTTCGAAAAACGATATTTCCGAGCCATTCCATTTTAAAAATGTCATTTCTAGTAAGAGTTGTGCTTCAAGCCAGGATATTCGATATCGGAAAAAAAAAATCTTGGCTATCACCGCAATTACTGTGTGCTCTCCTGCAGCCTATCTAATAGTCGCCATGAGACAGAATTATGAGCCTTTCACGTTCCCATTAAACCTACTTAAAATTCTCTGACTTTCTAACTGGAATTCCGTTCCTTAATGGGCAGTAAAAACCTAATCGCCCTTAAGAAGATTCGCAGATGTGCTTTGTTTACAGAAAAAGAAAGCGAATTTGAAAAGTTTGCTTTTTCTTATAAATTTATCGTCTCGAAACGACGACTTATAAAAGGATGGTTGGTATTCAAAACAGGGCAATCGTAAGCGGGATCGAAAACGAGAGAAGATTTTTGTTCTACTGAGACTTAGCTGGATATTCTGATATTTAAGCACTACTTGAGCCCAAGCTAACTGGGTAACATATATTCAAACAATGGCTAAAAACGGATACGTCAGCCACGATGCTATAGCCGGAAGTTTTGGAGTGAAAGAGAATTCGTTTCTTCCACTCCCCGACGTTTCCCCTGATTTTTCAGCAGCCTGACGATGACCCTTGCCAGAAGGCTGAAATATCGCTGCCAAAGCATCGTAGCTGACGGATCCGTTATTAGCCATTTTTTGTTTGAATATTTTGATATTAGCGACTGACTTAGATAGGCTACTCTTCTAAGTTACTGCCATATCGCTAAACATTTTGACAGGAGACTCTCTAGCTTGCCGATGGCTGAAACAGTTCACGTTACTCTTTCTATTGTTGATTCAGCTATACAAAAGTACAACGAGCTCATACTCATCTTAAGATACACTGAACTGCAGAAGAGCTAAATTACCAAAAAAAATATGCCAAAAGACCGACCTGATACAAGAAACCAGAGAACCATGGAAATGCCAAAAAGAAAAAGTTAGCCACCATCAAAATTCAGACACAATAAAACGCCTCCCAATACTTCAACGAAACTTTCAGGAACCTGACCAACTCTCGTAAAAAATTCATCCTTCATCACTGTAACCATTCTCTCTTTCTCCAAACACTTCCTTCCTTAACCCATCCAGTTCTTTATACCATATTCAACCAATTAAGGATACACTATTCTCATCCGTATCTAAACATATGGAGCAGAAGCAATGAGTTCCAAATAAAACAGGAGCTGGTCAGTTGACAGACATTTTCATCTTTTAGAATCGAAGGGCTGATCAGACCCATGTACACGACGACATGATTAGCAATTGCACATGTCACAACAATATATTTATGATTCGCTCATACCGCGCGGGTTCTATTGATTTATTCTTTTTCAACATGACTAAAAACATTTCTTTAAATAAAAGACTCACTTCTCCTTTAAAAATGGCGACTACCACCTGAACAAGGAGACAGTATTTAATATCAAACTATAACTAAAAATATTCTACACTAAACAATTAAACAAAAGAACTTTCTTCACCAATATTTTTTGTATAATGCGCCTAACTGCTCCCATAACTAGCATTACTCAATGCTTTAGATACCCTAGCCACATATTCCCTAGCCCCCCAAAAAATCAAAGGCTTTCCGACTCCCTAGATTTTCTCCGGACTGGAGTCCCACATAATTATCTTTTCGGTTTCCGACCGAGCTATCTTCCAGGGGAAACTCTAATATCAAATCCGAAATAATATAATCTACAGTTTCCCTTCAAACACATCTCCAATCAGTTCCACTGCCTATCATATTTTTACCTACAAACACAAGTCTCCTCCGGAAACCAGTTTCAAAGAAAAGAGATGAATTAAAGAAATAGAGTTTTCAAGAAATAGAAGGAAATCAACAAAAAATAATGTTAACACATCAAACGGCCCCTTGGAGACAATCCTACGCGCGTGAGAAGAAAAGAGGCCCCTCCACTTCTCAGAAATGAAACTGAACACTTGGTGGCATTAGGTCGACACTGCGGTGTGTCGGCTCGACAGGAAATCTCCTCTTCGTCATATTAGAAGGATCATAAAGTTGGCCTCCAAGGTTTCTTATTACTCTAGCTAGTCTAGCTAATGAACAAATGTATAGACTACTTGCAAGGAATTTGAAAACATTTAACACACGAATGCGTCTCCTTTTGTTATACGTTATGACGGATAAGCAGACGGTCGAAATAAAAAACAGACACAGGTGTAACAAAGTCACGCACGAAACAAGTACATCTGATTCTGGGCAACAATAGCTTATTATGAACCTGGGTTGGCCATTCAAAAATCCTAATGTGTTATTTTGTGACTACGTAGCAGAGGTGGTGGACTCGCCTCGACACGGTCTCGAGACACCTTTTTCTGGGACTCGGACTCGTCCTTTGTGGAGGAGGACTCGGACTCGTCTCGTCTCGAAATCCGGCCGAGTCACCCGAGTCCAAGAGACGTCTCGGACCAGCAAATTCAAAGTAAAATTGACGTCTCAGAGGACCCATTCAAGAGATTGGCCAAGGGAACTACAAACTGAAGTAATTTTGCATACGACAGCTTTGACATGACGCGTATATCCCGTTTCGGAGGCACAAACCTAGTTTTAAGGTTTGTTTTGTTATTGTGTTGCGAGACCAACACTTTTGTTTTGTTATTGTGTTGCGAGAGCAACACTTTGGTTTTTTTTCCTATGCTACCGATTTCATTTTATTCCTGGTAACTGGTAAGGGTCTAACCTGTGCGGTTTTTACGACAAGTGTGGACCTTAGGCCGGATTGATGACTATGACATTACACTTTGGAAAGCTCCGTAGAACTCTTGCCTGGGGCATAAGGATGGTTTTTACTTGTCCTCGAGCCAGAGCCTGAGGTGTGCGATATGAAGTGAAGTTATATAGCCCATGTCAGAGAGGACTATCTGAAGTTATGTAGCGAACTTTTCGTTTCATCAAACCATGTATGTTTCTGCTTTCAAGTGGAAAGCTCCGTTGTAGCACGCAAGAAGGCAGGCACCAGTTTCAAATTGAAGATGGACTAAAATCTATAAGTGTTAAATGTATGCGGCAGTTACCCGGCCCCACAGCCAACATAACTTCTTTGAATGATAAATAGAAAATCTACAGAAACAAAAAAGTGGCTTTTTCCCACGGGTCCGAAAGTGCTGTCATCTTTTGTTTCTATCCATGTCTGTCGCGATTTCAGCTAAGTTCATCAGTCGTTTTTTTGCACTTGGGTTTGCGGTAGAGAAATGGTATCAGACGTGCCTCTTAAACTTTAAAAGTTCTCTCACTGCTAAAGAACTAGAGCTTATCCTTTGCTCCTTTCTAAGTGGTCACGTTAGAAAGTTGTCCTATGGGAAAAAGTCAACTTTTGAACTAAGCCGGGTAGAGTTTTTTTTTCGACGGTAATCGATAGCCGTTTATGAGCTGTATTTATAATCCATTTGTTGGTACAAAAATTCCTTCATGAGATACACAAGTTTGAAAATTTCAAGGGGTTGACAACTTCAGTAGTAAGGTACACACTGAAACCAAAAATAGGCGATACCAGTTGTGAGACATGTAGGGGACTTGTAAGCAACAGTGGACTGTTAGCTCATAATCATCTTCGGCACTGAGGGGTTTGCAGCTTTTGCTAGTTGGTGTACCTGTTATTCATTTCCGGTGAATGCGATGGTAAGAACAATTTGGTTCCCAATGGGGACTTGTAAGTACTAATCGGGTGTTATGCTACAATCATCTTCAGCGATGAGGGGTTTGCAGCTTTTGCTAGCTGATGTACCCATTATTATTTTTCGGTGAACTTGATGTCTATCACGGGAGAGTGAATTGTTAGTAGGGATCGGTTCACGAGGGGCTACAAATTTTTGCAAATGGGTGCACACTGTATTCGATTTCTATAAATCTGACGGTAAGAAAGTTTGTGTCGATGGTCTATCGCTGTAACCTAGGATTAACAGTTTACGCAACGGATAAAAACGAAAATGTAAAACAATGAGGTAGTTTCATAATAAATAATAGTGTCAACTATTGTATTTTAATCCTGAAAAGTTACGGATAGCTTTATAATACCAACTAGATTATATAAGATATTGTTCCAAGTTTTCATCCTTGAGGATGTCTAAGATTGAAAAGGATACAGGTCAACTGACTGCAAAGTCAATTTACTCTCTTCTTCCGATTCTTTTGTTGTTATTTTTACAACGCTGGCTGTTACCCTCTTCAGAGATGAGGGGTTTTCAACTTTTGCTAGCTGGTGCACCCATTATTTGTTTCCGGTGAACTTGATGTCTATCACGGGGGAGGGACTTGTAAGTAAGAATCGGTTCACGAACGGCTAGAAATTTGTGCAAATTGGTGCACATTGTATTTGATTTCTATAAATCTGACGGTAAGAAAGTTTGTATCAATGGTCTATCGATGTAGCCTAGATTAACTGTTTGCGCAACGAGTACAAACTATATTTTAAAACTTGAGGTAGTTTCGTAATAATTAATAGTGTCATCTATGGTATTTTAATCCTGAAAAGTTACGGATAGCTTTATAATACCAACTAGATTTTGTCAGATATTGTTCCAAGTTTTCATCCGTCAGGATGTCTACGATTGAAAAGGATAAAGTTCAACTGACTGCAAAGTCAATTTAGTCCCTTCTTCTGATATTCTTTTGTTGTTGTTAGGGCAATCGATAGCTCTTCATGAGGTGATCAAATTATATGTCATCCATTTATTGGTACAAAAATTCCTTCAAGAGATACACCAGTTTGAAATTTTCACGGGGTTGACAACTTCGGTAGTAAGGTACACACTGAAACCAAAAATAGGCAATACCAGTTTAGTCCCTTCTTCCGATACTCTTTTGTTGTTGTTTTTACAACGCTGAGGATGAATAGTGTCATAATTCACAACAGCCTTTGATCATGGCATTATTGATCGTGTTCTTCTTAGAAAGTTCCGTTTTATAAGCTTCGATAAGTCGACAACTTCAGCATTTAAATGACAGCAAAGAAACAAGACCAAAGTGTTGCTCTCGCAACACTTTAGTCGGCGAAGCCGGACAAAGGTTGCCGCAACACTTCACCACGTATGTCTAGTTAGATGTTCGATTTGGGGATTAGCAGACATGCTGAACACTTATGCGAAAATCATTTTCCACCCGGACAACTAGTTCACCCGGAATCCGGACAAAACCGGAAAATCTGTTAAAAGCACAAGTTTTATTTTTAAGTTGATTATACAGATTTAAGGGTAAGAAGAGACGCTGAATCCGTATATGACACTCATTTCTTACCCTGACATCTAGTCCATAATCCGGCTGAAACCGGAAAACTTGCTAAATATTAAAGTTTTTTTTTAAGTCGATTAGATTTTCTTTTGCTGGACAAGCAGATCGCTCGAAATTCGGCCGAAACCGGAAAATCTGCAGAAGTAAAGCAGGAAGTTTCAATTGGTATCGTCAAAGTAGATTATGGCTTATAGAGGTATATCTGAACTTGGTTGTCTCAGATAATTAGCTATTTGCTAAAATAATCTGTTTCTAAATTTCAATAGTAAAAATGTTCCACGGATTCTGGCGGAGCTTCGATCTGGTGAAGACAGTACCCAATTGTCTGGATCAAATTTAAAATTGTTGGGGTCCGATGGAAACCTTTGGTTTAGTTGTCTTTGACCGTTTTAACTATGTTTCGATTTATTTTACATCGGGAATACGGATTCAGCTCAAGTTACGTTTGAACAAAGGATAAATTCGGCAATAGAACACGATGTGAAAAGTATTAGTAATAAGGGATTCTATCAATGTTTTTGAGAATTCCTTGGCAACTGGTATGCCGAAAGAGTCTAGAATGAACATTGTTTTGGAGAGTTTTCCAGAGGCCAGTGGTGGCCTTTTTTTTGCACTATAGTAGATTGGTTACTGAAATGAGGAATTGACTGATATAATTACAGATATTGCAGTGTGATTATGTTGGACGTAAACGTCAAGTTCGGCGCGTGCGCTGTGGAAGTCACCTTCAGTGGACAAAAAAAACTCTACTCTATCCTTGCGGCCATGGAAAATTACATAAGCACCCGGAAACAAAACAATATTTATCTATCATACAAATAAAACGGGCAAGACTACAGAAAATGCCCCCTATGTAATGTTCTTATACAGATACCCTTATTCTATCAACAACCCTATGAACAATTCCTTTCGAAGGGGTTGATATATTTTGTTCAAAGCTGGTGAAAAGGTTCATTCGGTCAGAGTAGAGGTTCGTAGATAGGCTCCGTAGCTGTACATTTAGAGGGTGAGGAGGGATTCTAATTAAGGTGCGAAACAATTATTTATTTCAAAGTCAATTTGATAGTCAATTTAGTGGTAATGAGACCCCGATGAAAATTTTCCAAGAATAGTCGTATGGATTTGTACCGAAAAGTAGCATGCAGTAGTAACTGTTGCCACTGCATGCTAGTACTAGCAAACCGGATGCTACTACAGCAACATCGGATGCTATCGGATACTGCTACTTAAGATTAACCCAATCGTAGGCATTTCAAATCAAAGTATTCCATACTACTACATATCAATAACATTCAACTTTTTCGTACACTACCATACAGCTACATAGCCAAAGAATTTTTCATCGGGACATACTAATCTATATCTGACACTGTCTGAAACTTATTTTGTCGCCGGACAAATAGTTTGCCTGAAATCCGGCCATAACTGCAAAACTAGTAAAAAAAAAAGAAAAAAGAAAAGCTTTTCCAATTTTTAAGATCGTATGATCCACAAACAGCACCACTACCGGCGATTCGAGCGATACAGCCGTCAAGAGGGGAGAGAAGCGGAATGAATGATGTACCGAAATGACTGCCATTTACGTTGTGATATGAATGACTGTTTCACTTCGCGTTGTGTAAATTAAATTGTGCTATAAGCCTACACTTGGATGAGACAAAATAATTACGTCCACCACGAAGGAGCCATTCCACTTTAAAGCACGACTCTTACGAGAAATGATGTATTCACGATTAGGCTAAGTAGCTCAGAAATATCGTTATCGAAAATACCTTTACCTCCTACGCGAAATTAGCGATTTTCTTGTTAGCGCCTGTCGACTCCATCCAGCTCTCCCGTTCTCTGAAGAGAAGCCGTGAGATCAGGCCCGTATCCAGGAATTTATTTCGGGGGGGGGAGGGGGTTGCCTTTCGGGGGGAGGGTGCCTGCGGTTCGCACAAAAAAGACACAGATCAGAGGAAAAAGCCTATAAAACTTAGTATTTTTGTATGTTTCGGGAGGGGGGGGGGGGTCAACCCCCTAACCCCCCCCCCCTGGATACGGCCTTGCGTGGGATTGACAAGATCTCAAGATCTTTGGGACAAAGGATTCAGAACTTCGGCTTATGCTTTCAATTTATAGCCTGGGCGCAATTATTTGAAAACTGAACATGCCGTGGTTAAAAAGCGAGAAAACCAAGCGAAACAAAAAAAAAGAAGTCCTAAAATGAAAAACAAAAGTGTGAGGCTTCTCATGTCCTCATGTGTGAAGGAGTACCAGCGACCTTGTAGCTTTCGGCCAAATTTGCGTTGCGTGACTGCAAATTCGGCACGACCGAAAACGCACTGTCAGGACGTGAGAACAAAACGAAACAATGGAAAACGGCGGGGATTTCAGACGCATAAATGCCCTCTTTACAGGTTGCAGGAGGAGGATTTGAACCACTTCCTCTTAGAGTGCCAAGCGCTTTCGCATGTGAGGGTTAAATCTATTGAGAATGGGGGGTGGGTTGGTATCGCGTCCCGGTATCCTGAAATCCACGACCCGAAATGCATCGTGGAAGTATGTAAATATTTTACTAAAGCGTTTATGCTCAGGAAAGAAAGTTTAGCCTGTATAATAGCTCTAGAGGTGTAACAGTCTATTTGTGACACATGTATTGAATCTTGTATGGCCTTTTGGCTTAATAGACACACGTTATAATTCCGTACAGGAGCTCGGGATAGTGTAAAAGGCATGGCAGAACAAGTAAGAAGGGTCCTTTAAGAGTGTAAAGCTCTTTTTCACTTAGAAAAGACCGGAAGCATTATAAGCCGTGGGATTGACAAGCTCTCAAGATCTTTGGGACACAGGATTCAGAACTTCGGCTTATGTTTTCAATTGATAGACCGAGATAAATACATTTGAAGTAGCAGGAACTGTTCGTTGACCCAATTCTCCGGCCTTAGTTCATAAATCGAATTGCAAATTCATCAAAGTGGAGGCAAGTTTCCTGAAAACCGAATGCCTGGTTTCCAAAGCGGAGTTAGTCCTAAAAGGTATATCGATAATATTATCCTGATGACGACGTTGGACAAGAAACGAGGACATAAGTGCGGAAGCAGTGCTCTCTCGTATACAATCCTTATTTCGGAACAATGGGTTTTATAGGTTACCTTATTTGGTGACCATACTAGTCACTCATACATTGCTATAACTACTTCTACATTGCAAAGATCCGGCAGAGCAGACTGTTGAAACCGTTTTACCGTATCCATAGTGTATATAAAGAGTATAAACATTTAATATTATCGGTCATTTTCATGTGTTTTCATCCGTGATTCACCATCGGATTAGTCTTAGTTTTTTTTTTCTTCTTTAAATGCGATCTTCTGTTCTGTTGTGAATGCTTAGCTTAGTGGCGTATTCTAGTTTTGGGTTGTAGCTGTGAAACGCCATGTATAGGTTTACTCACAAATAAAGTACCTACCCACCTACCTACTTTTACTTTTGTTTACATTATATTGCTGTAACAAAGAAAGGAGTTAAAAATAAATAAATAAATAGCCTACGTAAAGTCGAGGGAACTTATTGCAGACGTTATCCCCCCCCCCCCTCCCCTCGACCTTCATGGGACGGGATCGCAGGGTTTGACGTGGTATTGTCGGTGTTGTCGATCTAGGAACCGTCCTTGAAAATGTTCTGTCATCTTTGCCGGCCATAAGAGAGGGAAATTCCGTTCGTTGTAACTACGATCCGAGCTTTGAATTCTGAATTCGGTTCAAGGCTGTGTAAGGTAAAAGAGATTACACAGCAATGCTACTTTTGTACGCGCACTCGGATCTTAATTCGCGATTTCCCAACTAATGGCTCCTATCGGATCCACTAAGATTGGAAACGCTACTGCGAATCGACACCTGAAACTCTTGCAAAACCCAAAACCTTTAATAAAATTACCACATTCTCGCCAAGAGAACCGCTACTTGTCCCCACATCCAAGCTAAGAAATCCTCTATTTGATTCCACATCCGAAGTGCTCTAACCTGTGATGGACTTGTTTGGGGTAATAATGAATTGAATACAACAGGAACTGCGCTGAGACATTAAGCTTTATGGCCAATACAAGATTACAAATAGACTTAGATCTTAATTTTCTGATCTTAGTAAAGATTAGAAAATTTCAAGACTCAAAAGTAAGACTCAAAATAAGATAAACGATTTACATCTACAAATGAAAAATATCGACGAAAGAAATCTTTTAACAGGGTTAGGGATTTAACAGGGTTTAGGGATTTAACAGGGTTTAGGGATTTAACAGGATTTGAATGAAACCATAGAACTAGGAAGTCTTAAGCTCGGCTCAGATGGTGGTCAAGATGACTGTAACTGACATTTAATTTCTCTTGGTTTTTAGAGCACAACTGGATCCGATCCTTTAAACCTAGATCACGTGTCATCAATCGATTTGAATGATATCAGTTATGCTTGCACAGCAACTTACCAAATTTGAAAAATAAAAGAAGTTTATAAGACGATATTTTACAATATCGGTCTTCGACAATTTGTACGGTATAGCTTAGGAGCCTGAAAAAAGGCAACTCCAATACAGTACAACTACCAATTCCCCCCCCCCCCCCTCACCCCTTTTAGAAATAAGCAATGTATTCACCTTCCTCAAAGAATCCACCGGCAACCAAAGAACATCCTTTTTGCTAGCCACCATTCACCTCACAGACAAAAGAAGCCCTTTAGCTTGTCAATGGCAGAGGATAGGGAGATTTTTACCGAGACAGAAATGCCGCGGAAAAAAACAAAAGAAAAATTAGCCTCGTGAAGTGAAAAACACGTCCTTAAGAGATACTCGATCATACACTGGAAACGGAAACACCAAGGGAAAGTCGTTCGCAGAAATAAATGAATGAGTACAGAGCCTCGTTTTGCATGCTGCAGGTCCACTTCTCGGCCGATTCCGGACAAATTCTTTCTGCATCCGTTTTTGCACTGCAGCGCTTCCGAGGAAGACGGCAGCGCTTCTCGAGAATCACGGACTTGCTTTCCGACCAAGTCCGTGCTTCCCTGCAAGATACTGCAGCGCTGCCGTTCAACCAAGAAGAAAGTGAATCCGAAAACGCATATTATGCAAAAGCAAAGAAGTGCTGCAGCAGCGATGCGGCAGCGCTATTGCAACAAAAACGAGGCTCAGGTAGTCTGGCACCACAGCCTTTTCTCGGTAAATGGCCCGGACTATTTTTCAAAAGTAGCCTACTCATACTTGCCATGTCAAATGTAATTAACTTTGCTTACGGTATTTTAAAGGAGGAGAAAAAAAGACAAATTCGTCCTTGTGAAGTTGAAACCAAAAGCGTTTCTTATGTGGGAAAGTCGACCAAGAAAAGGAACAGAAGATATTCATTCTTCTCTAGGGGGAGGGGGGGGGGGGGGGGCTAAAATCATCTTTCTATGGAATAAAGTAGTCGGCCCATCTATAGATGGACCGAATTTTGCTGACGTAAGTTTGAAATTACTAGTCCTGGAATTACTAGGAGAACAGAAAGGGTAAATAAAAGATTTTCATTTTAATGCAACCTTTCTACAATATATGCTGAACTTGAAACATTTGTCTTCGTCAGTTTTATTTCAATTTTGAGCTGCAATATGATCGTTACCACTTTTTTACATATTCAAACAAAGCTGAGTGAAAAATAGTACATTGAAAAGACTGTCTGAACCAACCCGGGGCATGGCCAATCAACCCCATGGTTACGGGGTTGGTTCGGACAAACTGAAAAACAGAAAAAAAATATTTACTTAAAAATCTGATGCAGAAAAGGTCTGAAAAAATTTTTACCAGCTATTCTCTCAGACATACTACACATTTGACAATACAAACGGTGTAAATCCGCCAAGGAATGGCGGAGTAGTTAGCAAAGGAAAATTACTGTCCGCATCAACCGAACAGAAACAGAAACGGCAGAAACAGAAACGGCAGAAACAGAAACGGCAGAAACAGAGACGGCAGAAACGAACAGAAACGATACAGACATGGCGATTCGCCAGATGACATTGCAGTACTACCCCTTTCTACTGAAGTCATTCAGATCCACCGATGGCGGTCCCTAGGCCATACAATCAGGATGGGGAGCACCAGTCTCCTCCTGCTGTACTCTGGAGTCGTACTATCCTCCAGAGGGATCCAGACGAAGAGGGCGACCGAAGAACACTCTTCGCCGTACCTACCAGTCGGATCTCCACAATACTATACATGGAAAATTGAGCATCACCAAGGAAGGAATAAAGAAAGGAAAAGAAAGTGGAATTTGGACTGAGCCAGTATAGTCCGTAAGACGTCTCTATCGAACCACAAATCTTAGAAAGTTTGACAAGGCCAGAAGGCCGAAGTTTAGATTATTATTCTGACGGAGCCAAAAAGTCAACCCTGGACAAAAGAAGTGAATAAAGACATAGAGGATACGCACGTATATGGGCGATACTCTTGATGACTAACTCTGCTTGCCGATGCAGAATCACCTGGTACCTAGCGGAAGAGCCAGAAGCGGTATCACCTCGGGTATCCCAGCTGCTCCCGAAGATCGCCGAGATTGTCTGACGCAGGATTTGAGTTGTTTAGTTTGAGTCGTTAGTGAGACAATTTCTCGTTCTTCCTGAGGATGGCGTGTTTTGGACTTATTTATATAGAGTACTGATGCACGAACGTCAACCTTCAAACAACAACAACAACAATACCAACGCATCTATCCAGCCTGAATAGGAAGACGTACGGGCAGCGGCCCTTATGAGAGACGACTGGCGACCAATCTTGGATGCCCTAAGCGCTTCTGGAGGTACAGGAGGAACTAGGAGCGTGTTCAAACCTACTTACCGTAGTTCCTACGCATGACGTCACGAATCCTGGCTTTTTGCCGTCAAGGCTGGAACGATTTTCCTATTTCCCAGCAGACTATCATGCCACAGGAAATCCGACAAATCACGTTACAGAGATCCGTAGTTACTACACTTACTACACTCCCGAGCGTGGTAACCAACTAGTTACTATTTCGAGAAGGTTGGAACGGTCAACGTAGTAACTTTTGGTGAGGTTGGAACGGAAATAGTAACTTAAATAGTAAGTCTAAGGCAAGGTCTAATTCCGTTCCGGAGTTGCAAGGTCAGAGATCGCGCTGACCGGACAAATTCGCGCAGTCATCCGTGTTCCGATCATTTTCATTTAGGATTCAGAAAGCGTCGGAGAAACGCACACAAATTTCTTCCGAGTTTAGTACCCACAGCTGTTTCGGGAACAAATTTCCCCGAGCATATGGCCATAACGGGGAAATTAGTTTCCGAAGAGCAAAGAAAAATCACGACAAAAAAACGAGAACAGAGACTAGGAGCGTGTTCCACCCTACTTACCCTAGTAACAATGCGTGACGTCAGAAATACCGGCTTCTTGGCGTCAAGGCTGAAACACATTTTTCTATTTTTTTCAAAATATCGTGCCTCGGGCGCATCGGGCCAATCACGTCACATAAATTTGTAGTTACCACCGACCGTGGTAGGGAAATAGTTACTCTTAGTTACTATTTCGAGAAGGTCGGAACGGTCAGAATAGTAACTTTTCATGAGGTTGGAACGAGAATAGTAATAATAGTTACTATTGTTACAAGGGTTGAACACATTCTAGGCTGTGACTGCAAAATCGAAATTCACTTTTAAGAGAGGAGTATATGAATAAGGAAGCAATGGCAGGGAAAATGGGGCAACGTTCAGAAGAGTTAAGATCAGAAAACACTCCGCGAAGGGCTAGGTTACGGCGGAGTTCTTGTCTTGGTAGTACAAAACAAGATCCCCCCACCCCATCAAGTTTCAAATACAGTTGTAATTGGCTAACATGGATTTAATGTCTATTTTGTAATTATCATGACTGACGGAACAAGACCAAAGGTTTCGATGAGATCCCAACATTTTCAAGACAATTCCGTCTTCTAGATATTCCGTCTTCAACAGACTTCTTAAACCTTTTTACTTTAAGAAATTAAAACAGATTAAGGCCAATGGTTATAATCGGGAATGACCAAGTTCGGATTTGACAGTGCAAAACGGATACGCCAGCTGAATTTCACCTTCAGATACACATTCTGCGCTGTCAAAGATTCAGCCTGGACTCTACATATGGTTTACCCCATAGCCTACGTCGTACTTCCTTCCTTCCACCCAACTTCCGACTTCAGCCGGATTCCGGACAAACTACTTTTCTAGCAAAAAAAAAAAAATAAGACTCCAAACCGAATTCAGCATGTCTTCTTGCCCCCCGCATCGAACCTCTAACCAACTTCAGATTACATTTTTTTATCGCACTTGCCTCCCGGCCAAGTGCCATATACCGATCACATTTCCGTCCGTCGGTCGGTTAGTCCGGTGTTTGCGACTTAGGGTTCTTCCAGATATGCTAGGACGATGAAACTTGGCAGGCATATCAGGGACCCGACCAAACTAACTTGCAAATAGTCACTTGCCTGATCCGCCCATCGTGGGGGGAGGGGGCGGAATCTGGAAAATAGGGACATTCATATTTTTCAAACGGGTGATCGGATCATAATGAAACTTAATATCTGGAAAGATCCGTGTCTCAGATGTCTCATCTCGAGTCCGGACCGGATCCGATGAATCTGGGAGGGAGTAGGATGAGGGAACCGGAAATCTTGTGAAACTCTCAGAGTGGAGCGATCGGGATGAAACTTGGTGGTAAAAAGAAGCACAAGCTCTAGATACATCGCTGACAGAACTGGACCAGATTCTGACACTGTGGGGGGAGCTGGAGGGTGTCCGCAATTCCGGCGATCCATAGTTAATGTACTTTCAGGTGGGCAAGGACGATAAATCTTGGCAGGCATATCAGGGACACGATCAAACTAACTTGGAAATAATCACTGGCCCAATCCGAACATCGTGGTGGGAAGGGGAGGGGGCGGAATCCGGAAAATAGGGACATGCATAACTTTCCAACGGGTGATTGGATCTTAATGAAACTTGATATCTGGAAAGATCTCGTGTCTTAGATCTCTCATTTCAAGTCCGGGCCGGATCCGACTAATCTGAGGGGAGTCGGAAGGGGAACCGGAAATCGTGTGAAACTCTCAGAGTGCAGCGATCGCGATGAAACTTGGTGCGAACAACAAGCACACTCTCTACATACACCACTAACAGGACTGGACCGGATTCGGACACTGTGGGGGGAGGTGGAGAGGGGTTCCGGAATTCGGGCGATCCGTAGTTAATATACTTCCAGGTGGGCAAGGACGATAAAACTTGGCAGGCATCTCAGGGACCCAACCAGATTAACTTAGAAGCAGTCACTTGCCCGATCTGACTATCGTGTGGGGGGGGGGGGAGACGGCAGAATCCGGAGATTAGTGTCATGCATACCTTTCGAATGGGTTATTAGGTCTTAACGAAACTTGATAACTTGAAATACCTCATGTCTCAGCATGTCCCTTTTCAAGTCTGGACCGGATCCGATGAACTGGGGGTGGGGGTCGGAGGGGAGAACCGGACATCTTGTGACACGCATAGAGTGGAGCGATCAGGATGAAACTTTTGACCATCACTTCCATCTGACCAGCCTTGCAAGTGCCATTTGAGCTTCCAGCTCTTGTCTTTTAACAAACTTTAAGATTTTAGCCGGATTCCAAGCGATCTATACGTCCGGTGGGTAAATGATTGTCAAATACGGATTCAGCATGTTTTCTCACCCATAAATCGAATACCTTATCAAATTTAAATAAGACTTTTACTTCAAACAAATTCTCCAGTTTTGGTTGAACTATTTGTCCGGCAAGAAAACGAATTTCATATTCTGATTCAGCATGTCTCTTTACCCAAATTCGACTCTTTCATTAGCTTTTAAAAAATATTTTTTGTTTCTCTAATTTCCAGCCCTCCCGCACCCCTTAATATAGGGCTATTTAGCCCATCTTCGAACTTGACCCTACCCTTGACCCAAAGAATCTTTACGCCAAGTTTCATCAAAATACCTTATTCCCATCGAGAGTTATCGTGGTCACAGACAGACGGACAACTTTTGTGATGTCACAGGTATCCCTCCACTTAAGGATCCCAAAAACCAAACATCGACTCGACCGTCCATAGTTTTGACAAGTAAATGCACTTAAATATTCCTTCAGACCAAGCTGACTGCGAATCATATTTGATGGTGCAAAACTGATACGTCAGCTGAATTTTATTGGAGCTATATTATACAGGAAGGGCCAATATATAGCTCCAGCTGACGTATCCGTTTTGCACCATCAAATATAAACACACTTACTTAAAAAAAAAGCCTGGAGAAGAAATTTCGGAGAGTATAAAAGAAATAACTTTTTTTTTTTTTTTACCTTACTGCCGGTGGCGATTATAAGATGCTTCACCGTTTCCTTATTGTCAAGGCAGCGATTGCAACCGTCCAAGACTTTGGTCTGCTCCTTGTGCTCCTTAATCGCACGGACGCGCTCCTTTTCTGCCTGTTTCGTCTCGTCCTGTTCCCTCTGAGCACGCGAAACAAATACATCATCGAGTGTGTAGTCATCATCAGTTTTCTCCAACGCCTAAAAAACAGATATCTTTAAAGCACACCTCGACCCCGATGAAAAATTTGTAGCCTGCGTAGTTGTATTATTATTATTTATTTTCCCTCAAAGAATATATAATGAGGAGTACTAAAAAAAAACAAAAAAAACACTGTCACAAATAACTTTCAAGACAATAAATAACAATTGAAGTACTTTAAACAACACAGTGTACTTACTTCACTATTAACTTTTATCGAAAAACGGAAACAGATTCTTCAGAGTCAGAATATTATTAGCTTTGGCTACAAAATTATCAAATTTCTGCTGAATTGCCAGACAAGTTTCATCGTCCTAGCTTATCTGGAAGTGCCCGAACTAGCAAAAGAGGGACAGATTAACCAACCGACCGACCGACGGACGGACAGAAATTGCGATCGCTATATGGCACTTGGCCGAAGGTCAAGTGCCATAAAAACCATAGGATACCTGCAGGGGTGAAGGACCCGGTCTGTAGAGAGTTAGACTTAAATTCATAATGGTAGACAAGCAATCACCTGTAAAGGACGGCTCAGACAGCGGTCGTATTCTTCTGCGGGGTTCTACCGCGATATAGCAATTGACGAAGAGTGGTTAATAAGAGCTGTTAAAGGACAAGTCGTACTCATGATAGTAAATCACTCTACTTCAGTAGTAACTCCATCCATTCTCGTTCCCAAGACACTTCATAAGTGTATCAATCTCCTATATTAGCAATTCAAGGATTATTACGCTTGCGACGTTTGTTCTCTTTGCGTGACGTATCATGCGCCCGCTCTCTATTTCCGAGGAGCTTCCGGAGACCAGTTATGCAAATTTTGCCATGATTGTCATACAAGGTAAGGGGAATTAAAAACAAATTAAACAGCAGAAGCCGTATTTCTGTAAGAAAAGCTTATTTAAGGATTTTCAACATTTATTAACCTTCAAGGGTGAGTGATTTTCTAGTTTTATGAGGCACGGCGCTCCTGAGGTTACCGACGGAAGAGAGATCAATAATAAAATACAAGACGAAATTTAGCTCTAAGTGAAGCACTGTTAACCACTTGCCTGAAACTGACCATCTAACATTGTTACTCGAGTCCAGATCGACTAATTGTGTTTTAGATAAGAGTGTTACTAACGTCGTGACAAATTCGTCGGTGTCAAACGGAAACCACGTATCTGGTCAAAGTTGCGATTTCCACTTTTTGACACAGTTCTACTCGCCGAACGGTGCGTATCTGGATTGCCTCCGACTCATAGTTTGGGAGATACAGCCAAGATGGAAACCAAGTATCTCGGATTAACATAGGGGGCTGTACTACTAATGAGAAAAAGTTATTATGTTTTTTTTAACCTCCTGAAAAGTTTTGAAAAAGGGAGATACGTGGTTTACGCTTGACACCGACGAATTACTAAGAACTGAGAACGGCGTTAGTGCCGACTCCAACTGCTGATTGTCTTTTAGGTGAGAGTCCTAGTATTGATCCACTTCAGGACAAATTGCCAAGAGCTACGGGAACCACGAATTACTTCATCGACAGAGGCTCCAATTAATGTTGAGAAATGGTTAAATAAGCTACTAGTCAGCAGGTCTTTTGTGATTATCAAAGACCTAAGGTGTATTAAAGGACACCTGAATGAAGAGTACCAAGTATCATCCCTATCTGTACGACTTCCGTTAACATTGCCTGCAGAAAATCCAATCCAAATACGAAATAGTGTTTCCAAGCTATGATTTGTTGCTCCATTTTGCATCTGTCCTTATTTCAGTACCGAACAATTTTAGAAATGAACAAATGTCTCCAATCGACCATTCTTCTGGAATATTACGTATATCCAGAAGAGATTCCAATACGATCAGGCCAGCGCTATACAAGATTTGAATGAATTGCGCTTTTTGGGATCCCAAAACGTAAGTGGAGGGATACCTATGACATCGCAAAAGTTGTCCGTCTGTCCGCACGATAACTCTCGAGGGGATTGCGATACTTTGATGAAACTTGGTGAGAGGATTCTCTGGCTGAAAGTACAGGTCAAGTTCGAAGATGGGCTCTGTAGCTCTATATTTGAGGGTGGAGGAGGGGGTTCAAATTAAGGGACAAACAAAATATTTTTAAACAGCTAATGTGATAGTCGATGATGGGGTAAGAAGACATGCTGAGCACGATGGTGAAAACCATTTTCTTGTCGGACCAGTAGTTCGTCCAGAATCCGACAAAAAACGGAAAGTTGGTTAAAAGTAAAAGTTTCATTTTAAGTTGATTAAATGTTCGATTTCATGGTAAGAAGACATGCTGAACACGATGTGAAAATCATTTTCTCGCCGAACAACTAGTACGCCAGGAATCCGACAATTACCGGAAAGTTTGTTAAAAGCGAAAGTTTTATCTGAAGTTGATAAGGTGACAGACTTAGGGATGAGAAGAGACGCTGAGTTTGTATATGACAATCATTTTTTACGAGGACATATAATTAGTCTAGAATCCGGCTGTAGCCGGATTTTTTTTTCAAGTGAAGTTTTATTTAAAGTTGATTAGATGTTCTTTATAGGGATGAAGAGATCCGTTGGATTCGTTTCTGAATTTTCTTTTTCTGCTGGACTAGCAGTTCGCTCGGAATTCGGGCGAAACCGGAAATTTGCCAGAAGTAAAGTAGGAAAATTCGGTCAGTATATTCAAAATAGATATGACTTATACAAGTATATCTGAACTTGTTTTCTCTGATGATTAGCCTGGATCTGGAGAAGACAAGACCTAATTCTCTGGACCAAATATTAGATTTTTGGGATCCCATCGACACCTTTGGTCTTGTTGTCTTGGAGTCTGCATGTGCAAAATTCCAGAAAAGAACATCCCTATTTTGAAAACGTCACGCTCAGGAGAAGAATGCTCTCCGTGGCCATTTCTGTAAATGTATTCTTCATGGTGTGTTCAAGTATGGTTTCATTATTTAGGTGTTCTTTAAGGGTACTCTACCGCAGTGTACTTCCGATTGGAAATGGACATGGGTCGTATTTTATAAAAAAAAAAGGCCTTTGTTTTTGTCTACCTCTATACAATCGGAAGCAATCATCCCATTCCACAATCTTTGTGCTTATTCATCAAATGCAGGGGCTGCGCTACGGCTACTTCCCGACGAAAACTTTGTCGCCTGTATAGATGTAGGCTGGTTGTACGAAAAAGCTGCATGTACTGACATGCGTAGTACAGAATACTTTAATTAAATGTGCCTCAAACTGGGCTAATTTTAAGCAGTAGTATTCAGTAGCATCCGGCCTTACTCCAGTAGCATCCAGTCTTGGTATACTACCATGTAGTAGTATCAGTTGGTACCCGTATGGAAATAATTAAAGTCATCGTATTATGGGACATTTCTCCAAATGTAAACAATTGAAAACACTTGCAAACGATCGTAAACAATTGTTGTTGTTTTTTACGATTGGAAACAGTTGTTTTCGATTCTAAACAGTTGTTTTCAATTGTTTACAATCGTTTGCGATTGTAAACAGTTGTTAACGGTTGTATTTTTACGATTGTAAATAGTTGTTTCCAATCATAAAATTACGATCGGAAACAATCGGTATCAATTGTAAAAATACAATCGTTAACAACTGTTTGCAATCGTAGACAAAGTTTTCAATCGCAAAAAACTGTTTCCAATCTTAAAAAACAATTGTTGACGATCGTGTACAATTATTTACGATTGGAAATAATACGATGACTTGAACTATTTCCATACGGGTACTGCATGTTACCAAGAACAAATAAGAGCAAGAACTGCTGTCTCCCTATCTCTGTCATATAACCAAGCTGAGTCGAGTCGACTTCCGACGCAAACGAGTGGAGGTGGAGCTTACCCGGGACATCAAAAGTAGTTACCTCTACAGAGAAGGTGTAACGCAGTAAACCACCGAGGGAGAAAAATCGAATGGAGGCAGAAGTGATAAGTCTGTTCAGACTGGACTGGACGCGGAAACAGCGGTTGCCGGCTCATTGACTGCATGACATATATCGAAATATACAGAAACTGGCATTTGATGCAAAGCGGATATTACGAATGTCCCTCTGGTAATTTAGTTAAAGTTCAACCGAAAAGGGCAGAGTTGGGACAGTCTTCTTACCCCTTACCTATTCATTTAAAGAGGCTCGAAGACCCGATGAAAGTGCGTTACTTCGTTGCTCCGCTATTCACGAATAATCAATTTTCAAATAGTGGAGTTTCGCTATCAGATTTGTGGTACTACCCGTGTCGTATGCTTGACGAAAAAGATTTTTTAAACTTTTTTGTTCAGGCACTAAGCAGTCTTCACCAAGCTTATAACCGCCCACTAAAAAACCGCGTTTATGTTCAGATTCAGTTATTCCGCGTCATAGTAGAATTTTTTCTGTGGGGACAGTAGATTCTACGGCTGTAGAATATCTACTATTTTCATGAATATAATACGAGGAATAGTGAAAATTTGGTGATTGAGCTTAAGAGTAGTATACGATCAGGATTTCGATTGCAGTTTCTCGGAACTGCAGTCTGGAATTCTCTACCAGTGAGCATCAGGGCGGCTGAGCATCTTTTAGAGTTTAAGAGAAAATTAAAAGAATATTTAATAAAAGATGGTTGAGAAATGTATTTATTTGTTAGGGGTAGGGGGTGGTAGGGAGGTAGGGTGGTCTGGTTGGTAGGGAGGAACGGCTGGTTGGGGGTGGTAGGGAGGGAGTAGGATTGTTGGGAGGTATATGTTTATTTTGGAGGTGATATTGTGAAGGAGTTTGGTCTGTTTTTGTTTGTGGTCTGTTCTTTTCTTTTTTTTCTTAGTTATTATTATGTTGTTTCTTGGTGTGTTTAGAAAATGGTTAACCTATACTACTGCACGCCAGCAAAAACGTAGGTTTTCCCATTAGTGCAGTAGATGTAAATAGAAAAGAGTTAAATTGTGTTAATTCATAAAATAAGTATCAAGTAAGTATCACTACTAGAGCAGATAGTGGAAAATAAAAAAATCTCTTAGCAGAATCTAAATAACTCAGTGTATTCAACTGAATGATACAAACATAAGTTTGCTTCTCAGTTAAACTTTAAAAGTACGACAAACTGTATGTGGTAACGTAAATTGTATCTTTCTATGGTCAATTATTGCTGAATTAAACTAAGTGGTGTCAATGTCCAGAACAAGAAGAGATACATTTTATTCCAGGTATTTGCTTTCATCTGAGAATATCAGATGAAAACAAGCAGATTCTTTAAAAGAAAAGGCCGTGTTTTAGGTTTAGTAGGCTGGGTGGAAATGAACAAATATTACGCAGATGAACATTATAGAATGGACTTCGCCTACTGTGACAAAACAACCAGAAACTATTTTGAATTAAATTAAAAAAAAAAACAGGACTCCTATGTGGGTCCTAGACAAACTAGAATCCAAGGCCTCAGTACGAAAACCAAAGACTTTATTTGATGTGAAAATACGCCGTTGGCATCGAATTATTCGTAAGTAGTGAACAAAAAGAAAAAAGAGATAGACAGGTTGAGGTGAACTCTCGTCTTTCAATTAACTACCGAATCGACATCTAGCTCACTAAATCAAAATGAATACAATTATACATTTCGGAAAAAAAAGAAGAAAAAACACAAAATATACACTCACCTACTGGTATTATTTTGATATTATCATACTATTCTACCTTTTCAGTAATTTGTGTAATCCTCGCAAGCCTTAATTACGTTACTCTTCTATAGTTTACACTCATCTGACAAAGTTAAAACTACCGATGTTGAAACTCAGTGGGTCAAGACTTCAGTGAGTGTGCTTCAAATGCCGGTTTTTATGGCACTTGAGCATACTCAAGTGCCATATAGCGATCGTAATTTCTGTCGGTCTGTCTGTCTGTCTGTCTGTCGTTCTGTCGGTCTGTCTGTCTGTCGTTCTGTCATTCTGTCGGTCTGTCCAGGTTTTGCTTGTTTGGGCACCTCCAGACAAGCTAGGACGATGAAACTTCACAGGCATTTCAGGGACCCGACCAGATCAACTTACAAATAATCACTTCCCCAATCCAACTTTCCCCGGATCCGGGAGTCCGAGAACTATAAAGTAAAACGGGAGCAAAAATTAAAACGGGAGCAAAAAAAAACGCTGCCCAGAAGCGGGATAGAGCCAGGAACCTTTGGGTTGCCAGTCGAGTATTCTACCACTGAGCCATGCGACGATGTACAGAAATGCGAATGCGGGAATAGTTACGGTTTAAGGTCAGGTCAGTCCAAGTCAAACAAATCTAGTGAAACGCTTGGCAGGAATATCAGGGAACCGACCAGATTAACTTGGATATAATCATATTCCGGATCCGGTCATAGTGGGGGGAGTGGAGGGATGGGAAACCCATAAACTATTAACATGCATAACTTTGGAAAGGTTAATCAGACATACGTGAAACTTGACCTTTGTGTTGCCAGTCCAGTTTTCTACCACTGAGCCATGCCATGATGTATAAAAAGCGGATGCGAGAATAGATGCGGTTTAAAGCACAATGGACACTTCTAATGCTTTACTTGTATTAAATGCTTCACAGATAAACATTTCCGACTTCCTTTAGAAGGCGCTACGAAAATCGGCCGTTTTCTTGTTATCCCTTGTCTTTACCTCTCTGGCATTTCGGCGATCCAAATCTTAGGAGCTGGGATATCATGGCAGGAAATTCAAAAACTCCCAGCAATCCTTGAAAGAAAAGGATATATTTGAGATGTCACCAAAGTCAGGCCACATATGCAGTTTAGCTGATTGTTCTAGTGTTTCATCAGAAGTTCCATGGCTTAAAGTGCCTATTAAAAGTTTTTCTTTATGGAATAGTGTTATGAAGCTTGATTAACTTGCTTTATAAAACGTACCAGAATATACAATAAGCTTATAAAAAATAACATAGCTACAAAAATCATTCAAAAACAAATAGCGTATTCAAATCTGAATTATACAAGCTGATTTATACATAAAATAAAGATCTACCAAGTATTATAAGAAACATCACTTTAGTCTTTGTCCAAGCTAGTAAATTGAGCATGTACTGGCCCCAAAAATTACGCTTTGAAATATCACAGAGAGGAAACTGCTGAAAAAGCTGCTGATCGGGGGGGGGGGGGGGTAAGCATTGTTCCTAGGTTGTTACAGAGTGGGATTGGGGTAGTTTGATCTGCCCATTGAACTTTAAAGATGGTCAGTCCAATTCAAACAAATCTAGTGAAACGCTTGGCAGGAATATCAGGGAAGCGACCAGATTAACTTGGATATAATCATATTCCGGATCCGATCATAGTGGGGGGAGTGGAGGGATGGGAAATCCGGAAACTACGGTCTGTCGGTCTGTCCCGGTTTTGCTAGTTTGGGCACTTCCACATAAGCTAGGGCGATGAAACTTGGCAGGCGAATAAGGGACAGAACCAGATTAACATGGAAACAATCACTTCCCCGATCCGGCCGGCCATCGTGGGGGGGGGGGGGGGGGGGTTTGGGGGGTGGAGCAACAGGAAATCCGGAAACTAGTAACATGCATAACTTTGTAACGGGTAATCGGACTTGCATGAAACTTGACATATGTCAAGAAAAAGTGCTTCAGATGCTCAGTTTCAAATCCAGACCAGATATGATACCTGGGGGAGGGGGCTGGAGGGGGGCACCCAAAACCTCGTGAAACGCTTCCACAAAAGCTAGAACGATGAAACTTGGCAGGCGTATTGGGAAACCGACCAGATTAACTTGGAAATAATCACTTCCCCGATCCGGCCATCTTGGGGGGAGTGGAGGGATGGGAAATCCGGAAAGTAGTAGCATGCCTAACTTTGGAACGGGTAATCAGATATGCATGAAACTTGACATATATCAAGAACAAGTGCTTCAGATGCTCAGTTTCAAATCCGGACCAGATCCGATCACTGGGGGGGGGGGAGCTGGAGGGGGAACCGGAAATCTGGTGAAACGCTTCCAAGTAAGCTAGCACAATAAAACTTGACAGGCATATGAGGGAACCAACCAGATTAACATGAAAATAATCACTTCCCCGATCCTGCTATCGCGGGGGGGGTGGTGGAGAGAAGGGGAATCCGGAATCTAGAAACCTTTTTCAACTCTGGAATGGATAATCGGACATGAATAAAAGTTGACAATTGTGAAAAACAAGTGTCTCAGATTTTCAGTTTCAAATCTGGACCGAATCCGAAGAGAGGGGATAAGAGGGGGGACCGGAAATGTCGTGAAATACTTAGGGTCGAGGGATCGGGATGTCACAGTAGAGGGGTTGGAAGGGGTTTTCCCGGATTTCCGGTGATCACGAGTTAGGGTACTTCCACATGTACTAGGACATATTAGGTACTCTTCCAGGTCAACTTGAAAATACTTCTTTTCCCGATCCGACGATCATGGGGGAGATTCTATTGACATGCATAACTTTGGAACAGGTGATCAGACGTCCATGAAACTTGTCAAGTGTCAAGAACAAGTGACTCAGATGATCAGTTTCTGGAACGGATCCGATAACATCGGGGGAGCTGGAGGCGGGGGGTGAAATCTCTTGAAACGCTGAGAGTCGAGAGATCGGGATGGGACTTGGAGGGAAAAACAAGCATAAGCCATAGATACATTGTAGAGGCTTAACGACCGGCCATTCAATTTGCAAATATATTATTATTATTATTATTATTATTGACAAAACAGGACCGATCGTGTCACAGTGGGGGGAGTTGGAGGGGGTTTTCCCTAATTCCGATGATCACGAGTTAGGGTACTTCCAGATGTGCTATGACCGTGAAACTTTGCAGGCATGTTAGGGACTCTATTAGATTGGCTTGCAAATATAGTCCCTCCCCCGATCCGATCATCGTTGGAGGAAGATACAGTTTTCAATGAGCGGTATAACCATTTCAGATTTACTAGATCAAGCCCATTTTCTGATGAAATGAATATCGGGAGAGAGATCCAGCCTTGAAAACTGCAAACCGTATCTGACAAACATACTAACTGTTCTTACAAGTGCCATATGAGCTTTCAGCTCTTGTTCATTGTAAGGTTCTCCCCAGAGACATACAAAGGAGTATCCAAGGGATTTCAATCTCCATATTGATGGTCATGGTATAACAAAAGTGATTATGAATGACCATCGTCAAGTTCGCTTTTATTTGTCGCACGAATGACCATCGTCAAGTTCGCTTTTATTTGTCGCACTACTAATCAGACACTAGCGTCTACTCGAACAAAATCAACGCTGTTCCTTCCCGTGTTAACAGGCCAGAACATCCGCCTCGCTAGTGGCTACGTTGTTTTCTTCGTAAATGACTCAAGTGTGTAACGGCGGAGACCAACGAGAATACACAGGCGACCAAGAAGGCTCTGTACTGGCCTCACCTCCGCTCATTTTTGTCGGAATAGTCTTTGGTCGGAACATTGTTAGTCGGTGGATGGACGAGAGACCATTGTTCTTGATGTTACTTTTTAATACAACTTCATACTACTATTTTGTGATAGTTTTTGGGATCCCAAAACGTAAGTGGAGGGATACATATGACATGGCAAAAGTTGTCCGTCTGTCCATCGCAAAAGTTGTGGGTCTGTTCGTCCGTCCGCTAGCAATGTAACTCTCGAAGGGAATGCGATATTTTTTTTATGAAAATTGGTGTGAGGATTCTTTGGGTCAAGGGTAAGATCAAATTTGTAGACAGCCAAACCGGAAATTTTTTAAAAGCGAAAGTTTTATCTGAAGTTGATTAGATGACAGATTTCAGGTTAAGAAAAGACGCTGAGTCTGTATATCACAATCATATTTTACCCGGACATATTATTCGTCCGGAATCCGGTTGAAACCGGAAATTTTATAAGTTAAAATTTTATTTGAAGTTATCAGATCTTCTTTACAGGGATAAGAAGATACGGTGAATTCGTTTCCGAATTGTTCTTGTTTTCCTGGATAAGTAGTTCGCTCGGAATTCGGCCGAAACTGGAAATTTGGCAGAAGTAAAGCAGGAAGTTTTGGTCAGTATCGTCAAAATAGGTATGGCTTATAGAGGTATATCTGAACTTGGTTTTCTCAGCTGATAAGCGTAGCAAAGACTGTATCAGGCGAAGACAAGACCCGATTGTCTGAATCAAATATAGATTTTTGGGATACCATCGAAACCTTAGGTCTTGTTCATCGGGTTAAGCTCAATAAGTCTTCAAAAAATATTGATTTTATTCCGTCTCTTTTTTTGCATTTCAGATTGTTACACTAATAACCTTGTAACTGATTTCACTGGATATCTTTTTTCCTATTTTATTTACTTTTTCTACTCTAACATATTTCGTGGGAAAATAAACTACAATAATAATGATAGCCTACATAGGAATACGTTATTAAATGATTTCTGTTTAAAGGGTAGCGGTAAACTATTTCCGCTACGTTATTCTTTATGTTACAGTTTAAGCCTTACCTTTCCAGCGAGTCTTGAAAACATCGCATCCTGATCTTCAGCTGTTCCCGATTTCTCCCGTTCAAACTAAAATAAAGAGAGCAGAGTTAATGGTAATAAAATCATAATAAAAAAATCATATATTGCCAATTTGGTATAAAAATCGAAAAATGATAAATAAATTTTCAATAACTAATATAATTGTTAAACTGACGAGCTGCATAGGAATCTCTCGGTCGCCGCGTTTTCTCCGCATAACGGTCTTGTTCGTTTGTTTGAAGTGTAACCTGTTTGAAATGTAAATTTGTATCCTAATTTAAGTTGTCTGTTTCTTTCTTTTCTTTATGTACTCCACTATTTCTATTTTATAGAAGTGGGTGCAATAAAAGATTCATTCACTCATAATTTATTCATCACCCGCTTGAGGGAAAAAAAGAGAAGTCCTACTGATAAAACATACCGAAATGCACACGCTGGTATGGTTCATAAAGTTCCTTAATATATACCTCAGAATACCCAGAGCAAATAACAATAGGGAGGGAGTAGCGCCAAAACCTATGCTTTCCAGGCTTCGCAAACGGGTCATACTCGTCGTGCCACTCACTACGCTTGCGGCATTAAAGCGAGACAAACTGTTTGGTTTAGAAATTTCAAGTAAAGCTGAGATGCGGTCTGCACATATCGAGGAAACAGGGGATGCTGTATCTTGTTTAGCTGTGTTCAGGATATGATACTATCACAGCCAGCGCTGGTGCACGAAAAAAATTAATTTCATCAGGGACAAATTCTGTATCGCTGTGTTGCTACTATCGCTGCTATTCGAGTGTGGCAACCTTGGCGCTACTCCTAGGGTTCGTTCCAGCTCGGCCCGAAAGTTACTAAATAGTTACTTTTCAGTCACCTTCGCCGTTCCAGCTTGTCAAAACGTTACGTGGAGCACAAGGACGAGCGTTACTTCGGAGGAACTTTTTGTAACGATAGTACCCGACCGTCTTTAGCACTTTCACTTTCCAAGAGCCGTCTCGATAGGTGATCTCGGGTAGGTGAAAAGTGTAATTGCTAAAGTAAACAGGACATTATTGTGTGATTTTCAGCTGTACTTGGCCTTTAGCTTCTCACCAAATATGATTCGCTGATTAAAAAAAAAAAAATCTAGTCAACCCGCGTTGACGGTTTACCGGTCAGTCTGGTGAGTTTATTGGGACTGTGGCAGGATTGAAATTCTAATGTATGTAATTCAGATGGTAATTTTCCACTATAATTTATTAAATTTCAATACGTATTAAATTCATCAGAGTTATTTAGAGGCGAAAACTTTTCTGTTGCTTTGTGGTATTACTATTGTCATTATTACTGTATATACTGTAGGAGAAGAAGCTAAAGATTTATTTAATGAACTTGTGAACCAGTTAAGACATCATTGGGTTCCAGATTATAGAATCTGGGGGTTCCATTCCTGATAAGGACTGCTAAAAAATTTGCACAGGAATAAGAAAGATCGTTGCTATTCCGGCTAGGAAACATTTATACGTGAAAATAAGGATTTAGTGACCAAAAAGACACAACCGGAATAAAGATAAAGAATAAACGGGCATAGTCAATGTCACGGCTCCATTTACAAGCCTGAAGCATTAGCTCCTCTTCTCCTTCTCACTTGAAGAAACTGTTCCGAACTAATTACAATGTCGTTATTATGCAGCAAAAACAAACAAATTTTATCTTTCATCCTTCCCAATGCAGTCCCTATCTCTTCTTGCATTCAAGAAACACGCGATCTCTTGTTCCGGGTAAAAATAATACATAAAGACTTTGGTACTTTGAGTTCATTCTTAGTAAAATAAACAAGAGGGGTAGTTATGCAATTTAGGTGTAAAAAAGGAAGTAAAGGGAAAAAGAAAGACACGCGTTATCTCGTCCCGTAGTAACTTCGACCGTTCCAGGTAGTAGTTAATTTGTGGCGTCACACGTAGTTACTCCGAAGAAACTACGGAGAGGAGCTGGAACGAACCCCTAGTGTTATTTTGCTCTGAGGATACCTGACCGCCGGTGAAAGTGTTCTGGGAGTGCCAACTTGTTCTGTAAAAGCGAGGCTTCACCTTCCAGATTTTCTCCCGGATTCCGAACAGCCGTTTTCGTCGAGACTGATCTGGAAGGTGAAGCCAGGCCAAAACACGTCTGGAAGTCCGGTGTGTTGGAACCCCAGATTCCGGATGTCTGGAAGTACCATAGAGGCAATCCATTCGAGAGATAGAACAAATATGCAAATGGGGGGAAAAAGGGAAAGTGATTGACAATTGTGACTGGGATGCAAGAAACATTTGAAATGTAAAGGGGACATCTATGAAATGTTGAAGAATAGCAAAATTAGATATCATCATTATCATGAAAATCTGGAAGGGTTGGCTTGACTATGCGGAAGCCCCGGGCGTCTGGGAATCTGGAAGGTGAAGCCTGGCTTTAATGCACTGCTCAGACTATAGTCAATCTTTCCTTATAGTCAAAGCGCCAGATCCTTTTTATGTCGCTAATTTCACTTCATACCAATGACGAAAGGTACAACAATACTGACCCAAGAAGCGCTCAATAATACCGTGGGGTACGTTTCCTAAATTTGGGAAGAACAAACATAATCGTTTTGATGTTTAATTTCCAGCTTGAGCCTGAAGAGGACCCTTGCCAAGAAGGGCCGAAATATAGCTCTAATAATATGTAGCTGGCGTATCTGCTTTCATTGCCCAATATACTAAATTGGGGGATTTCTTAAAAAGGTTAAAACGGTAAATTTTGCCTGCAGCTATCTTTCATCATTCTATAGTTGAAATCCAAAACAAACTCCATTTATTTCTGAAGAATATGAGCAGAAATTCGGTTTCCCATTTCTAGTTTAGAGGGTTTTACGAATGTTGTGATTGGTGTTCCTATAAAATGAGCCTCTATTAACAACAAGTCTTGTATTTTCTTTTCCTCAAAGTAAAGGTCAAATAGGATTTATCAGCTTATGTGCCCGGAAGTGAATTTAAATAAATAACTTGGTGATAAAACAAAATAAAAGTACCTTAATCGGACATAACAAAAAGAGCTACGAGGTCATATGGCACTTGTTACGAGTAGGCAGTACAAGAAAGTAGATGAGAACGTCACAAAATGCACCCGCCCTCCAAAAATGCGGTTTGGAAATATAAACAGGATATTTAGTTTCACTCACTTCTGAGCAGTTCCGGTATCGCCTCGATTATCTGTAGCAAATGCACATGACTGTTCAATCTCCCAAGTTTAAGCCCAATAAATCCACTCGTTTGATCCCTAGACATGCTACTCAATTTCCGGTACTCCATCCATCTCCCCCTACCGTGGCCGAATCTGGTTCGGACTAAAAATTGGATCATCTAACTAAAGCATCTTCTTTTATACCATCTATCCAGTTTCACTCGAATCTGAGCATTTTTGGAAAATTCCGGACGCCAAATAACAAATCTAGGCCGCATAAACTCGGCGCTGTCGAACTTGCATCTCATTCGGTCCTTCCGTTTGGTTTTTGTGCATGTCAAAAGTTTCCCCCAACCGCGGTCGGAGATAGTTCGGACGCATGTTTTACATATCGACCCCATCGATTCTTATCACCCAGTAAGTTTCACTCGAATCAGACTACTCGTTCGCAATTACAGAAGTCAATTTCCTTATTTCTCTTACCTCGCTCCCCCCAAAATACTAGAGTCTAGGAACGGAAGTTTCGGGGGGTATGTTGTGTCTGGTTCTTAAGTCAATTAAGTCGCATCGCTAACATGCCTGCAAATCTTCGTTGTCTTAGCATGGTAAATCTGGAACTCGCGACTACCGGAATTCCAGGATACCCCCACCAACTCCCCCCACAGAGCCCCGTAACCATCTGACTCGCTCAATTTCGTATCTAGGCCTACTGCTTGTTCTCTCCATTCAGTTCCGTCCCAATCCCTCCATGCTTCAAGCATTTCTTGAGTTTTCCAGTCCCTCCCCCCCCCCCAATCCCCACAGGTATCGGACCCGACCCGTACTTGACACTGAACATCCGAGGCGATAGCTATTTCCACCAGAAATTTTCATTCAAATCCAATCACAAAAGTTATGCACGCCGCTAGATTCAGAACTCCCCATCCATCGACTCCCCCCACGATGGTCAGATCGGGGAAAGGGCTGTTCTCAAGTCAATCTGTTCGGATCCCTGGCATATCTGCCAAGTTTCATCGCCCCTAGCACATCAGGAAGTATGCCGAACTCGCGGGATCACTAGAAATACGGACCCCCCCCCCAAACTCCCCCACAGTGCCCGGAACCGGTCCGGTTACGTCAATGCCGTATCTAGGACTTTTGCTTGTTCTTCCCACCCAGTTTCATCCCGATCACTCCATTCTAAGCGTTTCTCAAGAATTCCGGTTCCTTCCTCCAACTCTCCCCAGTGTCATCGGATCCGGTCCAGATTTAAAGTGGGACGTCTGAGACACCAGGTCTTCCTAAACATCAACTTTCATCAAGATCCCATCACTCGTTCGCAACTTAAAAATACCTGAAATTTTGGCTTCCCCCTCCCCCCCCCCCATATGGTCGGATCGGAGAAGTGAATATTTCCTATCTAATCTGGCCAGGTCCCTGACATGCCTGCAAATTTTCATCGTCCCAGTACATCAAGAAGCACCGAACGGGCACCGAAACGGGATCACTAGAAATTCGGACTTCTCCCCCCCCTCCCAAACTCCCCCAAAGTGAGCGGATCCGTTCCGGTCATATCAGTCACGTATCTAGTATTTGTGCTTGTTCTTCCCATGAAGTTTCATCCGGATCTCTCCACTCTAAGTGTTTTCCAAGATTTCCGGTTTCCCCTCCAACTCCCCCCAATCCAATGTCACCTGATCCGGTCTGGATTTAAAATGGAACGTCTGAGACACGAGTTCCTTCCATATATCGAGTTTCATTAAGATCCGATCACCCGTTCGTAAGCTAAAAATATCTAATTTTTCGGGATTCCCCCTCCCTCCACTCCCCTCCAGATGGTCGGATCAGGGAAGCGACTATTTCTAATTTAATCTGTCCCAGTCCCTGATATGCATGCCAAGTTTCATCGTCCTAGCTTATCTGGAAGTGCCCGAACTAGCAAAACCGGACCGACTGACGGACAGAAATTACAATCGCTATATGGCACTTGGCCGAAGGGCAAATGCCATAAAAATGGGCTCTCAGAATCACTCTTACACAAACTTGTTCGGATCTATCAAGGTAATACTCTCTTAGAGAATTGGCACAAAATATTAAGTCAAAATATTTTAACACTTGATTCGCTGTTTAGGTATGTATGTATATTTGCTCCATTAGGTATAAGTTTGTCAAAAATCAAATACTGGTTGAATAAATTACATATAAATATAAATAGAGAATGGTTTCGAGTTCGAACCGGAGAAGAGCCAATTCCAACGGTTCAGGATAATAGCACGGTTCCAAAACCGGAGTTCGAACCGGAGAAGAGCCAATTCCAACGGTTCAGGATAATAGCACCTCCAAAGTCCTCTTTTTAGGCGAATTTCTAATACAAATCATATAAGATGCGCTTCTTCCAGGAAAAACCTTCACGACAAGACGAAATACCAAAAATAGAGTCAAGATAAAGATTTAAGACCAGACAAATCGACACGTTTGTCGTTCAGCTGCCAGAGCAATTTTTGTCCACGTCATAAACACATATCGCACTAAACTTGTTAAAATATGCACGAAGAAGATCCCTATAGTAACAAGACCAAAGGTTTCGATGGGATCCCAAAAATTCAAAATCTGATCCAGACAACTGGGTCTTGTCTTAGCCAGATCCAGTCTTCGCCAGACTCCTTGAACATTTTTACAATTAAAATTCAGAAACAGATTAAGGCCAAATAGCTAATCACCTGAGAAAACCAAGTTCAGATTTGGATTCAGCATGTTTTCATACCCCTATAAGTCATATCTGTTTTGACGAAAACTTCCTGCCACTTCTGCCAATTTCCAGGTTCCGGCCGAACTCCAGAACTACTTGTCCGGCGAAAAAAGAAAGCTCAAAGACGAAATCAGGGTATCTTCTTTCCCCAGTAATGAACATCTAATCAACTTCAAATAGAAATTTAGCTTATAACAAATTTTCCGATTCCAGCCGGATTCCGGTCGAACTATATGTCCGGGTAAAATACGATTGCCACACAGGGACTCAGCATCTCTTCTTACTCCTAAATCGCTTCTCTAATCAACTAGAAATAAAACTTTGACTTCCAACAGTTTTCCGGTTTTGGCCGGATTCCGGACGAACTACATATCCGGGTAGAAACTTGTTTTCACATAAGTGTTCAGCATGTCTTCTTGCCCTGAATCGAACATCCAATCAACTCCAAATTAAACTTTTAATTTTGACAAACTTTCCGGTTTGGGCCGGATTCCGGTCGAAATACTTGTCCGTCGAGAAAATAGTTTTCACCATCGTCTTCAGCATGTCTTCCTACCTCTAAATCGAACATTTAATCAACTTCAAATAAAACTTTTACTTTCAACAAACTTTCCGGTTTGGGCCGGATTCCGGGCGAAATACTTGTCCATCGAGAAAATAGTTTTCACCATCGTCTTCAGCATGTCTTCCTACCCCTAAATCGAACATCTAATCAATTTCAAATAAAACTTTTACTTTCAACAAACTTTCCGGTTTGGGCCGGATTACGGGCGAAATACTTGTCCGTGGAGAAAATAATTTTCACCATCGTCTTCAGCATGTCTTCCTACCCTTAAATCGAACATCTAATCAACTTCAAATAAAACTTTTACTTTCAACAAACTTTCCGGTTTTGGCCGGATTCCGGGCGAACTATATATCCGATGACAAAATGGTTTTCACCATCGTGTTCAGCATGTCTTCTTACCCCATAATCGACTATCACATTAGCTGTTTCAAAATATTTTGTTTGTCCCTTAATTTCAATCCCCTCCCCCACCCCTAAATGTAGAGCTACAAAGCCCATCTACGAACTTGACTGGTCCGACGACCCAACGAACCTTCTCACCAAATTTCATCAAAATATCTCATTCCCTTCGAGAGTTATCGTGCTTACAGACGGACGGACGGACAGACGGACAACTTTTGCGATGTCATAGGTATCCCTCCACTTACGTTTTGAGATCCCAAAAATCCAGTTTTAATCCACAACATTGTGCAAAGTATGTCGTTCTGTTTCCGAACAGAAGCAACATCCAAAGCTACATTGAAGTCATTCAACATAGCTAGTAAAAGCGGGTGGCTAAAAGCACATTTACAAGGGTCCAACGATTCGAATTTTTGGGATCCCAGAACGTAAGTGGAGGGATACCTATGACATCGCAAAAGTTGTCAGTCTGTCCGTCCGTCCGTCCGTCTGTAAGCACGATAACTCTCGAAGGGAATGAGATATTTTGATGAAACTTGGTGTGAGGATTCGTTGAGTCGTCGGACCAGTCAAGTTCGTAGATGGGTTTTGTAGCCCTACATTTAGGGGTGGGGGAGGGGGTTCAAATTAAGGGGCAAACAAAATATTTTGAAACAGCTAGTTTGATAGTCAATTATGGGGAAAGAAGACATGCTGAACACGATGGTGAAAACCATTTTGTCATCGGACAAGTAGTTCGCCCGGAATCTGGCCAAAACCGGAAAGTTTGTTAAAAGTAAAAGTTTTATTTGAAGTTGATTAAATGTTCGATCTGGGGGTAGGAAGACATGCTGAGGATGATGGTGAAATCCATTTTCTCGACGGACAAGTAGTTCGCCCGGATATCCGGCCCAAACCGGAAAGTTTGTTGAAATTAAAAGTGTTATTTGGAGTTGATTAGATGTTCGATTTAGGGCAAGAAGACATGCTGAACACTTATGTGAAAAAAATTTCTACCTGGACATGTAGTTCCCCCCGAATCCGGCCAAAAGCGGAAAATTGTTAGAAGCTTAAGTTTTATTTCTAGTTGATTAGACAACCGATTTAAGGGTAAGAAAAGATGCTGAATCCGTGTTTGACAATCATATTTTACCCGGAAATTTAGTTCGACCGGAATCCGGCTGGATTCGGAAAATTTGTTATAAGTTAAATTTGTATTTGAAGTTGATCAGATGTTCATTATTGGGGAAAGAAGATACCCTGAGTTCGTTTTTGAGCTTTCTTTTATCGCCGGACAAGTAGTTCTGAAGTTCGGCCGAAACCAGGCAATTGGCAGAAGTGGCAGGAAGTTTTCGTCAAAACAGATATGACTTATAGGGGTAAACACACATGCTGAATCCATATCTGAACTTGGTTTTCTCAGATGACTAGCTATTTGGGCTTAATCTGTTTCTGAATTTTAATTGTAAAAATGTTCAAGGAGTCTGGCGAAGACTGGATCTGGCTAAGACAAGACCCAGTTGTCTGGGTCAGGTATTGAATTTTTGGGATCCCATCGAAACCATTGGTCTTGTTCATCTATGACACTATTCGGAAAACATGTGAAGCTAGTTCAACAAGTCCGAACACATAGTATAGTTGTTATGAACTACGATGTCCTTTATTTGAAAACTCAACTTAGACTAACTACAAAATGAACAGATACACGCTTAAATAGGCCGGTTCCAACGTAGTTGCATTTTTACTTTCGTTCGGGAGAAACCAGGGTTTTTTCGGGCTAGATTAGTTAGGCATAGGGGTTGACAGCTCTTCCATTCATGACATTCCTCCCTTTTCATGTTGATACGTGGGAAGGGGCGAATCACCAAATGGCTCAACATCTTTGGTGGGAACGGTTTTCCCGTGTGCAATTGAAACAACAATCAATCTTTATTTTGGAAGTACATTTCGCTTGTTATAGTAGCTGGTAGCGGTGGTGGAGGCGGGACTCCATTGAAGGAAGTTTGTTGTGCCAACTTATCTTTCTGTCGTCCGCTTTTTCCCAGACGCTTCTTCTTGTTGTCTCCTGCTGTGCTGACGATCCGGATTTGAGTACCCACTGCTGGATTTGGCATACGGATCATGTTCTGTCTTCTGGATTTTGCCTCAGATGCCTGTTGGCGTTGATATTCAGAACGAGGGTCGGTTGGATGTTGGACATCTGACGATACAGTTGTTGTTTCAGGCGGAGAACAGGTAGATAGCGGTGTTTTGTCACTTGGCTCGCTTCTCTTATATATGTCGCTGGTGCATTCTGGCGGGAAGTGTGAGTCTGCTGTGTATTTCCTTCCATCGGAACTACGGCATCAGTTGTTTCTGGTATGAGGTAGTCCGTTCTGTTCTTGCTAACTCCAGAATTTTTACGAACCGACTTGCTTTTGGGCCTTGTGACTGCAAGAGCCGTCAGTGAGTCGTCTTGTAAATCTCGCAGATTCAGAGGTAGGATCCGTTCTGAAAATCCTGGGAAGTTTCTTCCTTGGAGAATGTTTTGCGGAAGCGTCGGGCATAGACCCAATTCGATGCTTTCCTTGATAAGATGACCTTGAGTGTCGACGACTTCAAGGGTTAGCATTGCTACTCTGCAATTCATTTTCCTTCCTTCCACTGTGACATAGCTAAACTCTGGGTTTTCGATCGATATATTAGGCCACGGATTTTCGCTGGAGTTACCAGTGCAAGCTCGAATCCAGAATCAATGACTATCGGCTACGTTTGTTCGTTGCATCTGGCCTGAACTGTGTACCCTTCGTAGCCAGGATAAGCATTTGGCTGTGCCAGGCTAACAAAATTGTCTTTTGCTTTCACTGCTACCATAATCTTCGATGCTTTGCATTCACTTGTTGTATGGGAGTTGGAGTAAGGGTGGTTGATACATCGATTTGGTTGGCTTGCTGTTGCTTCTTTTTTGTAAGTTGGGAACTTGGTCGTAGAAAAGATTTCGTCCTGTGCCGAGTCCCTGTCTCCGGCTTCTTGCTGAGCGGTCCCAATCTTCGGACCTCCGTATGCAGTCACTAAGAGTTTTGATCCCATTTTGTTTCAGAAACACTTGGAGGTCGGAAGGAGCTACACTGACAATATGTTCGACGACGAATTTCTCAATAATAGCGTTGCTGTAGCAGAAAAAGTCGGAATGCTATTCGTCGCCAAGTCTGCTCTCCATCGTATCTGTTTCCAACCCTTTTCTTGCTACGATTAGCAAATAATCAGCAAACTCAGTGTAGGACTCGCCGTTTCTCTTGGTTGCTTGTCGAAAGCGTCGCAAGTATGTCTCGTTGTTTATATGAAACTTCTTGAGTATCGCTTTTTTGACTTCAACGAAATCGGCGGCTTTGTCACTTGGTAGAGAAGTTTATGCTTGTAAAGCTTGCCCAGACAAATTTGAGACGAGTCTTGAAACCCGGGATGCTTGTGGCAAATTACATACACTGTCCGTTCAAACGCTTCCATGTAGGTTTCTACGTCTTCATTGTATTTGAGCGCAGCCATATGGAACGTTGAAGCACCAGACTCTGCAACTGCTTTGGTGCTTGCCTGTAGCAAGGCGCGGTCTTCATTAATTTCATTTCTGAAGGTTCCGAGCACCATTTGAAGTGTTGCAGCATTCATGACGTTTGCTTGTGTTGCAAATCGCGAGGGGATTTCAACTGAAACTTTAGGTGCCGCTACTCTCGATTGCTCTTTGGGGAAGACTCGTTTTGGCTCTTCGTCAGCCAGAGCGAATCACAACTACCACTGTTTGTGCGGGGGAAAGTTGCGGTTCTCCGAGATCCAGCAATTGTATACCCTAACTAGGTGTTCCCGTCTGGATCGCAGAGATCCAGAATTCAGACGTTTAAAATGCAAGAATATGTGCAGGATCGCGGAGACCCAAGCACGAATTGTCTGAACTAGTTGTACAAGCTTGTTTACTTATTCCCGTTTCGGATCGCGGACACCCAGGATTCGGAAATATGCAAGGCAAAAACCTGCGTAGGATCGCGGGGACCCAAGATACGGAAATGTAAAAATGCAAAAATCTGTGTAGGATCGCGAAGACCCAATCACAGCTCAAGCAAACCCAACCAAATACTTCTAGCCTACCTGCTGACTTCCATTTTGGATCGCGGAGACCCAGAATATGGTGCAAGAGTGCGTGAATATGTTTAGGTTCGCGAAGACCCAGGCAAAGCTTAAGCAAACTAGTGTTACAAGTTTGCTTACTTATTTCCGTTTTGGATCGTGGAGACCCAGGATTCGGAAATATGTAATGCAAAAATCTGCGTAGGATCGACGGAAGTCTAAAATGCGAGGATCTGTGTAGGACACGCAGGCCCAAGAACAAATTAAGCGAAAAGAAGAAAATCTACCAAGTTATTCCTTTTCGGATCTCAGGGACCTAGAAAATCGAAATTAACTGAAAAAAGTGCCTTCTTAACCTTTACTGTTGTAGGATCTCGTAGACACTTCGTACTTCGCAGGTCCGCGGAGGCCCTAAGCAACGTGTTCGAATCCCGAGCTGGTCACCAAATGTTATTAACTACGATGTTCTTTATTTGAAACTCAACTTCGACTGACTACAAAATGAACATATACACGCTTAAATAGGCCGGTTCCGACGTAGTTGCTCTTTTACTTTCGTTCGGGAGAAACCAGGGGGTTTTCTGGCAAGATGAATTAGGCTTAGGGATTGACAGCTCTTCGATTCATGACAATAGGACAGTAGAAACAATCTTTGAAGCGCGAAATATTATAATCCGACTCTTCCAGGTTTAGTCCGGTATCAGGCAATCTCTTATGGGAAATGTGACAATGATATTTCATTATAGTAGATAATTGGTTTCCATCGCTTTCTCGAGCATACTCAAATGCCATATAGCGATTGTAATTTCTGTCGGTCTTTCTGTCGGTTTGACGGTCTGTCCCTGGTTTGCTACTGTCGGGACTTCCACATAAACTAGGACGATGAAACTTGGCAGGCATATAAGGGACCCAACTAGATTAACTTGGAAACAATTACTTCCCCGATCCCTCAATCGTGGGGGGAGTTGAGGAATGAGAAATCCGGAAACTAGTAACATGCATAACTTTAGAACGGCTAATCAGACATGCATGTAACTTGACATATGTCAAGAGCAAGTGCTTCCGATGCTCAGTTAAAAATCCAGAAGATATCCGACAACTTGGGGGGGGGGGGGGGGGGGGCGAGGGGCTGGAGGGGGCACCGGAAATCTCGTGACACGCTTCCACATAAGCTAGGTCAATGAAATTTGGCAGGCATATCAGGAAACCGACCAGAATAACTTGGAAATAATTACTTCCCCGATCCGGCCATCGTGGGGGGAGCGGAGGTATGGGAAAACCGGAAACTAGTAACATGCATAACTTTGGAACGGGTAATCGGACATTGATGAAACTTGACATATATCAAGAACAAGTGATTCGTATGTTGAGTTTCAACATGAACATGCATGAAACTTGACAACTGTGAAGAACAAGTGTCTCAGATGTTCAATTTTAAATCTGGACCGAATACGAAAACTGGGGGGGGGGGTAGAGGGGGGACTGGAAATCTTGTGAAGTACTTAGGGTGGAGGGATCGGGATGGAACTGGAAGGGAAGAACAAGCATTAAACCTAGATACGTTGTTGATAAAACAAGACCGGATCGTGTCACAGTGGAGGGACTTCAAGCACAGTGATGGATAAAGCGAAGGATTATTTAATGGCTGGGTGAAAGCTTCTTCGCTTTCCCAGGGAATTGGTAAATTGAAAATAGACACAGAATTCAGAACTGTAAAATAATCACAGATTTGTACATATACAATTTTAACACGCACATTTTAATATTCGTTATTTTATTTGCATTTGTTTGTCTTTTCAGTCAGCATCGTTCTTCTGGTTTTTAGTTACATATCGTTGTATGTGTTGTTGGTTCCACATCACTTTTCTGTTGGTATTGTGTTGGATTTTATGATTTAGTTGTTTGTTTTTCGCTGAGGACGGTTTGCTGGAAGTGCAACCGAAATATCCAAATTTAGATTTATCCCTCGCACATCATCCTAGAGGGATAATTAGCTGATCAATAAAAAAAAACGAAAATCGCGGTTTTGTATTTCTTTCGTAATGAATAGTCAGCTTGGATTCAAACCTTATATGGGAATCAGACCATCAGACCATGTTTGTCTGCCGGCAACAAATTCCCTATCTTCGTTTTTCCTTCCTGTCTTTCAAAGGGACACATACAAATTTTCCATTTCGATAACGCGGGGCAAGCTTGCCCACACATACCGGCTGTGATGGACTATGAAAGTCTGACCTTCCCAATATCAACACCCCCATCCCAATAAAAGCTCTCATCTTCTCTTTCTCATGTTTGCTGTTGTTCGAAACTGCGTCGACAGCTCCTGTGCCAGATACTCCAAACAAAAGCTAAGGACATGACGCCTTACAAATACTATCGCTCTTATTCGATACAAAGCCATAGCTTTCAGAAACAGACCAATTTACGGACATCTTAAGGCTTTGGCAACAAAGCAGCCGAAGTAATTAGAAGAAATCCAGAGAAGACATATTGGACGAAAAACAAGACTTGATAAAAAAAAGACTGAATAAGAAAGTGGTTTACAATAGGTGGATAGATAGAGACGAATTTATTAACACTAAGAGCCCAATAATATTGAATTACAAAAAAATAACTAACTTAAAAATAAATAAACTCAAAACAAATCTACTGAATAAATTTCTAAATAGGCAAATTTGCACTAAACAATAACTCGAATCAAAATCAACCCTTGTTGTTATTTGTTGTTTGAAAGTCGACATTTCTAAAGCTCCAGCTCACACGTACTACCGGGTATTACGTAAACTTATGTTCCTTCCTTCCAATCATGCACAGATCAGAGAATATTTAGCCAACAGGCTTTGTCAATATTGTAAAGGGTCTTTCCCGATGAAAAATTTGTAGCCTGCGCAGTAGTATGGTAGTAGTACGAAAACGTTGCATGTAATACTATGTAATAGCAAAGAATACTATCATTTAATGTGCCTCAGACTGGTCCAATCTTATGGAGTAGTATCCATTAGCATTCTGTCTTGCCATAGTAGCATCCGGTCTGGCTAATAGCAGCATATAGTAGTATGCAGTAACACGGTAGCCTTGAAGGAGAAGCATGTAGTAGCATCGTTAGTACTGCTTGCTACTTTTTCGTACTACTTCATAATACTATTTTGAGATAAATTTTTCATCGGGTTATTGTAAATTGGTCTTTCTCAAGACGTTGTCTGAATCTGGGTATGCGTTTCTCACTGTGAAGTTCTTCCTTCTCTTAGTATTTTCCACTCCCGATGTCAATCATTTCAAATTGTCAAACCCTTTTAATAACATTTCAATTTTATTCTTCAATATTGTTTTTCAATATTATTTTCATTACTACTGAATTTTAAATTCATTGTTTTCAATATTATTCTTTCAAATGATATTGGAGGTGTATTTTAAGGATGAACTAAAGTCAGTATCCGAACCAGGACTTGTTAATCCTAATCCAGTGACCCACTTTTGCTTCTTCATTCTCTGTCGCGATACACCGTAAAGACGCAAGTATAATCTATAAAACGGCTATAAAATAATAGAACAAATATTTTATAAAACAACTTGCAAAATAAATAAAGGCTATAAAAGGATCGTAAGCTATCTAACAATACGTTTCAATTAATAAACTTAATAAGAAAAAACAATAAAAAACATTCAAAGCATAAGCACAGTTTAAAATGTTAGAAAGTTGACAATCTACTCATGAATATGAAATTTCTAATTATCTAATGTTATTCACTAAGCTCATGGAAGGAATTTAAGAATCCTACCTTCATGGAGTCGGGCAAAAGAGATATAATCGTTGGTTAAAAGGGTAACAGACTCTGCAACCAACAAGACTCTGCGACAACCCCTTTCGAATTACCCGTGTCCGGGCGAATTTTAGGTTGTTGCGCAAGCTGCAGCTCTCATTCTGAAAGTACCGGGTGAAAAAATATAAAATCCATTAGAGGAATCAAAATAGTTCATTGTATTCAAATGTCAGATGTCCCGAAACCCAAGCTTATTCCCACACCTACGAAATCCTCAGAAAGGGACCTAAATTCATTCGTTCCGTATTTCACTAAACATTTTAACTGTTGATGATTTATGTTCGTTTCTTAATTATTTTTTGTTAGTTTGTGTTTTCGTTGTATTATTAGTGAGTGTTTATTTTTTCCAATTCCCGCCCGTGTTAGCCTAGTGCTATTAGGGTTGAAAATAAAATTGATTGATTGATGTAAAAATAAGCTGCCTTTTCAGTTAGACTTTAAACGAAACAGCGAAAAAGCTTAAGCAAAAAGTGCTGAGATAGGATAATCATGGTGCCCGTCACTTATTTACTTAAAGAGGCTTGAACACTCGATAAAAATGCGTTATGCGTTACTTCCTTACTGAATAGCAGATTCATAAATATTAATTAATTTCCATGTAGTGGAATTGTCCTATTGGATTGCAGTACCTCTATGCACTTTTACCTGTATTGTATGCTTGACGAAAGCTATAAATAAGTATTCACGCAGTGAGCTACCTTCCGCAAGCTCATCACTGGCCATTGAAAGCCGCATTTTTGTTGGGATTCAGATTTTCCGCATCATACTAGAATTTTAAGTTATGAGGACGCCCTTAGATGTTCTGAACGTCATCTTAGAGCAAACAGGAAAACAAAATTAACACAACCCAAAAATGAGGTGTATTCAGTTAAATAATACAAAATAATTTGACTTTTCATTTAAATTTTAAGAGAGAGTTTTGATTTTATAAAGTTTGAAAGCAGATTTTTAAACAGCTGAAATCAGAAGTAGGTCGTCTGCAGCGCAAAGTGAGTGCGGAGATAATTATAGATGACCGTTTCCGTAGTACTGCACTCATTATCGAGGAACTCAAGATTGGAACGCTCTAGCTTCAGATCTAGAGACATAGACTAAGATCGCTGAATTTAAAATATAACTGAAATAATGTTTGTTATTTAATTACGGTTTTTAGTTTGTTAGTGTACCCAGTTGCCTTTTTTTTTTTTTTTTGGTTTGTGTTCTCTGTACCATTTCGTGGGTCCATGTTGCGACATGGATGTCAGACGGGTATAGTGTTTGTAGTTGTGTTACGGCCACCCTCTAGGACAGGCTTTCTGGGGTGGTCCTTATGTAGTATGTATTATTCTCTGTTCAATTAACTCTCTCTCTCTCTTTCTCTCTCTCTCTCTTGTATTAGGATATGTAGTTTGTTAGCTCACCCGGTTGCTTCTCTTTTTTTTGTGTTTGGTTGAATGTGTCCTCTGTACCATTTCGGTGGGTCCATCACGACTTCGATGTTATATGGGTATAGTAGTATGTATTATTCTCTGTTCAATTAACTCTCTCTCTCTCTCGTATTAGGATATGTTGTTTGTTAGCTCAACCGGGTGCTTCTCTTTTTTTTTTTTTTTTGGTTGAATATGTTCTCTGTACCATTTTGGTGGGTCCATGTCACGACTTCGATGTTATATGGGTATAGTAGTATGTATTATTCTCTGTTCAATTAACTCTCTCTCTCTCTCGTATTAGGATATGTTGTTTGTTAGCTCACCCGGGTGCTTCTCTTTTTTTTTGTTTTTGGTTGAATATGTTCTCTGTACCATTTTGGTGGGTCCATGTCACGACTTTGATGTTATATGGGTATAGTGTTTGTAGTTTTGTTACGGCCACCCTCTAGGATAGGCTTCCTTATGTAGTATGTATTATTCTCTGTTCAATTAACTCCCTCTCTCTGTCGTATTAGGATGTGTAGTTTGTTAGCTCACCCGGTTGCTTCTCTTTTTTTTTGTTTTTGGTTGAATGTGTTCTCTGTACCATTTTGGTGGGTTCACGTCACGACTTCGATGTTATATGGGTATAGTGTTTGTAGTTCTGTTACGGCGACCCTCTAAGGACGGCTAGTGCTTTCTAGGGTGGCCCTTATGTACTAGGCCCATATACTATTATCTGCTCAGTGAACTCTCTCTCTCTTTCTAGTATTAGGATATGTAGTATATTATGTATTTCTGAACCTATATACGTATATTATTTCTAACACAAGAACAGACTTGTGTCTTTCAACTCTTTAGGAACAAGAACAAGCAAATTAGAACATGGTTCGTACCCTTCACCGGTATTTGCGACAGCTTGCGCTGACGGGCGGAGTTAAATGGTTTAAGCTAGGTGCCCACAGAACGCTGACTCACATTCGCCTTGGCGAATCCGGCATCGCTAGCAGACAAACATTCGCGACGCGCAATTTCAACTCAAGTTTCTTCCTGTTTCCGTTGTACCACGGAAAATACTCGCGTTCTGTAAGCACCAAGTCTTAGGCGTGGATTTTCTAAGAGTGTGAGGGAGAGTAGTAAAGAACGTTCTCGCATGAGTACCGACAATTTTCTCTTTCTGGACAGCCTTTATCCACTTTAAAATGTTTGTGTGTTGGTGTAATGTTCTGTGTTATGTTGTTGCTGTTTGCTTTATTTATTAGAGAGTATCCACCAGGGGGCTCATGACGTCAAACTACTGTCAAAAACAACTTTTCACTAATTCTCTTGACAGTAGCAAACTCTTACAGCAGAAAGACAAACCACGCTTGGTTGATCATTGCCTTTTCAAACTATTCCGCTTAGAACTCGGTCTCTTGTACTTACAATGACAAAGGGCGAAACTTTGGTAGAACAAAAAGAAAAAAGAAAAAGAGGGTTTGAAACTCTGGAGTTTGTATTTCATGGGAATTTTGTAGAAAAATAGTTGTTTCAAGTTTCGTGCCAGGTTTGTACTAGTTGGGACGAGCAGAAAAATGTTTCAAGTGCATATACGGAGACATCAAATGAGCTAGATCGGAAGCGCGATAGCACTAGTATGTGTGTCTGGATCAGATCAGATCCGAAACCAGGGCACAGTATGACCATCTGATCATCTATTGGTGCGAACTAAAGATATCTATGGATCAGACAATATAGATTTACATGTTGCATGAGTAAAGCCTAACGATAAAATCAGAAGTTTGGCAGTGTACGTCATTTCTACCTAACAGTCAGCCTTTAGTTAAAATAAATGGTGTATCGCGGATGTCCCAGCCATGATACGGTATAAATTGTGACCCAATGTATAAATCCATCAAGGGGTGGTATTGACAAGAACCATGTCATAAGGTGGACTTCATTTTTCTGTTAGTTACATATAACGCTGGCTCGTGTTTTAGATTTAGGAAAGGGAAGGTTCATATTATTTGCAATAATCCTCCCTATCAACTCTCTCCCATATTTTACGTCATGTCAGATCCCTCTTCTAAGGAATGTGTAGTATATTTTGGTATATGTATGAGAGAAGTTCACAGAATGTATGAGGAATGAAATTACAGTAAGGAATGTTATGCAATGAGGAATGCTAATTTCCAAAAGCAGAAGTTCTTGCGATGGGAGAGAACAAACTGAAAAGTTTCGAAAGGTTCATTTCGACGGGGTCATTTTAGAGTTACGTTACCGATTTTTTTTTTTTTTAGTCAAGGTCATCTCTTTTATTGCTTTGTTACAACGGCCGTCTGGATATTTTTACAGCAACAAAACTCGTCTTATGGTGTCTTACCTACATATGAGGAAAATCAAATGCATACAAGAATTACAACAGAAGAACGAAAACAAGAGCTCTGAGCTCATATGGCACTTGTTACGAGTAGGTCGTACAAAGTAGATGACAACGTCACAAAATACCCCGCCATCCAAAAATATGGTTCGGACCTACAAATAGGATATATAGTTTTACTCAAGTCTGAGCAGTTCCGGCATCACCTCGGATCAACCAGGGCAAACAATTTTTCTACCTTCCAAGTTTCCACCCAAGAGATCTACTCGTTTTGTCCCTAGACGTCCCAAACGATTTCCGATACCCCCCACCTCTACCGCAGCACAATCTGGTTCCGACTCTTAAATGGATCATCTAAATACCAACTATCAAGTCTCACTTGAATCTGAACATCTGGGGGGGAACAACCGATAACTCCCCCCCTCCTCACTTCGAACCCTGAAATAAATCATCTAGGGCATATGGTTTTCTTTCATTTCAAATCCCTAGACTTATTTAAAGCCTATACAAGCCACAACATTTCCGAGGCTCCCCTTCCGATGTCTTCCGCTGTGGCTGAATAGGCTACACATATCAAAGTCACATCTCTGACATCTCCTCCTCCTGTCAGTCAAGTTTGACTGGAATCGGAGCATGGCCTATCGGCAAATTTCCGATTCCCACTATATCCCACCCACCCCCCCCAACTTGGTTGGATCCGGTCCGGACCCGAAAACAACAACAAATCATGATTTCACATAATCGGTAATGTCCAACTTGCATCCCGATCTGATTTTGTGCATGTCAAAAAGTTCCCGGACCCCCCAGTTCTTATCAACCATACACTGTCCGCAGGTACACAACATATTTTTTTGGTTGAGACACTTTTTTCATAACAAAAACGTCTCGTTTTGCTTATAACTCCGGTATTTTCTGTCAGATTCAGTTGAAATTTAGGGTGCAATTATATAATCATGTATCTATTAACGCTGTCATCTCTAGACATGATAATTCGGACTTTCTTTTTGCGACTTTCTGTGACGTTTTTTTTACAAAAGTGTCTCAGTTTTATTTTCATTTTGTTTTAGCTTTTTTCTATTTCTTGATTAATTAAAGGTTTTAAAACCTTTAGACAGGGAGATTTTCGGCTGTTTTGTTACGATAGTGGACTCGGGTCAAGATCTTGATCTCCTGGCTACAACACTTTTTGTAAAAGTAACGTTTTTTTGAGACGTTTTCCGTTCGAAGCAACACTTTTTTTTAAATTAACGTTTTTTTTAGACGTTTTCTCTTTGGGAACAACATTTTTTTATAACTGCAACATTATTTTCAAAAAGAGAGTGTGACACTTTTCAAAAAAGCTAAGCATGCGTACAACATATTTTTGTGTTTGAGACATTTTTTCTGTAACAAAAACGTCTCATTTTGCTTATAACTCCGGTATCTTCTGTCAGATTCAGTTCACATTTAGGCTGCAAGTAGAGAAGCAAGTAGGCCTATCTATTAACGCTGTTACCTTCGGACTTGATTATTCGAACTTTCTTTTTGCGACTTTATGTGACGTTTTTTTACGAAAGTGTCTCAGTTTTATCTTTAATTTTTGCTTAGCTTTTTTCAAGCTATTGAATAGTTGAATCCTTTCAAACTTATAGACAGGGAGATTCTCGGTTGCTTTGTTAGGATAGACAATTCCGATCAAGATTTTGATCATCCTGGCTACAACACTTTCTGTTACATTAACGTTTTTCTGAGACGTTTTTTTTTCAAAAACAAAAACAACGCTTTTCGCTACATTAACGTTTTTCCGAGACGTTTTTCCTGGACATGTGCATATGACGAGTCACCTTGAAAAATAATAGCAAATGTTCCTTAACTACTGTAAATAGTTTGTATACATTCATTTGAAAATTTGAACAAGTATATTATTTTCATCGCAATAAGCAAGGGGTGTGTAAGGGAATGCAAACGCTGTTCCTCTTTAATGTAATGAGCCTCAGTACGCACACGCTTCAAGTGACGTTTTCTCAAGAGATACATATTTGATGTTAATTAGCATCCTACTGCGGGTTCTGAACATAACGTGATTAAAAGCGGGCAAAGCAAAAGCCGCGTTTGATTTAGCCTTGTCCCGGTCCTGTCAGCCAAACGCCGTTTTATTTAACTGCCTTGTCCGCTTAATGCCGTTTTATTTGTCCTGTCAGCTGACAATTGTCAGTACCCTGTCCTGTCAGACAGGAATCAGTGAATGATGACATGCTCTCGGAGCAAGTTTCGGTCCTGTCTTGGGTAGATTTCTCGACTGCGTTTTATTTGCGATGCTTGTCCGTTGCGTCATTCACCTGACAAGGGTAATTAAAACGGGTTTAAACCGTGACAAGGCAATAACAAGAGGACAGGACCGAGACAAGGAGGACTCAAATCGAACGCAGCTAAAGTACGTTGTCCGATCGCTGATTTGCGTTTTGGACCATCACTTTTGCATCAGTTTTTACCCATTTTTATTTTTGTTCTGGACCGGCCGACTCATGGGACAAGGCAACTTTGTAAAGAAAGTTATCAAATATTCATACATTTTTTAATATAGCTAGTATAAAGCTATAAGTCTAAGTACAAGATCGCCACAACCAGCTACATACTTAAAATCAATTTTGGTGACTCCCTGAGCAAGAAAGTGCCAAAAACGCTGTTGAAAGCAGAGGGGACTATAGACGTACAACGTTTTATCCGGCACCAACATTTTTTGACAGTAGCTCTTACATTAAAAACGACATAACTCATATGTTCCTAAGCCAGTTCTAAAAGAAAAAAGGTTTTAGTTCTCACCCCATCGCCTTTTAACAAAACCAATGCGGTCGAAAGTTTAGATGCATTCAAATGCATTTACGGTCATTTCCGGCGTTCTCGTCCGAAACGTTCCCAGATCATGGATTTAGTATTAGGCTACTAAGGTATCATTTGGGGTTGCCCGATACCCTTCAAAGAGTTCCTGGGGAACGCCGAAATTGCGCTACAAGTTCTTCCCTTCGCCTGTATTTTTTCCCGGTTCTTGTTCTCCTCAGGTTTTCTTATGCCATATTAGCTCTATGGCACTTTTGACATCGTAGGCAAAAATTTCAAATTTCGAATCATGCGTACGTCGGGAATCAGGCCGAAAGGCTTCCGAAGGGTCAGAGCCCAAGAGCTAGATGTTTTTTGGATTGGACTGTGGCAATGGAGGACAATGGACAATGGAGACTCATCTTTCTTTTTCAGTCTATAGAAGAGTCTTACTGGGATGGGAAACTTGTTGATGGTGGAAGATGGGTGAAGCGATGATTTCTCAAAAGTAAATGGTAGCGTCAACAAGGATGTTAGTGCTAATAGGATAATAAGGGTCACTAACTGAAGGAAGAAAATTAAAAGCTGAGAGTTTTATATTCTATAGTCATCTGGTAAATTTAAAAAGAACAAAAATGAAATAGACTTCATCTCTGAACACTTATTCAGATTTTAGACAACCTTGGGTTTGGTTCAAGTTTTAAAAGCCCTTAAAATAAAATTAAATGGGAATGGTATGTAAGTTATTAATTTATTTATTTATATTTATTTATTTAACTAAATGGACGGCCAACAAGGGCCATATACATCTACAAACACCAACAAAACAAAACAAAATTAAAAACAAAACACTAATTCACTGAAGGAGAGAAATTGCAGAAGAGCAACTTCCCCCACGACAACCATATTGGCAGCGTCAGCCTCATGTGCGGCCCAGCCAGGACAGCCAGCAACGGATTCTGGGACTCAAGAATACGCTTCTGCAGGGAAAGGGCAGAAAAGCGTCTAATTTCTGGGAAAGAGGGAAGGCCTTCACAAACAAACATTGATGACGCACTACAGTTCCACTTTAACCCATGCAACCAACGAAAAGAGTTATTGTATAGGACACGAAAACTGGTTTCGCGCCTAACCCTAATATTAGTTACAAGAGCCACACAGTAAAGCTGAGTGCAGTACATCCTGAAAAGAAAAGTCTTGACGGGCGAGTCGCAAGCCCCAAACTTCCTTATTAGCAGATTAGCTCGAGCGCATAGTGCCCGTGATAGGGCTTTTACATGCAGCTCGTCGCTCAGCGTAGGGGTGAACGTAAACCCTAGGTATTTAAATTCATCCACAAAGTGAAGAGTTTGCCCTGAAAGAAAAACTTTGGGAAGGTGATGCAGGCGAATGCCACGTGGGATAAAAGCCATGCATAGCGTTTTCTTTGTGTTGAATATTATATCTTGCTGTAAAGCAAAATCATCGCAAATAGCCAACAGTTGGTTCAGTGCATGAACCGTAGGGGCCAGAAGCGCAACGTCGTCAGCATAACTAATATTGTTAAAACATACACCCTGGATGAAGCAACCTACACCTGCATTAACAAGGGCACTGTTAAGTTCATCCACATACAGGTTGTACAGAATAGGGGACAAAACTCCACCTTGTCTAACACCATTTAAAAAGTGAAATGGGCTGCTGAAAACCCCATCCCATCTGACACAGAATTTCTGGTTTTGAAACCAGCATGCAAGGGTAAGAACTATTCTAGGGTCCACACCTTTTGCTAACATCTTACTTAATAACTTTGCCTGGTTAACTCTATCAAACGCAGCTTTAGCGTCAATAAAGCACACAAACACAGGGGAAGAAAATAGCCAAAAATACTCTATCACCGCTTTTAGAATAAAGACACAAAAATCAGTAGAAGATTTGGGCTTGAACCCAAACTGGTATGATGACGAGCGTATCTTAGGTTCGACAATATCATAAAGACATTTTTCGAAAACCTTAGAGATAACAGCTGCCATAGCAATAGGCCGATAGTTAGTAAGGCTACTTAGGTCACCAGTCACCGACTTTGGGATAGGTATCAGACAAACTTCCGTTAAAGGATCAGGCACAAATGCATGCAAAAGAAAACCATTAAATAAGACAGTTAAAAAACAAGTTAGTTGCGGGCCAGCATGCTTCAGATGGTTCGCAGTTAAACCATCGAGACCCCCACTCCTACTACCTGAAAGCCCAGCTACCACCTTAGAAACAACCTCATGTGAAATTAGCTGCTCAAGGTCAGCAAGAGCAATGGCATTTTGCGCATCTCGCACAACACACTCAAGTTCAGAAGGGACTGAGGAACAAGTGCCTCAGATTTATCTTTTCAAATCTGGACCGGATAAAATACCTGGGGGGGGGGGGGGGGCTGGAAGGGTGGCACCAGAAATCTTCCGAAAGGCTCAGATTCGAGGGATCGGGATAGAACTTGGTGGGAAGATGAAGCTTAAACCCTAGATACATTACTGACAAAACAGGACTGTGTCGCGTCACAGTGGAGGGAGCTGGAGGGGGTTTACCAGAATTCTGGTGATCTCGAGTTAGGGTACTTCCAGATGTGCTAGGACCATGAAACTTGGCAGGCATTTTAACCATATTGACTTGAACATAGTCCCTTCCCCAATCCGATCATCGTGGGGGGAGCAGAGGGGTAGGGAATCCGGAATCTAGTGACATTCGCAACTTCGGAACGGGTGACTGGACGTGCATGAAACTTGGTAAGTATTAGGAACAAGTGTCTCGGATGTTCAGTTTCAAGTCTGGACTGGATGAGCAAGCTTAAACCCTAGATACATTCCTGACAAAACAGGACCGGATCGTGTCACGGTTGGGGAAGTTGGAGGGGGTTTCCCTGAATTCCGGTGATCTCGAGCTAGGGTGCTTCCAGATGTGCAAGGACCATGAAACTTGGCAGGCCATTTACAGACTCTTAACATATTGACTGAAAATAGCCTCTTCCCCGATCCGACTATCATGGGGGGAGTAGAGCGATGGGGAATCCGGAATTAGTTGACATTCATAACTTAGGAACGTGTGATCGGACGTGCATGAAACTTGACAAGTGTCAAGAACGAGTGTTTCAAATGTTCAGTTTCAATTCAGGATTCGAGTGGGTCTGATCACTGGGGGTGGTGGGGGGGGGGGGGGGGTCTGGAGGGGGACAAACTGACACACATGCTAACTGTTCCGGCAAGTGCCATATGAGCTTTCAGCTCTTTTTTTGTTTAGCTCATAACTCGTGCACCAGTGCAGGTATCAAGTTCAAACTTGGTACACTTGTGGGAATTGGGGTCCAGCTGTGCCCTATGAGGGCCCCACCACGCACCCACCCGGTTCAGGGGCAAATGGGCTAGATTGCCCTGTGAATAATGACCTGGGTGAATGATGAAATTTCTTGTACAGTAGAAGCAAGGACTGGGAAATTTCTTTAAAGTTTACACCTCCCCCTCCCTCCACATTCATGGGCAACTGGGCCCAGATTACCCAGGAGTAAAGTTTGTTACCTCCGACAGGAATCAAAAGGTATCAGGTTGATGCTTGGTAGGTTCGTGAGCATTAGGGTCTTTATTTCCTTTTTGCAGGCCCCAAGCACCACTCCCATTCGGTTCAGGGGCAACTGGGCCCAGATTATCCATTTGTATGGCACTTGCAGCTTTGCTCAAGCGCCATATACCAATCACTTTTCGGTCTGTCAGGCCACTGTTCTCGAGTTAGGGTAATTCCAGAAGTGCTAGGACGATGAAACTTGGCAGGCGTACTAGGGACCCGATCATACCAATTTGGAAATAGTCACTTCCCGGATTCGACCACCGCGGGGGTAGTGGAGGGAGGCGAATATTGACATATTTATAATTTTTGAACGGGGAATCCGATCTTAATGAAACTTGATATTTGGAAAGACCTCTTGTCTCAGTCACACTTCAAGTCGGGAATGGATCCGGTGACCTTGGGGGGAGTTGGAGGGGGGGAACCGGAAATCGTGTGACATGTTCAGAGTGGACGAATATGGATGAAACTTGGTGGGAAGAACAAGCACAAGCCCTAGATACATAGTTGACAAGACCGGACCGGATCCTAGCACTGCATGGGGAGTTGGAAGAGGGTTCTGGAATTTCGGTGATCCGGACTTAAGATACTTACACATGCGCTAGGACGATGAAACTTGACAGGAAAATCAAGGACTCAACAATTTTAACTTAAGAACATTTGTTTCTCCGACTTGACCATCATAGGGGGAGTGATATGCCGTTCTTAATGAAGTTGTGACAAAGGGGGTATAAGCTGATACGATTTGGTTCATCGCACTTGTTACTACCTTGCTAATGGGAAAGAGGTTTAAAGGGATGTTGTAACTTGGCAGTGGAAAAGTCCAGGATAAACTGAGCCAAAGGACAAGATTCAAAGAAAGAATAACAGTTGGTGCCTACAATTTATTCTTAACTTAAATTGCTAGTACGGCTCAATTGCTGCTGTTCAAAGTTCAAATAAGTTTATCTCCAGTTTATATTACTTGGGATTAGTCGGGATAGTTATTAACTTCAGGTGGTGCAATTTTTACCAAGTGGATAAAATGGATTTAAGACCACCAGTCTATAAGATCTTCCTTCTGCCCAAGCTGACTGCGAAAATAAAATGTAGCTGACTTGCAAAATGCAGCTGATTTATCCGTTTTGCACCGTCAAATATCACCAGTCTAACATAAATATTTGATTTGTGGACATCCTATGCCAAACACATAAATTCACCAAATAGCAGCTACAGTATTAACGGTAGTAGTAGTAGTAGTAGTAGTAGTAGAACAGTTTTATTGAAAATAAACATTTGTTTTTGCAATAGCACTTGCTGCCTATAGCTACACAAGAAACAAAAACGAGATTTCGGGGGTTTTGTAGGTTAGCTAATTCTACGACATGATGCGAAGGATAAATAAATGTTCGAATACTTCGGCAGCACTTCCGCTACAACCGTCTTCAGCAAAAAACAAACTAAAGTGCATACTCTTACAAAATAACAAAAGAGTTTGTTTCTTGTATTATGAATGGTCAGTTTGGCTTTAACAGTATATTTGCCTTGGGCTCAAGTGCTATATGGCAATGGTTTTCCCATCCGTCTGGTCATCACGAGTTAGGGCCAGCCTACCTCTAGATCTTTTAGCACGACTGAAACCAGACTGATTTAAAAATTGTCACTTCCTGAAGCTGACAATCTTGTAAGTAGTGGAGGGTGGGGGAATCTGGAATGTTAAGGCATGCATAACTTTCGAAAAAAGGATCGGATGAATGAAACGTCATAACTGGCAAGAGCATGTATCTAAGATATTTCATCTAAAGTTCGGACCGGATCCGACTATTGCGGTAGGAATCGGGGGTGCATGACATATGTTGTGGCAGGCTTAGAGTGTAGGGATCGGAAAGGATGATACTTGGTAAATGGCAAGAGCATGCGTCTTAGATGTTCTATTCACAGATCGGACCCAGATCCGGCCACTGTGGCGGATTGACAAGGGGGGGGGGGGGTATCTTGTGGTACGAAGAGTACTTTTATATAGGCAAGGACTATGCAAGTTGTAAGGTTTATTAAGACCTTAACAGGTTGTCGTTTCCCTGAATTCCCTTATCCGGCGATGAGACTTGAAAACTGACAGGACAACTTATTCCAGATGTTACATATTAGGTCTGGACTGATACAGATACATTTTCATCTTCCCCATGGGCCCAAGATCAGTTGTACCTCTAGGGTTTTGCTCACAAAAGATTCCAAACCCCTCTTAAAGTGTGCATCTCAGCCACACACTCCAACGTATTTTTGGCAAAACGAGATATTTTGGTGTTCCACAAGGGCCCATAATTATTTGTGCCACGAGGATTTTTGCCAGAATATCAAGTCAACCTGTCGTGTTTTGGTCGTCGCAAGACTCCGTTGTACGTTGAGACATCTTATTTATACACAAGACGTACAACCATAGTGAAAATGAAAGTTAAGATGTCATTTTAGAATACATATATGTAAATATCATTATGGATTTACATAAAAGTAATTGGATTTAATGGAGCCACTTCAATTGCGAAATGCAAATAACTAGTCGATTAGCCTACGTTTTATACGTTTTCTCGAAAAGGTGTGTAGCAACAATATATTCGATTACAATGTTTTTCATCGAACAACGTTTTTGGGTGTGACGCTTTTTTTTATGCACAACGGAGCGCGTTCAAAAAAACGTTTTTTTTTTCTACAACGCTTTTTCTACAACGCTATAAAGTAACATAACGTTTTTGTATGCACAACGGTAAAACTTGACAAAACGTTTTCTTGGACACAACACTTTTGGCGCAACACTTTTGACGCAGTAAACGTTTTTCACGGTTCAACGTTTTTGCCATACAAAAACTCCTCTCGTCCAAGATCTGTTGTAGAAAAAAAAAAACGTTTTTTTGAACGCGCTCCGTTGTGCATAAAAAAAAGTGTTGTCTACCTGCTGAGAGTGTACAGTTTCGGATTACCCGTTCGCAACTTTCGAAAGTCAGTAACCTAGGGCACTGTGTCGGGTCTTTAAGTCACTAATATGCCTGCAAAGTTTCATCGTCCTTTGAACATCTGCAACCGTCCTAGCTGGCGATCAGCAGAATTCCGGCATAGACCCCCGAACTCCTCCACAGATCCCCGATACGACCTGGTTCTGTCAATGACGTATCGAAGGCTAATGCTTGTTCTTACCACAAAGTTGCATCCCGATCCCTCCACTCTAAGCATTTCCAAAAATTTCCGGTCCCCCCTCCCCCCGCTCACCTCGATGTCATCCAATCCGTCCCGGAATTAAAATGGGGCGTCTGATAGATATTTCTTCAGCCGAAGCTGATTGTGAATCATATTTTGCCGGTACAAAAAGGATAAGAAAGATCCATTAGTAGAGCTACATTTCGGCCCTTCTTGGCATGGGTCCTCTTCAGGCTCAAGCCACTCAAGCTGGAAAATAAACTTATGGAAATCACAGCCTTCATCGGTTGGGGTCCAAATTGACAGATTCCTCAGATAGAACAAGAGCTGAAAGCTCATATGGCACTTGTAAGATATGTTAGCATGTTTGTCAGATACGGTTTGCACTTTTCAAGGATATATCTCTCTCCAGTTTTCGGATTCGGTCCAGATTTGAGATTAAAAATCTCAAACACTTGTTCTTCACAATTGTCAAGTTTCATGCATTTCCGATTATCCGTACCAAAGTTATGCATGTTACTTGTTTCCGCATGTCCCATCCCTCCGCTCCCCCCACGATGGCCGGATCGGAAAAGTAATTATTTCCAAGTTATTCTGGTCGTTTCTCTGATATGCCTGCCAAATTTCGTTCTCCTAACTTATGTGGAAGCGTTTCACGAGATTCTCAGTGCCCACCTCCACCCCCACCCCCCAGTTATCGGATCTGGTCCGGATTTGAAACTGAGCATCTGAAGCACTTCTTCTTGACATATGTCAAGTTTCGTGCATGTCTGATTACCCGTTCCAAAGTTATACATGTTACTAGTTTCCAGACTTCCCATTCCTACACTCCCCAACGATGGCTGGATGAGGGACCCGAACGGAAAAAAGGTGCCCGGATTCCGTAGAAGGTCCCAGATTCCCGGAAAAAATGCGGAATTCCGTTTTTTTCTACGGACTGCAGTGAGTACTCAACGATTCCAGGACCGACACTCGCAAATCCCGCACAGAGCCAGGAATTCCTGGTCATCAGCTTCAGTGTCTCCACGGAATTCCGTCATTCCACGATCTTTCGTGGAATACCGGATCAGGAAGTTTTTCTGAAATCTCAGACCCGGAATCCGGCATGTTTGCGACCTCAGTACGGAGTTCCAGGACTATAATATTTCATATTAAGGAATTCCAGAACAACTGCAAATCAAAATTTTAATCATGAAAGTACTTTCAGTTCAAGTACCAAACATTCATATCTTCAATCACAACCCATTTCGACCAAATGCCATTCAATAATCTAGGAAACAGCCACTTAGCGACTGAAGAGACTAAATGCGATCGGAGTTTAGTCATCGTTATTAATTTGTCGACAGGAAAAGTACCGTTACAAGTGTTAGGATGTAAAGATTTGGTTTTAAAAGAAACATCAAATGTTGGGACAGCCTCTAAACACTTCCCTTTTTGTTCATCGCCAAATGCCAGATTTCCTGCAAAATTCATTTGAGTTCTAGAACCTAGGAGCTCTCCTTCAAATGAGGAAATTGATATTATCTTCTTTTGTAGGCGCTGTTAACATAAACATATTCCTCTCCAATAGACACAATAAACCTATTGCTGCGGTTCTATGTCTTTCTCGAAGCTTGATACGTTGACTCCCCTGCCCCCCTGAATAGGCTATTTTTGCTTAAAAGATGACATTAAGCTCAATGTTTCTCCCGAGTTCGTTCTTACTGTGTTTTTTCTGTTCGAGTTTTTTTCGTTCGTTTCCCTAAAATGTGATTATTTGGTTCAGATGACTTCCAGAAATGTGAACTAAAATAAATTTCAAGAGAATTCCGAGCATTTGGCAACGTCTTAGGAAATTTTAGTGTTTGATCTGCTAACTTGAACTGAAGACGAAGACGAGGTTTTGCACACAAAATTCTATACAAATCAGCAGTTGAGCTTGGAGTTTCGGAATCTTCCGTTCGACTTATATGATTACCCAACAAAATGCCATACATTTTATGTACAACACAGAAGAGATGGAGTTTCACTTCAAGGAATCTAGATCACCTTTAAATATCTTCTGCAAGACTTATGAATTCTGGAAATCTTGAAGTTCATAAGCTTCTTCACAGCGGATTAATTTGGATATGACTCTACGTCTGATATTGGCTTTGAAGAAGCTGTCAACCCCCTGCAAGCCCAGATTACGGAAATTCTAAGAGGTAATGACTATATCTGTTATTTGTGGCCTGTTCATCTTTCTGGGTGGTATTTTCTGTACACTCGTAACATTCTGTCCCAACAATGTTAGAAACCAGTTAGAAACTCAGCAAAAAACATAAAACAGAGTGACGCATCAGTTTAGCGCAGTCAAATATGATTCGCAGTCAGGTTAGGCTGAAGGAATATTTACTCAAACAATTTTGGACTGCTATATAATGTTTCTTTAATAACAAGACCAAAGGTTTCGACGGGATCCCAAAAATTCAATATCTGATCCAGGGTCTTGTCTTAGCCAGATCCAGTCATCGCCAGACTCCTTGAACATTTTTACAATTAAAATTCAGAAATAGATTAAGGCAAAATAGCTAATAATCTGAGAAAACCAAGTTCAGATATGGATTCAGCATGTGTGTTTACCCCTATAAGTCATATCTGTTTTGGCGAAAACTTCCTGCCACTTCTGCCAATTTCCCCGATTCGGCCGAACACCAGAACTACTTGTCCGGCGAAAAAACAAAGCTCAAAAACGAACTCAGGGTATCTTCTTTCCCCAACAATGAACATATAATCAACTTCAAATAAAAATTTAACTTATAACAAATTTTCCGACTCCAGCCGGATTCCGGTCGAACTATATGTCCGGGTAAATTATGATTTTCACACACGAATTCAGCATCCCTTCTTACCACTAAATCGGTTATTTAATCAACTAGAAATAAAACTTTAACTTCTATCAATTTTCCTGTTTTGGCTGGATTCCTGACGAACTGCATGTCCGGGTAGAAAATTATTTTCACATAAGTGTTTAGCCTGTTTTCTTGCCCTAAATCGAACATCTAATCAACTTCAAATAAAACTTTTACTTTTAACAAACTTTCCGGTTCTGGTCGTATTCCGAGCGAACTACTTGTCCGATGACAAATGGTTTTCACCATCGTGTTCAGCATGCCTTCTTACCCCATAACCGACTATCACATTAGCTGTTTCAAAATATTTTGTTTGCCCCTTAATTTGAACCCCCTCCCCACCCCTAAATGTAGAGCTACAATTAAAGCCCACAAAACAATACCAAAATAAAAATAACCAATGCCCTCTGAACATCAACTGTCCAGGACCTTCACGTTTCTGCCCTTGGCCATTTCTCCGCACTCCATTTAGGAAGAAGATCCCTTTTCTTTCTTTTTTTTTAGTTTATTTTTTGATCTCGTACATTTACTACATTATTGAAAGCTCAGCGTATTTTTTCCTTTTATTTGTCTATACTGCACTATTTTCCTCTTCTTAAGTGCGTAAATAAAATGCCATCTTCATCATCATACTTGCTACAGGCAATTGAAAACGAACTAACATACTTGTCCAGAAAAAAAAAAGTTCTGAAACGAATGCAGCGTATCTCCTTATCCGTCTAAAGAACTTCTAATCAACTTCAAGTCAAACTTCGTATAAAAAAATCCGGTTTAAACCGGATTCTGAACGAACTATGTCCCGGTAAAAACAAGACCAACGGTGTCGATGGGATCCCAAAAATCTAAGATTTGGTCCAGACAATTGGGTCTTGTCTTCGCCAGATCCAGTCTTCGCCAGGCTAATCATCAGAGAAAACCGAGTTCAGATATTCTATCTATCTATCTATCTATAGCTCTATAAGCCATATCTACTTTGACGATACTGACCGAAACTTCCTGCTTTACTTCTGCCGAATTTGCGGTTTCGCCCGAATTCCGAGCGAACTACTAGTCCGGCAAAAAAAGAAAATTCAGAAACGAACAAAACCTATCTCCTTATCCCTATAAAGAACATCTAATCAACTTTAAATAAAACTTTGAAATGCAGGGACAACCGTATTCCTGACTAATTATATGTCCAGGAAAAATGATTGTCATATACAGACTCAGCGTCTCTTCTTACCCCTAAAACTATCATCTAATCAAGTTCAGATAAAACTTTTGCTTTTAACATATTTTCCGGTTTTGGCCGGGTCCAGGCGAACTAGTTGTCCGGCGAGAAAAATTGTTTTCACCATCGTGTTCAGCATGTCGTCTTACCCCTAAATCAAACATTTAATCAACTTCGAATAATACTTTTACTTTTAACAAACTTTCCGGTTTTTGCCGGATTTTGGACGAACTACTTGTCCGACGAGAAAATGATTTTCACAATCATGCTCAGCATGTCTTCTTACCCCTAATCAAACATTTAATCAAGTTCAAATGATACTTTTTCTTGTAACCAACTTCCCGGATTTTCCCGGATTCCGGACGAACTACATGTCCAGAAAGAAAATGGTTTTCACCATCGTGTTCAGCCTGTCCTCTTACCTCTAAATCAAACATTAAATCAACTTCAAATGAAACTTTTACTTCTAACAAACTTTCCGGTTTTAGCCGGATTCCGGACGAACCACTTGCCCGATTAGAAAATGGTTTTCATCATCGTGCTCAGCATGTCTTCTTACCTCATAATCGACAATCTCAACAGCTTTAAAAAAATATTGTTTTTGTCCCTTAATTTGAAACCCCTCCCCCACCCTCAAATATATGGTTACAGAGCCCATCTTCGAACTTGACCTGTACTTTGACCCAAAGGATCTTCCCACCAAGTTTCATCAAAATATCTCAATCCCTTCGAGAGTTATCGGTCGGACAGACGAACAGACAGACGGACAACTTTTGCAATGTCATAGGTATCCCTCCACTTACGTTCTGGAATCCCAAAAAAAGATTGTCATATACAGATTCAGCGGGTCTTCTTGCCCCTCTGTCTTTCATCTAATCAGCTTCAAATAAAACTTTTGATTTTAACAAATTTTCCGGTTTCGGCCCCCATCGAAACAATTGGTCTTGTTGCAAAAAGTTTCCATGGAAGTAAAAGCCAGGGTTCATCTTCCAGGTTACCAGACGTCCGGGGCTTCCGAATAGCCAAGCCAACCCTTCCAGATTTTCATTTTTGCTATTAATTTTGCTACGTTTACTACATGTCCCTTTCGCATTTCAAATATCTCTTTCATCCCTGTCACATCCGTCAATCACTTTCCCTTTCCTTCCTACATTTGTATATTTGTGTTACGAGAGCAACACTTTGTTTTTTTGTTTTTTTTTGTTTTTGCTGTTTTTTTTTGCTGTTTTTTCTAGTATCTTACCCCAATTTGCGCTTATTCTCAGAGAGTGGCAAGGCTCTGACCTGTGCGGTTCTTACGGAAAGTGTGGACCTTAGGCCGGATTGATGAATATGACATTACATTTTGGAAAGCTCCGTAGAACTCTTGCCTGGGGCCAAAAAGGATGGTTTTTGCTTGTAATTGAGCCACAGCCTACAGTGTGCGAACTAAAGTGGAGCTGTATAGCCTATGTCAAAGAGGAATATCTAAAATTATGCAGCCAAGCTTTCGCTTCATCAAACCATGTTTTTGCTTTCGAGTGAAAAGCTCCGTTCTAGCAGGCAAGCAGACCAGCAACAGTTTTAAACTGAAGATGGACTAAAATCTATAAGTGCGAAATATTTGCAGCAGTTCCCTGGCCCCACAGCCAAAATAACTTCTTTGAGTGATAAATAGAAAAATTTACAGATTCAAAAAAGGGTAATTTTCTCACGGGTCCGAAAGTGCTGCCATCTATTGTTTCTACCCATTTCACTTTGTGATTTCAGCTGAGTTTATCATTCCATTTCTTACACTTCGGAGTGAGGAAGATAAATGAAATCAGACGGGCCTCTTAAACTTTAAAAGTTCTCTCACAGCTGAAGAAATTATAGCTTACCCTTTGCTCCTTTCTAAGTGGTGAAGTTAGAAAGTTGGCCTACGGCAAAAAAGTCAACTTTTGAACTAATACAGATAGCATTTTTTTTCAACGACAATCGGTAGACCTCGATGAGCTGATCAAATTTTATGTCATCTATTTTTTGGTACAACAATTCCTTCATGAGGTACAACAGTTTGAAAGTTCGGAGGGGTTGACAACTTCTGTAGCGAGGTACACACTGAAACCAAAAATAGGCCGATCCCAATCGTGAAACATGTAGGGTACTTGTAAGCAACAGTTGGCTATTAGACCATAATCATCTTCGGCGATGAGGGGTTAGCAATGTTGGTAGTTTGTGTACCTATTAATCGTATTATTTCTTTCCAGTGTATTTGATCGTGAGAACAATTTGGTACCATGTCTATCAAGGGGAGATGGACTTGTAAGTATGAATCGGTTGCTAGAAGGGGTTCATGAGGTGCTAGAAACTTGTGAAAATTGGTGCAATTTTTTTTTATCTCCATAAATTAGAGGCTAAGAAAACTCATCTCCTTGGTCTATCAATGTAACATCGAGTTAAGTCTTTTAGGGGTTGACAACTTTGGTGGAAGGGTAAAAACTCAAACAAAGAATAGGCGGAACCCAATTGTGAGACAGGTCAGGGACTTGTAACTCTTGTAAGTAACAATTGGCTGTTTACCATAATCATCTTCGGCGGTGAGAGGTTTCGACCGTGTTAACGCAACGGATACAAACGATAATGTAAAACAACAACATAGTTTCGAAATAATTAGCAGAGTGGCATCTATGGTATTTTGATCCTGAAAAGTTACGGATAGCTTTATAATACCAATAGATGATGTAAGATAATGTTCCAATGTTTCGCCAGTCACGATATTGGCGATTGTTAGTCAACTGGCTGCAAAATCAACTACTTTAGATATTCTGTTGTTGTTTTTTTACTTGTAAGCAAATATCGACTGTTAGACCATAATCATTTTCGGCGATGAGGGGCTTGTAACTTTTGTGAACAACTGTGAAAACTAAGGGACTTTTAACTAACAGTCGGCGATTACACCATAATCATCTTCCGGGCTTCCGACTTTGTGTTTCCGGTGTTTTTGATGATCAGAAAAGTTTGGTTCATGTCGTCGTTCAAGAATCGGTTGCTAAGCATTGCCATTTTCATGAGATGCCTAGAATTAGCTGTTAACGCAACTGACACAAATGATAATGTAAAATAGTCATATATGTTACGCAATAATTAGTAGAGGTATTTTGGTATTTTGAACTTAAAAGCTATGGATAGCTTTATAATGCCAAATAGGTTATATAAGTTAATGTTCCGAGTTTCCACAAGTCACGGTGTCTACGATTGAAAAGGATAAAGTTCAACTGGCTGCAAAGTCAATTTAGTCCCTACTTCCGATATTCTGTTGTTGTTTTTTTATCAACGCTGAGGGACAACCATGTGATTACAGATTGTGCCATCAGTTCAAAAGAATATTCTTCATGGATTGGAACATATCATTTTGAAAACCTCGATGGGTTGACAAATGCAGCATTTAACCGGTAGCAAAGAAACAAAACCAAAGTGTTGAGAGCAACACTTCACGTTGCCCAGGCAACGTAGGTCTAGTTTGTTCTGTCTCGCGAATGGATTGCCTCTATTCTTTGTGTAGGCTGCAATCTCTCTATGACTCTATGATTCACAATATTTGAAACTTCCGCCTTCTGTCTGTTAACTTGAGACAACTGACAATTTCTCTCCGTCGTTGAAAGTCAACTTTTCGTCAACCTTCAGGTTGATTTGGATAAATCGAACGCCCCCAGTTAACCGAGAATCGCAAATAAAACGACTGACTGTGGATCTCAGTTAACTTGAAAAGTGAATCGAACGCGGCTCAAATGTAAGTGGTCAAGTACCGCTTAATGGAACCTATTATCGCTCGCCAGAGCTGCGTCCAATTCGCATCTCCAGTTAACTTAAATCGTCATTTTTCTGTTTTATTTGCTATTCTCAGTTGACTGATAGCGTTCGATTTATCCAGTCGAATGAGATTGGCTACCAAAGGTTGACTTTTGACGACCGAGAACAAATGTAAGTGGTCCAAGTATCGCTCAATGGAACCTATTATCGCTAACCAGAGCTGCGTTCAATTCGCATTTCCAGTTAACTCAAATCTTCATTTTGCTGTTTTATTTGCTATTCTCAGTTGACTGATAGCGTCTGATTTATCCAGTCGACTGAGATTGTCGACTAAAGTTGACTTTTAACAACTTAAAATACTATTGTGGGGCTGTCTCTACACAACTACAATAAGCGGTCAAGTATCGCTCATATCGCTCACCAGAGCTGCGTTCGATTCGCATTTCCAGTCATCATCATTTTGCTGTTTTATTCCACTCGACTGAGATTGTCGACTAAAAGTTGACTTTTTAGCCATAATTTAACTTATTTTTATATTGCCTGAAGAAAAAGAAAAAAATCACATTTTGTACTTTTTGTGGCTACTCCTCCTTCCCTTAGTGACGTTAATTTTAATCTATTTTTATCCACTTTTAACTGTTTGCGTCACTTAACTTTTGAAAATAAGCCGATATTGTATTTACTATTCTTCCCCCCTAAGACTTTTTATTTTTGTCTGTCCTACATACCTCATACCTTCACAATCATACATTACAATTCTACTCTCAACCAAACTACTGTAAATTACGAAAAAAAAACCAGAAAGATTTGACCATACCATACATATAAGTGGAAAAAACGAAAGAAAGGGACAAATATATCTTTTTGCGACTATAAACAAATATAAAACATTTCCAACTCCACACAATATTTAAACTATACTATAATACGTAGAATGCAGTTTTTGGAAACAAACTTCACTAGTTTACTTTATCACAACCATATTTATTTATGAATATTTTTTTAAACTCAAGCTTCAAAAACATAAAAAACAAATTTACTGGAAAAATTACAAAATGTTTTTTTTTTGCTATTTGCTATTCTCAGTTGACTGATGGCGTTCGATTTATCCAGTCGACTGAGATTGTCGACTAAAATTTGACTATTGACGACCGAGAAGATTTGATTCTGTAGATTTTTCTATTTATCACTCAAAGAAGATATGTTGGCTGTGGGGCCGGGTAACTGCCGCATATATTTAACACTTATAGATTTTAGTCCATCTTCAATTTGAAACTGGTGCCTGCCTGCTTGCGTGCTAGAACGGAGCTTTCAGCTCGAACGAAAGGTTGGCTGCACAACTTCAGATAGTCCTCTCCGACATGGGCTATATAACTCCACTTCACTTCGCACACCATAGGCTCTGACTCGAGGACAAGCAAAAACCATCCTTTTTGGCCCCAGACAAGAATTCTATACGGAGCTTTCCAAAATGTAATGTCATATTCATCAATCCAGCTTAAGGTCCAGACTTTCCGTAAAAACCGCACAGGAATAAAATAAAATCGGAGGGCTAAAAAAACAAAAAATAACGAGGACAAAACCAAAATGTTGCTCTCGTAACACAATTAAGGCGCCACAGGCGACATTTTTTGAATCCGTCTTTTTTTTTCTGGCAACATTTAACTACTTCCGATGCAAATTCTAGCTTTTAACATAGTTCAAGCCTCAAACGCCACTCAATGAGGCCTTTGTCTAACTAGTGAAGACTGCGAAATGTGCCGCTGGCGAAATTTTGTAGAAACACTGATGATAAAAGTGCCGTTCTGCGATCCGAAAATTACTTAGTCAACCCAGAGTCGTCTGGTAACAAAAGGGGCGATTCCGGGTAAAGTGGATACAAAGTACATTTGTTCGGAATTTACAGCAAACAAAAGTGAGAGACGTGCTTATATCTGAAGTACTGCAATCCTAAGAAATAAAATAATGAACACCAACCAGCTGAAGCTACCGTAAATGGTACAGAACGAGAGCTAAATAAATGCCGTTTAAATTACCGAGCTCAGTAACTGGGTTGAAGCAAATAATTAATTCGTGGTATACCGAAAAACTAACTAAAAAAATTAGCAACAGATCGAGAGCGGTATTACAACTGAATATCGTAATGGAATAAAACTCTTGTTAGAACCACCTAAAACAACAGAATTCGGTAAGTCTAGTAACAGAAACGGACTAAAGAAAAATCCGGTGAGTTACGGTATTCGGCAACGAATCACTACCAAACGAAACTCACCAAATTTAATTATGAAACGGACTGACCGAATGCGACCAAATTACCGTCGGAAAAAAATCAGATGAAATAAACAGGATAAAACACCGAATTTACGCAGGGACGGACCGAATGCGTCAGAATCGATGCTGAATGAACACAAGTTGGATGAATTATGGTATTCGGTCACGGATCAGAACCAAATGAGTCCGATTAATGACCGAATTATGGTAAATGCGGTAAAGAATGAGACCAAATAAACAAATTAAACCACCGAATTTACGCAAGGACGGACGGCGGCGAATCAATGCGGACTAAGCAAAAGAATTATCGAGTTCGGTCACGAATCAGAACCAAGTGAATCTCATTAAAGATCGAATTATGAAATGGACTGACCGAATGCGACAGAACAGATATACGGACTTGAGAAAAGCAAGTTGAATTACCGAATTCGCTAACAAATGAGACCAAATAAACAAGTTAAATTACCGAATTTACAAAGGGATAGAACGAATGCGATGAAATCGATACGGAGTGAACAAGAGTTGGATGAATTAACAAATTCTACAAAAAAAGGAAACAAATAAACATGTTAAATCACCCATTTCGAAATGCGGCGACAAACAATTTTATGAAAAGGGCATCACGGCCATTTTGACCGAATTTCGCCTTCGCCGCAAATTTGACCGAATACCCAAAACGTAGGGAGGGGCGCAGCCTCCCCCCCCCCCCCTCGGGACGCCCCAGGTGCTAAATATGTGCGCCAGTTCCCCGGCCCCACAGCCAATATATCTTCTTTGAATGGTAAATAGAAAATTTACAGAATAAAAAAAGTGGCATTTTAACGCGGGTCCAAAGTGCTTTGATCTGTTGTTTCAACCCATTTCTGTTCGTGATTTCAGCTGAGTTCATCAATTCATTTCTTAGACTTGGGATTGAGGAAGAGAAATGATATCAGATGGGCCCCTTAAAATTTAAAAGTTATCTCACTGCTAAAGAAATTAAAGCTTATCCCTTGCCCCTTTCCAAGTAGTAATATTACAAAGTTGGCCTACGGCAAAAAAAAATCAATTTTTGGACTAATACAGGGACTTCCAAGGAAGAATCGGTTGCTAAAGCATCGTCATTTTCATGAGATGCTAGGATGGTCTATTATGATGGTCTGATCACTGTCACCTAGAATTAAGTGTTAACGAAACGGATTCAAATGATAAAGAAAAACAGTTATGCATTAGTTAGTAGGGTGGCCTCTATCGTATTTTGAACCTGAAAACTTACGAATAGCTTAATAATACCAACTAGATCATATAAGATAATGTTCCAAGTTTTCACCAGTCGCGATGTCTACGATTGAAAAGGATAAAGTTCAACTGGCTGCAGTGTCAATTTAGTCCCTACCGACATTCTGATGTTACCACTTCAAACTTTTCGTCAGAAATCTTATTTACTTTGGCTCTGAACGTCATTTATTCGTCCGGCTCTGAAGTATACTATTCGATTTGGCACTTTGGCGTGAAAGTGGATCAGACGGAGAGGCTTCAATCCATTCAGAAGAGAGGTCTTGGAATAATTTACCGTCAAGGCCAGATCCCTTATCTTCTTCTCCTAAAATTATTCGGACTTCCAACATTGACAATGAGACGGGTTACTCCTCTCAGTTTGGAAACCAACCACGTTCCAAGACCAGTTCCAAAATATTCTACCAGAATCATCTTCTCCTTTGAGAAATGAAATATTTTACCAAAATATTTCCAATTCCAAAATATTCTACCAGAATCATCTTCTCCTTTGAGAAACGAAATGTGATACAGAATCCCAGGTTCGTTGATACATTGGTGAAGTTACGCATAAGGATTTCTCAGGTTGATGAACTGACAGGTAATAAGAAAGCAAAAACAACAATAAACATGACAAATTACAAGGACGAAACCATTTGTGATCTCCCAAAAACCTTTAAGATTGGGTTTGTTCTGGTTTACAAATTCGTGAATACACAACACGAACTGTCGGGTTGATTCAGTGATGGATACAACGAGGGGAAAAGCACAAAAGAAAAGTTTAAGGGTTTAATCCAACAATGTTTACAACAATAATAATAATAATAATTTATTTGTAACCCACTGCACAAAACAATGTGAGGATAGTGGAGTAAAGAAGAGAAAGAAACAAATAAACAACTGAAGAAACACTAATACAACAAAATAAACACACAAAATCAACAGAACAAACGGATGAGCCCGTGATATGGAGTAAGCCGTTCAAACGCTTGTCCAGATAAATTTTTATGAAGCTCCTGGAGTTTTGCCGTTATATCAGGGGCTTTGTATTTTCGGATTATTTTCCTATTTCGGTACGATATAGGTAAATAAAGCAGGTATTTACAGTATTTGTAGTAGCATGTACGTAGTTTACGTATGTCGCTCTTTTTCAATAAAATAAAAGTCCCAGAAAGATAAAGTATAGAGTGGTCGCAAAAAACTGAATACAAAGAAACCAAAGCCTTACGGTTATACTTAGACCGGTTTGACACAATCTTAGAATATCCAAATTTTATCTTTTTGCAAGCTTCAGATACTACAGACTGGCGAAAGGACGAAGTATTTTTACAAACTGTTAAACCAAGCCACCGAAAGTTTTCAACGGAGGGAATGGATGTATTTTTGATTTTAAGAGGAGAATTTGGTACAGTACCGTTGAAACATATATACTCGCATTTATCAAGGTTCAAAGTAAGTCCGATGTCAAGAAAACCTTTTTTAGTCCTTTGAACTGTACGAGAGAGGGAAGATTTGCATCTACTTATAAGGAGAATATCATCTGCGTATGCAACGTAAGAAACGTCAGTAAATCCCGTAAAATACGTCCGCGAGATCTTGGCAATAATCCCAGCAATACACATCTTGAAAATATGAGGTGACAACACCCCACCTTGACGTACACCACAACGGACTGCAATATTTTCTTGCAGGAGAGACCCATTTAGTTTTAAACGTAGGTGCGCATTGCTATACCAATATCTCAGGACAAAAATAATGGAAATATTAACACCATTTACAGAAAGTGAGTGCAGGGCTTGGCTATGAACAATGGTATCGAACGCCTTAGAAATATCTAGCGAACAAAGGTGAACTTGCTCATTTCGTTGGGAAGCATGGCGTAGAACATTGGCAAGTACCCTATGCGCGTGCGCACAACTTATTCCTTGCTTAAAACCAAATTGATTTTCTCCGTAAAATGCACTCTCATTGATTGACGGAAGTAAAACATATTCAAAAATCTTGCTTAGCGTACACGTGACAGTAATGGGGCGATACGAAGCACAATTTGAAGCATCCTTTCCGCGTTTCAAAACTGATGTAACAGTTCCAGAAAGGAAACTGTCGGGAACTATAGAACTAACCAAACACATTTGAAATAATAACTGCAAATGAAACATCAGTTCTTTGCAATCAGTCCGAATATTTTGAACAGAAATACCATCTATATCACAAGATTTTGATTTGAGCCGCTTCACTGACTTAATGATAAGCTCGTACGAAACAGGTAAAACGTGGCGCTGTGACAAGTTACGAGGTAAACAACTGTTCAGTAACTTACTATACATCGAATGCACAGAATGATTTAACTTCGAAAAAATTTGGGAGTAGTGTGACAGCCATCGAGACGAAGAAATATTACACCGAGTATTGACCTCATCTAACTTTGAACTATCTGAAACGTTTTTCCAATCTTTTTTATTCTTTGGAAAATTTTTCCCACTAAGACGGTTTTTCCTGATCTGCTTTTTGTAAGCAATCTTAGTTGACTGCTTAATATCAAAAACCTTTCCCGAGACTGGTCTGCCACACGCTACCCAAATTCGAAGCCAAAACATCGCTTTGTTTTTTATAGGTTTAAGCTCTGGGTCAATATTCCACATTGGTTTCCGAGTATTAATACGACATCGATCAAGGGGCACTGCCAGAGCTTCAGCTTGCTTTAGACATGAAATAATTGTCAGATAATAAATATTCAGATCAAGTTTTTTGTTTGGGCAAGGGGTACTGAGTTGCAGAAGATGGTACGGCACGCGCACAGAGGACAGCAGTGAGGCAAGGGTTATTAAATACATGCTCCAATTTGCCTTTTCCCAATTTGTTTTTTCGAACCATTTTTTCTTATTTGGGGCTTTATTGTAAGGAATTGTAGGCATAGAAAGTGTACGTACGTCAACGGATACGTCAGCTATGATTCTTCATCAGCTAAGAATATTTATCTACGAAGTACGGAACTTTCACAGCCCAGACATGCAGACTCTTTAGAATAGTTTAAGGGTGAAACTATTTGCAGTCTCCAAATATCTGACCTTAAAGATCTTGCGTGTTTTGGTTTAACACAGTAGTGAATATCCAGGTGAGGTATTGTCGGAAAGATGCTGATAAAAGAAAGCACAAGGAAACATCAACATTCCAAGGGTTCAGCCACTTCGATCTCCCACAAAATCTCCGGTTGAAGAACTAGTATGTTCTGGTTGACATATTGCAGTGAATACCACAGCTTATTAAGCTGTGGCGAATGCACGTGAAGAAGTGTCAGATTGGTGGAGTGACGGATAATAAGAAAGCAAAACCACAAAACTGTAAAACCATTCGCGAGGAGCACGAGGAGATGTCGGGTTGTAGCAGTGATAAATAAAATAGAGCAAAATCAAATAGACAAAAACGGTAAAACTAATTGCGATCTCTCAAAATCTTACCTTGAAAAACTGGATTGTTCTGGTTGATACATTAGAAAATAAACATGAGGAACTGTCGGGCTCTCACCTTGAACAATTGGTGTAATTATGGTTGACAAATTGGTGAATACACAGGAGGAAATGTCGGGTTGATGCAGTGACGGATAAAAAGAGACCGAAAGCACGAAGAAAAGTGAACATTCCAACGGCAAAACTCCAGAAATATCACCTTAAAGAACCAACATGTTGTGTTGGTACTTTAAGGACCCAACCACCTGAATGGTGTCAGGTGGGACTTAGTGACCGATAAAGAGAAAGCAAAAACACAAAGAGACATGAAAATCAATGGGCGAAACATTCGATATTTTGGAATTACAAGTGTGATTTTCTGTCTGTGATTTGCCCTTTGTTTTTCTTTATTGTGTGATCTTTTTCAATGTCTTTTCTACTTTCTTTCAGTGATCTGCCTCTAGTTTTTCTTTGTTGTCTGATCTATTTCTGTGTTTTGTTTCTACTTTCTTTTTTATATACTCCATCACTTTCTCCTTCCTGTACAATCGGTGAAAAATAAACATTACATTGCGAAAAGATTTTAGGCTGTAGAACTGGTAGGTTCGATTTACACGTGTGGTAGTGTCAGGTTGGTGCAGTGACCGACAAAAATAAATAAAAAAGACAAGAAACATACAAATTAAAAAAAGGAGACTTACCATTTCTTTGAGGGAGTATTTATCATCGTCTCCGAAATAACGAACTCGCAGCTTGTCCTCGTGAGTAGGTACTTTCTTTAGACGACCTGTAGATCCCTGAAGAAAAAAATCGTCAAATATACTATATTCAAACAAACCTGCAATCGAACCTGTAATCATGTTTCCTTCCCCGATGTTGACCTTGAAGATTGGCGGCCTGACGAGGACCTTTGCCAAGAAGGGCCTAAGTATCGCTGATGAAGAATCGTAGCTGACGTATCCGTTGTATATATTATTTGAATATATGTTTCAAAGTTAGCTTGGGCTTAAGCAATATTTGTCAAATATACTCCTTAATAATCATATAATGAAAAATAGGCCATTATCCTCTATATATACGAAACGCCGCTAAACGGATAAGTTAGCTCTATCGATACTTCAGCCCTTCTTGGCAAGGGTCCCTCGTCCCAAAAACTGCATTTAATAAACAGCAGGTTCGCTTCACCCCTTGCCGAGAAGGGTCGAAATTTCGCTGAAGAAAAACAACAACAGAAATTCACCAGAAAGAAAATCTACACGAATGTACAGTCATGTTCAATTTTTTAACTACTCGCTAAAAACAGGTTCCTTGGACAAGATCTTCAACGTTTTTACGTTTCTTTATACTTTCGGGGATAGAATACTTGGCGGAAGTTTGACCTTAATGAGGACCAGGCTTATCTGATCGAAAATACCAAAGCGTTCATTGTTCAATTTTTTAAATTGCTCTCTAAAAACAGGTTCCTTGAACAAGATTTTCTAAGTTTTTACGTTTCTTTATACTTTCGGGAATAGAAAATATGGCAGAAGCTTGGCATTTGACCTTAAAGAGTACAAGGCTTGTCGGATCGAAACAATACAAAAGCGTGCCCGACTGATTGTGTGAAGATCCACTAAAATTTCTTATAATGAGTTCCTCCAGAATTAAAGAGCTCCTCCCCGAAACTGTGCACGGCTTTTGGTACGAAAATACACCGGAGCACCATACCCATGAATGCATATTTCCGATAAATGTAAACCTCTCTATATATCAAAATCAAGTCCGGGGGCTGGTTGGACCCCAAACGCCCAATGCACTCGTGACGGAAGGCAGATAATCGGAAATCAGTACTGTCAGTTTGGCCTGTCCAACATTGTAAAAATAAGACCAAAGGTTCCGATGGGGATCCCGAAAATAAATTTGTATCAAGATAGTTGCGTCTAATAGACATACGGTCTTCACCAGACTCCTTGAACATTTTACTATTAGAATTTAAAAATAGATCAATGTGAATTACTAGTCATCTAAGAAAACCAAGTTCAGGTATGGATCCAGCATGTGTTTACCCCTGTATGTCATATCTACTTTGCGAAACTGATCGAAACTTCCTGCCTTACTTCTGCCAATTATCCGATTTCGGCCGGATTCCGGGTGAACTACTTGTCCTGCAAAAAAACTAAAGCTCAAAACGAATTCAGCATACCTCCTTACCCCTATATCGAAGCTCTAAGCAATTTCAAGATAAACTTTAACTCTGAAAATTTGTTTAGACTTGGGCCAGATTCCGGGCGAAAAATTTGTCCGGCTAGATTTTTTTTTGTATATAGTTTAAGGATTCAGCATGCCTCTTTATCGTAACTACATTGAACCTGCAATAAACTTCAGATAAAACTTTTCAAATTTTCCGGTTTCGGCCAGATCCCGGGCGAACTATATGTCACGGTAGAAAATGATTGTCACTGGATTTAGCATGTTTTCTTACCCCTAAATGAACATGCAATCAACTTCAAATTAAACTTTTACTTTAAGAAACTTTCTGGTTTTGACCGGATTCCGGACGAAATACTATTCGGGGTAGAAAATAAGTATCAGATAGCCTACGGATCAGCATGTCTTCTTACCCCTAAATCGAACATTTAAATAACTTCAACTGATTTTTGTTTAGCAAATTTTCCTGATTTGGCCGGATTCCGGACGAACTAGTTGTCCGGCGGGAAAATAGGTTTCAGATATGGACTGATATATCCCACAGACGACTAACTCATTGACTTTTTAAAACAACTTTTGTCTACCCCTTCGAGAGTTATGGTGCTGACAGACCGACAACTTTTACGACGTCATAGGTATCCCTCCACTTACGTTTTGGGATACCAAAAGCTCTCCGCTTTCAGATAACTAAATCTGCAGTACTTTGTACTCCAGCGTTGTAATCCTCAATCGGCTTTCAACTCTCCTAATTCGGGTTTTAAGTCTCTGAATTCGGAATAGAAATCTCCGTATTCAGTGATGCACAACTACTAAAGTCTGGTGAAGGAGATACTTTTACAGTGAGGCAACATCTGAAACATTATTTTTTTGGTTTACGTAATGTTAAAACGCACTCGAGGTAGCATTTCACTGCAGAAGTCACTTGAGGTTGATATTAATTGCGTTTTTGCAGATACCATGGTATCTGTTACCACGGTAACTGGATCTGCAGTTAGGGTTTTTGCAGTTAACGTGGTATCTGATACTACGGTTGATCTTCAAAAACGAAAATTGCCAAAATTACTCTTTTCGAAGTCATCCCAAAAGAAAAATTGATATCCAGTCAGTAGTTATATAAAGGGGCTCCCACTCCACCCTCCCCCCAATTTCAAAACCCCATTTTAACATCAATTTCTTAAATTTTAACATCCTTTTTACCAAATTATCCCCCTTTTTAAGAACATTTTTATTTTCTTACTTCCAAAATAAAGGATACAAGAAATGAGAAATATTACCCTTTACTACATATAAAATACTACAATATACTACTACTTCTTTTTTATTCAAATATTACTGAGTAAACAGTTCTAAATCCACATATGTTTCTTTGTTCTTGTTTTCGCGTACAATCGGTTGCAAAACCAGATTTTTCTTTAAAAGTAATTCGTTAGCAATGGCATTATATTTCTGTGTTATAAACAAATCACAGGGTTTGTCATTATGATTAATAACTACAACCAACTTATCACCATATTTTGTCTTAGCAATTCTCATTTTAACAATAGTATATTTCAATCCTAGAACTAGTTCTTCTTTCCTGATTGTCTCATTGTATTTATTCATTCTGATTGTATTCAAGACTTCCTTTGTGGACTCCATTTATTAGGGGATGATTTTATTAAATAAAAATCCAGACTCACAAACTCACATACATATTTTTGTTAATAATACCTAATGTAGCTTTTCTTTCATAATATATAACACAGTAAATATTATATGGTACAGGCTGAGCGTGTTTTAATGTTAAACTTATTTCAATATCAGCAGTTGTTCCATTATATATACTTGATTCGTGTTTGGAAACATCGAAACAGAATAGTGGATATACTTCTTTAAATTCTTCTATACTAACAACACTACCAGTATCAAATGCTAATTGCTTATAGCCCAAATGTATGAACCTATTGTAAAGATTTGAGTATTTACATTTCTCATCGCTAAAGTCGCATTTGAGTGGTTCTTCAGGATATTTATCCCCATTAATTCTAAGTTCTATGTCTGTTAAATTCATATGATCAAACACCATATTATTCATTAATTGATTGTTATGCTTTTCATTTTTCTGTAACATCACAACGATTTTTGTAGGACTATTTCTCTCAGACACAACTTTCCAGGTGTGCTCCTTATTCTGACTAACATCACTTTTATAACTATTACATGCTTCCCACATCAGATTATGCTTTTTATCCTTAGCAAGATCCTTTTCTAATTCACTCATCATTTCGATACTAGGAGCTACAATAGGGATCTTCCAGGATAAATACTCGATGACTACTTTGAAATTAGTATTTCCATTTCTTATAATCATGTTGTTATCATCATTTCTTCTTAGAAATAATTTATGCGATGCACCTCTGAAGAATCGTTTGTTTCCTTTCAGAAATCCAAACAATTCTGATAATGGTAAATACATATTTACTAATTTACTGCTCTTTGTTCTGTTATATCTTTTTTCAAATCCTTTATTATAATTATTATTATTTCTCAAACTGACTGTTCCACCTCCTGCTGCAGCCCCTGCAGCCCCTGCAGCCCCTGCAGCCCCTGCAGCCCCTGCAGCCCCTGCTACTACTGGAGTTGCAGTAAACGAAGCAATAACAGGATTAATTTCTTTTCCTTGATTATAATCCTTATACCAGAAATGATTTCTTGCTGCACTTCTAGAATAATCATCAGAGTATTCAATCAACTTTGTAACGGTAGTTGTAATACCAACATGATTAATTTTTTCAACCGATTCATCGTTTATTACATATTCAGCGGTACTGAATAAATTAAATCCATTATTCGTTAAAGTAGCAACATCGGTTGCAGCTATAGGAGTCCCATCTTCGTTTACTATTCTTACACTGACATCAAGATAACTTTCACTTGGATAAAACCAGGAATCTAATTTCTTTGTTACGAATTCAAACTCTGATTTATTAGATACATTCACATCTGTTTCTCGAATTTCTTTAAATTCATATTTAACCACTGTATCATCCACAAGCGGTTCGTCAAATATGTTCCATTGCGGACTGATAACTTTATTTACTGCCATTTATATAAGAAAGAAATTATTAAATAAAACTTATTTCAGAATCTTTAATCCATTTCCAGTCATTAACGTTTTGATCAAGTCCTGACTCCTTTGATTTAAAATCCTTTTATTTGTACCGATAAGATCCTTCATCGATTTTTTGTTTCCAATTACATCAATGACTTCCTTCTTGTTTACATTGATCAGATCTTTCCCATATTCTATTGCTCTGTTTTTCAACAACTCAAATCTCGGTTTAATAATATTATTATACATTGACATAGCCCCATCTTTTATTTGTTTTGCTGACGTTTGAAATAACTGGGAATTAACAATGTTTTTGAATACACTACCGATTCCACTTCCATACTGCTTTTTATAAAGTAATCGCTTATTATTAATCAACATTTATAGGTAAATAATTTTATTTCACTAATCCTTTAAGCTTTTCTTAAATGCAGCACGTATCCAACGTTATCACCATTCAAATCGATAGGTCTTCCCAACTGATCAGTAATTGTCACTCTCAAGGAGTAAATAAAGTCTTTTGTATTAATAGGAAGGTAGATTAATTGTCTAGGATTCTCAACAATTTGACAACCCGGTTCTGTATTCGGAACAAATGTCCAAATGACATCTGATTTACTTTTGTTTACGATAGAACTGTTTACAAGAGAGCAGTGAATTTGAATTTTATCAACGCTTCTTGTTATATTCGGAAGCTTTGTACCTTCATTGATTTTCTTAGATATCTCACTATCCTTCTCAAATCCTAAAATCTGACACAAGTCACTATTAAATCTAAACACATATTTTTCTTGTAATAGTATGACAAATCTCATAGATGCTGGATTGGATGAAATTACAATAGGACATTTATCTTTTGGGGTATCAAAATACTGACACAAAAAATAATTCAAACAATCATCGTTATACATCCCATTAGGAATAGTAACATTCATCCATCCCCCCTCTTCGTCTTTCCTGTATTTAAATGTATTATTTCCAAATTTATCACTTATATTATGCCATGAATACCACAAAGTACACTGATTCAAACCTATTTCATAATCCCAATTACGATTCAATTCGATTGGTTGACTAAATGTTATATCAATGATACTTTCATTACCTTCAATGTTTAACAACACCATTTATTAGAAATATTTTTTATATATTGAATTGTAATTTCTCTTCGTAAGAAATTTATTTCGCATTAACGAATCCAAAATATCAATAGCTTCATTTCTCACCTCATCAGATGTATTTCCGTTTACTCTGCTACCTATCAAAGTGTATAATTTTGAAATCATTTCATCACAATTCATAAATATTCCAGTTCCTTGTTGTCTGATAAAGGGTATACTAGATTGAATTTTTCTTAATCTATCCTTATAGTCTTGTATAAATAAAATAATTTTATCATACTTACTAGAACTATAACTTTTACTTTTCAGACCACCATAACTTTGACTTATAGGTGTTAATTCAGCCAAAGCATCTTCTATATTCTCTGGGTTATCATAATAAAAATGAGGCATCTCAAAATATTCCCCTTCATATCTTCTATGATTATCTCTATATTTCACATTAAGTGTTTTTAATAACTCTTTATCAATACCTTCATTCAGATCAACAACTTTTATACTTGTTGGAGATGCTTCTAAAGCGGTTGACTGCATTTCTACCCCTGAAACTGGAAGCTGATATGGTTGAATCGTTTCACCTAGCTGGAGAAGCCTTGTTCTTGAACTATCATCACCTTCCTGTAGTTTATTTATGATCATTTCAGTGTTTTCTTGTAATTTTTTGATGGTATCTTTAGTGTTTTCTTTTTGTGCTATAATAACTGGAGCGTTTAATTCTGAAGCATATTCCCGAAATCCTGCCTTCTCCATCTCATTTTGCTGAACCTTTCTTCTCTGAATTTCTCTGTTCTTCACTATATCCGATAAAATATCACTCAAGCGTCTTGAATCCATTTATATACAACTAATTTTATTTCATAATAAATTTTGAAAGTTCTTTTTCATAAAACCCTCCTTGAATTAATTCCCCACTTTTGTCAGATATTTCATAAGTAATGGGAATGGTAGGTCTGATGGTTGCTATCTGAAATACCTCATCCGTATAATTAGGTAAATATCCTTTATCGAAAATACTTTTTTCTTTTTTAATTCTGACTAAATCCCCTACTTTGACGTTTCCTCTGATTTTGTACTCATCTACTGGAGGAAACAGAGCACTAAAAACCTTTTTCTGATTAACCTTTTTACTAGCATCAACTGGTTTCATTTGTATTGAGCGGTGATACGAGTTATTATAATTATTTACGAATACAGGTAAAATATCAATCCATTTACTAGAGTTGTTGTGAGTAAAATATTTCCATAGCTTTTCTTTTAGCGTTCTATTGAACCGTTCAACGATTTGTGCTTTCAATTCGCTTTCAGATGCAAACCAGTGTATGCCGTTATTTTTCAAAAAAGTTTGAACATTTCTCATCACAAATTCTTTACCTTTATCAGTTTGTAGTTTCTTAGGAATTCTTTCTTTAAATATAACACTGAATGCTTTTATTATTTCAGCACCCGTTTTGTCTTTCAGAGGGATACACCAAGCATATTTACTAAAGCAATCAATAACAGTTAAAATGTAATTTGTTTTATTATTTTCTTTTTTATATTTCTGCATGTCAACTAAATCAGCTTGCCATTGCTCATCAACATAGTGAACATACACTCGCCTCCTTTCAAAGTTATGATAGGAAGGTTTGTGTAACGTATACACATTCTCATTTTGCAACACATTTTTTATTTTATCCTTGGAAACCTTAACACCATTTTCTTTTAATTTTCTGTAAATATCATCCACACCTGAATAATTAGAATAATACGTCTTTAAAATATCTGTTTCTGCGTTGAGGTTTTTTTTAAAAAGCGATTTTTCCTCGATCCGCAAATAACACAATTCCCTTTCAGCATTGGAACATTATTTTTTTGTGACACTGCCTTAAACATTGATTCAGTGTCACTGCTCTTTTTACATTTCATACAATAAATCTCCATTTATTAGAAAACAATTTTTATAAACGAAAAGCTACCAACTTCATTTTGCGCTTAATGTAGGAAATACAGTGAAGTCCACAATTTAATTCATCTATATTTTGAACAGCAAGATTTTCATAAGCTATTTTTTTCTTTGAAGTTCTTAGATATTTAATTATTTCTTTTCCTGGGGGAATACCGAAAGAATCGAAAAATTCTACATAGGGGGATTCAGATAGATTACAATAGGCAACCCAGTGAGTTCCAGGCATTCCGAGTTTATCATAATTAATGACACCGCATTCCGAATCGTTTATATGTTTGGGTAGCGTATCTAAAGAGAAAACACCTCGAAACTGTGGTATACTCCCTAATGCATCCATAATATCAAAATTAGTTAGAGGTCCTACTTTACTTTTGCTTCTTTTTTGATGTCCCCGTTTTTTGACTTCCTAGGCCTTCCACGTACCCCATGACCGACAACTTTTTGTGTTCCAGGGAGTGTAAGCGCGCCACCTGTGTTGACATCATCGTTTTTTTCCTTCCTAGGCCTTCCACGTACCCCATGACCGACAACTTTTTGTGTTCCAGGAAGTGTAAGCGCACCACCTGTGTTGGTCATTTTATCCATAATTTTCTTACCAGCGAATGTACCCAAAGCAGCAGCACCACTTGTTAAAGCTGCCTTACCAAGGGTAATTGCTAGCGGTATTAAAAATGGAAGTAATCCACCTTTTTGAATCGCTTCTCTCATCTGCTTGTATGATACATCAATATCACAACCCTTATTATTCATTTTACATGTTTCAATTTTATCAATTTGTCGTTTACTTAAAAGTAACTTGACTGGTTCTCGTTCATTTTGTCTACTATGACTAACACGTATCTGACATTTTTGTTTAGCATCAAAACATTTCTTCAGCTTTCCTTTCTGAAGCTTTGACAAATAAACTGTATACTCCATTGTTTCAACCATTTATTAGGGAATTAATTTATCTTATAAAATTTATTTACCAGCCATCATTTTTTCTATTCTGGTAACGAATGGTTTGTCAACAGGTTTTAGCTCTAGCTCTAGAAGCCTTTTTAAAATATTTACTACTGCTCTTTCAATATTATCGATACGAGTTTTTTGACCAGCAATCTTTCCTTCAATTATACCGTTATGGGTGTGTTGCCCCAGAAGCTTTTTGTCATAATCTAAAAGATTCATAGTTAACGTTGCTAAATTAACAGCATCATTTTTGTTTCTAGGGTTTTGAACATTTGTTATCAACTTGTTTTCAGCGTTAATCTCTTTATCATTAACTCGAACTATTTCTTTTACAAATAACCCTTTATCTGTGTTCCTTACCAACGAATTATCAGGAGAATCATCTATCGCAGTTAATCTGTTGATATCTTCGCTAAAGTATTGGTTGGCTTGCACTTGTCCTGCAGTCATTTGTTCTTTAAATTGATTCATAATCACAGTCATAGATCTTAAGCTAATAGCATCCTTGTCTGCCTTGGCATCACCTAAATTTATAATTCGTCTATCATGTAGGTTAATGTTACCATTTTCGTCAGTAACTTTCGATTCGTTACTAACCTTTTTTCCAACACTACCAAATTTATTCATTTATTATAGAAATAAATTATCCGGTAAATTTTTCAAAGTTTTTCCTGTACTTAAGGGTTTTATCTTTTATTTTTAAATCTATGAAGAAAAAACCGTAGCCCTTGGTTGCAGTCTCGAATTGTTTGAGAAATTTTTCATCGTCTATACTGGATACATGGCTTTGTCTTATTAATTTTACTTCTTTTGGATTAGAACACTGAAAGAATGCAAAATAATTGCACTGGAGCCTTACCACCTTTGGCGTTTTATGATAGCTCTGTGACAAGTAAATAATTGAAGCATTTTTCTTTCTTCCTCTTATGAATAAATCTTCTATTTTCTTCTGGTCTTTTTCAGTGACAAAATCGTCAAAGATAATCAAGTTTTGGTACTCAGGGTCTAAGTCGTCAACATCGACAATATCATCAAGATTGTTACTTACTGTTAAGACTTTCGATTTGCATTGTGACTCCAAAGTGGTTAAATTGGTTATAAGGTCTTGATATTTATCTTCTTCAAGATCTTTAGCATACAAGTATATTCGGTTGAAACAAAGATATTCATAAATTAAATTCAAAAGAAGGTTAGTTTTCCCTGTTCCAGAACTACCACAAATTAAGAGTCTGAATGGCCACTGAGGTGCAAGGTCGTGCTTATTCTGATAAGTGTTCTTTTCACTAAAGTCATAGACTTTGATTGGAGCCTTTTCATTCATTTATTTAGGAAGAATTTTTCATTATAAGATTTACTTGAGTATTTTAAGTATATACTTGAAGTTTTGAAGTAGGTACTTGAATTTTTTAAGTAGGTACTTGAATTTTTTAAGTAGGTACATGATTTTTTGAAGTAGGTACTTGAAGTTTTTAAGTAGGGACTTGAAGTTTTGAAGTAGGTACTTGAATTTTTTAAGTAGGAACTTGAAGTTTTGAAGTAGGTACTTGAAGTTTTGAAGTAGGTACTTGAATTTAATGTTTATAACCTAAAGGTAAAGTGTGTATTTTATCACTTGTTACTATCCTTTTATCATCCTTAGGATCTAACGCTTTTTTATTCTGTTCTTCTAGAAACATATTGTGCTTGTATGATCTTAAGTTATACTGAGTTATAGAAAGGTTTTCCGTTTTACCAAACAGTACATCCTTATAGTTTTGAATGGTAATTTTATCTTTAACGATATTGGTTTTTATTCCTTTCAGTTTTTTGCTAGCTTTTGAAGGGTCTTGGTTGTCCTTTAAATAAGCATATACTTTTGATCGTAATCCAACAAATTCTGTCATAACCTGCCCACCTAATTCATCTTTCATCATTCCTATCACTTTCTTATTTACACTAGGAAACCCATATGGATTATCTTTCGCATAATCAGATGTATCGAACCTCTCATTCAAATCCTGTTTGATATCTTGATAAAAATCTTCAGTTCTAATATCATATATGAAAGAATCAGTGTCCATATAACACAAATCAATTTTATCTCCATATTTAGGCTTCATATAATCATAATGGAATTCATACATCAGTAACTTGGATAGTTCCAATACAGCAAAGCCGATATACATTGGTTTGTCTAATTTTATCTTTTCCTTTGACATTCTTGCTACTGAAAAGTTTTCACTAAAAATTATTTCAGATTTAAAGTTGGGTTTCTTTATTATTTTTTCTCTTGTTGTATCATCCGTTATTATTTCCATATCCGCTCGCTTCCTTACGTTTTCCATGGTTTTTCCAAAGCAAGCATTATTCATCAGTTTAAAGAAGTCCTTTTCAAAGTCATTTGTACCCTTAGTTCTAAGTGCTGTGTTGTGGTCTATATATCCTTTTAAGTAAGCACTTTCAGTGAATCCTAGTATTCTGTGTACTCTTTTCAATATCAAACCTTTTTGTAAATAGAATTCTAGATTCCTGTGGTGAACTACATAGTTGGTTTTATCTAATACTGTGGTACATAGCTTACCGTTAAAGTGTTCCGGTGCTAATGGTAAATCCTTGTGTAATTCGTGTAGTTCTTTTGGATATTCTAAATCTACCTCATATATAGCACCCACATCTTGTCTCACCGACTTAATCGTAATCACCGAATTGATATGAGTTTTTAGATGGTTGTAATACTCCATTGATTCGTATTCATTCCTTTCTTTCAAATCATCAGGTATGGAAATGAATTGGAAATCATTCGCTGGTAAATTCTGCGACATCGCCCACCCATATAAATTATTAGCGTCTAAATACATTAAATAATTAGATGGTTTATGCTTATTATAATCACTTGTATATTTATTATTTGCTTTTGCATATCTCTTTATACATTGTGATACACCACCTCTTATCCCCTTTTCAATGAATGTATACATGTCTTCCTTCGAGAATAGCGGTAGTTCTACTTTTGAATGCTTTAAGAAAGAATCCCATGTCAACCCAGGAGCTGAGAAGTAATGAAGTGGATCCAGATCATAATTATGTATACAAACGTTCCTGAAATTCTCCACAACATCTGATAGAATTAACACATCACTTTTTAGGTACAACTTGGTATAATCAAGTAAAGTTTCACAGTTAAATTGCTTCCATATAGATACCGCTCTTTTATAATCACTTTTGTCAATACCTTTCCCCGTCAACCTAGAATAAAAGCTTTCTATTGGTGGTAACTTTGCACATTTCATTTTATCGAAACTATCTACGAATTCATAGGGATACACCCCTTTTTTAATTATTTCTTTGAATTCATCGTCATTTTTGAAGCTGTTAGATGTGTACTTGAAATTCTGTCTTAGATGATTACAAGGTACTTTGCAATCACATGTTGCTAAATTTGCTGATAGTTTGTCTAAAGATGAAGCCATAAATCTAATTGAATCTATAAACCGCATCTCATATTTTATTTCCGTATCCGCTTTTGTAATACTTATTGATTTCGAGAATGATATGAAACTTTCTGCACTTTCAAAAATTCCGTTATCAGGTATCAATTCTCTAACAAATAAATGAGAATCATATTTTGATAAATTATGCATTACTACCGGGATATGCCTAGGAATCCTGTATTTCATATTACATTCAGCATGAGCAAATCCCCTATCTTCTCCTGTCATGTGATCGTGATCAAAGTGACGATTTTCAGTAATTTCAGTTGTACAGATGTGACAAGTCTTATTCATTAGATTTTTCCATTTTTCGGTAATTTCTGCATTGGTATAAGTATGGTTTCTTTGTCTGCTTTCATATTTGTTTGCAATTTCTGTGGATACTTTTGTAACGGTTTTAACAAAATGTTCTGCAGCGTCTTCACCGAAATAGTCATAGTATTTGTTCTGGTTTGTATCAAAGGAACAGCATACCTGAAATCCGTAAGCAAATGGTTTCTGTTTGGCCACTTTTATTGTTTTCTTCCCGTGTACTTGATTGTACTCTTCATTATAAGACTCAAAGTCGGCTATTATGCAATAAGGTACTTTCATTTGTTTTGCAATATTTTTATATTGTATACTTGAACCTTCAGGAGGCATTATTATATCAGGATCTTCGCAATTATTTTTACTTTCATGTTTTTCAAAGCATTCTTCCTTCTTAAAATGCCTTCCGCAATAAGTGCAGAGGTATGTCTTTGTTTTCTTTTTAGATATTTGAGGACCAACTAATCTGCTCAGATCCTTTACCAGTACATAATGATTATCGAAATACAATAAATTAATAACATGTTTAGCTGTTTTGCCATTGATTGTACTTTTTAGTATATGACTTCTGATAATTTTCTCTTTTTCAATTTGAAATAAACAAATCTTAATGTTGTATCTATTTTCAAATTTGTGTATATCTTTAGTATCCATTGGGAAGTTGGTAACCCCTTTGAAATCAAATTTGTTCTCATATTGTTTATATTTCGAAATTCTTTCCGGATGATCCTTAGCTGGGTATAAATTTGCTAAGATTGACCAAAGAAAGCATTTTTGATCCTTATTTTCAATATTCAGACAAGCTCTTTTATTTCTTACGAAATCTGGCAGTATTTTAAACGTTCCTCCCATGTAAGATTCTATTCGTGTCATCCTATAATCAATTCCTTCATACCGACTGAATTGTAGCCCAGATCGAGGGGTATTACTTAAAGAACTAAGTCTCTTGTTATTATCATCCAAATGATTATGAGTAAGAATGCTATTTTTATTTAAAATCCAAGAAGTACTGTTGTAATATACTACTACTTCTTCATCATTCTCCTGTCGATGGAAAATAACCCGAGTTACAAACTGAACTCTATATTGATTTATTTCGTTCATTCGCCGCTGTATATCTGCGAAAGCAAAAGCAATAAGAGTATGCTCGTCAACTCCATTACCTTGAACTGAAACGTTTACAGTGAATATATTCTCACTTTCGCTAAAAATAGTAGGCTGCTGTTCTTGTTCCGTTCTAAATACATGATCAGGAATTAATTTTTCTTCTTTAATTTTTTTCTTATTTATGAAGAGAGTTGATAAACCAATTGGTTTCTGTCTACTGTTGTCACGTCTTTCTGTTTGATCTCTTATGATATCTCTATTTTTCTGTACGGAATCTTTATGTTTGGTAATAATATTATTATAGTATTCTCCAACTCTTTTTAGTACTTCTTCTCGGTTTCCGCGAGTTGATAGGTTCTTGTTTTTCAGAAATTTCTTTAATTCGCTTGTCTCTTTTTCTTTGTTATCATTGTATTCTTGTTTTAGTTTTGTAATGGTGATATTATTTTCTTTTATCTCATCTTCCAAAATGGTTCGTAATCTCGGTTCTGGTTTGTAGTCGGATGGTCTGTTCTTATTATGAGTTCTTTCGTTTCTGCGTTCAATTTTAATTTTATCTTCAGCTATCAAATATACTTACTAAGATGGTTTATTATATTATTTGTTATTTCATGTTTCTTAGCTCCATTTGTTTTGATTTTATTAATTTTCGCATAAGTCCGCAGTTCATTATATGTGTATAGCGATAATCTTTGTATAACCGCTTTGTTGTTTGATATAACCTTTTTACAAAGCTGAATAACCTCTGCAGTATTCATCATTTAATAGGGGAACATTTTTATTAATAAATTTCTCCCGTCTGAGTTTTGTCAGCCGTAAAGAAAATCATTGAATTTCTATTACCTTACTACTCTGTGAGAAAAATGTGTACACGGGTTTCGCACATTCTTCACTACTCTTCATGTGACAAATGTGTGTGTGTACTGGAATCCCACTTTCTGTACTACTCTTCATGTGACAAATGTGTGTGTACTGGAATCCCACTTTCTGTACTACTCTTCATTTGACAAATGTGTGTGTACTGGAATCCCACTTTCTGTACTACTCTTCATGTGACAAAAATCATATATTTTTTTAAACTTTGACTCACAAGCTCGAAAAAAGAGAATCATACTGTAAAAGTAGCCTAGATGGTGGGTGTGTGGAAATTCGAAAAAATCAAATAATTTTTCGAAACAATTTTATTATATAATAAATGGAAGAATTAGAAAAGAAAATGTATGTTTACCGTCGCAGTTACAAGTACTACAATCGTATAAGTAATAGCTTACTTGTATCCAAATTCCTCTTTTCGGCAGCAGGAATGTCTGCGTTTCTAGTGCTACCGCTAGCTTCTTTAAGTTTGGGTGCTGTTATCATCGAAATAATTGAAAAGCAATTAAGCATTGCTGATAGAAAAGCAGAATTTAGGACTATTTATGATTTTTATACTGAGTTGTTGTCAATGCTAAAATGCGGACAGTTAACAATTGAGGAGGTAATTCAGAGAGAAACAGAGATGCGTAAAACCTTTCGATTTTTTCCTCGCGAAAAATACATGAAACAAGTCCGTCTGAATGGCTATAAATATTGTAATAAATCTATAAAAATTCAAGAGAAATTACCAAACATATAGTCTATTGCTATACTGAATATTGTTTCCTAACTGTCAAACAGATCTTTATTTCATACGCGCATTAATGAGCTGCGTCATTCAAAGGTCTCGCCGCCAATTTGGGATGTAATTACAGTCTCCGGCGTGACTAACACAATCTCATCTTAACTCGGAAACTTGTGCGAATTGAACAAGGACCCTTGGTGTAGTGGCTCAACGCTCGGCCGAACGTTGACTCATCACCATTCAGACCTTCGAATCCCACTGACCGCAGTTTCTGTTTGTCGATAGTGGGATGGTAATAAAAACTTGCGGGTTCCCCGTTCAGGGCCCCCCAGACTAAGGCCACATCACCACAAACACTACACCAATCGGGGTGTACCAACATCACACCTCTTAATTTTCAAAGTCTGGGGGTGTGGGGTTTTGCAAAAATATTTTATAAAGTTCAAAATCGGTAATCATCATATCATCATGCAAACTCAGTACTGCATTTTTATCTATCGCATTTATGTGATAAACGTGGTTGGTTTCTATTACCAGATGTTTCAAAGCGATTGGGATTTTTATTTAATAAAATCATCCCCTAATAAATGGAGTCCGCAAAGGAAGTCTTGAATACAATCAGAATGAATAAATACAATGAGACAATCAGGAAAGAAGAACTAGTTCTTGGATTGAAATATACTATTGTTAAAATGAGAATTGCTAAGACAAAATATGGTGATAAGTTGGTTGTAGTTATTAATCATAATGACAAACCCTGTGATTTGTTTATAACACAGAAATATAATGCCATTGCTAACGAATTACTTTTAAAGAAAAATCTAGTTTTGCAGCCTATTGTACGCGAAAACAAGAACAAAGAAACATATGTGGATTTAGAACTGTTTACTCAGTAATATTTGAATAAAAAATGAAAAATGTAAAAAAAAAAAGTAGTAGTATATTGTAGTATTTTATATGTAGTAAAGGGTAATATTCTCATTTCTTGTATCCTTTATTTTGGAATTAAGAAAATAAAAATGTTCTTAAAAAGGGGGATAATTTGGTAAAAAGGATGTTAAAATTTAAGAAATTGATGTTAAAATGGGGTTTTGAAATTGGGGGGAGGGTGGAGTGGGAGCCCCTTTATATAACTACTCCAGTCGCATCACTAAGTTCCTAACTTCTTTCCCACCAATCTGACAAAATCTTAGGCTCTATTGTTAGTAGTGATGAAAGTGAAATGATTCTGTCAGACACCACAGTCAGATACCACCCGACGAAAAATTTATCTCAAAATAGTACTATGAAGTAGTACGAAAAAGTAGCATGCAGTACTAACAATGCTACTACATGCTTCTACTTCAAGGCTACCGTGTTACTGCATACTACTATATGCTACTATTAGCAAGATCGGATGCTACTATTGCAGGACAGGATGCTACTGGATACCACTACATAAGATTGGACCATTCTGAGGCACATTAAATGATAGTGTTCTTTGCTATTACATAGTATTACATGCAACTTTTTCGTACTACTACCATACTACTACGCAGTCTACAAATTATTCATCGGGCAAGGTTGAAACCGTGGTATCTGAATATCAGATACCACGATTACTGGCCAGATATCAGGATAAAAGCAAAAACGCCTTTTGGCCGTGGTATCAGATACCACGATAACTGCAAAAACGACTTTAGACCAGTGGTATCAGATACCATGGTATCTGCAAAAATGCAACTATTACCCTCAGACGTTGCTGGATCAAATTCAACCACTCTATTACTTTCAAATATCCGTGCCACGATTAAACTTCAACCTATCAACACTAGGCTTTAAAGATGTCACAAATTTAATGGATCAGCAAAAATCGCTGCAAAACCACTAAAACGTTTACTGACCAATCAAATCGTAAAAACTGGCGCTTAACCTTTCTTACTACCTTCATTCAACCTTAATTGAATCAGGTCAATTTTTTTTTTTTTTTTTTTTAGTAGACAGTTGGGGAGTCACCAGGAGATAAAGGGGGAAATAAACCTTTCAAGAAACCGTACTGGGGCAGTTGGATAGAATCTCAACTTCGTAGTAAATGAAGCACAACGAGATAGCCAGGATGCCCCAAAAAACTGACATCGAAAATAGCATGATTACTAAGTTTCCGTTTCCAACTGAGAAAATTCTATGACGTCGTTAATAAGTTCGTTTATAAGCACATGCAACGGTTAAATATACAAGGAAGAAGTGTATTTAAGGCGGGATTAATTAAGCAATATTTTTGCTTTTAAGGTTTAGTAGTAGTAGAGTTCTATTGAAAATAAACAGAGGGACGACTGTTCACAAACGCTTACGCTGCATAACTTCAATAGGATCTTTTAAACCATACTTCGAAATCATAAAAGAACTGCGATCATACTTCGACAACCGGCATACAAATTTTCCGTTAAAAAAAAAGAAGTCTTAATACTAGCCATATTACCAGACGTAAAATATTTAAGGAAAGGGGAAACTAAAAGAGTCTGAGGCAACCGTGTTAAAAATCCGAGCTAAATTTTTTCTTTCTTTTCTTTTAGTTGTTCTCTCGTCAAACATAATTATATACAATTAACATAATTATATACAAATGCAACCTAGTTAAAGTTTTGTTGCAACCTAATGAAGAGTGGGAATGCTGCACTCCAGTCCATCACGACAATAGTTGCGTTTCTGGAGATACCATGGTATCTGTTACCACGGTAACTGGATCTGCAATTAGTCGTTTTTACAGTTACCGTGGTATCTGATACACGGTTGCTCTGCAAAAACGACAATTGCCGAAATTGCGCTTTTCGAAGTCATCCCAAAAGAAAAACTGATATTCAGTCACATTACTAAGTGGTAAACTTCTTTCTCACCAATCTGACAAAATTTGATGAAAGTGAGATGACTGTTCATATACCACGACCAGTTATACCACGTCAGACCGTAGTATCTGAATATCAGATACCACGCTAACTAGCCAGATACCATGATAAAGACAAAAACGCATTTTGACCATAGTTAAGATACCACGATTCAACCAAGTGGCTAAGAAATGAGTAGGCTAATCGCTCTTGAAAAAACAATTCTTACTGGGACATTTTAAGTTTCGAGGGGTTGACACCTAAAAAACATCTTCAATAACTAGGATGGCTTGGGTAAGTCCACCACATGGTCATTGAACAAGTAGGATATCAACAATCGCCTTCGAAGGTAGCACATCGTTCTGGCAAATTTGGTCGCCTTCCTAAACGTTGGGTAAGTCCACCACATGGTCATTGAACAAGTCTCCTACAACTGAACCATCCATTATCTCCTTAGCCGTCTCAGACTCACTCAGGAGTCTCAGGACAGACTCGCCACCAAATCCATGTGCTGGCGAGGCGAGATGCACTGACAATGAAACCAGCCGGTCAAGTTCCTCACATCTTCATAAATTGTCCCCTGTTTTATTCACAAACAAACCTAAGTAGTAAAACATTATTTGGGCCGTGACGAGAGATCGGCCATATGGGAGCACTTTCGCCATTCCGCGGGGACTCCTTAGACAGTTGAAGGAGCTGCAAAACAAGGGGAGTCGCTTCCTGGAGTGATCCGACCCGAAAGACATAACTAGAAAACGCCGGACACTTTCTGCACGTAACCAGTCTAGTTCCAATTTGAAAGCTGAATGTACAGTTGTAGGTAAGAAAACGATCCTTGGGCGGTGGAAGGAGCCATGTAGTCATTTCCAGAAATTCCCCGGAAGACATACCACGAAAACGCCGGACACTTTCCACACTACCGCACGATCCTCCCTATTATCAATGCGAGAGTTGTATGTACATGTAGTTAAACAACGATGTCCCAAGGAAGGGACGGAATGAATAGATAGGTGCCGGAGTTAGTCAAGCCGAGTGGCCGTGTAGCGTGTTTGTAAATGTCAGGGTGTTGTTCGACGAATCCCCAAGACAGCAATTAGCGTGTTGAACTCAAATCCTAACACGCTGCGCTGTCATCCGTTTTCAGCGTCCGTGTTTTGCATAAGAGAATCCGGTACAGCATTTGATACTCTACCAAGTCCGTCTGTGTTTGGATTCGGTGTTGAACTCGAAAGAAACACGGGAGCTAAAAACGCTTGATGTCACAGAACACGGCACCTGCGTTGGGATGCGCTCCGTAAAAACGACTTGTTACGAACACGGGTTGAGAATCGCAAGTCTGAAAACGCAACTCTGAACTGGTGAAGTTTAACAGGAGCATTACCACCGCTCAACACTAGCGTTAATGGCTATAACAATTTAATCCCTATTTAAGTTCAATTTGTACAATACTGTGAGTGTCTCACTGACGGCTGTTTGATTAAACCCGTCGCTCTTATCTCAATAAATGCATAGTTGTGAATTTAAAATGAAACAAGGACACCGGCTCAGCAGCCTCAACTACAGGTCGGTAGTGTAGAAGCCAAATTAACTGCACACTAAAGCACACAAACCGGGAATCTAGGCCGAAGAGAGGGATATGTTACAAAGACATACGTGATAATTTGAAGAAACATTCCACGTCAATTCTGAAAAAAAAATGTTCCTCCTTTTCCTATGGCTTTGATGCTAACACAAGTATTCCCCGCCCGCGGCGACTTCCCTGGAAAGTGGGAACTTAGTCCACGGAAAAAACAAAACTCGGGTTCCCAGGAAATGCAAAAAAACAGCTATCAGCTAAACTTTTTCATTCAAGCGATTCTGTGCATGTCTACAAAAGGTCTTCATGAACTTAGCAGAAACTATGACTCGCTGAACTTCATCACACTTTGATAATAAAGGAAGGAGGGTTTATACTGCTTAGAATACCCGTGTGAAAAGGGGTTGTTTCCATGCGATTTCAAGGATCCCGGAATGATTTTAAAAGCGCTGGTATAGTAACAAACAATTGTTTCGTTCGTCGTTGATACTTTTCCTATTTCGTGATCCAGATCTTTTGGGAACAGGTATCTATAGAGGCAAGTCTAGCCAATCGACTAAGGCAAGACATATGGCCAAACCAGTCCGTTTAGCGGAAATGAGATAACCTAGATCGAACTAGAGCCCGAAGAAAGAAATAGAAAACCGTGATTTTCGGGTTTTTTCTTCTTAATCAGCTAGTTATCCCTCTAAGATGATGTGCGAGGGATAAATATAAATTCGGATATTTTGGTTCCACTTCGGCAAACCGTCCTCAGCGAAAAAAACAAGACCAAAGGTTTCGATGGGATCCCAAAAATTCAATATCTGATCCAGACAACTGGGTCTTGTCTTAGCCAGATCCAGTGTTCGCCAGACTCCTTGAACATTTTTACAATTAAAATTCAGAAATAGATTAAGGCCAAACAGCTAATCACCTGAGAAAACCAAGTTCAGATTTGGATTCAGCATGTGTGTTTACCCCTATAAGTCATATCTGTTTTGACGAAAACTTCCTGCCACTTCTGCCAATTTCCCGGTTCCGGCCGAACTCCAGAACTACTTGTCCGGCGAAAAAAGAAAGCTCAAAGACGAAATCAGGGTATCTTCTTTCCCCAGTAATGAACATCTAATCAACTTCAAATAGAAATTTAGCTTATAACAAATTTTCCGATTCCAGCCGGATTCCGGTCGAACTATATGTCCGGGTAAAATACGATTGTCACACAGGGACTCAGCATCTCTTCTTACCCCTAAATCGCTTGTCTACTCAACTAGAAATAAAACTTTGACTTCCAACTGTTTTCCGGTTTCGGCCGGATTCCGGACGAACTACATGTCCGGGTAGAAACTTGTTTTCACATAAGTGTTCAGCATGTCTTCTTGCCCTAAATCGAACATCTAATCAACTCCAAATAAAACTTTTAATTTTGACAAACTTTCCGGTTTGGTCCGGATTCCGGTCGAAATACTTGTCCGTCGCGAAAATAGTTTTCACCATCTTCTTCAGCATGTCTCCCTACCTCTAAATCGAACATTTAATCAACTTCAAATAAAACTTTTACTTTCAACAAACTTTCCGGTTTGAGCCGGATTCCGGGGGAAATACTTGTCCATCGAGAAAATAGTTTTCACCATCGTCTTCAGCATGTCTTCCTACCCCTAAATCGAACATCTAATCAATTTCAAATAAAAATTTTACTTTCAACAAACTTTCCGGTTTGGGCCGGATTCCGGGCGAAATACTTGTCCGTAGAGAAAATAATTTTCACCATCGTCTTCAGCATGTCTTCCTACCACTAAATCGAACATCTAATCAACTTCAAATAAAACTTTTACTTTCAACAACCTTTCCGGTTTTGGCCGGATTCCGGGCGAACTACTTGTCCGATGACAAAATGGTTTTCACCATCGTGTTCAGCATGTCTTCTTACCCCATAATCGACTATCACATTAGCTGTTTCAAAATATTTTGTTTGTCCCTTAATTTGAATCCCCTCCCCCACCCCTAAATGTAGAGCTACAAAGCCCATCTACGAACTTGACTGGTCCGACGACTCAACGAACCCTCACACCAAGTTTCATCAAAATATCTCATTCCCTTCGAGAGTTATCGTGCTTACAGACGGACGGACGGACGGACGGACGGACGGACAGACGGACAACTTTTGCGATGTCATAGGTATCCCTCCACTTACGTTTTGGGATCCCAAAAACTAAATCATAAAATCCAACACAATACCAACAGAAAAACGATGCGGAACCAACAAAACATACAATGACAAGTAACCAAAAACCACAAGAACGATACGGATTGAACGACAGAAAAAAAAATAACGAATATTAAAATGTGCTTGTTAAAAGTAAATATGTGCAAATTTGTGATAATTTTACAATTCTGAATTCTGTGTCTATTTTACAATTTACCAATTCCCTGGGAAAGCGCAGAAGCTTTCCCCAGCACTTATATAATCCTTCAAGTGCAACCGAAATATAAAAATTTATATTTATCCCTCGTACATCATCTTAGAGGGATAACTAGCTGATCAACAAAAAACCCCGAAAATCACGGTTTTCTATTTCTTTCGTAATGAATAGTCAGCTTGGCTTGAAACCTAGCCAGAAGAAACCCCGTCAACAAACGATAAGCAAAAAGTCGTCGTCAATGGCGAACCGAAAGAAGAATCCGAGAAGAATTCAACGGCGAAAGGAGTTACGTCTACTCCAGAAAGCTCACCCTACCCTCTTACAATGATTCCGAAAGGCGAAAGTGGGCCACGGCTATATTGTGAAAAATTGCCTAAACAGTCGTGCGCAAAGCCACTGGAGAATAGTAATACAAAGCAAGAGAAAAGGCTTTCACCTCTAAATAACTAAATAACTCTAAGAAATTTTGAGTAGTCGAACTGATCAGAGTTAAAAATCTCATCAACAATGCACTTAAAACTATTGATCGATTCAGCATTAACCGCATCTTCGGTAAGGCTGTTCCAAGGATCAACAACTCTGTTCCCAAAACCCCACTTGAAACGCCCTTGTGGAATCTTGACTTTGTAAGCTTGTACGAAGAACTACTTCAACTAACCATCCCAAGACTTTGTAGAGCTTTTGTCATGCTGCTTTGCTCATGACTGTGCAATGAGTGGGCATTCGGCGAAAACGCATTGCCAAACTTCTTCTGACCTAAAATTGGGCGTGGCGTAGCGCAGTAAGTTAAAACTTACCCAGATTGTCAACTAACCAAGTCAGGCCAAAAGGAAAAGGTATTGTTGATGTTCATGCCAAAATTCGAAGAACCGTTTAGAAGGATGGGAATGGACATGGTCGGACATTAGTGGCATCCAAGAATGGACACAAATTCTTGCTGGTAATATCAGACCATGCAAGAAGATACCTAGAAGCGATACCCCTCCGTACATAATCGCTGGAGCTCTCAAACAGCTTTTTTGTAGGGTAGGAGTCCCTGAGGAAATCCTAACTGACCAGGGAAGCAATCTCTTGTCAAATAGCCTGCGAGAGGTTTACAACATCAAGCCCATAAAGACCTCACCGTTCCATCCACAAACCGATAGGTTAACGGAAAGACTACGGGTAAGGAGGTCCGCTGAATCCATATGCGAACTTAGTTTTCTTGCTGGATGGTTCATCACGAATTCGGCTGAAACTGGAAAGTTAGTTGAAGCTCAAAGTTCCTTCTGAAACCGATTAGAGATTTAGTTTCGGGGCAAGGACACATGCTGAATCCATTTTTGAAATTTATTTTAACGGTAAAATATTCAAGGAATCTGACGAAGACTGAATGGCGAACCCAATTGTTTGAATCAAATGTTAGAGTTTTGGGATCCCATCGAAACCTTTGGTGTTGTTCTTATGGAAATACTTCTCGCAGACAACCGTCGACAGCCTCATACGCATCACAGGTAGCAAAACCCGGCAAGTGAGAAAATCAGCATGATTTTGTTAGAGGGGTAAGAATGTACCGTACGAAATTAGGGTATCCGGTTTTAGAAATATATGGAGTGATTTTGGAAGTAGGTTGCGTTAGTATTCTCGGTAAGACAGGTCCCTTATTTATCAAATAATAGTCAACTTGGAAGTTTAAATCATATCTCGGATTTAGCAAAAAAAACGGTATATTCACTTATAGTAGGTACGTAGACTAGAGGTAGCTATTGCATTTGTTTTTCACATCTAAAACAACCAAACGGAAATAACAGATTAAGAATTTGTTATCGAATTTATTTTGATATAGAGAACGAAATGACATCAACTTCCGGTGAATCTGTGTTTTGTTTTATTGTTTTATTGTCTTTGTCTTCTTTTACGATACTTCAGACAGCCGTAAAAGTCGAGGTAAAAGTAACATAAAACTGATAAAATAGGCTACTACGAACATCGTAACCTGGACGGCGGGGGGTGCTGCAATAATTGAGCAAACTGAGCATAAATTAGTCTTAATTTTACTTTATGGAGGTTATTGCCGAATTTTCTGAAAAATGGTAGTCTACAATATCATTTCCCAGCCCTGCATTTTCGAATACTTTCCTGATAAAAGGACGCGCCGTCAGATACAACCTATTTGTTGGCGTTTCGATGGAAACTGGGGTAACCCAATGAAAAATTTGTAGCTTGCGTAGTTGTACGATAGTTGTACGAAGAAAAGTTGTATGTATTAATATGCAATAATAAAGAATAATATGATTTAATTTGCCTCAGACTGGTCCAATCTTAAGCAGTAGTATCCAGTAGCATCCTGTCTTTCCATAGTAGCATCCAGTCTTGCTAATAGTAGCATGCAGTAGAATGCAGTAACACGGTAGCCTTAAAGTAGAGGCATGTAGTAGCATCAGTTAGTGCTGCATGCTACTTTTTCGTACAACTTCATACTACTATTTTAAGATAAATCTTTCATAGGGAAGTAAAGGGCCCAACACTCTGGCAAGTGCACAGGAGGAGCGATCAACAACAGAAGAAGAAGGGGATTAAGCTTGTGTGTCGTCCAGGATCAACTTGGTTTACCAGACCAGGACGAAGTTGTAAGGACTCAGTGGTCAGGAGGTCACGAGGACGAAGTTGTAAGGAGTAACAATCAGATGTCAGGGAATTAGCAACGCTTGATTGGGGTAAATACTCTTAAGTTACTAAGATGCCGTAAGGAAGCTACGAAGAACAGTGAATGTAAACCGATAAGGAAAATCAAGTTCAAGCTAAAAAGGAGATTTGAAGATGAAAGAAAGATAAAAAAATTATGAACGTGTTATATTTATGAATTTGTATATTCTGATTGTTACGGGCTTCTAACTCAAGTTGGTTTGACTGTATATTCAACCAATTTCATAAAATGAATACGTCAGCTACGATGCTTTGTCTGCGGTATTTTGGCCATTCTTGGCAAGGGTCTTCGTCAGGGGCTGTCAAACAAGGTTGGGGAAGAAACGAACCTGCAATCCATCTTGGTTCTGCAAATTTCTTCCCCAATGTTGTCCCAGACCTTCTACGGCCTGACGAGGCCACTTGCCAAGAAGGGCCGAAATATAACCGCCAAAGGATCGTAACTGACGTGTCCATTTTATCCATTATTTGAATGTTTCCAGTAAGTCTGGGCTTCAGGCGTGTTTATGTTTCAATTGTCCTCAAAATTTAAGAAGGCAATTACGAATCGGATGTATATAAATTTGTGTTTACCGAAAAATCCGACATTTTCTATTTTATTGTTACTATCGCATATATCAATAACATAATCCGATAATAACAATAATTATTACTAGAGGGGATCGAGGAAACCTGTGAATATCGGAAATCCACTATATTGCTGAACACTTCAAAATTTTCAAAGTTTCAAAAGATTAATAATGAAATTTGTGTTTTGTTTCTTGTAATATTAAACTGTTTGACTGCGTCGAATCGTGGTGGCATAATATGGTTGACAAGAAAACAAATATATTTTGTCTGGTACAGACGTACGAGATGTTTATGTAAAGTAAAGACCGGTCGATTGACTAAAAAATATAATTATTCCGGATGCATCTTTTAAATACGAGATCTCACAACTTTCACCAGGAAACAGAAAGATTAAAGAACCCCGTACAAACTGGAAGCCAGGGTTGGTCACCAAGAACCAGGGTGTACGAGTTACTTCATTACTTCAGGATACTTTGGGTTACTCAGAGTTACTTTGGGTTACTTTTGGTTACATTGGGTTACTTTGGGTTCCATTGCATTGGGTTACATTGGGTTACTTTGGGTTACATTAGTTACATTGGGTTATTTTGAGATACTTTCGGGTTACTTTCCAGGGTGTACGAAGTTTCTTTTGGTGACCAACCCTGGACTGGAAGTCTGCTATGGTGTTAAGAGGTTATCTCAAGTGGGATAAGCAAGTTCAGTCTATGCTAAAAAGAGCCAATATGGGCATAAGTTCCCTAAAAATGCTCTCCCGCCATGGCACCCCTAAACACCACCTCCTTCGCATTTACCTTGTGTTCATTCGCCCTTCCCTCGAATACTGCTGTCCGGTATGGCACTTCGGTTTAACACGGGAGTAGTCAGAACGACTCGAGAGGATTCATTATACCGTTCTTTACTAGTAATATCCAAATCCCCCAAAATCCCATACATTTCCATACTTAACGAGTTTGGCCTCACATCTTTGTCAAACCGCAGACACCAACTTCCTACTAAGTTTGGTGACCAGCTACTGGAAGACCCCACCAATCGTCACATACTTCCCCCTCCCCACATTCATGACCTTATAAGGCCACAGAGAATGGCAGCACCACCAGTTCCTAAGATCCTACCCATACGGGCAACTCATGCGCGGTATGAAAGAAGTTTTGTCCCCTCCTTTGTGAGTTTTTTCAATGCAAAATTTTAAATAAAACCTTTTTCCTTTTTGTTTTGATGTTTAAATTTTAGCGTTTTAATTTGTTGTATCTTGTTGTTGTATAATTTATGAAAATTTGACTATGTTAAAGCACAAATTGCATATAATCATGTTTGACGAGAGAACAAATATTCGGTTTTTTGTTAATACCGTAAGGAAAGTTTTTAAAGAATAAAGATTGATTGATTGGTCACATGCACAACTGCCACTATTCTGGATGGATCTGTTCAAGGCGGTATCCAAGGGGGGAGTTAAGGAGGTTTACCCCCCCCCCCACCCGAAACATACAAAAATAATCATTTTTATAGGCTTTTACGTCTGCGCTATGTGTTCTTTATACTTTTTTGTCCGGCCAGCAGGCAACCCCCCCACAATAAATTATGGATACGGGCCTGGATCTTTTAGGTGCATGGCTTTTGGCTGGAAGAGAGAATCTCATTCCCCTGACTTCGGGATATCCGGCTTCCTGGGCATTTTGGCTGGAACCAAAAGCTTTCCTAATCTGTCAGGGTAATGGACCAATTGGAAACGATTACAGGTGGAAACGGGACAATCAGTAAACCGTCATTCTGGACTCGAGGCAACTAATGGAACGTTGTAAATCCATTAACCCATTTGGGCAGTGACATTTAATAAGCGCAAGCTAAGGCAAATAGTAAAGAATAAATATATTGCTAAACATAAACTGTTCCCGATGAAAAATTTTCGAGAATTAGTCGTATGGAGTTCCACCGCATTCTATTACTAACAAACTGGATGCAAGAGCAAGAATGCAAGAGCAAGAACTGGATGCACTAGAGCAAGAATGGATACTATCGGATACTCAAGTCAAAGTGTTCCATTCGACAACATTTCAATACATGCAACTTGTTTATACAACTACCCTACAACAATACTATCGGATAGTATTATATACTATACTATCGTATAGTATAGTATTGTTCCATTCTACAACATATCAATACATGCAACTTGTTTATACAACTACCCTACAACAACACAGTCAAAGAATTTTTCATCGGGTTTCTAGTTTATCTTCGATCGATTGACGAAATAACTTTCATTTGGTAATTTTACTTAATCAACAACAGATTTTTTGTTTATCAGTTTAGTGGAAAGTAACCCAAATTCGTTGAACTTCTTTCGTCACTAGATGTGAAGCGAAATACCCGTCTAAGGATAACGTAATTATAATGTTATTTTCCAACTACAATAAGTAGCCTGCTACTTATAATCTACAACAGTAACTAATAATAATCTTGTAGCTCAATAAAAAAAAGAAAAGCACCATTTGCTGACACATGAATTAGGTATTCCACCAAGAATCGACTTGACAACGATTAAGTTAGGTCATAGCTTAATTTTAACGACAAATACTACAGACATTATTTGTATTTTACCAAGCATTCCAACTCGGCTTGTGTTTACATGTTCTTTCTTTATTTTTGTATCATTAGTTGCGTTTTTGCTGATACCATGGTATCTGTTACCACGGTCTAAAGTCGTTTTTGCAGTTATCGTGGTATCTGATACCACGGTCAAAAGGCGTTTTTGCAGTTATCGTGGTATCTGGCCAGTTATCGTGGTATCAGATATTCGGATACTACCATGGTAACTAGTCGTGGTATCTGAAAAGTCATCTCACTTTCATCAAATTTTGTCAGATTGGTGAGAAAGAAGTTTAACACTTGGTGATGTAACTGGATATCTGTTTTTCTTTTGGGATGACTTCGATAAGTGCAATTTCGGCAATAGTTGTTTTTGCAGAGCACCGTGTATCAGATACCACGATAACTGCAAAAACGACTAATTGCAGATCCAGTTACCGTGGTAACAGATACCATGGTATCAGCAAAACCACAACTATTATTTCAGTATCTTAGAAATACTTCTCTCTTTATTTCCGCCTCCAAGGACCTGCCATAGCATACAGAGCAATAACAGAATTTGAAGCTTCGAGAAGCTTCGAGATGAGCTATGCTTTCTAAAACTGGAGCAATTTAAAGCTGGATTTGTGACTTCAATTTTTTTCCGGATTTATCACTATTAAAATAAATATTCCGTTTCTGTTGTTATTTTTTTACGATTTGCTTTTAAAGAAATAGAAAAAGAAATATTTCAGAAATATTTTTTGATTTAATAAGGATAATAAGTTGTTTTTATCTTGTTTTTTTTTAAATTAAGGTAAAATAGTGGTGAGGGAAAATAAAAGAAAAGGAATTATTTTAAAAACGAAAAGTAGATATAGAGGATAGAGTAGGTGGGACGGGAATGAGGTAAAAGATACTACGCGGCAATTAGATTTAAAAAAAAAAAGCTGGACTTCTGTTATTACAACGTAATGCAAATACTAGTCACGACAACCAATAACTACCATTCAAAAAATAGATAGAGAAATAAGAAATAAAGAAGTAGATAAAGAAATAAAATAAAATCTCACCTTAACTTCTTCTCCCCTCTCCAGTGGCCTGGTTAGACCTTTAGTGTCTGTTCTTGTAAGGATAACCGTTTCTTTGGCTTTACGAGCCCTTTCCAATTTATCTTTCATTCCCAAAGCGACTTCCTATAATAAAAGGTCCTTAAGTGAAATGAACTTTCCATGAAGAAACTATTAACTAAACTGACTGAGGGAGATATTGAAAAGTTAAAAGGGGCATTTAATTAAGACGAATCGATTTTCTCATAGTCGTCAGGGACGGGTGACCCAATTATTCATTGATTTCCTAAAATCGCTAAGTTAAAAGCTTGTTTCCACTACTTACTTAAATGCAAGAGAACAGTGGATTTGATCCTCAAAATTCATCCCTTGAAGTTTTCGGAAACGCATGGCTTTGAACCGCACTCCTGTTAAATTTTATTTATTATTAACTTTTTAATTCAGCTAACATACAAACAACAAACAAAAAACAACAACACTATGGTACAACATCAATGTATCTCCAGCAGATGCCTCCAGACTGGTAGGTTGTAGAAAATGGGGTTTGCTGCCAGGATGATCAGACAGTTCTCCGACCGCCATAACCTTACAACCAAAGATGACCGGGCTTTACGAGCAAGTTCAGCAAAACTGCAGCAATGGTTCTGGACAAATGCCTGACTTATGCTCTCTCGAGCCGGCAGACGAATCAGACGCCTAAATATTCTCTTGTAACAAGCCTCCAGATTACAGTACGACCTGTTAGTACAACGATAACATAAAGCTAGCGCAAAAAACTGATAGCAATACGTCATAAACAGCCTTATCTTAATTGCACTGTTTACAAAACCAAATTTCCATATTAAAACGTTCCCTAACAAACACTGTGCGCAAGGTCACGGAGGTGAGTATCATCCTTCAAATTCTCATTGACGAAGAAACCTAAATATCTACACTCAGTAACGTAGCAAACATTTCGGCCCGACAACACAATGGGAATCCTAGGTACAGAACAACCAATAGGTAGGAAAGCCATAGCCACAGTTTTCTTAGGATTAAAAAGAATGTTATGCTCCTCTGCAACCGTATCACACACCCTCAGAAGCTTATTAAGACCAAACGCCGTAGGGGAAAGAACAACAAGATCGTCAGCGAAAAGAAAATGGTTAAAGCAAATTCCACCAACAAAACAACCTGTATTTGAATCCTTCAGTCTTTGAGAAAGTAAATCAACATAAACAGCATAAAACAATGGCGATAGCACCCCTCCTTGCCGCAAATCATTAATCAACCCGAATGAACTACTTGTTTCACAACCCCATTTTACACAAAAACGGCTGATTCCGGAACCAAAAAGCCAAAAGGCGAAGAAATTGCACCGGAACCTCTCTATCCTGCAAAATTTTTAAAATTTTACCATGGTTGACTCTGTCAAAAGCCTTAGTCGAATCGACGAAGCACGCAAATACAGGTGTTGAGTAAAACCAGAAGTATTCAATCACGAACTTAAACAAAAAAATAGCAAAGTCTACTCCATCTGAAGACTTAAACCCAAACTGAAAATCACTTGTCCGCAAACAACCAGACAATTTCATAAGCACACATTTTTCAAGCAATTTAGAAGTAACTGTAGCCAAAGCGATTGGTCTATAGTTATCAGATTTTGAAGTATCGCAACCACGACCTTTCGGGATTGGCACAATACTAACATCCATGATCGATGAAGGCACAAAACCGTGCGTAATAAAAAGATTGAAAAACGTTGCCAACAGACAGTACTTTTCATTTGCAGCAAATTTCAAATGTCTTGCCGAATACCGTCCGCACCACCAGCTTTATTTACATTAAGATCCTTTAACAAAACCTCAACTAGATCAGGGGTTATCTTATCAATCGGTTCCATTGAACTGAGACCTTCCACCCACGAACAGTCACTATCTACAGAACTAAATAATGATGAATATTTGCATTTCCACAGTTCTGCTATATTCCAATCACCAGCAACACTATCCAATGTCCCAACCACACCTTGCTTAGGGCAAAAATTACGACGGACCTGTCCCCAAAAATCTCTTGCGGACAAAAACGACTCAGCAAGTCTCTCTGCTCTTAAAAATCTATCGTTTTTTCTACAATGCTTCAAACGTGTCTTGAAATTCACTCTGGCAGTTTTCATTACCTCATAAATTGGTCCGAATAAAGGACGACAAGCCTGCACCCACGTTAAGAATGCAATTCTAGACGACATGTAAATCCCGCGTAAATGCGCATTCCATCCAGGAATAGAAGTAAAACCCTTCCGAGCACGAGAAGCTTGCTTAGTCGGGATTGCCAAACGAGCCGCTAACATAATTGCATTAATAAACGTAAGGTACAATCCAGCAATACTATGTCTGTGCTCTTCATCCTTGCAACATAAAGACTCACAGACAAAAGCATGACTAGTACGATCAACTTGTGCAAAAGCCGTTTTTGTAGACAGCAAATAATTAAGCAGGTTTTCTTGGGAAGCAGAGTCCCAATCAAGGCTATCTGTCTGGATAATATTGCATGAAGGGAAATAATTCGCGACTTCCAATTTTAAAATGAACACTAAAGGTAAATGGTCTGGACCAAACTCATAAAGTATACTCATATTTTCAATCAGAGAATGGCAAGCAGATGACGATAATATGTGGTCTAGCCATGACGTCGACCCACAGTGAGACTCGCTAACATAAGTATACGAATTATTTGGCAGAAGCACAACATCCGAAATAGCCAGACTGTATGAAGCCGCAAACTCTGTTAGGTCATTGTAATAACTAGACAAAGATCCAACCTTATAGTTAGCATTCCAATCACCCAGTATAACTACATCAGTATAATCAAGGCACTCGAGGTAAACTTTCAGCCGGTTAAGGCACTCAATGAACTCCGGTTCGTGATCTGAACTATAAGAAGGCAGATAAACGTTAATGAAAATATAAGAACTATTACCGGCACTGATATCCCATCCGATCATCCGGTCATCTTTCAGGTCCACGAACTTGGCATTAACACCAAGGCTCTTTCTCCATAGTACCGCAATACCTCCAAAACGGACGACCAATTATTAACTCACTATCTTTCACCGGTGAGGCCCCAGCTCCATTAAACTCCGAATGAATAGATTGGAGATGATTAGCCGGTGGCAAGTTTCTGTCCTTAAAGGACACGTCGTACTTGTGATACTAATTAATTCTAATTCAGAAGTATTTCCATTCTTTCTCGTTCTAAATAAGTGTATCCATATCTCCCTGTTGGCATTACACTGATTACCACGCTTGCAAGGTTGTTCTCTTTACGGCACGTATCAGGCTCTCGATCATTGTTTCCGAGACGCCTATTGGTCAGCAGACCGTTTACGCGAATTGCAAATTTGCCAGGTTTGTCATATATGGCAAGGAACATGGAAAGAGGCTAGAAACAGCAGAAGCCTTGTGTAATTTCCTGCAAGTATTAGTTGCGTTTTTGCAATAGTTGCGTTTTTGCAGATACCATGGTATCTGATACCACGGTCTAAAGTCGTTTTCGCAGTTAATGTCGTATACCACGGTCAAAAGGCGGTTTTGCGGTTATGATGGTATCAGGGCAGTTATCATGGTATCTGATATTCAGATACCACGGTCAGAACATGGTAACTGAATGTGGTATCTGAAAAAGCCATCTCACTTTCATCATTACCAAGAATAGATCCAGTTGGTGCGAAAGAAGTTTGGAACTTAGTGGTGGCTGTGATGTCAGTTTTTCTTTAGAGATGACTTCGAAATACGCAACGACTAATTGCAGATCTAGTTAGCGTGGTAACAGATACAATGGTATCTGCAAAAACGCAACAATTGGTACGTCTTAATATAGTGAACTATCGCGGAACATTTCTGCAGAAACACAATGTAGTCTGGGTGTAGAATGTGTTTGTCAATGTGCGAGGTGCCCTTCAAACTTTTCAAGTAGAAACAGTTCCACCTCCGAGCTAAAAAAGATATATTCAAATAATGTATACGAAGGATACATCAGCTACGATTCTTCATCAGCGATATTTTGGCCCTTCAAGGGCGTATCCGTTGTTTACATTATTTGAATATATCTTTCAAAGTCAGCTTGTGCTCAAAGAATATTTAGCTAAAAAATACATAACTGTAAAGCAAGCTTTATAATGAATAAGGCAGATGGGCAGAGGTACCTGAACAGTCGGTCAGATTTTGGTGGTTGAATGTGAACTCGTTCTATCCAGAATTTCCCAGATTGACACGAATGTTGAATGTGTATGTTCGTAATGCGAATTCTTATCAGATTGCGTGTGAACGTAGTTTTACCCATGGCTCGTATCAAGTGGTCGATTGGCTGCGTTCCGCGCTCGGAAAAGTGAACTACTGAAGACCAACTCTTCGTGGCGACGAAGAATCACCATGTGCCTAGCGAAGAGCCAGAAACGTTACCGCAGCTGTCCGCAGCAAACATTTTTGATTAGTTTACAGAAGATTCGAGTCAATTTTGAGGATTCATTTGGATGAAGTTTCTCGATCATCCCGAGGTTCCCTGGCTTAATTGTTTCGGACAAAAATCATATATAGTTTACACAAACATATTACTTGCGTCGAGGATGGATGCTGTCACTGCCCCCACTTGTTGATACGCCCACTCCTAAAATCCATCGATTTGGCCAACTTTCGATTGCCCACCCGTTGATTCTTCTAACCGCTGATTCATTCACCCGTCCATTCGCCCACCCGTCGATCCGTCCGGCCATCAATTCACCGAACGTCCTGTCGTTAAAGCCCAGTTCACACAGAGGGCGAATTTTGCCACACCTGGCGATATAGGTCATGCCAGGCGTAAAAAAAAACACTTCGTCGGGGTTCGGCTCCGAGCCGAAAAAACAAGCAACGCCTGGCAAACCCTTTGACATGGACGTGGAACAGCTAATTAGCCTAGTTCAGAGATATCCAGTATTCTACAAAGACAACGGAATTAGGGTAAATGCCTACAGTAAGCACGAACTCGGGAGAAATGCTTTCAAGCAAGAATAGCCTTTTCAGGAGAGTCACGTCTAGAGCTTCCAGAAAGACAGAGAACCGCAGCAATAAGTTTATTGTATCTATAACTGAAATTAGTCTTACATGCTACGGCATGTTGGAGATTCGTACTTAGCTCGGGGAGGAATATATTTATGTTAAGAGAACATTATAAAAAGAACATTAAACAATATCAATCTCATCATTTGAAGGAGAGCTCGTAGGTTCTAGCACTCAAATGAATTCTGCAAAAAATCTGGCGTTTGACGACAAACAAAAAGGGAATTGTTTAGAGAAGGTCTCAAGAGGTGCTGTTTCTCTTTAAACCAAACTGAACCTTTACATCCTGACTGTAACGGTACTTTTCCTGTCGCCAAATTAATAACGGTGACAATTGTACCGTGTTCTTCAAAACTGTGCTAGCTGCATTTTGTTTTTAAACTGAGTTAAGTGCACCATTGGAACGAACATAGCTGATTTGGTATTCTGTTAAATTGTGCTAAGTCTTAGATGATGACATGAGCACCATCTAACAGGTAGATTAGTCTTAACTTTCTGAGTTCCAACTTTCTTCATGCAGATGGGATACACAGAACTGGGCCCAAAAATCATGAAAATGTAGTTAGCAAAGTTTTGAACAACACGGTACAATTATAACTCCAATCGCATTTACTCTCTTCTGTCGCCAAGTCGCTGTTTCCTAGAATATTTGGTGGCATTTGTGTTTCCTGTCCCGATCGAAACGGGTTGCTATTGAAGACATGAATGTTTGGTCCCTGGACTGAAAATATTTTCATGATTAAAATTTGGTTTGCAGATGCTCTGGAATTCCTTAATACGAAATTTTTTACTACTGGAATTTCGATAGAGGTTGACAAACAAGCCGGATTCCGGGTCTGAGATTTCAGAAAAACTTTCCTGGTAGGGAATTCCCTGGAGACATGCAACCTGACGACCAGGACTTCCTGGCTCTGCGTGGGATACCCCAGTGTCGGTCCCGGAATCCTTGAGTATTCACAGAACTCCGTAGAACAAAATCAGAATTCCACGTTTTCGCCGGAATCCGGGACCTTTTACGGAATCCAGGCACCTTTTTTACCTACGGGGCTTCCCCCTCTGTGCCAGAATCGAGTCCGATTCTGTCACTGTCGTACCTAGGACTTTAACTGTACCTGTACTTCCCACCAAGTTTCATCCAGATCGCTCGACTATTATGCGTGTCACAAGATTTCCGGTTCTCCCCTCCGAGCCCCCCTCCCCCCCCAGATTTATCGGATCCGGTTCGGACTTGAAGTGGGGCATCTGAGATTGCGTTAAAATCTGATTACCCGTTCGAAAGTTATGCATGCCACTAATTTCCGGATTTAGCCGTCTCCCCCTCCCCCAAGATGGTCGGATCGGGCAAATAACTATTGGCAAGTTGGTCCCTGACATGCCTGCTAAGTTTCTTCGTCCTGACCTACCTGGAAGTAGATTAACTCAGGGTCGTTGGAATTCCGGACCCTTCCCCAACTCCCCCCACAGTATCCAAATCCAGTCCAGTTCCATCAGCGATGTACCTAGGGCTTTTACTTGTTCTTCCCACCAAGTTTCATCCCGATCGCTCCACTCTGAGCGTGTCACACAATTTCCGGTTCCCCCCTCTGACCCCCCCCCAGATTCATTGGGTCCGGTCCTGACTTAAGAAAAGATATTTGAGACACGAGGTCTTGCAAGATATCAAGTTGCATTAAGATCCGATTACCCAGTCGAAAGTTATTCGTATCCCTAGTTTCCGGATTCCGCCGTCTCCCCCTTCCCCGACGATGGTCGGATCGGGCAAGTAACTATTTCTAATCTGGTCCGAAACCGATGGTCCGGAACCGATTAACGGAACCAGATTAACAGATAAAGTGGAACCGGTTCCCCTTGCCAGGTTTTATCGTCCTAGCACATATGGAAGTACCCTAACTCGAAAAAGTGTGACAGAAAAACGGCTGACAAACGGACGGGACCGACCGACCGACAGACGGAACTGCGGTCGGTATATGGCACTTGAGCCAGAGGCTGCAAGTGCCATAAAAACCGATGGTCTATAAGGTATTCTATTTAAGTAACCGCACAGTTTAAACGGAACACGATCGTGGATGTTTTCTTGACAAAGAGAAAAAGTTCTCTTATTGAGCAGTTTCATGTCTAATAGGCACGATCACGATCCAGTAAGGCAAAAGCACTGGATTATTGAACGAAGGCGTAGGTTTGTGGAGCCAATTACAGCCTAGGAACTATTAATCCAATTATGGTCCCAGGACCCACAAAATGGGTCAATTTCTTTGACCTTTTATGGCGAACAAAAAATCGTATTTCAGGAGGGCATAGAAACGATAAAACTAATTCAGGGGGATACCAACCGGTAGGTCTTTCAGTACAATTTCTGTACATCCGGTCCACCTCGTGTCTACGGCGCTGCCCGTGTTACATTTCATAAAGGGCTTGTCTGCGATTGACTACTACCAACAACAAGATCAAACGTTTCGATGGGATCCCAGAAATTCAATATTTGATCCAATATTTGGGTCTTGTCTTCGCCAGATCCAGTCTTCGCCATACTCCTTGAACATTTTTACTATTAAAATTCAAAAACAGGTTAATCATCTGAGAAAGACAAGTTCAGGTATTGAATCAGCATGTGTGTTTACCCCTGTAAGCCATCTCTGTTTTGACGAAAACTTCCTGCAACTTCTGTCAATTTCCCGGTTTCGGCCAAATTCCGGAACTACTTTTCTGGCGACAAAGGAAAGCTCAAAAACGAACTCAGCGTATCTTCTTTCCCCAATATCTAATCAACTTCAAATAAAAATTCAACTTATAACAAATTTTCCGGCTCCAGCCGGATTCCCGTCGAACTATATGTCCGGGTGAAAAATGATTGTCATACAAGGATTCACATCTCTTTACCCATAAATTGAATATCTAATCAACTACAAATAAAACTAACTTTTAACAATTTTCGGTTTTGGCCGGATTCCGGGCGAACTACTTGTCTGGGTAGAAAATTGTCTTCACATAAGTGTTCAGCATGTCTTCTTACCCCTAAATCGAACATCTAATCAACTCCAAATAAAAATTTTACTTTTAACAAACTTTCCGGTTTCATTCGGATTCCGAGCATAGTACTTGTTCGGCGAGAAAATGGTTTTCACCATTGTGCTCAGCATGGCTTCCTACCCCTAAATGGAACATCTAATCAACTTCAAATAAGACTTTTACTTTTAACAGACTTTCCGGTTTTGACCGGATTCTGGGCTAACTACTTGTCTGGCGATAAAACGGTGTTCACTATCGTGTGTTGCATGTCTTCTTATCCCTAAATCGAACATCTAATCAACTTCAAATAAAACTTTTACTTTCAACAAACTTTCTGGTTTTGGCCGGATTCCGGCCGAACTACTTTTCCGATGACAAAATGGTTTTCATCATCGTGTTCAACATGTCTTCTTACCCAATAATCGACTATCACATTATCTGTTTAAAAATATTTAATTTGTTCCTTAATTTTAAAACCCTCCCCCACCCCTAAATGTAGGGCTAAATAGCCCATCTACGAACTTGACCTTACTCTTGACCCAAAGAATCCTCACACCAAGTTTCATCAAAATATCTCATTCCCTTCTAGAGTTACAGCGCGCACAGACGGACGGACGGACAGACGGACAGACGGACAACTTTTGCGATGTCATAGGTATCCCTCCACTTAGGTTTTGGTATCCCAAAAAGTCACTTAGGAGAACGTCCTCGACCAAAAACGTTCTTATGAGAAAACTTATCCAACCGAACAGCTCCCCTCTAAAAACGCTCCCGTCTTAAAACCCTGCCACTAACAAACTTCCTCAGTTAAACAGAAGCAAATGTAAAAAAAAAGAAAAATTTAAGAACAGCATGTTCTTGGATTTCACGGTTTTCTCAAGACCTCACGTTTCTTTTAAAGGAGATCAGCTTGAAGAAGGTTAGAAATGTGTGCGGTAATGAAACACTGGCAAAGAAAGGTAATAAATATTCAAATCGCCGAGGTATATTATTGCAACACGATACTGGTACCACACCGTATTTTCTTCCTATAAGATTAAGTCCCTAATACTGGACTGTAAGACTTCGAAGCATATACCCAGATGATCTACCCAAAAACTATGGCGAAAAATAAAATGTATGGGTTTTTCGATAAAGATAATTTTATATGGGGACTTCCTTGATAGGGACATTTTTTTGCAGTGACTTTTCACTGCTAAGCCTTAATGATGATGTTTTTTATTCGTTTGCATCATAATGTTTGAAGCCAAGCAGACCATCCACTTTAAAAGAGAACAGAAAGACGAGACTTCTTTGATTAGTATCCCTTTCAGATGATATGCGAGGGACAGATATAATTTTCAACATTTCGGTTGCACTTCCGGCAAACCCTTCTCGACGAAAAACAAGACCAAAAATTTCGATGGGATCCCAATAATTTTAATATCTGCTCCCCGACAATTCAGTCGTGTAGATATTCGGTCTTCGACAGACTTCTTAAACATTTTTCCTACTAAAATTTACAAACAGGTTAAGGCCAATGGTAATAATCGGAGAAGACCAAGTTCGTATTTGACAGTGCAAAACGGATACACCAGCTGAATCTCACAAAGTTCAGATATATTCAGATATCCGTTTTGCGCTGTCAAATATTCAGATATTGGTTCAGCATGTGGTTTACCCTATAGCCTACTTCGGATCTCCTTCCTTCCTTACTTCTGCCCAACTTCCGGTTTCGGCCGGATTCTGGAAAACCTACTTGTCTGGCAAAAAACTAAAGCTCAACAACGAATTCAGCATGTCTCCTTGCCCTATATCCAACATCTGATCAAGTTCAGATTGAACTTTTACTTTTAACAAATTTTCTGGTTTCAGCCGGATTCCGAGCGATCTATACGTCCGGTGAAAAAATGATTTTCATATACGGATCCAGCATGTCTTCTTACCCACAAATCGAACATCTTATTAAGTTTAAAGAAAACTTTTACTTTTAACAAATTCTCCGGTGTTGGCTGAATTCCGGCCGAACTAATTGTCCGTTGAGAAAAAAATTTCATATTCGGACTCGGCAAGTCTCCTTGCCCCTAAATCAAACCTCTAGTCAACTTCATATTAAACTGTCACTTTTCACAAATTTTCCGGTTTTCGCCGGATTCCGGGTGAACTACTTGTCCAGCGAGAAAATAAATTTCTTATTCTCGTCTTCTTTCCCCTATATCGACTATCTCAATAGCTTTCAAAAAATATATATTTTTTGACCCTTGATTTGCAACCCCTCCCCCACCCTTAAAGATAGGGCTACAGAGACCATCTTCGACCTTGACCTGTACTTTGACCAACAGGATCTTCCCACCAATTTTCATCAAAATGTCTCAATCCCTTCGAGAGTTATCGTGCGGACAGACGGATAGACGGACAGACAGACAGACAGACGGACAAATTTTGCGATGTCATAGGTATCCCTCCACTTAAGTTTTGGGATCCCAAAAACTATATCATAAAATCCACAATAATACCAACAGAAAAACGACGCGGAACCAACAAACCGAAAAATGACATGTAACTAAAACACGTGAGAATGAAGTGGATTCGGCGACACGGTAAGACACGTAAACAACGAATATTAAAATTTGCTTGGGGCGTGACTAAACGAACAACGACTGAATTTTCTTTCTCACACCTCTTCGACTAAACACTAAATGATTGCTCTTCTTTCTAAATCTTCGACATTAAAATTCTTTAATCCTTTTGTGTTTCTGTTCCTACGAGGATAGATATTTCTTTTTCTCATTACCCAGTAATCGAGATTGTCTCACAAAAAGAGCAAGTCAAATAATCTCACCTGCAAAGATTTTCTTCCAAAAACAAAACCGAAAAATCAAAAAATTGAAGCTATACAGAGCAGCTGCGCTGAAAAGAATGGAAGCTAAGGTCTTTCGTATTATTAGGATCTTGCTGTCCCGATGAAAAATTTATCCCAAAATAGTACTATGAAGTAGTACGAAAAAGTTGCATGCAGTACTAATGATGCTACTACATGCTTCTACTTCAAGACTACCGTGCTACTGCATACTACTATGTGCTACTATTAGCAAGACTGGATGCTAGTATTGCAAGATAGGATGCTACTGGATACTACTACAGAATACTGGACCAGTCTGAGGCAAATTAAATGATAGTATTATTTGCTATTACATTGTATTACATGCAACGTTTTCGTACTACTACCATACTACTACGCGGGCTACAAATTTTTCATCGGGGTTTTAGTTCGACAGGTGCGAAACAGAATAGGGTCCATTTCATTAAGATGAAATGTTTATTTTTGTATTCGTTTTATTTGACTTACGTACCATGGACCTTTGGACATAATCTATGTATATTTCTGTATAGGCCAACGTCATATTTTTCGTTATTTTATTATTATCATCATATCCTATCAAGGCCGTTTCCAGGGGGGTTAGGGGGTTGACCCCCCCCCCCCCCCCCCGCCCCCCGAAACACACAACCATAGTCATTTGTACAGGCTTTTCCCAATGATCTATGTCTTTTTTGGTCAGACCCACAGGCAAACCCGCCCCCCCCCCCCCGAAAAAAATCCCTGGATACGGGCCTGTATCCTATCATACCCTATAGAATGTTGATAAACCTTTAGATTTCCATTCCCGGAAAAGGCGCTTTTTCTCTGTCCAAGTAAATTCCTTGTTTCGCTTTGTCTGAAGAAAACTCCTACGAGCACAACTTTTAATCCTTTCATGTTCAACCAAGCTTTAGCTAGCTTATTTTTTTACCTTGTATTTGAAATCCACTGGATTATTTGACCCTGTCCTGGGAATCTTTTATTTTCACAATAGGCTCTCGTAAAGACGTGGAGAACATGGACGGTGTCCCGACAAGACAAAATTTCTTTAGAGGTCAATGGTCTAGTTTTTGCGTTCTCTTATTATTAAATGCACAGTCAGACCGAAGCATTTTGAATTTCATGGAGGGTGTGAATTTTCCTTCTGTAAACTAAAAATCACGATTCGAATTTCATGGAGGGTGTGAATTTTCCTTCTGTAAACTAAAACACACAAAATCCCAATTCGAATTTCATGGAGGGTGTGAATTTTCCTTCTGCAAACTAAAAATCACAAAAATCACGAACCCTGTTATATTGGCTGCAAAATAAGTTCAGAAGTTTGTGCACTATCTTATTATTAAATGCACAGTCAGACCAAGCAAATCAAATTTTATGGAGGATGTGAATTTTCTTTCTATAAACTAAAAATCACAAAATCGTCCTTCGGCCGATGCTGACTGCGAATCACATTTGACGGTGCAAAACGGATAAGTCAGCTACATTTTCTTATTTCGGCCCTTCTTGCGGGTAGAAAATAGTTTTCACATAAGTGTTTAGCATGTCTTTTTGCCCTAAATTGAACATCTAATCAACTCCAAATAAAACTTTTGGCAAGGGTCCTCTTCAGGCTCAGGCCGCTCAAGCTGGAAAATTAACTGGTGGAAAAACAGTTAAAGATTATTGCTTAAATATCTGATTTTAAGAACTTCTTTTCTGAAAATTGGTTAGAGTTAAACCTGGTGCTGTGATTTCATTCTGGACATTGGCAGCTGTTTTGGCTACTCGACTGGGTCGTCGAAATGGGAGAGATTCTTCTGCATTTTGGTTTCGGAGTCAGCTGTCACTTCTTCTTCTTTCCAGCTAAGATGGATAATTGTCGGCGGCATGTATGAGCGATTTAAAGTTCCGTTCTCTGGTTATAGATAGTCCTTCAGCCCAAGCTGACTGCGAATCATATTTGACGGTGCAAAACGGATAGGTAAGCTACATTTTCGGACTAAGGACTAAAAAGGGCTCAAAAAGGTTATTTTGACATTGGACTTACTTAGAACCTTGATAAATGCGAGTATAAATGCGAGTACCATTGTACTATATGTACAACGGTACTCTACCAAATTCTCCTTTTCAAATAAAAAATACATCCATTCCCTAAAACTTTCGGTGGCTTGGCTTAACAGTTTGTAAAAATACTTCGTCCTTTCGCCAGACTACAGTATTTGAAGCTTGTAAAAGATTAAATTTGGATATTCTAAGTTTGTGTCAAACTGGTATAACCGTATAACCGTGAGACTTTGACTTCTTTGTATTCAGTTTTTTGCGATCACTCTGTACTCTATCTTTCTGGGACTTTTATTTCATTGAAAAACAGTGACAAACGTAAGCTACGTACATGTTACTACAAATACTGTAAATACCTGTTTTATTTGCCTATGTCGAATCGAAATCGGAGAATAATCCTGTTTGAAGTCTATATGGTTGAAAAAGTAGTTAGCTCTATTGTTTAGACACTATTTTGCTGCTTAATTTGAATTTCCCGCCAGAATCGAGCCACAAAATCGACAATCACCTCGCTAGTTGTTTGTCAGATTTGAGCCACAAAGCGAGCTACGAAAATCTTGTTGGTTGCGGAAAGACACTTGTGGCCCGCACAAAAGGCCGCGGAAACACACTTTTCGAGCCACAATCGTCCCAAAAACTGTTTGTGGGAGCAGGAAAAACGCATATAGACTTAAAACTTAGGATGTTTTTTGTACAGAGTGGTATGGAAATAAGCCTGGAGTTCTAATTATTGAGATTTTAAATGAATTTTATTTTTATTTTCATATATTTGAAATTACCGCAAACAGCTTGACAAAACGGCGTTTCCACGAGTTTCAACTAATGGCTCACACAATCGTGTTTCCGCGACAAACACTGAGAAGTGTGTGGCCCACAACTGTGTCGTCGAATAAGGCCTTCAATGGAGTGCAGAGATCTGCAGATCGGGATCCTACACCATGTTGCTTGCTTACATGCACAGTTTATGATAAATAAAGATAAATTCAATAAACTGACGAAGGATTACTGACCTGATTACCGAGCATTTCCGCCCTGAGAATTTTCGCCGCCAGTTTATTCATCTCCTCATCCGTTAAGTAATCATCAATAAAGCCATGACTGCCTGTAAGAGAAAAGATGAAGAAACTTCAGAATAAATCTTAATTAGAAAGCAACCGACGAGACGAAAATAGTAACTAATACGCTCATAAAGAGGGTATTTGAGAGCGAGAAAGTAAAGCCGGGATCACTTTCCAGTGATTTTCGGGCTGCCTGGAAACCGAAGGGGCTTTCCCGGATAATGATTCCAGAAAGTTAGTGGTAAGCTCCTCGAGAGACTGAATGCTTCGGCGGGAATCTTCAAACTGATGAAAAAAGTCTCACTAATAAATGACAAAAAAATGGTAAGCGTCATAGAGGATTACGTTGTTGATTAAATGATAATTGGAAGAAACGTCCAGTGGAACATATTTATTCTGAAAGATTTGGAATTAAACAGTTTCCCGGCGATTAGAGCTTCGCGTGCGTTTTCGCGATCGGTCCAGGGGAAACGATCCAGCGATCGCTTTCCCCCAGTTTTGGTGATGCACTTCGCTCGCCGGGAGGTGATTCGGGAGTCTCGTTAAAACCCCTCTTATAGCACTCTAGATGATGTGTAAGTAAAATGTGGAAAAAAATGTGCACATTTTTATGTGCTCAAATAACGAACAGATTTATTTTGAAGAATTCTGCTTGATATGGTAGTAGGCTATTTGATAGTGCAAAAACAGATACGTCAGCTGATTTTATTAGAGCTATAATTCGGCCATTCTTGCACTATCAAATATGATTCGCAGGGAGGGACGTAGGGGTTTGAACTCCCCCCCCCCCTCCCCCCAGAAACATACAAAAATAATCGTTTTTTATAGGCTTTTCCCTGTGATCTGTGTCTTTTTGTACTTTTTTGTCCGACCCGCAGGCAAACCCCCCCCCCCCCCCGGAAACAAGTTCCTGGATACGGGCCTGGTAGTATCCATTCAATAAACAAAAATAAAAAAATACCAGCTGGAACAAAAAGAAACAGAAAACGCTATGAAACACCGAGCTTTTCCTTGCGATGGGTTCTAACTTTTGACAGATCGAACAGTTTCCTTGTCTCTACAAAATGTTTTAATCATTTCTGTTGTGAATTACATGAGTTCAAACGATTGTGCTGTAATGGAATCACGAATTTCTTGTATGGTGATGAATGTGAAACACTTTCGGTTGACCTTATCTTAGATCTGATGTGATATTTGAGCTCAGCACATAAAACCACATCAGAAACTTGTTTCCCATGAAGTAAACACTAAGCCTTAAGAAAATAGAAAAGTTCAGCTGAAAACAAAAAATAAAATAGAAAACGCAAAAAAACACAAATTTTGCACCCCGCTAGGTTTTTCAACTTTTGATATGTTGTACAGTTTGTTCTCTACAAAATGGTGTAAAAATCATTTCTGTTGCAATTCGTTTACGGTCAAGTCATGTTTGACGGTAGATTGACTGTACCATCACCACGATACCGAATCTCTAATCGACTTAAGAAACAACTTTGAGCTTCAACCAAATTTCCAGTCTTGGCGGAATTCCGGCTGAAGCATTTGTCCGGCAAGAAAACTAAGTTCAGATAAACAACTTTGAGCTTCAACCAAATTTCCAGTCTTGGCGGAATTCCGGCTGAATCATTTGTCCGGCAAGAAAACTAAGTTCAGATATGGATTCAGTGAGCCTTCAGTGAAACCCCCTCTTCTGCCTCTAAATATAGGGCAAAAGGACCCATCTACGGACTTGGCCTGTACTTAGCCAGTAAATGATTCTACGAAGTTTGAATAGCATATATCAACCCCTTCGACCCCCCTCCCCCCGACAATCGAAAACCAAAGAATACGTATGTTAGGTTTAAACAGTCTTCTATTAAATCCAATTAACTTTGCGCGTATGAGCGCGACCGAAGTCACCATACTCCTGGGTGCATAGATTAAACAAAGTGATGTCACCCACGTGCAGAGCTTTCGTATGTGTGAATAAAGGGGGAGGGTAGAGACTGGTCAATAGTAAAAACTTGGTCAATAAATTTTATTAAATTGTTACCAGATAGTTGTCGGGTGCATTCTGACTTTCCGACACGGTAAATGCTAGTTGGGACTTAAGAGATAAGTAAAATGATCGCATACACTTTATTTTTTCATTAGTATGTTGGAAAGTTACAACAGCATGTATCCTCACTATATATCGATTAAAACTTCATACTAAATTTCCGGATTCAGGGCGAACAACTTGCCCGGCGTGAAAATAATTTTCATATTCGGATTCAGTATGTATTCCTACCGATGAATCGAACATCTAATCAACTTAAGTTACAACTTCTACTTTTTAAAAAAATTCCGGTTTTTGCCGGATTTGGGGTGAACTACACGTATTGAAATAATTCAAGTCATCGTATTGACAATTGGATAACAATTGGAAACGATCGTAAACACTTGTATTTTTACGACTAGAAACAGTTGTTTACGATTGTAAACAGTTGTCAAAAATCGTATTTTTACGATTGAAACCGATTGTTTCCGATTTTAATTTTGCGATGGGAAACAACTATTTGCAATCGTAAAAATACTATTGGAAACAAATGTTTGCAATCGTAAAAATACAATCGCTAACAACTGTTTACAATCGCAAACGGTTGGAAACAATTGGAAACAACTGTTTGCAATCGTAAACAACTGTTTCCAATCGTAACAAAAACAATTGTTTACGACCGTTTCAAATTGTTTTAAATTGTACGATTGGAAAATGTCCCATAATACAATAACTTAATTATTTCCATACGACTTTCATGTTCAGATTCACAGTTTCCTTACTCTAAATCGGTAACCTCATTGGCTTTTAAAAATATTTGTGTGGCCCTCCCCCCATCCCTAAATATAGGACTACAGAGCCCATCTTGCAAACATGACCTGTTCTTTGATCCAAGAGCATCGTGCGAAATTTGAACAAAACATCTCAACCCACTAGAGAGTTATCGTGCTCCCAGACAAACGGACGGACAGACGGACAACTTTTGCGATGTCATAGGTATCCCTCCACTTCCGTTTTTGGGATCCCAAAAACAACAGACCGGAAGAGAAACACCGAAACAAATAGTAAAGGATAGATAAAGGCAAAGTTCCAAATTCCAACTATAACCTCTAGAATGGAAATTTTAAATGCTTCAGATTTGGCTGAAAAACATTTTTATGGTCTTTTTCTCGTTTCGCTCGGGGACACGGACTTCTCTGGACAATGGGATCTCGACAATGGAAATGTTTACGTTACAGACAGACATCGGTTCGCTGACAGAAAAAAAAGGAAATAGGAAGCATAAAACATTAAACTTATAAAGTCAAACTTCCGAATCCAAACAGTAAATAAGTATCCCTCACCATTCCGGGTCCCACAAACAGCCACGCTTGCTAGTTTTAAGCCGAACTTATTCCAATAAATTCAGAGATCTGTTAGCACTTAGCTTTAGAGTGGGATTATTTTCCCAACGACGTCTAGTGACACGAGCTGTTTCCTTAGATACACCTCACTTTCGTCTAAGATCCAAAAAACAGCCACGCTTGCTTTTTTCCGAGTGAACTTCGCCCAATAAATATGGCATTCTCAAAGCACTTAGCTCTAGTGTGTCATAACATTCCCACGATGTGTTCTGCGTGGGCAAGATTAAGAAGCGGCCGAACTACCGCTGTACTATTCTTATTCCTTAAAGGACACCTCGCACTACGTAGTGTTTCTAATCAGACGTTCTGAGATAGCTCAGCAGCTTACAACTAAGTCATGCTTACAGAAGGGCTTTGGCTGTTTTTAGCCTCTTTCCATGTCCCTTGCCTCGAATGAGAATCTTAGCAGATTTGCATAGTCGGTATTCGGACGAATAAGCGCCTCGGAAACGATGATCAGGCACCTGATCCGTCACGTAAATAGAAGAAACGTGGTAAGCTTGATAATAGGTGTATTGCTAATAGAGGAGATAGGATACAATTATAAAGTGAAGAATTTCGGAAACGAGAATAGATGGCTAACCTACTGAAGTAGAGCAGATTCTTATTATAAGTACGATGTATCCTTCAATGAATAATCGGTGACACACTTAAGTTCAAAGGGCACATCAAACTATCCCAATCCCACTCTGTAACAACCTAGGAACAATGCTTACCCCCTAGATCAGCAGCTTTTTCAACAGTTTCCTCTCTGTAATATTTCAAAGCGTAATTTTTTGGGGCATTACATGCTCAATGTACTAGCTTGGACAAAGATAAAAGTGATGTTTCTTGTTATACTTAGTAGATCTTTACTTTATGCATAAATCAGCTTGTATACTTCAGATTTGAATAGGTTTTGTTTTTTAATGACTTTTGGAGCTATGTTATTTTAAATAAGCTTATTGCATATTCTGGTACATTTTATAAAGCAAGCTAATCAAGCTTCACAACACTATTCCACAAAGAAAAACTTTTAACAGGCACTTTAAGCCATGGAACTTCTGATGAAACACTAGATCAATCAGGTAAACCGCATCTGCGGCTTGACTTTGGTGACATCTCAAATATATCCTTTTCTATCAAGCATTGCTGGGAGTTTTTGAATTCCCTGCCACGATATCCCAGCTCCTAAGATTTGGATCGCCGAAATACCAGAGAGGCAAAGACAAGGGATAACAAGAAAACGGCCGATCTTCGTAGCGCCTTCTAAAGGAAGTCGGAAATGTTTATTTGTGAAGGATTTAATACAAAGTAAAGCATTAGAAATGTCTATTGTGCTTTAAGCAAGCTGGAAGCCTAAATGGCGCTGAACTCAGCCGATCAGGTTTTACCGGACAGATTTTCTCCGCTCCAACGGATGATGCTGACGATAAATTTATAACCCATTTAGTTCCGGCCGAAAAGCTTTTGCATGTCAAAGTGGTCCGGAAGTAGTTTCCAAAAATACTCATACTTGCTTCGTCAAGTTAGCGTATAAAATCGATGCCTTGGAGACATGGAGAGTGAACTTAGACAAACAAATGTTTCGCTCACCATGTGCAACGAGTTTACGGGAATCTATTTGGGCTAGTAATTCTACGTGCAATTTCAAACGAGTGCAGATTCAGCAAAATAAAGCAGTGAGATTAATTGGTAAGTATGATACGGAAGTTCTAAGTACCGAGTCAATTTTTAGGAAACTTAAGATTTTGAAGGTAGGTCAAATTGGAGATTTCCAAATTGGTATTTTTGTGTTTCAGAGTCTGAATGGTTTCGCACCTGATGTTTTTAGTAATTTTTTTCGTTTTTCTTATCACGGACATGCTACGAGGCATGCTGGAGACCTGATAAGTGAGCCAAGAATTACGGTTCGTTCTAGCCATGTGGCAAGGCATTCAGGTACGGTGGTCTGGAATACTTTTCCAGACTCAATTCGAGAAGCGGAAAGCGTACCGCAGTTTAAAAATCGGTTAAAGAAACATCTCCTTGAGGGTAGTTGGTGAGTGGAGGGTTTGGAAGACAAAAGAGGACAAATTAATTATTTAATTTTTAGTTTATTTTAGTGAAGGTTTGATTAGAATATGATAGTAAATATGTACTGGTTGCGTTTTTCAAGCACGTATGTGCTTTGTGTGTAACCGGTCGTCAAGCCGGAATGACTTTTTTTTTTAGTAAAGTTGTTGAATCCTGAAATCCTGAAAGACGCAACCCGATGAAAAGTTTTCGAGAATCAGTTGTAGGTTCAGGTTAAGGTTCAGGTTTATATATTTACGTAAAATTTTTTAAAATAAATTACACTTCTTTCCCGGCAGAGAGGCATCTCGAATGCTCGGGAAGTTGTATGAAAAAGTGCAGAGTTGTATGAAAAAGCAGCGTGCAGTAGTAACTGTAAATATTAGCAAACTGGATGCTACTACAGCAAGATGCTATCGGATACTACTACTTAAGATTATCCCAGCCGGAGGTTAAATCAAAGTATCCCATACACGCAAGTTTTTCGTTTAACCAAGAACAAATAACGAGTAAGAACAATGGTCTCTCATCCATCCGCCGACTAAAAATGCTCCGACAAAAATGAGCGGAGGTGGGCCGATACAGAGCCTTCTTGGTCGCCCATGTATACTCGTTGATCTCCGCCGTTACACGCTTGAGTCATTTACGAAGAAAAAAACGTAGCCACTAGCGAGGCGGATGTTCTGGCCTGTTCACACGGGAAGGAGATAGCGTTGGTTTTGTTTGAGTAGACGCTGGCGTCTGATTAGTGATGCGAAAAACAAAAGCGAACTTGATGATGGTCATTCATAATCGCTTTTGTTATACCATGACCATCAATACGGAGAATGAAATCCCCTGTGACATTCCTTTATATGTCTCTGGGGAGAACCATACAGTGACAAACCGGGATTTGAAGCGCACTCACTGAAGTCATAACCCATTGAGTTTCAACATCTTAAGTTTTAACTTTGTCAGACGAGTGTAAACTAAGACTAACGTAATTAAGGCTTGCGAGGATTACTGAAATTACTGAAAAGGTAGAATAGCCAAATAATAGGCTACCAGTTGGTGAGTGTATATTTTTTGTTTTTCTTCTTTTTTTTCCAAATGTATAATTGAATACATTTTGATTTAGTAAGTTAGATTTCAATTCAGCAGTCAATTGAAAGACGAAAGTTCGCCTCAACCTGGTCTATCTCTTTTGTCTTTTAGTTCACTACTTACAAATAATTCGATGTCAACGATGTATTTTCCCATCAAATAAAAGTCTTTGGTTTTCGTACTGAGGCCTCGCCATATGGGCTCTAGTGTGTCTAGGACCGACACAGGAGTCCTAGTTTTTTTTTAAATTTAATTATTTCTTGTTAGTTTGTCACAGTAGAAGCCTATTGTAGGCTATAATGGTCCATCTGCGTAATATTTGTTCATTTCCACTCAGCCTACTAAACCTCTAAACCACGGCAGTTTTTTTTTAAGAATCTGCCTATTTTCATCTGGTATTCTCAGTTGAGAGCAAATACCTGGAATGAAATTTATCTCTTCTTGTTCTGGATATTGACACATTCGTAATATCTCAAATGCCAGTTTCTGCATATTTGGATACATTCTTAATTGTCAAAATTGTCCGAATTCTCCTCGAAATTCCTCGCGTCTCTGGACTATTCAGATGAATCGAATTCTCCGTTTCTTGCGTTTTTGTCAGAATCAAGAACGGGGAAACCCTCACGATTCTACGGAATCGAGAAGTTGTTCCAATGGTGAATTCGCGATTCTTCTCTCTCCGTTCTCCTTCCTGATTGGTCAAGAGAGTGTGGATGTTCAATATGCATAAACACGTATACCGGGTTGCGGACGAGCTGCCAAATTAGTGTTTTCGTTGAAAAGCGAGAATGGAGAAGCCAGAGGAGCAAAAACGGTAATTTGTACGAGAACCGAGAATTCAGAAGCGAGAACGGAGAACTAAGAATTCAGATCAAAAGCGCAACTATTGACAAGCTTTTCCCTGACAGTAGGCTACTCACCGTCCTGACCGATTTTTGGTTTTGTTACCATGAAAGTGTGAGCGAATAAATTAACTATTCCATTCTATTCTATTCTGCATGTGGCTTGCGCAGACGTTTAAAGCTATTTCATTCCAGTATTTAGTCTAACTTGACGTACCCTATCTTACCATGGGGTTCACTATAGGAACAATATAAGGAACAAAGCAATGACCTCGAGAATGTGCAGAAGCGAGCTGTTCGTGTGATATTGGGCCAGGAGTACACTAATTATGAAGAAGGTATAAAGCTCCTTGGTACAGAAAGCCTTGTTGTCCGGCGTCACCAGCTTACTATGACATGATGGAATAAAATGTTGGTAAGCATCGTAATTTGCTACCGGAACCGGCCCGAACCGGATATAACACGAGGCATCAAAATAAATTAGAGCCCTGCAAACCCTCAGCTTCTAACTGGTACAGATCTTCTTTTCGTCAGTATTTTTAAAGCATTTTAATGAGTAAGTGACAGTATGTTTTATAATTTATTGATAGGGTCTCATTTAACTATTATATTATATTTGATCGTATCGTATCGTATATAGATGACTCTGATTACACTTTTGCTGATAATATGCAATAATATGCAGAAGCGGAGCGGGGCCACTTTACTAGGTTGGCAAGCTAAAGGGTAATTCCAGGACTAAGATCTTTTTAGATCATTTGATCTGGGAGATAATTACGGCTGGCTCCAAAAAAAGTCCGGTCGGCTTCCTGCTCACTCAAGGGCGTCGTTTTTGGCACGAGAAAGGATTGTCTGGGCGATTCGTTGGCAAAAAAGCGGAAAGATTCTTCGGCACCATAGAGGATGCATTGACAAACCGAAAAGGCACTGGAATCGGAAATGAAGAAAAAAATGGTCTGAAAGAGGATGCTAGACATTTGGGATATTAGGCTCAGGGTAGTGTTTTATCCTGCTCTTACTTCATCATCGCTACAAGATTAGGCATAAAAAGGAGGAAGCCAAGCTCTCGGATGAATCCAAGAACTCATCCTCTCGACAGAAGGTCGGTCATTTTTCGGACTTGCTTCCAAGCTTTTCCCTGTATGACCTTCTGGTACTTAAAAACAGGAGCTAGAATCCCATATGGCACTTGCAAGGCTGGGTAAGAGGATGAAAGTAGGAATTTGCCAATCCATGGATTTGCTGTGATCATTGTAAACAAAACCCTTGTGATAAGAATGATCATGGACCCTTGGATCATGGACCCTTGGAAATCGCAAGAATGTGTCGTTTGGTAAAGTACTTCATTTCTGCACTTGGCTGTGATGATGCGCACTTCAAGGGCGCTAGAAATTAATCTGTAATCAAAACCCTTGAGGCAAAAGTGATCCTAGACTAAAAGTATTATTTTGACTTTTCGGTTAAGATGCGCACTTTAAGGATGCTAGAGGTTCTTTTCTAAGCAAAACCCATGAGGCAAAAATGATCATGGGCTCACGGGGATCAGGAAAATGTATACGTTGCTTAAAAATATTTTTTGAACATTGCGGTTAAGATGAGGGAGGTTGGATCTGGGGAAGTGACAGTTTCTAGGCCAATCTTGTCAAGTCTGTGATGTTCAAGCCAAGTTTCATCGTCCTAAAACATCTGGAAGTACCTTGAAAGTAAAAAGGTTGACATACACTGTGAAAAAAAATCTTGCAGTATTTGCTACTGGGATTAATCTTGTCTTAATTGAGATAAGATTTTCCCTAAGTTGGATTAACTTTATCCCAATAGAGATAAGATTAATCCCAGTAGCAAATATTGCATCCTTATTCGGAGAAACTTTTTACAGCGTATCCTTGGAGGGCAGAGGGTAGGGGTCAGGACCCATCAAGATGCACATCTAGACCGAAACATCCATAAGTGTACCAAATTTGAATTTTATACTAATCGCCAGTCACAAACTTGACTCATCGGCAATCTGCCCAGTTGCCCATGAACGGGGAGGTTGGCGATGTGGAAGAGGGGCATCATCAATATATCTATAAGAATACCAAACTGGAGTTTAATACCAGTCAGGGCTCACAAACTTAAACTCATAGTTAATGTGGCCCAGTTGCCCATAAACGGGGCGGGGGGGGGGGGTCAACTGCAACAGTCTCTTACCAACCCCATGATCTAAAAGCACAAGGAATTGAATCGTCCTATCTTCAGCTATTAAGTACAGTAATCAATTGGCAATCTGGGTCCGATTGCCCCTGAATACAGAGGATCAGGGGGCTGTGATCCGAAAAGGCACCTAAAGGCCTTAATCCCCTTGAGCCTGACAAGTTCCAACTTGATACCGCACAGGTCACGAACTTTACTTCTGGACAAACTAGATTGATCCAGTGGAAGAGGTTGACCTCCAAAAGTATCGACCCAAACCTAAGCTCTAAATGCATATGCAAATATCGTCATAGTTCCAGCTGTAGTCAAGGTGAGCGTTAGTCACTGGGCAAACTGGACCGCATTGCCCCTGAAACAAGCAGTTATGGGGGTTGGGATTCCAAAAGGCAAAACCAACACCAATGTACACAAGTACACAACGTTTCATCTTGATACCACTCATGGTTAACCAAAAATCGTGCTACCTCGGCCACAAGAGTGGATCCTCACGAAAATTCCACTATAACATATCAGTGTATATGCACTAGTGCGGCAATTTATCTCTCCTGTGAGAGTACACTGGATACTCCCCCCCCCCTCCCCCGCAATCATCAAGAAATATCGTATTTGATTGATTTGATCGCACTGAACCAGTCACAAACAACTGGACCAAATTGACGCCGACCTGCACCAAACAACAACTTTAACGACGACCTGCACCAAACAACAACTTAACTATGAACAAAAAACTGCAAAAGCTGTAAGACTGGTGATAGCAGTGGTTACTGGGGAAGAAAATAATGGAATGGTGTCGGGTTTTAGTTCTGCTTTAAAGACGGGAAGTTCCCCATTCTTGTCTCAGCTTGGACAAGGACGAAGAAGCTTCGCTAAAACCATGACCTATCGCAGACCCCCTTGAAGCTGCAAATGCAGCAACGTTAACCTGCAGCCTTCAATACCAACAGGAGCACCCATCCCCCCTTCGTAGTTCATAGGACACAAACCCGTACACTGTAAAAAGTCTCTCCTTTATCGGACTTTAGGTAGTTGTGCGTCGCCAATTTCGGACATTTTATTCCTAATTCGGAGAATTAAAATCGGATTATAACTCTCCGAATTCGGATTTTATTTCTCCGAGTTAGGAGTAAATATGTCCGAAATCGGTGACACACAACTAGTCAAGTCCGATAAAGGAGAGACTTTCTACGGTGTATGCAAACTTAGGAGAGAAACATTAGGGAAAAAAACATTTGTTGTGTGATCTTTTTCTATGTTTTTTCTATGTTTTTTTCTAGTTTCTTTTTATATACTCCATCATTTTCTCTTTCCTGTACGATGTGTGAAAAATAAACATTAAATTACTGTGGAAAATCTGTATCTTCTGTCCGGGAGATAAAAAATTTAATTACTTCATCATCTAACTGTTTGCTATTTGTTCAATGACTTCCTCAGTCACCGAAACCATTTCACCATTTCATTCCATTCAAACCATTTCACCATTCGGCAGCGCTTTAGAGTCGTACAAACAGAAAAATGCCTCAAGTTGAAGCATTTATGCCCGATTTCTCAGTTGCTCAATCCATTCCAGCTTCTTTAAATTCAACAATATTCTGTTCAAACAGCAGAATGCCTCGAGTTCAAGTATCTGTACCCGATTTCCTCGGTAGCTATTTCCATTCCACTTTTTTTTTCCATTTAACAGTATTCTGCTCAAACAGCGCAATGACCTAAGTTCAAGTATCTGTGCCCGATTTCCCCAGTCGCTGAATCCTTTCCACCTTCTTTCAATTCGGCATTATTCTCGAATGTCCGAGAAGCAGAAAGTTTCATCTTCCGTAAATCTTCGCTAAGGATTTGCAGGGTATGGGGTAAAAGTAAGAGAAAGAATGATTGGGAGATTGGAAACATTCCTTTCTCAGTCCAGGCGATCAAAAGTTGAGTTTCGTTGTCTAAAAAAGTTTGCTATTCGTATAAGTATTCGGATCCTAGCCTTCCCCCTCGCCGAACTTGCTCAACCTTCTTTGAATTCCGGCAGTGTTTGAGAGAAGCTAGTTTATTTCCTACTCGCTATGTACTCCCGCAGAGTATTGGATACATATAAAGGAGAAGCAACCACAATTTAAAGAATCATTTACACGGCGGCTATTTTTCACGGAGACGAGAGGGGAAAGTGTTCACAGGTTAATTGGGTATTTTTCAAGGGAGGGTACTGTCATGTGGCAATAGATTCCAAGGTTGTAAAGCTCAAGATATCTCTCAACAATGGACATCCAACATATGTCTATTTGGATCACTTCTTATATGGACATAATCAAAATTATTGCTAGAAATCCGATTTTGTTGTTGCTGACGCCGAAGAAAGACTGCGAACAACAAATCCCCGGGTAAAAACTTAGCGAAATTGAAGTCCAAAATACCCAGGGATTTGTTGCTCTTGCGGGGAAAAATACCCGCGGAGTACGGGTAAATACTCTCCGTGTAAACGTAGCTTTAGAGCTTGGTCACTGGGCTGAAAAAGCGGCCTATTCGACAAACAACTGAAAATCCCTAGGGGACGTCAGATTTGATGGGCTTTGTGGCAGCTTTCGGATAATGAGCAGACTGCAATTAGGGGTCAATTAGGGTTCCTTTAACATAATTGACACTCAGCATTTTTTTATGGACGATGGATGAGAAATTGTATATCGTATTTGGTGTGTCTTGTTAATTCTTTTATTTTATTTTACATACTGTGCTTTTCAAATGGCGGGTAAGAAATAAATTAATTACTTAATTAATTATACACGCTGTTTTGCTCTAATTGATCTCCTGAATTTAAAACGACAACATTCAGAATTAGTTATATCTTGTTCCTTTCTCTTTTTCTACTTTTGCAACCCAAAAAGCCAGGAAATGAGCTAAGTGTGACCAAGCTATTACGAAAAGAACTGCTCTAGAAACACTGCTTCTTTCAACACAGTGAAGTTACTTTGTCATGCGCACGTTTGTTATTAATACAAGTGACTATTTGTTGTAATGTAATTAGACGATACGTACTTGGCATTCTACTTCCGGATAGTCCTTCCACCAGGCCCAAATCCAGGATTTTTTTCGGGGGGGGGGGTGCTTGCGGGTCGGACAAAAAAGTACAAAAAAGGCGTAGATCAGAGGGAAAGGCCTATAAAAATTACTATTTATGTGTGTTTCGGGAGGGGGGGGGGGGTTCAACCCCCTAACCCCCCCCCCCTGGATACGGCCTTGCCTTCCACCCAGTCTCGTTCCTGAGATTCAATACTTCATAAGTGTGTATCCTATTTCCCCAATTAAAATTATACTGATTTTCATCACTGTTTTAGAGACGCTGATTGGTCGGAAAGCCGGTTTTCTGACCAGTAAGTAAATTTTACTAAGTTGTTCTACAGAGGGAGGGACATACGACGAGGACAAAAAAATGACGAAGCCTTGTGTAATCCTCTGTAAGTGTACCAAAGTTTTAAAGTAGTCAACTATCTCACAAAATCTTAGCAGAAACACTATAGCGAGGTATCCTTTATGTAAATATCAAATTTATTAACATATGCTAAATGTAATAAGTTAGTAGAGGCCAAAGCCGTATCCAGGGGAGGGGGGTTAGGGGTTGACCCCCCCCCCCCCCAGAAACACACAAAAATAATCATTCTCCCCTCTGATTTATGCCTTTTTTATACTTTTTTGTCCGAGCCGCAGGCAAACACCCCCCCCCCCCCCCCCCGAAAAAAAATCCTGGATACGGGCCTGGTAGATGCCTTGCGAAATGGGCTTCCTTCTTTTATATACTATTGAACTGCCCCTGTGGTAGGCCTCCTTACTGATCAAAGTACCGTTACTTATGTTATATTTATACAAATTATTGCCCATGTAGTAATTTTGTTGTTGGATTTGCGGTGATATAGACTTTTCGTTAAAATTAATGTCCGATTTCCACCGTCACTTCTTGTTCGAACGTTCGATGGACTCGCAATGATAGAGAACCAATCAGCTGTAAAGGACGACTCAGACGGCAAGGGATATATTTCATAAGATAAGATAAGATTTATTTCCGTAAAAGCACTAAGGGCCATGGAATCAACAAAACATCACCAAAACGAAACCATAACCTCGACCCCTATTTACAAAAAAGTTTCCCTGTGAATCATGGCTACTTTTAGGAATCTTCGCACAAATTTCTAATATCTTTACGACTTCTACTTTTCAAAATTTGTTTAAACCTTTCCTCCCCCCAAATATTTCCTTCCTCAGGTCTTTTAACTCCTGACACTCATCCATTAAATGGAAAATACATTCATTCATTTTACCTGTTTGCTGAGGTAACAAATTATGATGCTCGGCCTAGCTCCTACCAAGCTCTTACCCCCGCTCGTCTGCATCGCATCGGGTAGGGTACGAGAATATATTCGACTCGGCATAGACGTATTGCAGTATATTATTACTCATAGCATAGGGACCCATGAATTTCCTGTAATGACTCGCCATTCAGGGGGCTTGTCATTTCCTATGCTCCTATGTTGCTATGTTGCCCGAGCCTGACCTAGTTTCCAAAAATTCCGCTTGGTTCGAATCGGCTTTCTTGCTCAGATAGACAAAACTGGCAGCATGCCACCAGGTACCTAAGCTAGGATAAAAGATCCAGAATACTCTTCCATTACAGAGACATATTCTTAGTTCAGCACAATAGCTGCGAAAAATGTGTCTATCTGGATAGTCAGGTATTTTATCCCCGTGGGTATTTCTCGAACTATCTGACGCTCGGTCAAGAGCGCATCAGAAATCTCTTATTGACAACCCCCTGAATGGCGAGTCATTACACGAAATGTATGGGTCCCTGCTCATAGCTAGTTTACTTTTCGGTTTACCATTGTTAAGAAAGTTCGCAAAGAACACAAGAAGCGAATCTTTCGACTGGAAGCGAACCGAAAAAGTATCTGGCAACCTATTTGCCTCTTACTCGGAACTCCCCTGATTCCCTCCGACAGCGAGTTTTTCTTCGCTTAGCAACAAGATATGCAGGTTCATATGGCAAATAAAATGATTGAAAGAAGAATTTGTGACGCACTGCCTAGAGGCATAAGTGCAGTAAAGGATTACAAAGAAATACAAAGTAAACAGAAAACACTCAAAAATATTTTCCATAAAGGTTATTCACCAATTTAGAAACACAGTGAAAGAGGCAAGTTTCCACTCGCAGAACACAAATTAGAGGAGTTTTACGCGTCAAAAACTAATACGATTAAAGCACATCTCTTACTAGAAATGATCTTTTCACGATGAAATGGCTCGGAAAAATCGTTTTTCGAAAATACCATTACTTGCCACGTGATGTATGCGATTTTCTTGTTAGCGCTTGTCAACCCCATGAAGCCTCCCCACTCTCCGATGCGGTGGGAGGTCGCAAAACATTTGAAAACTAAACGCGACGTGGTTAACAACACCAAAGGTGTCGATGGGATCCCAAAATCTAATATTTGATTCAGATAATTGGGTCTTGTCTTCGCCAGGCTAATCATCAGAGAAACCAAGTTAAGATATACCTCTATAAGCCATATCTATTTTGACGGTACTGACCGAGACTTCTTGCTTTACTTCTGCCAAGTTTCCGGTTTCGCCCAAATTCCGATCGTACTACTAGTCCAGCAAAAAAAGAAAATTCAGAAACGAATCCTGCGTATCTCCTTGTCCCTATAAAGAAAATCTAATCAAGTTTAAATAAAACTTTGATTTAACAAAAAGTTCCGGTTACTACCGGATTCCGGACTAACTATATGTCCGGTTAAAAAATGATTGTCATATACAGACTCGGCCTCTTTTCTTACCCCTTAATCTGTCATCTAATCAAACTTTTGCTTTTAACAAATTTTCCGGTTTTGGCCAGATTCCGGGCAAACTAGTTGTCCGGCGAGAAAATGGTTTTCACCCTCGAGTTCAGCACGTTTTTTACTCCTAAATCAAACATTTAGTCAACTTGAAATTAAACCTTTACTTTCAATCAACTTTCCGGTTTTCGCCGGATTCCGGACGAACTACTTGTCCGGCGAGAAAATGGTTTTCACCTATGTGTTCAGCATTTCTTTTTACCCCTAAATATAACATTTAATCAACTTCAAATAAAACTTTTACTTTTAACCAACTTTCCGGTTTTTGCCGGATTCCGGACGAACTACTTGTCCGGCGAGAAAATGGTTTTCATTATCCTGCTCAGCATGCCTTCTTACCTCATAATCGACTATCACATTAGCTGTTTAAAAATATTTTGTTTGTCCCTTAATTTGAACCCCCACCCTAAATGCAGGGCTACAGAGCCCATCTACGAACTAGACTTTACCCTTGACCCAATGAATCCTCACACCAAGTTTCATCAAAATATCTCATTCCCTTCGAGAGTTATCGTGCTCACAGACAGACGGGCAGACGGACATTTTCGTCATTTCACGTCTTTTTGGGGTCCCGTTTTGGGATCCCAAAAACTGAGAATGCCAAGTAAAAGAAAAGAAGTCTGAAAAAGAAGAAAGATCTAATGGCCTACCGTGTCTTACTAAATGAAAAGCAAGACTTTGAAGCGTTCCGTGAGCCTATGTGTGGGAAAACTATAAGCGGACCTTGCGACTTTCAGCGCAGTTTGCATTGCGTGTCTGGCAAAACTCGGCAAAGCATAAAAAGCGCTAAAAGGTACAAAAAAAAATTGCGAAAATCGGAGGTTTGAGAGAAAATTCAATATGATAACAGACCTGCCACGTGAAAATCTATACAGAGTTATTTGTGGTAGAACTCAGTAATTTAATCACTTAAATTACTGGGAACAAAAAAGAAAAGGGAAAAACAATAAATGCAATACTATACGTAAACAACTATATAAAGATAAAAAAGAAAAAAATATTCAATACTATAGATAAATAGAAGACAGTTAAACCCCTCGTAGCAACCCGGAACCGCTTCATATCCATCTTATATGGATCCAATAAGGATCTTATTATTCCAGAAGGGAGACAGGGATAATATGAAAGGCAGAATAAGCAAGACGGGTCCTTATATAAACAAGAGCTGGAAGCTCATATGGCACTTGCAAGACTGGGTCAGATGGAAGTGATGGTCAAAAGTATTTGGTTTTTTTTTTGTATTAGTTAATTTCTAAGCAAAACCCTTGAGACAAAAAGGATCATGTGCTCATGGTGACCGTGAAAAAGTACATTTTGCTTAAATTATTTTTTTTTACTTTGCGGTTAAGATGAGTTCTTTAAGGGATGGTCGGATCAGAGAGTGACAATGTCTAATACCCAATGATGTCAAGTTTCTAATGCTCCAGCATAGTTCTATCGTCCTAGCACATCTGGAAATACCTTAACTCACGATCATCGGAATTCCGGACACCCCCTACAGCTCTCACCCCCCCCCCTCGGTACCCAAATCCGGTCCGATTCTGTCACTGATGCACCTATAGGACTTGTGCCTGTACTTCCCACCAAGTTTCATCCTAATCACTCCACTTTATGCGAGTCGCAAGATGTCGGGTTATCCCCTCCGACCCCCCCCCCCCGTTCAGCGGTTCCGGTCCGGACTTGAAGTGGGACATGCTGAGACATGAGGTCTTTCAAGATATCTAGTCTCGTTAAGCTCCGATAACCCATCGTTATGCATGCTACTAATCTCCGGATTCTGCCGTCTCACCCTCCCCCCACGATAGTCGGATCGGGCAAGCGACTGTTTCCAAGCTAATCTGATAGGGTCCTGAGATGCCTGCCAAGTATTATCGTCCTAGTCCAACCGGTAGTAGGCTACATTAGCTACGGATCGCCGGACTTCTGCAACCCCCTTCCACCTCCCTCCACAGTGTCCGATAACTGGTCTAGTCCTGTCAGTGATGTATCTAGAGCGTGAGCTTGTTCTTCGCACCAAGTTTCATCCCGATCGCTCCACTCTGGTAGTTTCACACGATTTGAGACAAGAGATCTTTCCAGATATCAAGTTTCATTAAGATCCGGTCACCCGTTCGAAAGTTATGCATGTCCTTATTTTCCGGTTCCACCACCTTCCCCTCCCCCCACAATGGTCGTATCGGGCAAGTGACTATTTCCAAGTTAGTTTGGTCGGGTCCGTGATATGCCTGCCAAGTTTTATCGTCCTAGCCCACCTGGAAGTACATTAACTACGGATCGCCGGAATTCCGGAACCCCCTCCAAACCCCCCCCCCCCCCCCCCCCCCCAGAGTGTCCGAATCCGGTCCAGTTCTGTCAGTGATGTATCTAGAGCTTATGCTTGTTCTTACCACCAAGTTTTATCCCGATCGCTCCACTCTGAGTTTCACACGATTTTCGGTTCCCCCCTCTGACTCCCCCCCAGATTCATCGGATCCGGTCCGGACTTGAACTGAGACATCTGAGACACTAGATCTTTCCAGATATTAAGTTTCATTATGATCGATTTCCAAGCTAGTTTGGTTGGATCCCTGATACCCCCCCAGAAGTGCTCTTCCGCACTTCTTTCCCGGGGTTTCGGCCAAGTTTCATCGTCCTAGCATATCTGGAAGTACCCTAACTCGCAAACACCGGACTAACCGACCGAACGACCGACGAAAATGTGATCGGTATATGGCACTTGGCCGGAAGGCAAGTGCCATAAAAACAGTCTACCATTCACAATGGTTCAAATCGCCCATTTCCAAGTCACCAGTTCAAAGCAGAGTAAGGTGCAACCGTAGGACCACCTAATGGGTTTCTCCCCGATGTCACATAGCGGCTGTCGATCGGTTGTGGCATTTATAAGACAAGTTTAGTAACTGAAAGATATGTAACCTCGTTTGTGACATACTTTATTCGTTCGTTTAAGTTCACAGTCGTGATTATTTAGTATTATTTGTCGTTGGCAATTTTCTATAACTTTTTTAAAGTGTTAGGTTGACTTACTTTTGCTAACTATCTTTGCTATTTTGGTCAATAAAAGATATGAATAAATTTCAAAAAAGCCCGTGGGGCCATGGCTGGATATAAAAGATGTTATACAGAGTTTCAGCGTGTTACGGTGGTGCCATCTACACCCCACACTGCTCACTTGTGCTGCCGTTAGGTAGCGCCAGTCCCTTTCCATTCGGTACGTTTAATCTTCTATACTGTCGTAACTCTTTATTATTTTATTAACTCATGTTCATGAGTCATCCGGCGAGAATGAGCTCTTCCGCACTTCTTTCCCGGGGTTTCGACTGGGAACAACCCTTTTTACTTAAAGGTTGTTCATATTATTTTGCAAGTACCAGAGAATAAAACCTGTTGTATGTTTACAGACCTTAGGTCATTGTTATGAGTCTTGTTTATAGCTCCTTAGAGTGGGCTGGCCAGCAAGGCCTAGTGTATGATGGGTGGTTTATAGCTTATTGTGGTTCGGTACGCAAACCTTAGTGTGAATCGACCAGGGGAATCCATAGTGACCCTTGAAGTCTGCAGGTGTATGATGGGTGGTTTATAGTCTATTGGGGTTCGGTACGCAAACCTTAGTGTGAACGACCACGAAAATCAATAATGAACCCGTGAAGTCTGCACGTGTAGTAGGCCACCAGACGCCCTAGGCTGTCCCGACTCCGATGACTGTATCTAAGAACATTTACCATCTATGTCCGGCCTATACTCCTCCACATCAGGTTGAGTGTGCTCCTTCACGTACAAATACAGTCGCCGTAACAAGCGTGTGGCCCACAGCCACAGTGGCTGTGGGTTCTGTTTCCGTTCCGTGGTCGCATTAATCAAATTTGACAGACAACTCTCAGGGTGATATTAATCTCCCCAGAACAGATGCGTAACATCCCACGAAAGTCGCTTGAACACTTGGTTGATTCAAGGGACTCGCGGGATTTTAGGTATCTGTTCGGAGGAAATCAGAGTGATCTGAGGGAGCGTGTGATCCGTTTCACTAGAGACCTAAAACTTAAGGGGAGATCAAATTTAGTGGTAGATTAAGCCAGAGAGATAGGCAGAAGCTAAAATAACAAAAGTTAGGTTTTTGTAGATACTACGGTACCTGTCATCACGGTCTAAAGTCGTTTTTGCAGTTCTCTTGGTATCTGATACCACGGTCAAAAGGCGTGTTTGCAGTTATCGTGGTATCAGATATTCAGATACTACGGTCCGACCGTGGTAACTCGTCGTGGTATCTGAAAAGCCATCTCACTTTCATCAAATTTTGTCAGATTGGTGAGAAAGAAGTTTAACACTTGGTGATGTAACTGGATATCTGTTTTTCTTTCGGGATGACTTGGAAAAGTGCAAGTTCGGCAATAGCCGTTTTTGCAGAGCATCAGATCCCACGATAACTGCGAAAACGACTAATTGTAGATCCAGTTACCGTGGTAACAGATACCATGGTATCAGCAAAAACACAACTAAAGATTTGCCATTTTTTAAGTATGCTGCAGCTGAATAAAGGAACAAGTGTTGTAACGTACGTCATTTTATAATTATCTTGATTTTTGTACACGTCAACTGGCTATAAAGCCATCCATTCATTCAGTAAGAGAGACAGTCTGACGTTCTATAGATTGCGTATGGATTTTTTTTTGTTTTCACGCATTTCAAATTTACGATAAAAGCCAAACCGCGTTTCCACGATTTTTATGGCACTTGCCCTTCGGCCAAGTGCCATATAGCGATCGCAATTTCTGTCCGTCCGTCGGTCTGTCGGTCTGTCGGTCTGTCGGTCTGTCCAGGTTTTGCTAGTTCGGGCACTTCCAGATAAGCTAGGACGATAAAACTTGGCAAGCGTATCAGGGACCCCAAATGATTAAGTTGGAAATAGTCACTTCCCCGATCCGAGCACCGTGGGGGGAGTGGAGGGACGGGGAATCCGGAACCTTGAGGTATTTTTAACTTTTGAACGGGTGATCGGATCTCGATGAAACTTGATATTTGGAACGACCTCATGCCTCAGACGACCCACTTAAAATCCGGACCGAATCCGGTGACTTTTGGGGGGAGCTGGAGGGGGCAACCGGAAATCTTGGGAAACGCTATGAGTGGAGGGATCGAGATGAAACTTGGTGGGAAGACACCTAGCAAACACATGATACATCATTGACATAACCGAGCCGATTCGGGTACTGTGGGGGGGGAGTGGAGGGAGGGGGAATCCGGAATCTTGAGGTATTTATAACTTTTGAACGGGTGATCGGATCTCGATGAAACTTGATATTTGGAAAGACCTCATGCCTCAGACGACCCACTTAAAATCCGGACCGGATCCGGTGACTTTTGGGGGGAGCTGGAGGGGGCAACTGGAAATCTTGGGAAACGCTATGAGTGGAGGGATCGAGATGAAACTTGGTGGGAAGACACCTAGCAAACACTAGATATATCATTGACATAACCGAGCCGTGCCTACTCGTAACAAGTGCCATATGAGCTCGTAGCTCTTGTTTTATTCATCTGTCCTCAAATTCATTTAGCTAGTACAGTAGAGTAACTGCCAGTTTCATGCACTTGCTGGGGCTAAAGATAACTAGGAGTTAGCCAAAATAGGTAATTAGGGGCCACTGAAAACACCTGAATAGGTATTTTTTACCTTCATTCTACCAATTTGCCAAAAGCTGCATTGTTCACATTTAAGTAACTGTTCAAATAAACATACCTCTACTGTGACAAAGAAAACTATTATTAGTATACAAGTTTTTAAGTGATTTACTCAGCAAACTATCTTGTGATGCCCCGTTCACTTAAAGGACCCCTCTTGCTTATTCTGCCATTTACAATATACCTAACTCCTCTAAAAATCCGCACGTTTTTCTGCTGTTTCGTTTTGTGTCTACGAAATTTTAGCACTTTTTCGGCCGTGCCGACTTATTTTTTCCATCAGACAGCGCAAAGTTTGCCGGAATCTTCAACGTCCGCTGACAAGTTTTTCACACATTTGGATATGGGAATCTTCTAGTTTTGACCTATTTTATATACTCTTTTCTCCACATTTAACCATGACGCGATCTGTTTTCAAACAACTTTGTGCCCAGCCGCCGCATCCGAAGCTAGGAAGGCTGGATCGAGTCGACAAGAACAAGAAAACCGATAAATTCAGATGGAAAGTAATGGCATTTTCGGAAAACATTTTTTTCAAATCCATTTCATAGTGAATAGATCTAGTAAGAGTCCGGCTTTAAGATCCTTTTTCGCACAACTATCCTATAACTACAGGCCACAAATTCTTCATAGGGGTGGTACCTGAAAAAACGCAACGATTGCTTAGTATTCACGAGAATGCAGAAAGCGGATCCGCCAATTTCTTCCCCTTCACCATCGGGTGTGCTATTAATTCCCAGAGCCCCTAAGCAGTGAAATACTTGTGGCAGTGCAAAACGGATACGTGAGCTGAATTTTATGATGGCTATATTTCGTCCCTTCTTGGCAAGGGTCCTCTTCAGGCTCATACCGCTCAAACTGGAAAATGAACTCGTGAAAAAAAACCGTGAAGATTCTAGCTTAGCTTCAAGTATCTGATTTGATGAGTTGCTTGGAGCTAAAGTTGCTGCTGTGATTTGAACACGGCTGCTGTTTCTACTGCTAGATTGAGTAGTTGGTAGGGTAGAAATTTTCAATTCGAAACAGTCGTATATATTTATATAACTGAAAATAGTCGTATTTATTTATTATATATAAATGGCGACAAGCTAAAAGCTTAACGCTAAATGAAATAATAAATAAATAAAGAATAAGTCCTGTTGTAATTGTGTGATGTGTATATCACGAAGTAGATAAATTTATTGATTGATTGATAAACTGATATTGCTCAGCGCGTTTCCTTCTTTCTTTTTAATCCACTTTACCATTCATTCTGACTGGTTACAGAAAAATTATTATTATATGTGATTTTTTGTCATTCGAATATATTCTATATCCTTAGTGAACATGATAAGGTTGAAAAATTGGTTGAACTTACCTTGGGTTTCACTTTCTTGCCGCACCGGGGAAGCGACGCTAAGGGCAACGGCAGCTGGTTCGTCTTTCACGTCCGGCGCTATCGACTTCTTCTTCCAGCTGGGTACACGCTTCATTTCGCCAGAAGATGACTGAAATTTATTCGAGGCCTCGGCCCTCCCACCACTAGAAATGATAAATAAAGTAGAAATAGCCCATTGTAGCTTACGCATCTTCGTGCAGTTCAGAGCAAAATAACACTAGGGAGTAGCACCAAGAACTATGCTTTCCATGCCTGGCAAACGGGCCATACTCGTAGCGTCACCGACCACCCTTGCGGCATTTAAAGCGAGACAAACGTGTGGGCTTAAAAATTTATCTTAAAGCTAAGATGCGGTCTGCACACATCGAGGAATATAGGAGGTTATAAATTTTTTTTTTGCTGTTTTCAGAAGTTTATTTTATTGTTGCCAGCGCTGGTGCACAACTGATTGAATTTCAGTAGGGACATTCTCTATCACTATAGTGGTGCTAGTGTCGCTGCTACTCGAGCACTGACATGGCACTAAATACGTCGACTTTTACAATTAATGTGTTAAAATACTTAATATATACAATTATTACATAAAAGAAAATAAATCACTTGGAATTCACTCGTTTTTTGTTAATTGTTTTCAGTAAAAATATGATACAAAGCCTAGAAAGGAATTCGAATACCGGTTGGTGCGACATCTAAGTGGCACCAGCAGATTCTGGTGCCGCGTCCGTCCTGTCGCCGGTGCTAGATCGGGCAGAATATCTCTAAGTTTTTCACTGGCAAGGATTGATCGTCCAGCGACCAAGCGAGACAAACTTGCGGGCTTAGAAATGTCTCTCAAAGCTAAAATGCGGTCTGCACACATCGAGGAAACAGGGGAGGTTTTACCTTTTTTATTTGCTGTGTTTGGAATATGGAGCTACCTGGTCCAGCGCTGGCTCTCTATCGCTATTGGTGCTAGTGTAACTGCTATACGAGTGTGTGTCACTTTGGAGCTAGCTACTCCTTAGTGTTATTTTGCTAGAGAGGTGCGACAAGACTTGAAAAAAGTGACATACACTCGAATAGCAGCGACTCTAGCACTACTAGCGACAGAGAATGTCTCTTCTGAAAAACATTCAGCCGTGCACTAGCGCTGGCTCTGATGACTTTATATTCTGAACACAGCAAAAACCCCTTCCACTGTTTCCTCGATGCGTGTCGACTGCATCTTAGCTTGACTAGAAATTTATAAGCCCGTAAGTTTGTCTCGCTTTAAATGACACAAGCGTAGTGGGCGGCCCTACGAGCTGCTTGCGAAGCATGGAAAGCATAGGTCTTGGCGCTGCTCCCTAGTGTTATTTCGCTCTGGTACAGTTGGCAGTCAACTGTCATTTAAGTTTTTATTTTTTTTGTTATACAAGAACTCAAAAGTCATATGGCAACTGCATGGGTAGTTAGCAGGTATTTCAGCTAAGGGTTTCAGCTACGGTCCTGACACATAAATTAAACATCCCGGATATTTGCGTTCTTAAATTATTAAGCTCCATCGAACTGGATTATGCACATCTTTACCAGTTTGATTTCAAGGCGCCCCTACGCATGTTACAAAATCCCTTCTTTCCACTCCACCACCATTGTCGCATGTGGTCCTGACATGTAAACGAGATATCCAGGACATGTGCTTTCGCCAACTACCAACTACCCAATCGAACTGGATTATGCGACTCTGTCCCATCCAAGTTAATTCGATCCCAATCCGTCCATCCGTTTGGTCCCCGGTAGAAAACCCCTCCTTCCAACTCCCCCAGCAAGGTCGGATGCGATCCTGACATCTAAATGGGTTATCCCGGACATGTAATTTCACAAAATGTCAAGTCCCAACGAACTCATGCAATCATGCACTTCTGTACCGTCTAATTTTCATCCCGATACGTCTATCCGTTTGGTCCCTAAGCATGTTAGAAAATCCCCCCTCCAACTCCCGCAACCGTCGTCGAGCCGGTACGGACAATGTAGCATCTGGGGCACCTGCTTTTACCACCTATCAAGGCTTCACTCGAATCGGGTCAGCTGTTCGCACCATACGGGGATCACAAGATCCCAGACTACAGACGGACAGAGATTATGATCCATATATCGCACGTGAGCCGACGGCTGCAGTGGGCAGGCCATCAAAAAAAAAAACTGTCGTAGCTATACGAATGATTCACTATGAGCGTGTTCCACCCTTCTAACAATAGTAAGTATTAGTTACTCTTTCCGTTCCAACCTCCCGAAAAGTTACTACGTTGACGTTACAACCTTCTTGAAATAGTAATTAATAATAACTATTTGCTTACCACGCTCGTGAGCGTAGTTAGCGTGATAGCTACTATCTGTGTAACGTGATTTGTCCGATTAGCTCACGGCACGGTATTTTGCCAAAAATAAAAGAAATCGTTTCAGCCTTGACGCCAAGAAGCCAAAGCCCAGAACCCGTGATGCCATACGTAGCAACTACAGTACGTAGGGTGGAACACGCTCTATATGTCCTATATAGCTCTATGCACTGGTATTCCCGAGATTGCGAGCCAAGATCATTTCTGTCTACCTTAACACCATTAAAATAGCTATCTGCATTTCAAGGCTACGTGTTTTGCTTCCAAGAATATTTCTTCGCAGAATCGTTGCCCTTCGTGACTTAGCTAATCCCCAACGACTTGGAAACTTCAAGTTATCTGCACAAGCAGATTGGTTTCTACGCCGCGTTTGATAGAAGGTTACACGGTACGTCACGGAAACTACGATAATGTGCCCGACAACATAGTTCTCGCCGTAAATGGTCTGCACGGAAGCTTGGTTGTTATCATGGTATCAGATACTTGTTTCCAGCTTCCCCCCCCCCAGCGGCAGAAAAAAACGGACCCCCCCCCCCCCCGGGGGGGGGGGGTACCACCTCCCATGCATACACAAACACAGTGGTAATAAAATAAAAGATCTATTTTACCAAAAGTATATATAGAAGTGAGCTGTCAGTGAGCCACCATTACGCTTTTACATTTGACTCTAGTGCCTAGGGAAAATCCATAAGTGCTCGCGGTCCAAACTGCAGCTTATGACTTCCTATGTATTTGCATTCGGGGGGGGGGGGGGCTGTTACTCGGGGGTCACCAGGGGGCTTTTAGTACGGGGGGTTTCGCCGAGGAGGGACGGGGGGCTATATCGAGGGGGGGGGGGCTTCTCCCAGGATTTTATCGGCTAGACCCTCTGATACTATGCTAACTAAACCTTAATTTTTGTTCGTCTCTCCAGTTACCATGGTATCTGATACTACGGTTACTTTTCAAAAACGACAATTATTGAATTACATCCTCCGTAAAGAAAAATTAGGCCGCATCAATTCACATCACGAGTGCAGAAGTTCTTTATCACCAACTTGACAAAAACCTAGGCTTTTTATTCCTGATCATTAAAGTGGGATGACTTTTATATCTGACGATGCAAAGGGATAAGTAAGGATAAGTCTAACTTATCCGGATTAGTCTGACTTATCCGTTTTGCACCGTCAAATATGATTCGCAATCAGCTTAGGCTGAAGGAATATCTATTGCGTGACTTTTTCAGTGGTCAGCTACTATGGAAGGGATACCCAGATACCATTCCCTCCACTGACGTTTTTTTTTCAGAGCTAGAAGATTTAGAGCTGATACAGAAAAGGGCAGTTCAGTCTTATCTAAGGCTCAGAGAACAGCCGAAGTATGACATTTCGAACGTGGCCTCACTGTGATTGTCGCGACGGATATAAAGAAATTAAATCGTAGCAAATGCACAGTAGGATGGAAAGGCCAACTATGGTAACAAGTATGGATATACCCTAATAAATATTCCTTCCGCCCAAGCTGACTGCGAATCATATTTGATAGTGCAAATCGGATACGTCAGCTGAATTTTACTAGAGCTATATTTCGGGAGGGTCCTCTTCAGGCTCAAGGGTCCTCTTCAGGCTCAAAGTCACTCAAGTTGGAACAAGACCAAAGGTTTCGATGGGATCCCAAAAATTCGATATCTGATCCAGACAACTGGGTCTTGTCTTAGCCAGATCCAGTCATCGCCGGACTCCTTGAACATTTTTACAATTAAAATTCAGAAAAAGATTAAGGCCAAAGAGCTAATCATCTGAAAAAAACAAGTTCAGATTTGGATTCAGCATGTGTGTTTACCCCTATAAGTCATATCTGTTTTGACGAAAACTTCCTGCCACTTCTGCCAATTTCCCGGTTTCGGCCGAACTGAAGAACTACTTGTCCGGCGAAAAAAGAAAACTAAAAAACGAACTCGGGCTATCTTCTTTCCCCAACAATGAACATCTAATCAACTTCAGATAAAAATTTACCTTATAAAAAATTTTCCGACTCCAGCCGGATTCCGGTCGAACTATATGTCCGGGTAAAATATGATTATCACACACGGATTCAGCATCTCTTCTTACCTCTAAATCGGTTATCTAATCAACCAGAAATAAAACTTTTAATTTTCCGGTTTTGGCTGGATTCCGGGCAAACTACATGTCCGGGTAGAAAATTATTTTCACATTAGTGTTCAGCATGTCTTCTTGCCCTTAATGGAACATCTAATCAACTCCAAATACGAAATTTTAATTTTAACAAACTTTCCGGTTTGGGCCGGATTCTGGGCGAACTACTTGTCCGTCGAGAAAATGGTTTTCACCATCGTCTTCAACATGTCTTCCTACCCCTGAATCCAATATCTAATCAACTTTAAATAAAACTTTTACTTTTAACAAACTTTCCGGTTTCGGCCGGATTCTGGGCAAACTACTTGTCCGATGACAAAATGGTTTTAACCATCGTGTTCAGCATGTCTTCTACCCCATAATCGACTATCACATTATTTGTTTCAAAATATTTTGTTTGCCCCTTAATTTGAACCCCCTCACGCACCCCTAAATGTAGGGCTACAAAGCCCATCTACGAGCTCGACTGGTCCAACGACCCAACGAATCCTCACAACAAGTTTCATCAAAATATCTCGTTCCCTTCGAGAGTTATCGTGCTTACAGACGGACAGACGGACGGACGGACGGACGGACGGACGGACAGACGGACGGACGGACAGACGGACAACTTTTGCGATGTCATAGGTATCCCTCCACTTACGTTTTGGGATCCCAAAAACGAATGTGTGGTGTTGTACTATCAAATATACCCTAATGTTAGACCACTGTACCGTTTGGGCCACTGTGCCTACACTGTAATCTAGGGCTTTACTCTTTGTTTCAGAGTCTTAGCACGTTCTTTGCTATAAAGGCAGCTTGTTTAAGAAGGATAGATGCAATTCTTACCGATTTTCTTCACGAGTTCTTTCCCTCTTCTCTTCTCTTTCTCTAGACCCGCTACGAGACCTCCGTCTGCCCCCATCAGGACTTCTGCTTTCTGAACGCTTTCGGTACCTCGCTGGACTTTTACTTCTATACCTAAAAAACAAGTATTTGACTATCCACGGCAAAGACTATTTGGCATTTGGAACAACACATCCTCCGTCGCTTTGTTCGTGGCGGACGTAGATTCTAACCAGCGCTCGTTAACGATTGGTCAGAGCAAAATAATTCTGCTCTACGATTGGTTGAGTTTCGGTAGGGATGTTCGTACCGCTAGTGGAGCTAGAGTTGTGATTGGACTGTGTGTCGCTTTTTCAAAGTTCGCGCATTACACTTTAGAGTTCTTTTGCTCTGAACAGATCGAAGCTTCCTTGATCGTCCAAAGTTTAACTGAAAAGGCAGCATATTTCTACAGATGTTATTTTGACTCATCGAACGGATTTTGTATTTTCTCCCCCCCCCCCCCCCCCCCCGGGCTCTCGACATCCAAAAATGTATCCAGATGCGAAGAATTTGAATTTTAACATAGCCTTGGACCTAGGCGCCAGTATAGTTGACTGAGCCGGTGATAAACGTCTCTGGACCACATTAACATTTCAGAGTTGTATGAAATATCCGAGTCCGTAAAACGTTCGCTGTTCTGTGACGTTTTCAGCAGGAAAAATGACTGTCTGTATTGCACTATTTTTCTGTTCTTAAGAGCTCAAATAAAATTTCATCATCATTCCCCATGTCTTCTGAAAAAGAAGCGTAGGAAGCTTATTTTTACATGTGATATTTAATTATTTTGACTCATTTTGTATTTTCTCACCCAGGGCTCTCGACAGCCCAAAATTTATCCAGATGCGAAGAATTTGAATTTTAACATAGCCTTGGACCTAGCCGCCAGTATATTTGACTGAGCCGTTGATAAACGTCTCTGGACCGCATTAACATTTCAGACTTGTATGAAATATCCGAGTCCGTAAAACGTTCGCTATTCTGCGACGTTTTCAGCAGGAAAAATGACACCACGCAAAAACATGAGAAAGAAACTATTTTCTTGTGTCATATTTATTTTAAATATGCAAAGCACCTGCTCCACTTGTCGAAATTATGCCATAACCATACTTTGACGGAGAAGTTCAAAATTCAAGATGCAAGTGTTACCCTTTTGGATGTTTCTTCGTCGCTATCAAAAATCATCGACAACAGAACCCAACCAGCGCACGACCTTCTACACTGCTTCCTGGACGACGATTGAAATTAAGTGTCTTTTTGTGTATGTTTATGTGTTTTATTTATTTTCTTCATTTACTCCGCTTTCTGAAAACGGCGGGCTATAAATATATTACTTACTATTATGCTTAGCCATATTCATAGCAAACGAAATATAAGAAGTCCATGCATCCTAATCCCCTCGGTGCTGCTGATCAACATACTGCGAGAGAACTGAGGCAAGTTCGACATTATAGGAATTCCCGTATAATTACAACTTTTTTGCCCTCTGGGCTCTGACCCGTGTGCAAAGTTTTATGCAATTGCCCAGGACCTTCACGTTTCTGCCCTTGGCCATTACTCCGCATTCCATCTAGGAAGAAGAATTTTTAGACCCGATTAGTAGGTACCTTTTCTTTTTTTAATATTTATTTTTTGATCTTGTGCATTTACTACACTATTGAAAGCTCAGTGAATTTTTTCCTTTTCTTTGTCTGTACTGCAGTATTTTCCTCTTCTTAAGCGCTCAAATAAAATTTCATCATCATTCCCGATGTCTTCTGAAAAGGAAGCGTAGGAAGCTTATTTTTACATATGATATTTAATTATTTTGACTCATCTAAAGGATTTTGTATTTTCTCACCCAGGGCTCTCGACAGCTCAAAATTTATCTAGATGCGGAGGATCTGAATTTTAAAAAAAGCCTTGGAGCTAGCCGCCAGTATATTTGACTGAGCCGTTGATAAACGTCTCTGGACCGCATTAACTTTTACGAAATATCCGAGTCGTAAAACGTTCGCTTTTCTGTGACGTTCCCTGCAGGAAAAATTTATTTTTACATATGGTATTTAATTATTTTGACTCATCTAAAGATTTTTGTACTTTCTCACCCAGGGCTCTCGACAGCTCAAAATTTATCCAGATGCGGAGAATTTGAATTTCAACAAAAGCCTGCATTTCCATGTATTACTCGGAAAACTGGAGAACGCAACTCCTCCAAACAGAGATGGAAAGTGATGATAAGATATATATTTCTAAAATATGTGTTATTTTTCGGCAATGGCTTACCTTTGTACTTGCCGAATCTTTCAAGCACAGAGGGACAAGAATATGGAGGAACGACAACTCTCAAAGAATACGTCCAGTCGATGATTGCAACGACACAAAGTATCCCGATGAAAAATTTGTAGCCTGCTTAGTAGTATGGTAGTAGTATGAAAACGTTGCATGTAATACTATGTAATAGCAAAGAATACTATCATTTAATGTGCCTCAGACTGGTCCAATCTTATGTAGCATCCTGTCTTGCCATAGTAGCATCCAGTCTTGCTAATAGTAGCATATAGTAGTATGCAGTAACACTGTAGCCTTGAAGTAGAAGCATGTAGTAGCATCGTTAGCACTGCATGCTACTTTTTCGTACTACTTCATAGTACTATTTTCAGATAAATTTTTCATCGGGATTTAATTCCAGATGTTTATAACAGCTCTCGCAAAGCGACTGTCCCCTTCTGCTAGAACAGTCGCATTGCCTCGTAGCCTCAAAGTCCCTTTTCTCTGATATTTGCATTCGCCTCAAACGCAGTGCCTGTTCGCCCTGTTATGGGAAGCGCTTAGAACAAAGAGGAAAAGCATGTATATAAGGGCCAATGTAAATGTATTAAGAGAGTCAGTCTTAAAGTTCAATCGGCACATCAAACTACCCCAATCCCACGCTGTAACAACCTAGGAACAATGCTTACTCCTAGATCAGCAGCTTTTTCAACAGTTTCCCCTCTGTGACATTTCAAAGAGAAATTTTTGGGGCCAGTAAATGCTCAATTTACTAGCTTGGACGAAGATAAAAGTGATTTTTCTTATAATACTTAGTAGGTCTTTATTTTATGCATAAATCAGCTTGTATGATTCAGATTTGAATAAGATGTTTGTTTTTGAATGATTTTTGTAGCTATGTTATTTGTTTTAAGCTTATTGCACATTCTGGTACATTTTATAAAGCAAGCTTATCAAGCTTCACAACACTATTCCACAAAAAAAAACTTTTAATAGGCCTAGAACAATCGGGTAAACTGCATCTGCGGCTTGACTTTGGTGAAATCTCAAATATATCCTTTTCTAAAGCACTGCTGGGAGTTTTTGAATTTTCTGCCACGATACCCCAGCTCCTAAGATTTGGATCGCCGAATGCCAGAGAGGTAAAGACAAGGGATAACAAGAAAACGGCCGATTTTCGTAGCGCATTCTAAAGGAAGTCGGAAATGTTTATTTGTGAAGCATTTAATACAAAGTAAAGCATTAGAAGTGTCCATTGTGCTTTAAGTCAGTAGTGATTAAGGAAAGTTGGATTCACAGATGTATTTAATGTATGCATAACTTCAGTATTAATCGTAACTGTGTTTTCTAAACACTGTTTATTAAATGTAGGACCTAGGATCTAGCGTCAATTTCCCCCTCCACAGTTACGAACCAACCCTTCGAGGAACCAACCCAACCCACGTATGATACCCGGTTTCGTACAAAAATTTAAACGTAAAAGATATACACGAGAGTAATAATTAACACGATATTTGTTATTTGTGGAAAGCAGAAAAAGGTTTATCAGGTTTTCAGGCCTATTTATGTAAATAAGTTAAGTATAACTACACTATCGGAGGGGTAATACCTTTGCCTCTGTTTGTCCGGTGTTCGACTGCGGGACCTCCGATCCCTCTTTGAAGGACTTTTTCTGGCGCGTGCAGAGGAGTAGGAAACTTCTTCATCCGATTTGGAAACTGTCCTGCGCCGCCTCCTAGGTGACCTGTAAAAAAAAATATTAGCATAAATACTCTTGATGAGTAACTCTTCTTGCCATGCAAAATCGCCGTGTACCTAGCGGAAGATCGGGAAGCGGTATCACAGCTGTTCCCGAACATCGCCGTGATTGGTTAACACAGGCATGAGTTGTTGAGTTTGAGTCGTTAGCGCAACGTTTTTTCGTTCTTTCCGAGGATCAATGGCGTGTTTTGGACTTCATAGTATTAAATTATTATCATAGTCATAGTATTATTTAATCAAAGGCCTCGCATTTGGCATAGAATTTACATAGATGGCGCTATGCACACTGGACTTGTACCATGACAAATAAACCAGAAATAGGACTCCAATGTTGGAGCCTCATAGACATACCAGGACCCACATGGCGGGACCTCATGACGAAACCAAATAAAACCAAAGATATAACTTTCAATCGGCAAGACGCCCTTTGGATGGAAACATTTTATATGTAATAAAGTGAAAGTCAAAAATACTCCTCAGCGGGATTTGAAACCAGGACCCTCCGCTTACAAGGCAACCGCTATATCAAATGAGCTACTGTAGGGCCTACCGTAGTCAGATAGAAGCTCGGCAGCAAAAAGAAGCCCTCGGTCGCTTAATTGGTAGAGGGTCGCCTGTGTATGGCACACAAATGTGCCATTGGAAAACGCAGAAGTCTAAGTAACACCTGTGGCTCCTCTATATGAAAGATATAGAAGGAGTTTTGTTCCAGCATCTTATCAGTTGTATAATAACTGATACGTTAGTCCTTTATATTGTGCTTTTTTTACAAAATTATAGAGAGCATGATAGTGTTATTTTATATATTCTGTATGGCAAGAAGGTCAAATTCGGCAGTAACGCTGTGAGCTGTGACAGCAGCTTTTGAGAAATAAAATTGTATTCTATTCTAGAGCCCATAAGGGAAGGCGTAGGGAGGGAGCGCGTAGGAAAGGAGGGTGTAGGAAGGGACGGCGCAGGAAGGGACGGCGTAGGAACGGACGGCGTATGAAGGGAGGGCGTAGGGAGGGAGGGCGTAGGAAGGGAGATTGTAGGGAGGGAGGTCGTGAAGAGGGAGACGCTAGTTCCTTTTTATGCTTACCTAGAGCGACTTCTGGTGGCAGATCTTCGACGTTTCTTTTTGTACACTTCTTCTCGCTGGTCGGGCCTCTTGAAACTTGGCTTTCTTGATTTGAACGCAGAAAGGTCCTCCGCCTCTGTGATTTTCCGGTTCAGACTTGACAATGACTGCAATTAATAGTTAGGCCTAAGTAAGTAATTTTATTTCTTTTCAAAAGACGCAGTTACAGAAGAAAATAAGGAAAACACGCAACAAAATTGTATTATTATCATTCATTTTTCATTCTTGAAATCTGAAGGGTATTTAGCTGAAAACACAAATGCATAAATCTTGTCAACGATCATATCGTACGCCATATATACTTCTGCAGAATCATCAATACGCAGAAGATGTAGTCAAAATCTCAGAACTGTAGTCAACATCTACAAAGTCCTCTGAGTTTACTGGCAATATCTGTTGACGGAGGTCCCAGTAGGTGCAGGGAATGAGCGTACACCGAGTGCCAGAAAATGAGTATCCCTCTAATTTCAGATAACCTTTCCCGTCGTTGAGAGACTAATAGATCTCACTACAGCCCTGGTTATCTTCTTAGTGTCTCCAAACATCAGACCAACAGTTCGGCAACTACGAACTCCCACTCTAAGAATAGAAATGGTTTCAAATTTTAAAACTTTAAAGTTTCAAAGTTGGTAAAAGATAGACAAAGAGTAGGCTAGGTGCCATGAAGTTGTAAGAAAACAAGAGCTGAAAGCTCATACGGCACTTGCAAGAGTAGGCAAAATGTTGGCGGGAGTTTTTTGTTTGTGAGTTTTGTACAGAGTCGAATATTATTTTATTGTACAATAGTAAGTAAAAAGTACTTTATTTTTTTTTAGCATTTACTGCATTTCTAGAACTCCTCTTCTTCGTTGGGCCGTTCAATGGTCTTCAATATGGTTTCGACATTTATATCAAGTACGTTTCTTCTTTAAACTGTTGCTGCATAATTCCCGTTTTAAAGGCGCTAGAAATGCATCTGTAAGCAACACCCTTGAGGCAGAAACGATAGAAGGTTCTTAGGGATCATTGATATATACAGTTTGGTCAAAAGTAGAGCCCTTGTGGCACAAATGATAATGGGTTGAGATGTATCGTTTGATAAAAAGTACTTTTCGACCTTGCTGTGAAGATGCACACTTTAAGGGAACTAGAACCTTATTCGTAAGCAAAACCCTTAATGCAAAAATGGTAATGAGCTCATGGGGATCATGAAAATGCATATTTTGATTAAAAGTCTTTTTCTTAATTTGCGTTCATGATTGGTACTTTAAGGAATGGTAGAATTTGGAAAGTGGCGAATTCTAAGCCAATTTTGTCGAATTTCTAATATTCCAGCCAAGTTTCATCGTCCTAGCACATTTGGAACTACCTTTACTCGCGATCGCCGGAATTCCGGACTCCCCCCACAGTCACCTGAGCCAATCCGGTTCTGTAAATGATTTATCCGGAGCATCTGTTAATTATTCCCACAAAGTTCCATCCCTATCTCTCCAGTCTAAGCCGGTCACATATCCCCCCCCCCCCCCCCCAGTTGTTGTCGGATCCGGTCCGGACATGAAAAAGATCACCAGAGACATGCCCTCTGTTCAATTACAAAATTTCACTCAAATCCAATCACCCGTTCTAAAGTTACACATGACTCAATATTCCGGATTCTCCTTCCTCTACTCCCCCACGACTATCGGATCGAGTAAATTTTTATTTACATGTCAGTTTGATAGGTTCCCTCCCTGATACGCCTCCCAAGTTTCGTCGTGAAAATCTCCAGAACCGCCATCACCGGAATTCCGGGAAACACCCCTCCACCCAAGTGTCCGGATCCAGTCCAAATGTGTAAATGATTTATCTGGAGCAGATGCTGGTTATTCCCAGCAAGTTTCACTCCGATCCCTCCATTCTAACCGTTTTTCGGGGTTTCCAGTCTCCCCCCCCCCAACCCAACTCCTCCATAGCTGTCGAATCCAGTTCGGACTTCAAATGGAACATCAGAGATATGTCGTTTATTCAGGCATAAAGTTTCATTTCAATCCGATCACCCGTTCGAAAGTTACACACCACTCAATTTTCCGGATTCCCCCACCCTCCACTCCCCCAGGATCGGGACACTGATTATTTCCAGGTTGGTTTGGTCGGGTCCCTGATACGCCTGCCAAGTTTCATCATCCTAGCTCCCCCTAGTCTATATCAACCCCTACTAAGGTTCAACAACATATTTTGCCAGCCCCTTCGACCTTCGATTGATCTATTTCTCTCCGAACGAATTCTAACAAAGAATGACTCAACCACGAGCACAGCTGTACTAGTGTGATGAAAGAATGACTCATCCATGCGCAGAGCTATACAAGCGCGAAGAAAGGGGTAGGGGTCTGACGAAATCTAGAAAAAGAATTTCAAGTTCTCCAGCCCTTCAGCCCCCACCAGTTATCGGATCCGATCCGAATTTGACAACGAACATCCAAGACATTTGTTCTTCATACCTGTCAAGTTTAAAGCACGCCCGATTTTCCGCTATATCAACCCCTACTAAGGTTCAACAACATATTTTGCCAACCCCTTCGATCTTCGATTGATGTAGCTCTCTCCGAACGAATCCTAGCAAATCATCCACGAGCAGAGCTGTACTAGCGTGATGAAAGAATGACTCATCCATGTGCAGAGTTATACTAGTGAGAAGAAAGGGGCAGGGATTTGACGAAAACTAGAAAATGTATTTCAAGAGATTTCGGGTGTCCCCCTCCCAGTTATCGGATCCGATCCGTATTCGACAATGAACATCCGAGACATTTGTTCTTGATACCTGTCAAGTTTAACGCATGCCCGATTATCCGTCTCAAAGTTATGAACGTTACTAATTTCCAGATTCCCTATGTTGCCACTCCCCCACTGATGGTCGGATCGGGGAAGTGGTTATTTCCAAGTTAATCCGGTTGGGTCCCTGATATGCGTGCCAATTTTTATCGTCCTAGGTCATGTGGAAGTGCCCAAACTAGCAAAATGCGGACAGACCGACAGACAGACAGACATTACGATCGCTATATGGCAATTGAGTAAGCTCAAGTGCCATAAAAATCACCGTAAGGTGTCTTAGCCCCAAATACAAGAAATATGAGATTAAATAACAAATATACTACGCGGGCAAAAATAAATAGCTTACAACTGGTACGTCATAACTTGTATATACCCACACACACATTGGGGTGACCATCGTAGCTTTTATTCGATACGTTAAGATGTATGGAAGCTTTCCGTACATACAGTAGAGGTATGCTCATGTGAACGTCGCCTAACAGTGGCGAAACAACTAAAACCCAGACCAGGAACTTTTTACTACAAAATACTTGCCAAAAAAATTTTTTCCATTCACGTTTTTATCACTTTTCGAATATTCTGCTGATAGGACAGCTGATAGTGACTCTCAACTGCCACCTGGTTTTCCTTTCACAAGTTGTGTACTTTGCCATGAGGAACGCACCTTCTGACAAGAAGATGGCGGTGCGAACCAACAGAAGCCTCAAATAGATAGGCTAAGGTTGGGTTCCGCAAACTTAACAGTTGTCAACAATCGTCAACTTTACTTCGGGGCGGAGCTAACTGCAGCTTTAACGATCGTTAACTTTTCCCAGTTTTATCCGGAAAGCAACCTTAGGTTGCGTTCCCCAACTTAACGATCGTTAACAAATCCTTAACAGTTGTTAACTTTTGGCGTTCCACGATTCTGATTTCGAAATTTAGCTCCATCCACCTACAATTTCCGTTCCAGAGCTTAACGATTGCTAACTATTTTGTAACGATGGTCGGTGAGCATCGTTACAAAATAGTTAACAATTGTAAAACTGGGAAAAGTTAATGATCGTTAAAACTGCAGTTAGCTGCGCCCCGAAGTAAAGTTAACGACTGGTTAACAATTGTTAAGATTTGGGAACGCAACCTAATACATACACATTCAATTAGCTACACATGCATGCATTGCAAATTCATAACAAAATAAAATTTCATTGAATTTCTATTCAAAGTTGATGCTACGATAAGCCTGAAATAGTGAGCTATTAGCTCATATCAAGTTATTTTTCCTTTCCATTTGACAGTTTTATAAGCAAGTAATAAAGCCGGGGTAAGAAAACAGTTAAACTTTTTGCGTTCCACGTTTCTGATTTCAAAATTTAAGCTCCGCCCACCTACAATTTCCGTCCCTGAGCTTAACGATTGTTAACTATTTTGTAACGATGGTCGGTGAGCAACGTTGCAAAAAAGTTAACAATCATAGAGCTGGAATAAGTTAACGATCGTTAAAGCTGCAGTTAGCTCCGCCCCGAAGTAAAGTTAACGATTGTTAACAATTGTTAAGTTTGGGGAACGCAACCTTTGACTACATTCCGACAGGACTATCCATCCGAGGTGAGAATTAACAGTAGCCTATATCCTGATTCACCTTGTCTTTTTAGAGTAGGCCTACACCTACTTCTTCGAACCAATTCTATCGACATCAAAGTTTAATTTTACTTTTTCGAAATTTCCGGTTTTAGATAGATAGATGATAGATGTCGTTTTTATTCTTTTCGAACTATCGTGGTGAAATTCAAATTTTTCGAAATCGTCATAGATACATGTAGAAACTCATATATAAATGTGTCAACGTCATATATAAAAGTAAACACTAAATAAGATTAAAATTTTAACGAAAGTTTGACTTTTGGTCGTACTCCGGTCAATCTACTTGTCCGGTGAGAAAATAAAGATCATATTTGGATTCAAGATATACTGTCAAATTTCCGGGTTCTGCCGGATTCCGGACGAACTAATTATCTAGCAAGAAAATTCAGGTTCACACATGGATTCAGCCTGTGTTCTTGCTCCTATAAGGATGTTCCGACCGACTCCAGAATAAACTTTACTCCTACCAAATTTCAGGTTTTCGCCGGATTACGGTTAGGCATGGGCACTGTTCCTGTTTTCCGTTTTTGTTTCTGCTTTTGTTCTCCTGTTTTCTGTTTCAGGGACCCAAAAATAAACAGAACAGCTGTTTAGAAACCAAATGTTTTTTTTTTCTCGCCTGTTATGTTCCGTTTTAGTGTGTACTGATTTGCCCGGTTCCTGTTTTTTTTTTTACCTGTTTAAACAGCCAAATCTTTTTTTTGGGGGCAATCCACCTTATGAGTACAAAAAATCTTTCCACTCAAGATGTCCATGCTTTCGAAATGCCACATTCCAAAAGAGGCCAATTTGCCAACCTTACCAGTACCCATGCGGAATGTGGATACGATGATTGCTACAAAAAATACTGATCAAGAATCAAGCACTAGCAGGACCCACAGCAAATAATAAAATATTTATGCTTATTTATTCGAAATCGTGAAAAAATGGTAACTTCAGATACCGTAAATGTTTATTCAGCCCAAGCTGACTGCGAATCACATTTGACTGAGCTAAACGGATACGTAGTCAGCGAAGTCTTGAGCTACTTTTGCAGCATTCCGACCCTTCGTGGCAGCGGCCGTCTTCGGGTCCAACCTGAACAAGTGCGCAAGCGCTCAAACGTGGTGTGTACGAAGAGCCCTTGACTTTTAATTCATTGGTCAATCTGGGCCCAGTTGCCAGCGTTCGGATGTATGCGTGTGTGTGGGGGGGGGGAGGGGTGTATCCCCGAAAAATACATCTAGACTCCAATGATAACACGTATTCCGAATCTCACCTTGACACCAGTCATGGTTCGCAAGTTTGCGCAGTTGGCCCATTCGACTTGTCGCTGAACCGGAAGGGTGGGAGGGTGTCGGGGGGCTTCAAAGACACATCCGAACAATGATAATACGCATTCCATATTTCACCTTTGTACCAGTCATTTTTCGCAAGTTTGCGATTTTGGTCACGTCATTTACTCTGGGCAATCTGGGCCCGGTTGCACATAGTTCGCAAAACGGTGGTCAGCCTTTAAGGGTAACATTAGTCACTGGTGAATTACGACCAATTGCCCATGAATCGAGAGGGTATGGGGGTTGTAGTCCCCGATAGGCCCAACTGGACCCCAAGGCCCACAAGTACACCAAGTTTCAACTTAATATCTGTCAAGCTAAAGATGACAAAAAAAAGACCAAAGGTTTCGATGGGATCCCAAAAATTTAATGAATGAATGAATGAAAATTATTTCCCATTTTTAAGACACAAGTCACAAATGGAGTATGAAAGAAAAGACAAGAAAAGAAAGAAAAAAAAAAGACAAGAAGACACTTCCTGTATTTACAGACAATCGGGTCTTCTAGCGGTCCAGCGGTAATCATCGGAGAAGACGAAGTTGAAATATGGATTCAGCATGTGAGTTTACCACTATAGCCTGCGTCATGTCTACTTTCACGAAAGTTCCTGCCTTACTTCTGCCAAATTTCCGGTTTCAGCCGGATTCCGGGCGAAATACTTGTCTTGCAAAAAACTGAAGTTCAAAAACAGATTCAACGTATCTCCATACCATCCATATCTCCATAATCAACTTAACATAAAACTTCAACTTTTAACAAATTTTCCGGTTTCAGCAGGATTCGTGGTGAAATGTGTCCAGGTATAAAATGATTGTCATGCACGAATTCAGCATGACTTCTTACCCGTAAATCGAACACCTAATGAAATTCATATAAAACTTTTACTTTTAACAGATCTTCCGGTTATGGCCGGATTCTGGGCGATCTACTTGTCCGGCAACAAAATAATTTTCATATTCGGATTCAGCATGTTTCACTATCCTTAAATCGAACCTCTAATCAACTTCAGATTAATCTTTTATTTTTGACTAACTTTCCGGTTTTTGCCGGATTCCGGTCGATCTACTTGTCCGACGAAGAAATAATTTTCATATTCGCATTCAGTAGGTCTGATTACCCCTAAATCGGATATCTAATCAACATAAAACTTTTAATTTTAGCAAACTTTCCGGTTTTAGCCGGATTCCGGGTGAACTACTTGTCCGGCGAAAAAATTGTTTTCACATTCGTGTTCAGCATGTCGTCTTACCCCGTAATCAACTACCTTATTAGCTTTTAAAATATTTTTTTCACCACTTAATTTGAAACCCCTCCCCCTCCCCTAAATATGCAGCTATCGGTCCCATCTACGAACTCGACCTTTCCCTTGACTCGGAGAGTCCTCACACCAAGTTTCATCAAATATCTAGTTCCCTTCGAGAGTTATCGTTCTGACAGACGGACGGACGGATAGACGGACAACTTTTGCGATGTCACAGGTATCCATCCACTTACGTTTTCGGATCCCAAAGACGGTGGCTATCGGCTATCGCGGCCGCTAGAGTGGATTGTCCTGACAAGATTTTTCACACAGCATCAGTTCTATATGGAAAAGTTGAGATTTGTTCAACTTGGTGATAAAAATGAACCTCCATTTCACGGATCTTCGCAGAATAGTAGACCCACATTCAGCCGAGAAACCCGCGCAGTTTCTCAAATCTGTGCCGTTTCCAGCCTAGTACGACCATGCTCAAAAGAAACCACCGAGAAAAAGCTATTCGGTATTCGGATTGAACAACGTATCCCTCGCGACCCACCCCTCACAGACGAAATTACCTTTAAGTCTGTATGATCCGTAAACTTTAGTTTTTGGGATCCCAAAACGTAGGTGGAGGGATTCCTATGAAATCGAAAAATTGTCCGTAAATTGAAAAATTGAAACTTGGTGTGAGGATTCTTCGGGTCAAGGGTAAGGTCAAGTTCGTAGATGGGCTCTGTAGCTCTACATTTAGGGGTTGGAGAGGGGGTTCAATTAAGGGACAAAAAGCTAATGTGATAGTCGATTATGGGGTAAGGAGACATGCTGAGCTCGCCGGACAAGTAGTTCGTCTGGAATCCGGCAAAAACCGGAAAGTTGGTAAAAAGTTTTATTTGAAGTTGATTAAATGTTCGATTTAGATGTAAGAAGACATGAAAACACGATGGTGAAAACCATTTTCTCGTCGGACAAGTAGTTCATCCGGACTCCGACACAAAACTGAAAGCTGGTTGAAAGTAAAAGTTTCATTTGAAGTGGATTAAATGTTCGATTCAGGGGTAAGAAGACATGCTGAACACGATGGTGAAAACCATTTTCTCGCCGGACAAGTAGTTCGTCCGTAATCCAGTCAAAACCGGAAAATTTGTAAAAAAGCAAAAGTTTTATCTGAAGTTGATTAATTGACAGATTTAGGGGTAAGAAGAGTCGCTGAGTCTCTATATGACAATCATTTCTTACCCGGACATATAATTAGTCCGGAATCTGGTTGTAACCGGAATTTTTTTAAGTCAAACTTTTATTTAAGTTGATTAGATGTTGTTTGTAGGGATAAGGAGATATACTGGATTCGTTTCTGAATTTTCTTTTTTTTGCTGGACTAGTAGTTCGCTCGGAATTCGGGCGAAACCGGAAAATTGGCAGAAGTAAAGCAGGAAGTTTCGGTCAGTACCGTCAAATTAGATATGGCTTATAGAGGTATATCTGAGACGGGATCTGGCGAAGACAAGACCGAATAGTCTGGATCAAATATTAGATTTTTGGGATCCCATCGACACCTTCGGTCTTGTTTACGATTCCATGACAACTCGCCACAAGACAACTGGGAACCGACAAGTCACCACACCGACGACTCGCCACACCGATAACTGGCCAAAGCGTCAATTCGCCACAGGGACGGCTAGCCACAGAGACGGCTTGCCACACGAGCAACTCGCCACACGGACAACTCGCAACAAAAATAATGTTTTGGTATAAAAAAAAGAAAAAATTAGATTAAATGTTAGATTTAGGGGTAAAGATCGCAAACTACTTGCTCCGACGAAAAAGAAAACTAAAAACAGATTCAGCAGATACACGAATCCTCAAATTTTGGCCATGGTGCCGGAATGTACGGGCATGGTGCTCAGACCCGGGCGGTTACCATGCCCTGCAGAAACGGCATGGTATTCCCATAGAAATCTGCTGTCAACTGTTGACTTGAGAATCTGATCTGGAAACTTGCTATTCAAACATACTTTTAAGAGGGTACCATGCCCTTGCTGCAGGCAGGGGCGTCACGACCGGAGGGGGGGGGGAAGCCCCCTCCCCAAAGTTGTCTGCCAGTCGGTAAAAATAACCGAGTCGGCACAAAGCGCCGCGATTTTTCGTCAAAACAGTTGATTTTTTTTTTCATTAAAACAGTCGATTTTTTGTCTAAACAGTCGTTTTTTTCTGAATATCAGCCGGTTTTTTCGAAACTGTCAATTTTTTCTTGAAAACAGTAGTTTTTCTGCAGAATTAGTCGGTAAAAATTACCAGCCAGTCGGTAAATTCCTTGCCCCCCCCCCCCCAAAAAAAAAACAGTTTGGCTAGTAACGCCTCTGGCTGCAGATATGGTGCACTAACGTATGAGCACCATGCCCAGACGTTGGGGCATGCCCAGACGTTGGAGAACTATGTCCAAGAAATTGAGGTTTTGTGTATGACTGATTCAGCATGTTTATTCAACTTCACATAGAACTTACGAAAATTACGAAATTCTCATTTTTTCGGATTCCGAACGAACTATTCGTCCGGTGAGAAAATGAAGTTCAGTTCTGGATCCAGCATGTATCCTTACCAATAAACCGACTCTAACATCAGCTTGAAATGAATTTATTTCATCCCTTAATTTAAACCCCTCCCCCACCCCTAAATACTGGGATACAGGGCCAATCTACGAACCTGACCTGTACGTCGACCCAATGGATCCTCACACCAATTTTGCAAAATATCTCAGTCGCTTCAAGAGTTGTCGTGCTGACAGATGGACAGACCGACAAAAGGACGGATAGACGGACATCTGTTACGATAGACGTCCCTCCACTTAAGTTTTGGGATCCCAAAAACAGAGAAGGAAAAGACACACAATTATTTTAGGGTTTTTTTTTGCATCTTTCGGTGCAAAAGGCAAGCCTGATCAGAATACAACCTTACTGTACTACACTGTCAGAAGTTTAACAGAGGATGCGTGGTTTCAGCAGACAACTTGACAAATTTGACTTTTAAAAGTTTCATAACAGACAACACAAGGATGTGTTGTTCGAACAGACAGCAACAGACAAATTTGTATTCTAATTTAGGTTCTGTTTCTTTTTTTTCTCTACGTACTCCACTATTTCTATTTTATAGAAGTGGTTAAACAAAAATATTCATTCATTCATTCCAGACAACACTTGGAATATTATCGCGACAAACATTGTGCATAAAATGTTATACATAACAAGCAATAACAGGAAGAGCGGAAAGATCACCAAAAAAGCATCTGATATTGTTTGGCGTCATGATACGAAAATTCAGCAGATACTTTTTGCCGGTTTTTAGGCTCTTCCTGGCAATGTTTGTCATGGATAACGTTTCATATATAACGTTTGTCGCGACAACATATAACATTCCAAGTGTTGTCTGTTGCGTGTTGTCTGCTGAGACCGCGAATCCTTGTGTTGTCTGTTGTGAAACTTCTGACAGTGTAGTTTGTCCTAGCAGATCCAGACTATTCAACTGAATAGGGTTTGTAGACATGAATGCGGCAACTGTATGCCCACGGTGGGAAGTTGTAGGAAGTACACTGTAAAAAAAATCTGCAGCATCCGATGGCCTTCTGGGAGTAATTGAGTAATCGTGTCTCTAAAAAGACAATCTTATCTCTAATTCAGATAGATCTTATCTCAGTAGAGATAAGAATAATCCCAGTAGCAAATACTGCAGTTAACTTCAATCCTTACTCGGAGAAACTTTTTACAGTGTGCACTGCAAAAAAAAATCTTGTAGTATTTACTACAGGGATTAATCTTGTCTCTAAAAAGATTATCTTATCTCTAATTCGGACTGATCTTATCTCAGTAGAGATAAGATTAATCCCAGTAGCAAATACTGCAGTTTACTTTAATCCTTACTCGGAGAAACTTTTTACAGTGTGGTCCTCATTGTTGCAGGCCTTTTCAAAACAGAAAAGGAAAAGGATACATTTATCTTAGGGTATATCTTTCAGTAACAAGACCAAAGGTTTCGATGGGATCCCAAAAATTTGAATGTTTATCAGACTTCTTGATCCAGACAATCGAATCTTGTACATTTCCAAGTCTTCGCTAGACCCGGCCCTTTAACATTTTTGCTATTTATCCATAATCAACCGCTTTAATATGTAGCCTACAACAAAAATGTTACCATCTGAAGTTTTTTGCTTACGGGCAACTTCAGTACACTCACTGAGTAATCCCTCACTTATCCAGTACATCTTTTTTCCAGTGAGTAACCCCTCCCTTACCAAGTACACCTTTTTCAGTGAGCAACCCCTCACTTACCCAGTTCACCCTTTTTCAGAGAGTAGCCCCTCGCGTACCCTAGCAGTTCCCTCTTTGGTACACCATGAATCAACCCCCTCGCTTGGCTCACCCAAGTGTCTAACCCCTCCCGTACTCCTTTAACGGGTACAACCAATTCCTAACCCCTCGCGTTCACCTGGGATTGGTTCACGAGTACCTGGGACCGGCTCACCCCACCTACTCCTAAAACAACTTTAGTACACCCACTGAGCAACCCCTCACTTATCCAGTACATCTTTTTCCAGTGAGCAACTCCTCACTTATTCCTACAATTCCTACTATATTTCCTACAATCATACATAAGATGTCGCACACACTCTCGCTCTCGACACATCGGGCTGAAGTAAGGACCAATTCTCCCAATCGGCCTACCCGTGTACCTCCTCCTCAGCACGCATACTAATTAATAATTTCAATTCCTCTCTATCGAAACCCGCTATAAAATAAACACATTCACCCCATGTCTCTTTCGCCTCTGTATACAACCCCTTCGACCTTCGATTACGTCACTAAATCAACGCACGATTGTCGGTCACGTACGCAGAGTTGTATTCGTTTGAGAATAAAGGGGTAGGACCGCTATAGTCGAAAACTGGTCGACAAGTTTTGTGTCCGGATTTCGCGTGAACTACTTGTCCGCTAATACCGCTTCGGTGCATTTATGTTTATTTTCAGACGGCTCATTACTAATAAGACCTGACAAGACCAGATCTCTCTCTAAATGCCCCGATTGTCTGGGTAAAACTGATAAGTCTGATAAAACTGATATTTATTGATAAGTCTGACAAGACCAGATCTCTCTCTACATTATTTATAATATAAATAATTTTTATTTAGATGCGAAATTTAGAGGCGAAAGCCTTTTCTCTTGCTTTGTATTATTATTATTATTATCATTATTAAATGCCCCGGTTGTCTGGATAAAATTGTCCAAGAAATATTAAAAGTTGTGGGATCCCATCGAAACCTTTTGTCTTGTTTTATAATAGAAGGATCTCAAACATTTACATTAAGTTATAATTATTGTATTAATGACACCAAAGAGCCACGCTGGTCTTAAGAAAAAACAAGACCAAAGGTTTCGATGGGATCCCAAAAATCTAACGTTTGATTCAAACAGTTGGGTCATGTCTTCGCCCTTCAGTCTTTGTCAGACTCCATGAATATTTGTACTGTTAAATAGAGTTCAAAAATAGATTCCGCATGTCTCCTTGCTCGATACCGAATCGCTAATCGATTTCAGAAACAACTTTGACCTTCAACCAAATTTCCAGTTTCAGCCGAATTAGTGATGCACCATTTGTCCAGCAAGAAAACTAAGTTCAGATATGGATTCAGCGGACCTCCTTACCCCCTGAATGAATATTTTATTAGCTTCCGGCACTTGTCCGGCAACAAAATAACTTTCATATTCGTATTCAGCATGTCTTCTTACCCCTAAATCAACTATCTCAATAGCTTTATCTTTTCTTGTCCCTTAATTTGAAACCCCCTCCCTCCCCCCTTAATGTAGAGCTACAGATCCCATCTACGAACTTGACCTTACCCTTGACCCAAAGAATCCTCACACCAAGTTTCATCAAAATATCTCAGTCCCTTCGAGAGTTATCGTGCTTACAGACGGACGGACGGACGGATAGACAACTTTTGCGATGTCATAGGTATCCCTCCACTTACGTTTTGGGATCCCAAAAATGGCAAGGCTGATTAAAGTCAGCATTGTTTTATAAGTATGTCCTAGCAGATCCAAACTACTGAACTGAACTGGGTTTGTAGACAGGAATGCAGCAACTATGTGCCCGTGGTGGGGAGTAGCCCTAAGAACTAGAAGAAATTCATCTTACCCCCCATCTTTCGACGGCTAACTGTTCCATCGACACTCCCGTCTCTTTACTTTGTTCTTCCAGTCGTTTCTTAGCCCTTAGCAGCCATTGTAATCCACCATCTCCAACTCCCCCCAGGCGGGAGCCGGAGGGAGACTCCTGGGGGATCCCCGAACCGCCATCTTTCCAGTAAGGGTTGAGCTCCCGGCTGTGTTGTCCCGGCTAGAATTATGAATGAAAATCAGCCAACTAGCAAAGACAATGTGTTTCTCCCTCAAAAAGCAACTTAAGATCATGTGGCTTTCTACAGTCGTGCATTATTCCTTTTGTCCAGATAATGCTAGTGTCAATATTTGAGCAGAAAAAGCTTCATTCATTAAAGTTTAACTAAAAAGCCAACTTATTTTTGTCTCCTTTCATTGAATACACTGAATTATTTGGATTCTGCAAAGGGGTTCTTTTATTTTTCACTATCTGTACTAGTTATGATGCTGAGAATATCTGCAGCCGTCACCACAGCGTAAATTCTACTATGACATTGAAAATTTTAATCTCGACACAAACGTGGCTTTTTAATGGGCAGTGATGACAGTGATGAAGATTGCTTAGTGCCAGAACAAACAAAAGTCATAAATCTTTCTCGTAAGGCCCACAACAAAATACAAGCACATAGAGGTACCACAAGTCACACGGAAATTTCACTATTTGAAAATCGATTATTCGTGAATAGCGGAACAAGGAAGTAACGCATTTTCAGCGGGTCTTCAAGCCAACTTAAGTGAATAAGTGATGGGTAACTAGATTTTCCTATCCCAGCCCTTTTCGGTTAAACTTTAACCGATATTCAGGGGTGAAGCAATCCTCAAAAAAAAAAATTTTGCACTTTTCCCCCTACTCACCAGCAATTTTTAGTATGAAATAAAATATATATTTTTCTTTAACTTTATATTAAATTTCTTTTTAGCCAAACCTGTAAATACTCTTGATGACTAACTCTCTTATCGATGCAAAATCGCCGTGTACCTAGAGCCGGAAGCGCAACAGCCATGCCCAACGATCGCAGTGATTAGTTGACACACGATCTGAGTTGTTGAGTTTTAGTCGTTAGAAGACGTTTTCTCGTTCTTCCTGACGATCACTGGCGTGTTTTGGGCATACAGTATTCCTACCTGTAGTAACAAGACCAAAGGTGTCGATGGGATCCCAAAAATCTGAGATTTGATCCAAACAATTGGGTCTTGTCTTCGCCAGGCTAATCATCAGAGAAAACCGAGTTCAGATATTCTATCTACCTATCTATCTATAACTCTATAAGCCATATCTATTTTGACGATACTGACCGAAACTTCCTGCTTTACTACTTCCAAATTTGCGGTGTCGCCCGAAATCCGAGCGAACTACCTAGTCCAGCAAAAAAAGTAAATTCAGAAACGAAACCGGCGTATCTCCTTATCCCTATAAAGAACATCTAATCAACTTTAAATAAAACTTTGACTTCTCTTGTTACCCCTAAAACTATTATCTAATCAACTTCAGATAAAGTTTGTGCTTTTAACATATTTTCCTATTTTTGCCGGATTACAGCGAACTAGTTGTCCAGCGAGAAAATGGTTTTCACCATCGGGTTCAGCATGTCTTCTTACCCCTAAATCAAACAGTTAATCAACTTCAAATGAAACTGTTACTTCGAACCAACTTTCCGGTTTTGGCCGGATTCCGGACGAACTGCTTGTCTAGCGAGAAAATGATTTTCACCATCATGCTCAGCATGTCTTTTTACCCCTAAATCAAACATTATATGAACTTCAAATGAACTTTTACTTTTAACCAACTTTCCGGTTTTTGCCGGATTCCAGACGATCTACTCGTCCAGCGAGAAAGTGGTTTTCACTATCGTGCTCAGCATGTCTTCTTACCCCATAGTCGACTATCACATTAGCTGTTTAAAAATATTTTGTGTGTCCCTTAATTTGAACCCCCTCCCCTCCCCCACCCCAAAATATAGGGCTACAAAGCCCATCTACGAACTCACCTGACCCTTGACCCAAACAATCCTCACACCAAGCTTCATCAAAATATCTCATTCCCTTCGAGAGTTATTGTGCTTACAGACGGACGGACGGACAACTTTTGAGATGTCATAGGTATCCCTCCACTTACGTTTTGGGATCCCAAAAACAAGTGCAGTTCTTTGCTTACAGCTAACAAACCTTTTCTTATATATTTCGCTCGGAAACGCACTTCGTCACAGTACGATGTTGCAGATATTTCGGAAAAATTACTAATGCTACACAGAAAGCTGTCGGGTTCAGCATACTCTCGGTTTTCACCACACCACCCCCTTACCCCCGTGCTTATGTGTTAGTGTTTTTGTATGTATGTTTATTTTAGTATCTGTTTCCTTTCTTTTTCTTTATTGTACTTTGTACTCCACTTGTTTTTCCTCTGGAATTTGTGGGTAAGAAATAAATTATTTTTATTAATGGTGACCCCCAGCTTTGCCAACGCCAACTCAAGGGCATTAGTAGCTCCTTCATACAAACATCTACATAGAAAAAAAGGCCTTGCTGAAAACAGAACTGTCTTAATGAAGTTCTTCAAATAAGGAGAAAAAATCCGTCACCGCCGTATGCCGAGCATGCAAAGTCACTCTTGTAGACTGATGTGTGACAGAAGATGCGCTTCTGAAACAGATTATAATGGGATTTTGATTTTTCTTGCTCCCACAGCCTACAAACGAACAGTAGTCGATGCCTGGAATGAGCACAAGTTAAAATACTGGCTCAGTAGGCCTAGGTGCCCAATGACAAGTGATTTAAGATCCTTTTGTAGCACAGAAAAATAATATCACATTGGCCCTAGTACTGATCGCTTCTCATATCTGGTCAGCATCAGGTCAGCATACGAACTGGCAAAAAAAGGAACCAATATTTTTCAAGTAGCCTACGCGATATTATGCCTACACATAACATATGAGAATCATATCAAAACCTCTGAAAAAGAAACAAATGAGTCTCTGAACTCAAAATCTGGTTTCCCTTATGGAATGCGCTTGAATTCCATTGGTTTCTGTGTTGATACTGCTGATGCATGTGATGTCTCTGTGGTCAAAGCCTCCTGTTATTCAATCGGTGGGCAAGGGCTCTACCAACCTTGCGTGATTCTTTGATCTGAGGTGCTACTAGCTCCACCAGCAGAAGATGCTCATGCTATGAAGGACTTAAAGGAACTGTCGTACCTATGATAATAACAAGCTCTACTTCTTCGAGATTCTGCATTTCATGGCTATTTTATACCCCCCCCCCCTCCTATATTGGCATTTAACTGATTTTTACGCTTGCCATGTTCGTTTTCTTGACGAGATGTATCAGGCTCCGCATCGTTGATTTTAAGTAGCCTATTGGTTAGGAGACGCATATTCTGCCGCCTTTGAGACCCAAGGCTAGCGGCGTGGAGAGTGGCTAAAAACAGTAAACTTTGTGTAATTTCCTGTAAGAACAACCAACTTGAGACATCTTAGCAGGAATACTATGCAGTATGAGGCGAGTTGTTATCCATACCCCGGCACCTCCTGTACACCCTTTCCCGGCACCGACCGAAACCAGCGGTGTCGGCCATATATTAGGCGAGTCCCGCTTCTAAATATTCTGTTCCAAATATTCCGATTTTGATTTTCTAACACGTGGCAGCTGGTACCGGATTGTGTCGGCCCGGCACCGCCACCTGCCGGGAACCATGCCACCGCGCACTTGATGTTCACTAAAATCAAGAGAGGCCAACCGTCGGCATGAGGTGTCCTTTAAAAGCTATATTTTAGGAAGAAGCATGCACCAAAATTGCTTTGGTGGTCTCTATTTGGCCATCTCTATTTGGTCTATCTCTAGTTGGTATTAATCTTATCTGCGTAGAGATAAGGATAATCCGAGTAGCAAATACTGCAGTTACATTTAATCTTTATACGGAAAAGCTTTTTACAGTGTACTATTTTCGTTCCAGCCTCGTGAAAAGTTACTACGCTGACCGTTCCAGCCTTCTCCAAATAGTAACTATTAGTAACTATTTGCTTACCATGCTCGGGTAAGCGTGGTAACTACAAATATCTGTGATGTAATTGGCCGGATTAGCCCATGGCACTATATTTTGGTGAAAATAGAAAAATGCGTTCCAGCCTTGACACCAAAAAGCCAGAATTCGTGACGTCATACGTTGTGTTGGGTCGGCCTCTATATCAAGCGTCGACCTATCTCTATGTATATAGCGATGGAAATATAACCCTTCAGTATTTCTAGTCTATAATTGTACAAGTGATGATTCAGAGCTAAATTCAAGAGACGTAAGTTACAACATGAATCATACTTAATTTAAACCTTGATTAATGCCAACTTCAAGCGCTGAACTATGTTTCTAGTTTTGAATTGCCAAGTGATGATCCAGGGTTAAATTCAAGAGACCTAAGTTACAACATGAGCACTAAATATAGCAGGAATCACGCCTATATTTAAGCCTGGATATGCAATCTTCACTCGTGCGAAATAGAGTATATAAGCTGTTATTTGTGAGACATTCATTATTCATCAGTCATTGTTTATTCGTCATTCACCGATAGTGATTGTATTTACTCGGATTGGGATTTACATTATACAGAGCAAGTATGAAATAAAACTATTTGTATGTTAACGTAAAGTCTAGTCTACTACCACCCTCATTTACCCGAAGCCTACGGCGTACGTTCCATCTTCAGATATAATAGTAGTAACTATGGTAAGTAGGGTGGAACACGCTCTCTTTGATCCGAGTTGGTAGAGCTACCTTGTCAAGATCTGATTTGTCTTCTTTCTTTGTTTCCTTCAGTTTTCTGGAGCTCAGCACCCCTGAAAAAACTGTGTCCCAATCTCCACCATCATCCTTCCTTCTCTCCTCAGCTCCTGCTGTTTTCAACGACTGAGATATTTTTGGCTCAGAGGACTTGGACATTTTGTGGGTAGCTGTTTCGACCCAGTCATCACTGTCGGAATCTGACTAAAAGAACAGAAAGGCGTTCAGGCAAAGGAATCTGACTATAAGAATAGAAAGGCGTTCAGACAAACAATAATTCTCAACTACACTGTAAAACGTTTCTCCGATTAATTTTTTTTTTTTTTTTTTTTTTTAACGAACTTATTTTAAAAAAATACTATCATGGCAATGCCAAATTTGGGTATTACGTCAAGTATAATGCACATTTTATAATATATACAATTAATCATCCATTCGTCATCACAGAACTATTATAGTATACAAATAAAAACCCAAAACTAAACACGGACGTTGGGATAATATCAAAGACAGCTACCGCCATCATTATAAATTTTTGTGAAACTCGGAAAGAAGCTTTTCTGGTACCGCGTATGTGTTTTAAGTGTGTGTGTGATTAAAGTTAGCTGCAGTATGTGCTACTGGGATTAATCTTATCTCTACTGAGATAAGATTAATCAGAATTAGAGATAAGATTATCTTTTTAGAGACAAGACTAATCCCAGTAGCAAATACTGCAAGATTTTTTTTTTTAGTGTATGGTGAGATTTTAGCTCTAGAAAGTCCTCAACCATTATGACAATAATAATACTTTAGATTCCCTTTAAAGTTTAACCGAAAAGGTCTGAGATATGACAATCTAGTTACCGACCACTTGTTCACTTAAGTTTAACTGAAAAGCCAACTTATTGTTGTGTCATTTAATTGAATACACAAGAATTATTTGGGGTCTGCAGAGGGATTTTTTTATTCAATCTGCTCTAACTATGACGTTCAGAATATCTGCAGCCGTCCCCACAGCGTCACTTCTACTATGACGCGGGAAATTTTAATCGCTTTTCTTTGGGCAGTGATGAGATTGGTGAAGATTGCTTAGTGCCTGAACAAAAAAAAAAAATCTTCCTCGTAAGCCATACAACAAACATACAAGATCATAGAGGTACTACAAATCACACGGAGTTTCCACTATTTGAAAATCGACTATTCGTGAATAGCGGAACAACGAAGTAACGGCTTTCCGGCGGGTGTCTTCGGGCCAATTTAAGTGAATAAGTGATGGGTAACTAGATTGTCCTATCCCAGCCCTTTTGGGTTAAACTTTAAAGAGGCTAGAAGACCACACGAAAATGCATTATTTCGTAACTACGCTATTCACGAATAAGAATAACCGATTTTCATCTAAAGGACTCTTCCCAGTCAGATTTCTGGTAGCCTACCTCTATGCGCTTTTACCCGTGCTGTATGCTCGACGTAAACGATTTAAGAAAAAGAAGTGTTCACACAGTGAGTCAAAACTTCCGCGTCATAGTACAACTACGTTGTGATGACCACCGTATTCTGAAGGTCATGCGAGAGCAAATAGTGAAAAAAACTATCTTGGCTTTTCAGTTAAACCCTAATAGCAGTCGTCACTGTTGGAATCTGGCAAAAAGGACTAGAGGCGTTTTTCCGTGCTCCCACAAACAGTTTGTGTGTCGATTGTGGCTCGAAAACAGTGTTTTCGCGGTGTTTTGTGCGGCCCACAACTGTTTTTCCGCCACCAACAAGACTTTCGTTGCTCGCTTTGTGACTCAAATTCGACAAACAACTGGCGAGGTGATTGTTGATTTGTGGCTCGATTCTGGCGGGAAATTCAAACAAAACAGCAAAATAGTGTCTAAACAATAAAGTTAACTACTTTTTCAAGCATATAGACTTAAAACTGAGGATCCCTTTTGCACATAATGGTAAGGAAATAAGCCTGGAGTTCTATTTATTGAGATTTTACATGAATTTTATTTTTATTCAAATATTTGAAATTTCCGCCAAAAAAATAGACAAAACGGCGTTTCCGCGAGTTTCAACTCGTGGCTAGACTGTGAGCGTGTTCCTCGGCGTGTTCCAACCTACTTACCGTAGTTACTACGCATGACGTCACGAATTCTGGCTTTCTACCGTCAAGGCTGGAACGATTTTTCTATTTTCCAGCAGAATATCATTCCACGGGCAAATCCCACCAATCACTTTCCAGAGATGCGTAGTTACTACGCTTACCACGCTCCCGAGCATGGTAAGCAAATAGTAACTATTAGTTACTATTTCGAGAAGGTTGGAACGGTCAGCGTATTAACTTTTCGTGAGGATGGAACGGAAATAGTAACTAATAGTAACTATTGTTAGAAGGGTGGAACACGCTCTGTGTGGCATACAATCGTGTTTCCGCGACAAACACCCAGAAGTGTGTGGCCCACAGTTGTGTCGCGGAAAAAGGCCTTAGGGCCTCGGAACTAGAAACCTTTCAGACAAAGAATTCTCAGCTAAGAGCGTGTTCCATCCTACTTACCGTAGTTACTACGCATGACTTCAAGAATTCTGGATTTCCTGTCAAGGCTGGAACGACTTTTCTATTTTTCCGAAGAATATCATACCACGGGCGAATCCGACCAATCACGATTCAGATATCCGTAGTTACTACGCTTACTACGCTCCCGAGCGTGGTGCGCAAATAGTAACTATTTCAAGAAGGTTGGAACGGTCAGCGTAGTAACTTTTGGTGAGGTTGGAACGGAAATAGTAACTAATAGTTACAATTGGTACGAGGGTGGAACACGCTCTAAGACACAAGCTCGGAAAAGTTTCCCACTCTTATATTAATAATAGGCTAACTCTTTATTCCCTTAATGTTCGTGAAAGCCTATAACCAAGTTATGACAAATATTTAGGACAAAAACTATCTAAAAAACTTATCTAAAAGATAAATATCTTTTATTTGAGTCTGAGAGGAGGGGGAAACAAAATTAATTTGTTTTTTTTTCTAGTGTTTGGTTGGGTCTAGTCCGGAATCTCAATCTGGCAAAAAGGTTCTATGATGATGAGAAAGCTCATGTAGCCATTCATCAACCTGAACACATTAGCCTATATTTTTTAACCTATTTTAAGCATATATTTTCTGAGAATTCTTGTTTCTTCTGGAAGGTATTTCTCTCCTGTAGTAATAATTTCTTTAGTACTTAAAGCAGTGCAAACCTGTTAGATTCCTTGTACACTGCAACCTGACTGTAAGAGGGTGCAGCAGCAACCGAGCAATAAAGAGCCCGAAATCTATTGTCTGAAACAAATTCTAATCAGTACTAAGCGGTGCTAAGACATACAGAGGCCAAACATTTTTTTTGGGGGGGACGGATTTTCCCACTGGTTTTTCATTTTTTATTTATTTATATGTTATTATGGTTCGAATTATCCTTAGCAAGTAGCCTTCTGGTTTTAACTTTTACCAACTGGTTTTTTCAGAAAAAAATGTCTGTTTTAAGAAAAGACAACTATTTAAAAAAACGACTGTTTTAAGAAAATAACTGCACCTCGCGCTTGCTCATATTTTTACCAACTTGCCCACAAAATTGGGAGGGGCCCCCCTCCTCCCATAATATGTGGCAGCTCTTACAAAATATACAATCAAATTTCAGAAAAAAATCCAGTAGGCTAGTCTACACTGCTGAGGTCATGGTACAATTATCATAGTAGTACATATTTCGAGCTTTTTACGCATGTGCTGAAAAACATAATGATATCCATGAGGACTGACAATGTTTGATGACAAAACGTGTCATTAGTTTTCAAGAATTGGTTAATAGCTTGCAATTCTAGGTCCTACTTTGGATCAGTGGTTTGGATATTGGTTATAATTATTTATTTTATAATCTTAGTGCAGCTCCCAGGGGCGTCGCTATAGGGGGGGGGGGGGGGGGGGGGTTACCACCAGACCCTCGAAGAAATAAAAAAGCTAAAAATTGAGCTAAAATGGGCGCTTGCATAGCAACCGGCCACACATCCCAGCTAAAATGGGAACTCACCCAGGAAAGCTTAATGGGGGGCTGGCAGTGCGCCCAGAAAAGTCAGCAAGGCTAGATCAGGGTTACCAAGACACTGGGTTAACATCGATCTTGGACATAGGCGGTTCTGTGCTTTCTAGCGTTTGAGACTCAGGAATTGCATTCTCAGTTGCATGATTCGCCCTTGCCAGATTGACAAAAAGAGGCGGGCTATTTCTAGTCTGTTGGATATGAAGAGATTTTTAATCGTATTTTGTCAGAATGAGAAGTATCATTTTCACACTGGAGCTTCCAAGATGACAAAAGACAATTGTCAAATCATGAATTTCACCCTGCAGCGCACCGTTTTAACCCAAATCTTAACGCAATTTGTTATGTACCAGTATCTCTGGGTTCAAGTAAAAATCAGGCTGATCTTGCTTGTGGTGTACATTTTCAAGAGTTTGTTAATCTCATGCAAAGATTCTTTGTATTTTAACAGAGAAGAATTTGATGATAGGAATTTTCCCCCAGTGTGACGTTAAAAATAAATCAGCTTTGTGAGCAGTGAGAGAAGATGTAATGACGGGCCTTTATTGCAACACGTCATTTGATTTGTATGTGTATTTTTAACTGTTAATTCAGAACAAGTCTGCTCTGATTAATTTTTTTCTCCCGATAATCAGTCCTTCTTTTTCGGAAAGGGTCGAACTGAAGCAAATTATCAACCTGCGGCACCTTTTGTAGTAGGCTGTATTTACTGAAAAGTTGTGTGATTTCATTCGGGTTTTAGGCTTGGCTTTTGGGGCTTGGGTCACATTAAAAGCTAGATTTTGTTAGGGGGAAGTAGTGTTTTGCCTGGCAAAAATCATAGCTTACTTTAAAATTTCGCCTGCAGTGTTCACTTTTCATTCTGTCTGATATACAATCATCAGAAACTGCTGCAGGTCGGGCTATTGCGGAAACAAATTCCTCTTATTACAAATGACATTTACCTGAACCTTACAGATACTAGCTTTAATGTGTCTTTAAATTCATACAGTTTCCCGCATGTGGAGCTGTGTTTACTTTTACTTATAGTTACTTAAAGTTGTTCAGCACTATCCGGCAGTTGGCCTGCCTTTTCGATGCCCTTGTGTTTGTTTGATGAGTTTGTAGTTGGTTGATCTTGTAGCTATTTTGACCATTCAGCCAATGTGTTGTATCTGCTGTTGTTTTCTTCCCAGAACTTATCAACTCGGTTTTAGAAGCTGTTTATATCTGGTGCCTGGAAGGCATGTTCAGGCAGGTTATTCCAAGTGTCGACTGCTCACGTTGAGAAAAAGTTTGCCCGAGATCTTTCTCTGGCTTCTGGCTTGAATGCTTTTTTCGAGTGGCCTCTGGTTCGGCTTGTGGATGGTTTCCTGAAGAACTTTTCAAACGGCAGATTCTCTATTTTGGATTTCATTTTGAAAATCTGGATGGCGTCTCCTTGCTTATGTCTGTATGATAAACTTGGCAACACGAGGGTTTTCAGGCGGTCTTCATATGGCTTCCCTTTTAGGCCGCCTGGCATCATTCTGGTTGCTCTGCGTTGAACCTTCTCCATGGCTGTGCAGTCCCTGATGTACAATGGTCCTCGGGCGATTTTGCCGTATTCGATGATTGGACGGATAAGACTTTTGTACAGCTGGGTGAGGGTCGTCCTGCAGAAGTACTTGAAGGATTGGTGGATGAGGGACAGTATCCCATTGGCTTTGTTGACTGCTGCGTTGGTTTGGAGGTTGAATTTGAGTTCATCATCAATGATGATGCCCAAGTCTTTTTCCTGTCTTCAACTGGCATAGTGTGTGTTTTGCCCAGCTTGTCTTGAATTGTTAGATGAGAGGGAAGGCTATTTTTTGGTCTTCCAATCCACATTACTTTGCACTTCATGATCTTGAATTTGAGGCCGGAATTTGAAAGGTTTGCAGTGAAAAGGTTTATATCTCTTTGCAGAGCCTCTACATTGTCTTGACTGTTGTATGTACGGTAGATTTTGTGTCGTCTGCATAGATTTCGTGGGGACTGCTTAGCCCTGTGGTGGCAGAATTTATATGGAGTAGGAACAGCATGGGTCCGAGGGTGCTGCCCTAGATAACACCGCTTTCTACATAACTTCACTCTGAGAGACTTCCATTGATTCTTGTTTGCTGGGATCGGCTTTTGAGGAAATCCTCTATCCAGATGGTAACAGAGGGTGACAGTTTGAAGAGTTTGAGCTGGTTTAGTAGCTCTGGGAGAGGGACTGAATCGAAGGCCTTTTTCACATCAAAGAATACTCTAAGAACAGACTTTCTGCTCTCAATCGCTTCAGTCCAGTCATTCAGAGCTTCTAGAAGTGCAGTTGTAGTGCCCTTTCTTGGAAGAAAGCCAAATTGGTTAGGGTTGATCAAGTTATTTTCCAGCACATGTTCAATAATACCATCTCTAAGGATTCCCTCCATGAATTTACAAACCAGGCGTTTCTTGCCTATTTGTTTGTAATTGGTAATAATCTTGAGAATTGCCAGACATCTGCCTGCCGTGTATTATGAGGTAGCAACCTCCCACACCCAAACCCTTCAAACCGCCCCTGAGCTTGGAGACAAGACTAGGCTTCTTCAGTCTTGAAGGCTTGCATGTATCACAAGCTTTATTATTACATATACAACAAAAAGCTGAAACCGGTCCTGCCACACCCCGCAGCACCCCCTGCCTTGAGTTTTGGCTAGTGATGCCCCTATCGCCTTCATATTACATGTATTCACAAATATTAAGCTCAAGGATGACACTTCTTTGAACAAAAGCTTAACTTTGAATGCTAGAAAAGCCTTGCCGAAACAGAAAAACCTGCCAAAAGACCAGCAAAAGACTTACCAGAAACAGCTTACTGTCTCAATCCCCGAGAAAAGAACAACTGATATGACAAGCAGGTGCAAGCAGGGGCATGACAACTGGGGGGAGAGGGGGGGACACCCCCCCCCCCCCATGCTGTTGGACAGTCTGTAAAATTAATGAGTTGGCACGAAGCGCCGCAATTTTTTGTAAAAACAGTTAAATTTTTGCATGAAAACAGTCGTTTTTCAGAAAATTAGTCCAATTTTCGTTAAAAAAGTCTTTTTTCTGAAAATCAGTTGACTTTTTTCAAAATTGTCATTATTTGTTGTTTAAAACAGTTGTCTTTTCTGCAGAAACAGTCGTTAAAATTACCAGCCACTCAGTAAATTCCTCGTCCCCCCCCCCCCCAAACATTTTGGCTAGAAACGCCTCTGATGACAAGTATGCAGCAAGTTTAGGCTAGGATCTGAACTATTTTTTCTTTAGCCTCAACTTGAAGAAAGAAGTTCGCAAATTTATTTTAGAAGTTTAATTAAAGGGAAAAATTGCATCTTATCAAGTTACTGGTAATAAAACTTACGGAACTGTGGGCTTTCTTTTTGGATTTTTTCTTAGAACCACCCATGATGCACAATTTTTGAATTTTTGCTTGTTCCAATGAGAATGCAGTTAAAATTTACTGTCCAGAAAAAAACGGAGTATAAAGGGTTACTTACACGGCAGGTATTTTTCCCCGGAGACGAGAAGGGAAAGTGATCACACGTTAACTCGGGTATTTTTCAAGGGAGAGAACTGTCAATTATCTCTCTACAATGGATACCAACATGTGTCCATTTAGACCACTTTTTACATGGGCAAATCAAAATTATTCCTCGAAAATCCAATTTTATTGTTACTGACGTTGAAGAATACTCATCGATAAACAAATACCCGGGTTAAAAGTAAAGTCCAAAATACCCAGGTTTTTGTTGCTGTTCCGGGGAAAAATACCCGCGGAGTACGGGTAAATACCTTCCGTATAAATGTGGCTTAAAGGCGTATTCTCGCCGTTCCCCGAGGACTGGGGGAACAACGAGAATAAGGGGAGTCGCGCACTCCGCGTACAGAAACAGCGAGAACACGGGGAATGCTTCCAAAATGGATTTTGTTAGAAAATAAAATATGTATTTCACGAAATTAGTCTGGATCCACTTCAATTTAGGTTTCGCTTATTCTGACTGTTTTCATTTAATTTTACATTGCACCAACACCAGCAAAAATTGATTCCCCTCCGAATCTCAAAGGGAGTCATGTTGATTCCCCTCCGAATCTGAAAGGGAGTCATTTTTGATGATGATAATCGGAGCATTCCCCGCCCGTGGGGACTCGCAAGAATACGGGGAGTCAGTACCTGGGACAAACAAAAACGCGGGGACTCCTCAAGTCGATTCCGTGAAAATACGCCTTAAGACTTGCAGCGAGAATTACTGAAGCTGAACTAGCGGACTAGAATAGGAAACTAGAGGCGTATTCTCGCCGTTCCCCGAGGACTCCACGTGAGGAGTCCCCGCGTTTTTGTTTGTCCCGGGGACTGACTCCCCGTATTCTCGCGAGTCCCCACGGACGGGGAATGCTCCCATTATCATCACCATCATCAGAAAGGACTCCCTTTCAGATTCGGAGGGGAATCAGTTTTTGCTGGTTTTAGTGCAATGTAAAATTAATTAAAAGCAACCAGAATAAACAAAACCCAGAATAAAGCGGATCCAGATTAAATCCGTCAACAGCATATTTTTTTTTTTCTCGAACAAAATCCATTTTGGAAGCAGTCCCCGTGTTCTCGCTGTTTGTGTACGCGGAGACCGCGTGGAGTGACTCCCTCTATTCTCGCCGTTCCCTTCGATTTCCCCAGGAGCCCTGGGGGAACGGCGAGAATACGCCTTAGAAGGGCCAAAGAGACTGAAACAATTTCTGTCTTTCATGATTCTCAATCGAAATCTAATTTTCACTTTTCAGTCAGTCGATGCAGGCGACCATATTTGTCAAAATTTAGAATCTTCCACGATTCTCCTCCCGTCTGAATTGGAAGTTAAGCGCGTAATTTGCTATGGGGCAGAGGGAGGAGGCAACTGCCCCCCCCCCCCCCCCCAGCTTGATCTTTGCCCCCCCCCCCCCCCAGCTGAAATTTAGCGTCTTCGAAACTAAGATAGGCCTACAGAATTCGAGCATCCACAGAAACAGATCGGTTTTCTTTAGTATACCGTTGTCTTTATGGCACTTTGTCCTCGATGCGTTTGACCTAATTCTGTCGCTTCCTCGGCCGTTTTTTCGGAAAGAGGCGTACATCCCAAAACACAGTTTCGAGAAAACTGGGTTAAAGAATTCCAGAAACTTAACTTCACTGGAGAGCAAATAAGCCTGCAGTAAAGGCTTTAAACTTAATTTGGGGTTTTCGATACTGTGGAAATCGATAGGCGGCTTTTCAGGTGCATCCGAACGTGGGAAGTTGTCCTTTTGGTCTTTACGTTTCTTTCACTAAAAACTTGAAAAACAGATGCCCCTATGAACAAACGGAAATTGGATGTTGTGTTGGAGATTGAGGTTCCTGATGTATTAATAACGGATTTAGGTGATGTTGCTACATTAAGTAGTAGAATGCCACGTAGTAACAAGGATACTATACATCCATATTGGTTGAAGGTAAGGATTTCCGGAAGCTCATTTTTAGGACCAGGGTCAATTTCAGCCCTGAAGAATGTACAGCAAGTAGCAGCCGTTCCTCTGCAAGATACACAACATGACCATATACCATGCGTAACAGCTGTTACGCATGGTATATGGTCCGGCTAACGGTAGATGTTCCTACGGCACAAGCTGACCGCGAATCATATTTGACGGTGCAAAACAGATAAGTCAGCTACATTTTATTCGAGCTATATTTCGGCCCTTCTTGGCAAGGGTCCTCTTCAGGCTCAAGCCGCTCAAGCTGGAAAGTAAACTTGCGGAAGAACAATTAAATATTCTTCCTTAAATATCTGCTTTTGAGAACTTCTTCTCTGAAAGTTGGTTGGAGTTAAAGCTGGTGCTGGGATTTCATTCTGGACTCGGCTACTGTTTTTGTTATTCGATTGGGTCGTCGAAAGGGTAGAGATTCTTCTACATTTTGGTTTTAGAGTCACCTGTCTCTTCTTCTTCTTTCCAGCTAAGAACTTATCTGTTTTATCCGTTTTACATCGTCAAATATGATTCGCAGCCAGCTTGGGCCGTAGAGACTTACTTAGTTATTTTCAAGCTCTGTGCAACGAAGTCGACTCATCAGAACTTTAATTCTGCTCATTTACAAAGCTATTTGTAAGAAAACATAGAAAAAGAAAAAAAAACTAGAAAACGGAGTCAAGCCAAGTGACTTCAACATGGCTGAACAAAACAACATAACTTCTACTTGTAAGAATACACTTTTCCATCTGATGACTTCTACATTGGAATATCCGCGGTTGATTCTCACCATCTTTGAGAAGATACGCTTTATAATTTTCCTGGTCGGGGGAAGCACCACAGACAGTCTTTTCTTCTCAGCTTATGGATCATCACTCGGTACTCAGTGTAGCAAAAGACCAAAATCTTTGCCACGTCTTTGAATATGGCCCCAGTCATACTGAGGCTCCACCCAACCATCAAACGTAAATCGTCCTCAAAACTGGCTAAACGGGTAACAAACTAAACTCGTACAGTAGCATTAATCTGGATTGGTTAACATAAATTTTTAAATCTTTTCTAGATACTAGACCGACTAACAGCAAGAAAGAGACTTTTTGATGGCGACGCCACCTGAAACCGATACAGTTCCGTGGGGCAGATTCAACTACTGATCATAATCGTAGAAAAGAACGGACTATACACCTCACGGCATAAAGAGGTGATTGCTAAGTTACAATATCCTATTGGGTTAGTCCTTCTTATCTGCCCTTCCAACAAAAACTGCAAGTGTTCTCTACTACCATAGCCACACATAACCCAAAATAGGACTCTGAAACAAACTCATTGTCAAAATTCGCTACAATAGTGCATAATGCATAACCTTAACAGATTGGGCTTAGCAAACGTTGATGATAAGTGATGCAGAAACACTGCTAATTTTCAGCACTACATTTGCGTACATCTTACCCGTACGAAAATTCCCGCCTTAAATTGACACAGGCAAAGTGAATTTTGACCGGATTCCCGAGCCTCGTTTTTGTTGCAATAGCGCTGCCGCATCGCTGCTGCAGCACTTCTTTGCTTTTGCATAATATGCGTTTTTGGATTCACTTTCTTCTTGGTTGAAGCGGCAGCGCTGCAGCATCTTGCAGGGAAGCACGGAGTTGGTCGGAGAGCAAGTCCGTGATTCTCGAGAAGCGCTGCCGTCTTCATCGGAAGCGCTACAGTGCAAAAACGGATATAGAAGGAATCGGCCGAGAAACGGCCTGCAGCATGCAATAAAAACGAGGCTCCGATTTCGGTCAGTTTCTTCTTCGGATCTACCTCCGGCGATTTGGTCGAATGATTTCGATCGGAATTTTGGCCTCAGGCGATTTGGTGGGATGATTTCTACCGGAACCTTGGCCTCGGGCAGAGTCGAAGGAAAAATACTGGTCGATCCGTGGAAGAGACTAACATAGGGTAGAAATCTGTTTCACTTTGTCTGGGTCAATATCATCCAGGAAATTACGTAAGTGTGTACTGAAGCCGGGTAACATTCAAAGCCCTTTCCAACAAGCCTATCATTTAACTTATACAAGAAAGTCCTACAGGGAACTGAATTCAGGCTGCGTGGCTGCATAAGATATTGACTCATGGTCTTTAAACAATCAACTGATGACTTGCCGGAACACCCTTCTACCGAAGTCAGATAGACTGTACCAATTCTTTCAAGAATTCTGGACAATTTTTACACCAAAGAATAAACAGTGTTATCCAACTCCTGGCAGAAACCAAAACTACAATCGGGAAAAGGTCGTTCAAATTTCAATGGACCTAAACGTATAAGTCAGCTGAGCTTCATATAGCGATATGTGCAGGAACACAGACCGAGATACATCAACCGAGTATATACTAACGGAAATATGGATTGGCATTCAGTGAAACTGAAATCCCAAGCCCCTTTTCAGGGCAGAACAAAAGTAAAAAAAATTTACAAGAGCCATATCCAAAATGAAATCCCAGTACTATTTTTCACCCCCAGCAATCCCTTCGAAAAAACTAACCAAAATGAGACGATTCTAGAATGAATTTCAATTTTCAATGAAATACAAACCCCAAGACTTCTCCCAAGCAATACCAAAGTTAATAGACTGGGCAGCGATGGAGTGGAAACTACACTGGGAGGCCAGTGGATCTACTCAACGGAACTAGACAACGCACTTCCACCTCTATCACTCAACCGGCGAATCTATAGGATGTTCACCCAACCTTATTCGCCGGCCAGTGCGATTTAAGGTAATTTAAGGTAATAAAAAGAAACAGCCGCTTCCAAAATAAAGTCCCATTATTGGTTTACGAAGTGCACCGCACACATAAAATATATTGTTTCTAAGCACCCGCGCTTTCTGTTGTAAGGCCTGGGGTTTTAAGGAGAAAAAAAAAAATGTATCAGTAAAATTTTAATTTGTGTTTTATTTTATATTTTAAAAATTTATATTTTTTTTTTTTTTTATATTTTTTAATTTATATTTTATTTATTTCAGTCCTGAGCCTGAAGAGGATGCTAACATCTCAGCTGACTTACCCGTTTAGTACCACAGTTATTCGTGACCAGCAACAGCTTAAAGGAGACTTGTGTTTGTGCTCAACAAAATGCATCACATTACAAAACAGACACGACAAAGTGAGATGAGGAGACACGCTACTATCACATCACTGGCAAATAATCACAAAAAAAGGGAAAATATCACTCAACCGGTTGTTTCCGGATTAGATGAGCCACGCAAGCTCGGATTAAGCCAGTCCACAGTTGCTAACCCGGATATTTGCCTTCCAAGAATCAATCCGGCTAAGGCGCCGGATTAAATCCATTCCGTCCGGATTGACACGGCCGAACACAGTGGTTTGCGGATGGGGCTTGAAATCCTTCTCGCCCGCCCAGATGGCGAAGATGTTCCCAACCATGGGTTTCCGCTCCTGGACTTCTAAGCACTTCATGCGGATTGCTCCGATGCAATCCCGAAGGGGGGAGGAATCCGCTTGAAAAAGCCCTCCGAAAGTAGAAAAAGCTTCGTCCTTCTTCACCTCTCCGCCTTCAATATAAACATTGGGGGCGTTTTTGACGATCTTGCTCATCCGGTAGGAGGGGTGACGTGAGCTATTGCAAAGAGCGACAAAATTTTCTACCATACGAGGCGCTGCTAGTTTATCCAGCACAAACGTGGCGCACCCAAACGGTTCGCCATTCACCGAAAAGTCGAGATACACTCGGATTTTCGACTCCGGATTCCGGACAAAGCCCAGCTGTTGATTTTCCGAGGAGAACTGCCTTGTTTTGTGGGTTGCTCCATACCCACGGCCGAAGGGTCCATAGTTCGCCTCAGCTTGTGACATGGTCTTGTAGTGGTTGTCCATTCGCAAAGAGCCCAAAAGCGCAAGACCTCTACCCCGGGGTTGGAGCACTTGATGGTTACCCATGCCCGCAGGCGGGTAGCCGGCGAAAGTCGTTGGAAACACTTTATCATAGGGCCGGTCGGCTTCAAGAAACGACGGACGCGGTCGTCCGGCGTTCACCATTGGCTGATTCGTCCCACCTGGTCGTTGATTGTGGGTGTTCTTCCCCTTTCCCTTGTCCTTTCTACTCTTGCTTTCATCTTTCAATTCCACATTTCTCTCAGCGGCCGCGGAATCGGCCCAGTTCAAAACTTCGTCCATTTTCTTTTCTCCGAGGTCTAGTTTCCCACCACGCTTTGCTCCTTCCCCAACGCTAACGTTCTGCGGTTGAGGGCAGGCCTTCCCTTTGATAACCTCACTATCTTTGGTGGGTCTGTCGTCCGGAGTTTCAACAGTTTCCTCAACGTCCTCAGGTACATTATTCAGAGTCTTTCCTTGCCCATTCATTAATTCGCCCTTTTTCGTCTTCAACTCCGACGATAGTCTTCCCTCGTTCTCGTACAGCTTAGCGATGTCCCTCTTCGTCACCCCCATCATATTATTATCCACTATTTCTTGGAGGCAGCAAAGGGCCAAGAGATTTTTGTAGATCTGGGAGCGATGGACAGTGGGGGTAAGGCCCATTGGAATGCTTAGCGATAGGGACGACATCAGAGGAGAGAATGTAATGTTAGCGTCGGTTGACATGATTGTCCGATAGATGGCACCGATGCGGTTTGCTTCGTTCACGTCGGCGAGATGGTTCAAGCGAATGGTCTTTATCTCGTTGATGACCTTGGATATTCCCTGGAATAAAGCTTTCGATAAAAAAAAATTTCGATAGAAAGAAGAAGAATCCGAGTGGAGAATATGCTTGTCCTCTTTGCGGTCGTGTTTTTGGGATCCCAAAACGTAAGTGGAGGGATACCTATGACATCGCAAAAGTTGTCCGTCTGTCCGTCTGTCCGTCCGTCTGTCCGTCCGTCCGTCCGTCCGTCCGTCCGTCCGTCCGTCTGTAAGCACGATAACTCTCGAAGGGAATGAGATATTTTGATGAAACTTGGTGTGAGGGTTCGTTGGGTCGTCGGACCAGTCAAGTTCGTAGATGGGCTTTGTAGCTCTACATTTAGGGGTAGGGGAGGGGATTCAAATTAAGGGACAAACAAAATATTTTGAAACAGCTAATGTGATAGTCGATTATGGGGTAAGAAGACATGCTGAACACGATGGTGAAAACCATTTTGTCGTCGGACATGTAGTTCGCCCGGAATCCGGCCAAAACCGGAAAGTTTGTCGAAAGTACAAGTTTTATTTTAAGTTGATTAGATGTTCGATTTAGGGGTAGGGAGACATGCTGAAGACGATGGTGCAAATTATTTTCTCGACGGACAAGTATTTCGCCCGGAATCCGGCCCAAACCGGAAAGTTTGTTGAAAGTAAAAGTTTTATTTGAAATTGATTAGATGTTCGGTTTAGGGGTAGGAAGACATGCTAAAGACGATGGTGAAAACTATTTTCTCGATGGACAACTATTTCGCCCGGAATCCGGCCCAAACCGGAAAGTTTGTTGAAAGTAAAAGTTTTATTTGAAGTTGATTAAATTTCGATTTAGAGGTAGGGAGACATGCTGAAGACGATGGTGAAACTATTTTCTCGACGGAGAAGTATTTCGACCGGAATCCGGCCCAAACCGGAAAGTTTGTCAAAATTAAAAGTTTTGTTTGGAGTTGATTAGATGTTTGATTTAGGGCAAGAAGACATGCTGAACACTTATGTGAAAACAAGTTTCTACCCGGACACGTAGTTCGTCCGGAATCCGGCCAAAACCGGAAAACTGTTGGAAGTCAAAGTTTTATTTCTAGTTGATTAGATAAGCGATTTAGGGGTAAGAAGAGATGCTGAGTCCCTGTGTGACAATCGTATTTTACCCGGACATATAGTTCGACCGGAATCCGGCTGGAATCGGAAAATTTGTTATAAGCTAAATTTCTATTTGAAGTTGATGAGATGTTCATTACTGGGGAAAGAAGATACCCTGATTTCGTCTTTGAGCTTTCTTTTTTCGCCGGACAAGTAGTTCTGGAGTTCGGCCGGAACCGGGAAATTGGCAGAAGTGGCAGGAAGTTTTCGTCAAAACAGATATGACTTATAGGGGTAAACACACATGCTGAATCCAAATCTGAACTTGGTTTTCTCAGGTGATTAGCTATTTGGCCTTAATCTGTTTCTGAATTTTAATTGTAAAAATGTTCAAGGAGTCTGGCGAAGACTGGATCTGGCTAAGACAAGACCCAGTTGTCTGGATCAGATATTGAATTTTTGGGATCCCATCGAAACCTTTGGTCTTGTTTAAGCCGGTGTCAAGAGCTTTCGGATCTCCGTAGGGAGATTTTCGGTGGGGATACCTCCATACTTCCTGGTATCTTGAAGTGTACTTCCACCCAGTCATATGTAGCTTTTATAGGTTTTTGGGATCCCAAACGGTAAGTGGAGTGATACCTATACATCGCAAAAGTTGTCCGTCTGTCCGTCCGTCTGTAAGCACGATAACTCTCGAAGGGAATGAGATATTTTGATGAAACTTGGTGTGAGGATTCGCCGGGTCGTCGGACCCGTCGAGTTTGTAGATGGGCTTTGTAGCCCTACATTTAGGGGTGGGGGAGGGGATTCAAATTAAGGGGCAAACAAAATATTTCGAAACAGATAATGTGATAGTCGATTATGGGGTAAGAAGACATGCTGAGCACGATGGTGAAAACCATTTTGTCATCGGACGAGTAGTTCGCCTGGAATCCGGCCGAAACCGGAAAGTTTGTTAAAATTAAAAGTTTTATTTCGAGTTGATTAAATGTTCGATTTAGGGCAAGAAGACATGCTGAACACTTATGTGAAAACAATTTTCTACCCGGACATGTAGTTCGCCCGCAATCCGGCCAAGACCGGACAATTGTTAGAAATTAAATATTTCATTTCTAGTTGATTAGATAACCGATTTAGGGGTAAGAAGAGATGCTGAATCCGTGTGTGACAATCATATTTTACCCGGACATATAGTTCGATCGGAATCCGGCTGGAGTCGGAAAATTTGTTAGAAGTTAAATTTTCAGTTGAAGTTGATTAGATGTTCAATATTGGAGAAATAAGATACCCTGAGTTCATTTTTCAGCTTTCTTTTTTCGCCGGACAAGTAGTTCTGGAGTTCGGCCGAAACCGGGATATTGGCAGAAGTGGCAGGAAGTTTTCGTCAAAACAGATGTGACTTATAGGGGTGAACACACATGCTGAATCCTTTCTGAACTTGGTTTGCTCAGATTATTAGCTATATGGCCTTAATCTGTTTCTGAATTTTAATTGTAAAATTGTTCAAGGAGTCTGGCGATGACTGGGTCTGGCTAAGAGAAGACCCAGTTGTCTGGATTAGAAATTGAATTTTTGGGATCCCATCAAAACCTTTGGTCTTGTTGTATACAGCGCTAGAATTCAGAAAGCTTTCGTAGATTCTTTGCACAGAATTTTACATCTCTCTGTATTCACAATCTGTACTTAAATATGGCCCTCAGGCTTTTTTGAATACAATTGTCATTTATTATCATTCCCTGGAAAATGTAAGGAAATATAACAAGAGCTACGAGCTCATAAGGCACTTGTTACGAGTAGGTGGTACAAGAAAGTAGAAGAGAACTTGACAAAACACCCCGCCATCCAAAAAATCGGTTCGGACCTGGAATTAGGATATCTAGTTTCACTCAAGTCTGAAAATTTCCGACATCCCCTCCAAGCCATCGCCAACCTTCCAAGTTTCAACCCCAGAAATCCACTCTCGCTATGTCCCTAGAAGTGCCCAAGATATCCGATACCCCTGTCAAACTCCTGATATACCGTGGCCGAATCTGGTCCGGACTACTAACTGGATCATTTGAAGCATTTCTCTTACCACCTACCTTTCACTCGAATCTAAGCATTTTTTGGGGAACTTCCGGTATATTCCCCCCCCCCCCCTCACCGTGGTCGGATCCGGTTCGAACCTTCAAATGTGTCATCTAGTGCATATGATCTCTGTACCTTCCAATCTTCATTCAAATCACTCCACTTCTTTGACCTGTATGCGAGCCACAAAACTTCCGGAATCCCCCTTCCCAACTCCCCCACCGTGCCTGAATACGACTCGAAAACATGAATGTCGCATCTCTGATTATCCTCTTCCCGTCCATCAAGTTTCACTGGAATCAGAACAGAGCCTATTTGCAAATATCCGAGTCTCGCCCCCCGAATCAGGTCGAATCAGGGAAACGACCATTCGCAAGTCAGTCTGTTAGGGTCCCTGACAAGTCTTCCAAGTTTTACAGTCCTAGAACATCAGGAAGTTCTGAACTTACGGGATCGACAGAATTAAGCCGCCCTCCCCCCCCCCAAAAAAAACTCCCTACAGTGTCCGAATCTGGTCCGGTTATGTCAACGATGGATCTGGGTCGCATCTCTGATTATCCTCTTCCCGTCCATCAAGTTTGACTGGAATCGGAGCAGAGCCTATCTGCAAATATCCGAGTCCTTGCCCCCCCCCCCCTCCCACCAACCTTTGCCGGATCCTATGAGGACGCCAAATAAAAATTTAAGGTCGCATAAGCTCGGCACTGTCCAACTTGCATCCTATTTTGTCCATCCGTTTGTTTTTTGTGCACACAACCCCCATGATAGTCGAATCAGGGAAACGACCATTCTCAAGTCAGTCTCTTCGGGTCCCTGACGGGCCTACCAAGTCTCATCGTCCTAGCAGATCAGGAAGTACCGAACTCGCACGCTTACTAGAAGTCCGACCTCACCCCACCCAAAATCCCGCACAGTGCCGAAATCCCATCCTATTACGTCAATGACGTATCTAGAACTTGTGCTTGTTCTTACCACCAAGTTTCATCCCGATCCCTCCACTCTAAGCGTTTCCAAAGATTTCCGGTTCCCCTCCAACTCCTGCCAATGTCACCGAATCCGGTCCGAATTCAGAATGGGGTATCTGAGGCACGAGGTCTTTCTAAACATCAAGTTTCATTTAGATCCGATGACCCGTACAATACCTGTCCATGCCACTAGATTCCAGATTCCCCATCCCTCCACTCTTCCCACGATAGTCAGATCGAGGAAAAGACTACGCTCAAGTCAATCTGCTCGGGTCCTGATACGCCTAACAAGTTCCATCGTCCTAGTACATCAGGAAGTACCGTACTTGTGCACAAATCCGGATCCCTCCCCCACCAACTTCCCCATAGCGCCTGAATTCCGTACTATTATGTCAATGACACATCTAGAACTTGTACTTGTTCTTCCCACCAAGTTTCCCTCCACTCTAAGCGTTGCCAAAGATTTGTGGTTCCCCCTCCAACTCCTGCCAATGTCTCCTCATCCAGCCCAGATTTAAAATGGGACATCTGAGGTACGAGGTCTTTCTAAATCAAGTTTTATTTAAATCGAATAACTCGTTCAGTAGCTGAGCTTGCCACTAGATTCCGGATTCCCCATCCGACTCCCCCACGATGATCGGATCCGGAAAAGGACATTCTATCAATCTGTTCGTGTCCCTGACAAGTACCGAATTCGCGGGATCACTAGAAATTCGGATCCCCCGAATCCCCCACAGTGAACGGATCCGGTCCGGTTATGTCAATCACGTATCCAGGGCTTGTGCTCTTTTCCACCAAGTTCAATCCCGATCTGTCCACTCTAAGCGTTTCCCAAAATTCCCCGTTCTCCCCTCCAACTCTCCCCAATGTCACCGGATCCGGTCCAGATTTCAACTGGGATGTCTGAGACGCGAGGTCTTTCTATATTTCAAGTTTCATTAAGATCCGATCACCCGTTCTTAAGTTCAAAATACCTCATATTTCCGGATCCCCCTCCCCCCCAGATAGTCGAATAAAATAATTCGTCGGGAATCCGCTTGAAACTGGAAATTTTTAGAAGTTAAAGTTTTATTTGAAGTTAATTAGATGTCTTTCTAGGGATAAGGAGATACGTTGAATTCGTTTCTGAAATTTTTTTTGCTTGACAAGTAATTCGGCCAAAACCGGAGATTTGGCAGAAGTAAAACAGGAAGTTTCCGTCAGTATCGTCAAAATAGATATGGCTTATAGAGGTACATCTGAACTTGTTTCCTCGGATGATTAGCGTGGCGAAGACTGGATCTGGCGAAGATAAGACCCAATTGTCTGGATCAAATATTAGATCCTCTGTATGTCAACAACCGCGAAACAATAAAAAACTATACCAAATAGAGAACTTGGTTTCAAAATGTGAACACTTTTGAAATATTTTGTTCCTTGTCTGCAAATCGTTTCAGGGTTCCGCAATACATGTAAATTTTGCCAGCGACGAGGGGACTGCTTGTTTTACTGACAAAAGCATTTTCCTGCTGAAACGTCAGTGATTTATTTTTGGAATGCCATCGAAACCTTGGGTATTGTTTCTACACTGGATCTCTACAAGCGTTACAGAATATTTTAATTTTTTATTTTTTTATATTGGTTAGGCTACTGGCTTTCTTGGGAATACTCGGACAACGCTGCGTTTCCGATTAGTGCTCATTGTTTTTTCTTAAAACGCCTTTTGCATTCACCGGTGACTGCTCGCCGGTCTTAAACCATTTTCGAATTAACCGGTGTCTGTTTGGTGCTCACCGGTGCAGACTAACCAGAGCCTTCTTGGGAGGCAGGCTAGGTCACCAGTGAGATCATTCCATCACAGGGATCAATCACTCCATATATTTCTAAACCCCGAGACCCCAATTTCGTACGGTACGTTCTAACCCCTCTAACAAAACCAAGCTTATTTTCTCACTTCCCGTGTTTTGCTACCTTCAATGTGTATCACGATGTCGACGGTTGTCTGCGAGAAGTTTTTCCATCAGAAAAACTGGTTACGTAAATTTTTCCCTGTTTTCGCTACAAGTCATCAGGTCTCGGAAAAGGCTTAAAACAGCCAAAAGTGCGTGGGTTATTTGTTGAAAGCACAGCCTAGTTTTAAAGTAATCAAATATTTTGAAGTACTGTAAGTGGAAGAGTAAAACGCACAATAGGATAAGAACCGAACACTGGTGAGGAAATACTGAGCTAATATGAGTCAAATAATATTCGATGTGAGCTAATATATACTGTTTTTTTTTATTAATTGCACCATCTCTAGAAAATTCAAATAACCCGACCTCAGAATCCACCCTTCTACCATCTGTTCCAACCTCGCGAAAAGTTACTACGCGGACCGTTTCAACATTATTGAAATGGTAACTATTTGCTTACCACGCTCGGGAGCGTAGTAATAAGCGTGGTAACTAACTTCACGTGATTGGCCCAATTAGCCCGTGGCACGATATTTTGCCGAAAATATTAAAATTCCCATCTTCATTTCGAGATTTCAAAGCATAATTTGTAACCAACCTACCGGCACTACGCTCTTTTTTTCATTGGCCATGCTGGGCTATTTTCATGGCAAATCAGGCTCCCACTTATGTGTCAGAAGTACCTGATATGCAATTTTTTCCCTGTATCTGAAGGGGCCATTTTTTTGGTAATATTTTGCATATTATTCTTGCAGAAAGTAACATTGCAAAACATGTTCAGTATTTTACTTTTTTATTTATTTTTTTTTCCTGTATCCCAAGGGGTCGATTTTTGTTTATATTATTTTGTATATTATTCTTGCACAAAGTAACATAACATTGCAAAATATGTTCAGTATTTTATTTTATTTTTATTTTTTTCCCTGTATCTCAAGGGGCCGAATTTTTTTATATTATTTTGCGTATTATTCTTGCAGAAAGTAACATTGCAAAAAATTTTCCGTATTTTATTTAAACAGAAAACACAACACTCATTACGTAACGTATCATTACCGAATTCTTCTATAAGATTCACAGACAGTGTGCTGTCTGGAATATGTCGAACCTCCGGAATAACGGGAAACGTCAACGACTCAAACTAGAAACTCCTGTGTCAACCAATCACGGCGTTCGATGGGAATAGCTGTGGTGACGCTTCCGGTTCTTCTGTTAGGTACACGGCGATTCAGCATCGCCAAGGAGGGTTAGTCATAAACAGTATTGCGAAACCTGGCACTACCTGTTATTTACTTCTGTCAGTATGGTACCGCCGCAAGTCAATAAGACGAATAACTAACAAGAATCAGTATTTGGGTAGCGTTGGGGAGCAACCTGGTCCAATATGCGGTGAGGGAGATGAGGATATTGATCATTTGATGTGTGGCTGTGATGAACTGGAGGATTTAAAGGAACAGAAAACTTGACTGAAACTTGACTCCGGGAGCTAGCTGACATATCAAGAATGTACCCTGAGTCGATATTGAGAAAAGGAAAATTCTTGTTACGACCATTGCAGTTTCCGAGAATTCGACTTTTGAGTTAGTAGAAAAACAAGAGCTGCAAGCTCATATGGCACTTGCAAGGCTGGGTCAGAGAATGAAAGTAGGAATTCTTCAGTTCGTGGGTTTGTTGTGATTATTTGTCAGCAAAACCCTTGAGATAATGGGTCCTTTGAAATCACGAGAACGTATCGTTTGGTAAGAAATTTGGCTGTGATGATGCGCACTTCAGGGGCGCTAGAAATTCATCTGTAATCAAAAGTCTTGAAGCAAAAATGATGATGAGCTCATCGCGAGAATGAAATGTATATTTTAATCAAAAGTATCATTTGTACTCTAATTCAATTCTAAGCAAAACCCATGAGGCAAAAATATTCTAATCATGTCAAGTCTCTAATGTTCAAGTTTCATGGTCCTAGCACATCTGGAAGTCTTTAACTGGTGATCACCGGAATTCCGGACCCCCCTTCCTCCCCCCACAGTGCTCGAACCCGATCCAGTTCTGTCACTGATGAATCTAGGGCTTGGGCTTGTTCTTCCCACCAAGTTTCATCCCAATCGCTCCACTCTTAGCGTGTCACAAGATTTACGGCTCCCCCCTGACTCCCCCCCACAATAATCGGATCCGGTTCGGACTTCACATGGGACATCCGAGACACGAGGTCTTTCCAAATATCAAGTTTCATTAAGATCTGATCACCCGTTCCAAAGTTATACGTACCTCTAGATTCTGGATTCCCCTTCCCTCCACTCCCCCCACGGTGGTCGGATCGGGGAAGTGACTATTTCCACGTTAGTTTGGTCGGGTCCCTGGTACGCTTGCCAAGTTTCACTGTCCCAGCCCACCTAAAAGTAATTTAACTCCGTATGACCGGAATTCCGCCCCCCCCCCTCCAACTCCCACCGTAGTGCACGAATCCCGTCCGCGTCTGCCAATGATGTACCTAGGGCTTGTGCTTGTTCCTCTCACCAAGTTTCATCCCGATCCCTCCACTTTAAGCTTGTCATATGATTTCCGGTCCCCCCCTGCGCCCCCCCCCCCCACATTCATCGGATTCGGTCCGGACTTGAAATGGAACATCTGGACATGACGTCTCACCAAATATCAACTTTCTTTAAGATCCGATAACCCGTTCCAAAGTTATGCATGCCACTAAATTCCGGATTCCGGCTCCCCTCCCTCCACCCACGATGGTCGGATCGGGCAAGTGACTATTTTCAACTTAGTTTGGTCGGGTCCCTAATATGCCTGCCAAGTTTCATCGTCCTAGCATATCTGGAAGTACCCTAACTCGCAAACACCGGACTAACCGACCGACCGACCGACAGACCGACAGAAAAGTGATCGGTATATGGCACTTGGCCGGAAGGCAAGTGCCATAAAAAGCAAAAGAGTATGCGTGCCGGGAGTAGGAATCGAACGCACGACCTCCTCACTACTACCCCGATACTATGGCCGAAACACGGCCTAAGGCGAACTTTTACAGTGATAAGTGCATAATTACAGTGCATTACGGGCAAGGGCCTGCCAGCTAGCTTTGGGAACACTAGGTCCTGTCGACAATAAGTCCCTTTAGCTTTATCTAAGCCCCCCAGGTCGGTTTGATGGCCGAAAGTTGCGTAGTCAAGTTTTCTGTGCCTTTAAGGGAGGAGTTCATGGGAGTGACTGGGTGGAACAAATTACGCGGAGTAGGTCTGTTCTTAGTTTAAAAAGCCTGGCGAGGTTCCTCAGAGTAGCTAGTCTGAACACGGAAAAGTGTTTGAGTGGTATTTAGTGTAACGAAGAGTGTGCTAAGATTATTTACTTTGTTTGTGTGCTGTGGCCCTTGGGCTTTTAATGCAAATAAATAACATATCATATCATCCCTACATAATATCTTCACATATTTGCTTTCCCACAAGCAAAGCGAAGATCCACCACGCATAAGAACTCATGAGCAGCCGTCCTGTTTATAAAGCTTTCTGATACCGCTTTCCATTCCCATCCCGGATTCACTTTACGAAGAATTCGCTTCGCTTTTTAAAACAAGCGGAGCGCCAAAATAACTCTAGAAAGTGAACTTCTTTTTTTCGCATGCAAACCGGTTGACATTAGCGTGACACAGGTGCCGATCTCCCGATACTCTGCCCTCGGTCGGGAGTGCAATGCGTTGGGGGCAAATCATCAGACGCTTTCCGCGCTTTTCTCTAGGTGCCCATTTGAAGCTGGGCCGACTTTTGGCTTGTCTTACGGGGAAAAGCCAATAGCCCTCGCCCTAAACCAAACGGTTGACACCACGGAGACTCCCCAGCGAACCTTCGTTTGTGAGTTTGGCGCGCTAACCCATTCGGCCAGGACGGAGCAGCACAAAAAAAGCCGGCGCATAAGTTGAGGGATCTTTCCCAACGTAAGAGTCGCACTGTTAGGCTATCGTGTCTTTGTGCGTTTTAGAGAGGTCAAAGAGGGCTCTGCTCACCTGGAAATCCTCCGCGTCCATCTTCTCCACCTCCCTCACGGAATCCCTGGCTTGCTCAATCAGCGCCATCGTCTTCTGACTCGATTCCACCAGCATGGTCTGGATCTCTTGAACGCTCAGCAACGCCATCTCCCTCGTCTTTCGGATTTCAGCCATAATTTTAACGGAATGATTCAATTGGGCAATGCACTCTACTTTTTCTGAAGCCAAAATCTGCGACATTTTGGCCTTCGCTCGCTCTAATGGCAGTACGTCGTGCATGATATGGCACGCATGCTCCGGGTCCGAGTCACAGTCAATGCACCAGAACTGAGTGGGTCTGGGAATTAATAAATATGTCAAATACTATTCAATATGGGATTGATAAACATGTCAAAAATACACACAAATATAACTGCATGTCCGGGTGTAGATTCTACCCCAGCGTCTTCTTGCCAAAGCTCATGCCTCTGTTAACTTAGTGTCGAAATGTCAAACGTTTCTAGGCTGGTCTTATAGTTCGGAAATCAATCCCAAGTATTATTTTACATGCACGTTTCTGAATTTGTTCAATCCTTTCAGTTTGATTTAGAGAGATAGCACTGTGCCACACCGCACACGCATTTTCAGTTAAAGCTCAACTCTTACTAGAAAGGATCTTTTCGCTATGAAAGGGATCGAAAAAAACGTTCTTCAAAAGTACCATTACTTTCCACCTGAAACTAGCGGTTTTCATGTTTGCGCTTGTCAACATTGCCCAGCCTTCCTGGTCTCCGACGCGGCGGCTGGGAGCAAAAGGTTTGAAAACTGAACATGCCGTGCTTAAAAAGTTGGAAAACTAAGCAAATAAAAGAAGTAATAAACAGAAAATTATCATATCCTTATGTATGAATGAGTTGTCAGCGGACACTGAATATTTCGACAAACTTCGCGTTGTCTGACAGCCAAAACTCGGAAAGGCCGAAAGGTGCTAAAAATTCGTAGGCAGAACACGAAACAATGGAAAAAGGTGGGGATTTTAGAATCTTATAATTCCACAGGGGAGCTAGGTATATTACAAAAGGCATAATAAGAAAGAGGGGTCCTTTAATGAGCAAGCTAAGTAGGTTTTATTGCGATTATGATTTACCGGGGGTGGAGCTTCGCGTGTAGCCTTTTACATTGTTAAGTGTTATCTCTAGAGCAACTACCAATAAACCAACTTCCAATTGTTTTGGAATTTGTTCAAACCATGAACGATTTTGGAATAACAATTTTATAATTCTAACTGTGGTGGCTGTACCAGGCAGTTTGGGTGTGGTTAGTCTGTGTGTCTGGGGACTAGACACCCTCGGCGCAGCGCCGCGCTGCACCTCACCGGAAGCATAAGCTGGCGTCAAATCTACACCACACATGCTTTCAGAATTTTCCAATAATACAGACCGCCGAGACACTCACTATGAAAAATATGTAGCGTAGTTGTACGAAAAAGTTGCATGTAGATATGCAGTAGAACAGAATACTTTAATTTAATGTGCCTCACACTGCACTTATCTTAAGCAGTAGTATTCAGTAGCCTCCCCCCTTGCTCCAGTAGCACCCAGTCTTGCTATACAGTCTGCATACTACTGTTTCGTACAACTTCATCCTGCTATTTTGAGATAATTTTTCATCGGGCTATATAGGCTAAGTTCGCATCATTCTGGAAAAATGCTATTAAAGTCCCCATCTCATGCACACTCAACAGAACGATACCTCAACTTTTTCGTACCATATTTACTAAACATTTCAACCTCGATTTCAACATCTTTTGAACATTATAGGTGGTGGTTCAACGGGTCCTGCAAGACCAAGAAATCCAAAAATGGCACGACGAGAAGGATTCTAAACCGCCCATGTATCTTTACGCTAAGGCGAAAGAGTGTTACGGTTTAGAAAGGTTTTTATGGGAGTGTTATATACTGATGGTTCGGGATCGTAGTGATAGCCTCCCCCTGGAAATTCGGAGAAAATATGTGGGAAGTGTTAAGTGGCGTTCTAGTGTCCTTTACTTCTACCCAGTGTGTGGTTGTGTGGATGAATTTTGTTTTCATTTTATGTGCGAATGTGTAGAGTTGAATGATTTGAGAGTTGAAATACTTGTGGAGTGAATTTTCGGGTAAGGTTGATTGGTGGAAATGTTTAAGGACAAAAGCTTGTTTGGGGCTAGGCAGATTGGAAGCTTTTTGCGGATAGGTTGGAAGCATAGAGAAGAGTTTTAATAGGTACGATTTACCAGAAGAGATGTTTGTTTGTTTTCTTATTAGTTTTATACGCGATGACCCTCGGGCTTTAAGCAATATATTTCATATCATGTCATATACCAATCTTTCAGCGCGTTATATATAATTACGTTGCTGTTATTTAAATATGACCATTTGATTGTTGATGAACCAGCTAGTTTACTTTTGTCCATCGTTATTAACTTGTTTGAGGAATATTGTAACTGCAATTATGAGGAACTACGCTTGTGATTATTTTAACCTGTAATTTTCATTCATGTTTGATATTTGTGTGTGTTTGATATTTGTATATTTGTGTTGATCATTTTAATTCGTGTTTAATTCTGTGACTATGTTGACATTCCCCATGCTATTTCTCTTGACGAAGAATTTTTAGAAAAATAAAGCGTATTGAATTGAACTGATGTGTTGTACTTTGAAATCGTGAATTGTACATGTATAACTTAGGTTACAATTGCAATAAGACTAATATGACTAATTGGACTAAGATCACATATCCAGCACTATTTTTATGTAAAAAAAAATATCATTTTTAGAAAAATAAAGCGAATTGAACTGAATTGAATTGATGTGTTGTACTTTGAAATCGTAAATTGTAGATATATAACTTAGGTTACAACTGCAATAAGACTAATTTGATTCATTTGACTGAGATAACATAGCCAGCACTATTTTTTATGTAAAAGATATTATGGATCAATATCCGGATTGTAACTGTAATTTTTAGAAAAATAAAGCGAATTGAACTGAATTGATGTGTTGTACTTTGAAATCGTGAATTGTACATATATAACTTAGGTTACAATTGCAATAAGACTAATATGATTCATGTGACTGATATATATAACATATCCAGCACTATCTTTTATTAATTGTAAAATAAGGTAGTGGGTAACTTCCACTTTGAAGACATAATGCAAAACCCAAATTACTGTGATTGCAGATTTTCTACTCATTAACCTGTGGATCTATTTTACTTATAGTTTTATTTAGTTTATTATAGTTTATTTATTTTCTTATATTTACTCCGCTCTTTCGAAATGGTGATTATATATAATGGTGATTTGTAATAAATAAATTACTTACTATGTATTTGCAAATTTGGATCTAAGATAATGTGTTGTCCCTAGATGGCCCATCTATTCCCCCCTCACCTCCCGTCTTCCGTGCGTCGGTCCGACATAAATACTGGCAATCAGTTTTCTCCATATCCTGCTAATTCTTCTGCCCAATTTTTACGTAGTTTCATCCCATCATTTATTTCTGGTCATATCTTGTAAGTGTATTAGTTAATTTGTTTCGTGTCTGTGTATATCGTAAATTTTTATCCCTCCTCTTGCTTTTAGCTATTTGGATTAAACTTGATTGATTGATTGATGTATGTCCCAAGTGTTGACTGTGATGCCTTGCGAAAAACTAGTCCGCTGAGAAGCGCAGAATTAGAGTGTAGAACAGGCGAACTGTTCAGTGATAAACTTTAAAAGCCCCTGTTACCAAGAACAAATAAGCACTAGAACCTCCGTCTCCCTATCTCTCCCGATGAAAAATGTGTCGCCTGCGTAGTAGTATGGTAGTAGCACAAACAAGTTGCATGAAATAGTGTGTAATGGCAAAGATTACTATCATTTAATGTGCCTCAGACTGGTTCAATCTCAAGTAGTAGTATCTAGTAGCATCCTGTCTTGCCATAGTAGCATTCAGTCTTGCTAATAGTAGCATATAGTAGTATGCAGTAACACGGTAGCCGTGAAGTAGAAGCATGTGGTAGCATTAGTTAGTACTGCATGATACTTTTTCGTACTACTTCATAGTACTATTTTGAGATAAATCTTTCATCGGGCTGTAATACGACCATGCGCAGTCGAATAAATCCATATACCCTGCCCGATGCAAACGAGCGGAGGAGCTACGAGGAACATCACAGTTCCTTACGTCTACAAGCAGCTATATCGCAGTAGAGCCCCGGAGAAGAAATTTCCAAACCATAAGCCAATTGGTTGTCTGGACGCGCTGCAGAGCTGGTGGACGCTCAGAGATCCTCTTATATTCGCAATGGCGAAGAGGAAAGTAGACGTATATCAACTCAACGCTCAGCGAATACCTCTAGCTCAGCTCAGTTTTGTCGGGGAATCCACAGTCGCTGCATGGGGCCAAAAACGGAGGTTCTGTTGGCTTTGTGTTACCACCAATTACGTTACTGCTTTCCTCGTTTGTTTTGTCGCTTTATCTTCTTTACTTACTCTGTTTTTGTGCATAGTCGTGTAAAGCGACGGGTAATAAATAATTACTAATAATAATAATAGAAATAAATGAAAGAAATAAAAAATTAAAATCAATGGTAAACGATAAAGATACATATTTTGGAATTTATCCGTGACACTTAAAAAAATAATAGGACCATTAGGTCCTATGAAAGAACAAGATTCGACTTAGTGCCAAAACGCAACATTTATTTTTGATAAAAATTAACGTCGACCAGCTACAGCGACAAAGGAACGGCGATCGGTGACCAGAACTGTTACTTTATAAGTAAGCTTCGAATTTGAATTCGACACCAAATTTCGATCAAAAAGGCAGCCACTGTCAGGAGCAGGGGCGTCGCTAGGGGGGGGGTACCACCTCCCCCCCCCCCCTCAAAGAAAGAAAAAAGCTAAAACGGGCGCTCGCAGAGCGCTCGAGCACGGAAATTCAGCTTAACTGGGCGCTAACTCAGAAAAGCTAAATGCGGGGCTGGCAGTACGCCCGGAAAAGTCAGTAAGGCTAGTTATTAAAGGCGTCGGCTGTTCTGGGTTCTCGAGCTCTTGAAAATAAAGGAATTGCATTCTCAGTCGCATGTTTTGAGAGGCAGACTATTTCTAGTCGTTCAGATACGAAGAGGTTTTTTTAATCATATTTTGTCAGAATGACAAGTATGATTGTTAGATATAAGCTTCTATGACTGAAAGAAGACAGTAGTCAAACCATGAATTTCACCCTGCAGCGCACAGTTTAAACCCAAGTTTTAACACGATCTGTTGTGTACTAATATCTCTCGATTCAAGTAAAAATCAGGCTGATTTTGCTTGTGGCGTACATTTCCAATAATTTGTTAGTTTCATGCAAAGATCCTTTGTATTTTTGTCCAGTCCGACGTTTAAAAACAAAATCTGCTTCATGAGCAATGAGAGAAGATTTAATGGCGGGTCTGATTATTGCAAAATGAAACTCTAAATTCAGAACAAGTCACATTTCATTTTTTTTGTTCTGGATGATCAGTACTTCTTTTTGGGATCCCAAAACGTAAGTGGAGGGGTACCTATGACATCGCAAAATTTGTCCGTCTGTCTGTCCGCACGATAACTCTCGAAGCGATTGAGATATTTTGATGAAACTTGGTGGGAGGATCCTTTGGGTCAAAGTATAGGTCAAGTTCGAAGATCGGCTATTTAGCCCTATATTTGAGGGTGGGGGAGGGGTTCCAAATTAAGGGACAACCAAAATATTTTCAAACAGTACGATGGTGAAAACCATTTTCTTGTCGGACAAGTAGTTCGTCCGGAATCCGGCACAAACCGGAAAGTTTGGTGAAAGTAGAAGAGTCATTTGAAGTTGATTAGATGTTTGATGTAGGGGTAAGGAGACATGCTGAACACGATGGTGAAAACCATTTTCTTGCCGGACAATTAGTTCGTCCGGAATCCGGCAAAAACCGGAAAGTTGGTTAAAAGTAAAAGTTTCATTTGAAGTTGGTTAAATGTTCGATTTAGGGGTAAGAAGACATGCTGAACACGATGGTGAAAATCATTTTCTCACCGGACAACAAGTTCGCCAGGACAGATCTAGGGGTAAGAAGAGACGCTGAGTCTGTGTATGACAACAATTTTTTACCCGGACATATAATTAGTCCGGAATCCGGTTTTGAAAGGAATTTTTTTTAAGTCAAAGTTTTATTTAAAGTTGATGATATGTTCTTTACAGGGATAAAGAGATCCGCTGGATTCGTTTCTCAATTTTCTTTTTTTTTTGCTGGACTAGTAGTTCGCTCTAAATTCGGGCAAAACCGGAAATTTGGCAGAAGTAAAGCAGGAAGCTTCGGTCAGTACCGTCAAAATAGATATGGCTTATAGAGGTATATCTGAACTTGGTTTTCTCTGATGATTAGCCTGGCGAAGACTGGATCTGGCGAAGACAAGACCCAATTGTCTGGATATTAGATTTTTGGGATCCCATCGAAACCTTTGGTCTTGTTTGAAAAGGCTCGAACTGACGCACATTATCCAACTTCCAGCTAAATGTCTCACATTTTTCTGGATTCGTCGTGAACAAAGACAGATGGGCAGATTCTGTTAAGTGGCTCTTACCTTCATTTGGGATCCGAAAAGGCGTTCTGATCATACAGGATTCCACAGAATTTGCCTGGGCGTCTTTCGTAGTAGAATCTGTTTACTAAAAAGTCCGTCATTTCATTCGAATTTTAGGTTTGGAATTTCGGGGCTTGGGCAGCATTAAAAGCTATACAGATTTTGTTGCGGGCAGTAGCATTTTGCACGAAAAAAGTCATGGCCTACTTAAACAAAATTCGCCTGCGGCGCTCATTTTCATTCTGTCTTACATACAGTTTTGCGGATATAGTGCTGTGTTTCTTGGCTACTGTTTCTAACTGGTATGACTCTTGGGTCTTCCGGAGTCGTATATTTTAAGATACTCACCTTCCACGACCAGAACCTTCGAACCGCTTCTGAGCTCGGTGCGCTTGCAGTAATAACGAGTTTTGTTAGCACATATGAGAAGAAAAGCTGAAACGGGCGGCAGGGCGCCGGCAGGCGCCCTGCCACCCCCCCCCCCTCCTCGAGTTTTGGGTAGCGACGCCCCTGGTCAGGAGTTCAGTAACATTAATCACACGTTTGGGCATCCTTGACATTAAACATTGCGAATATATATCTGTTAAAGCACAATGGACACTTCTAATGCTTTACTTTGTATTAAATGCTACACAAATAAACATTTCCAACTTCCTGTAGAAGGCGCTAAGAAAATCGGCCGTTTTCTTGTTATCCCACGTTTTTACCTCTCAGGCATTTCGGCGATCCAAATCTTAGGAGCTGGGATATCGTGGCAGGAAATTCTAAAACTCCAAGCAGTGCTTGATAGAAAAGGATATATTTGAGATGTCACCAAAGTAAAGCCCCAGATGCAGTTTACCTGATTGTTCTACTGTTTCGTCAGAAGTTCTATGGCATAAAGTGCCTATTAAAAGTTTTTCTTTGTGGAATAGTGTTGTGAAGCTTGATTAATTGCTTTATAAAATGTACCAGAATATGCAATAAGCTTATAAAAATAACATAGCTACAAAAATCATTCAAAAACAAATAACCAATTCAAATCTGAATTATACAAGCTGATTTATACATAAAATAAGGGTCTACTAAGTATTATAAGAAACATCACTTTTATCTTTGTCTAAGCTAGTTAATTGAGCATGCACTGGCCCCAAAAATTACGCTTCGAAATATCACAGAGAGGAAACTGTTGAAAAAGCTGCTGATCTAGGGGGTAAGCATTGTTCCTAGGTTGTTACAGAGTGGGATTGGGGTAGTTTGATGTGCCCATTGAACTTTAAGATAGTTTTAAATGTTACCTAAACTTTTAAAGTTTATCCTTTAAAGGACTCCTCCTGCGTATTCTACCTTTCATAATACTCCTAGCTCCATTCTGGAACTGCAAGCTTCTGAAATCCTTGCCTTTCGCCATTTTTTTTTGTTTTTTTTTTACCCATGACTCTTTATTGTTTTTTTCCGCCGAGCCGAGTAGGCTACTGTCAGTCACGCAACGCAAAACTCGCCGCAAGCTTCAAGGTTTGCCGACAAATCTGCCGACACATCAGAAGCTTCAAAGTATTATTTTTAATTTCGCAAGCAAGTCTATGACTTCTTCTTCAAGTCTCAAGCTTCTTTTATTCTGATTAGTTTTCCCATTTTTTTTTTTATAACGGCTCGCTCTGTTTTCAAAGATTTTGCGTCCAGTCACTGAGGTAGCGTTCCAGCAACTTATGATTAGTGCATCGTTACTATTGTTGTTATTATTTGTTATTATTATTTTCATTCCAGAGAGCGTGATTAACTACCAGAATACGGCGCTCACCCCTCCTCTCTTGTCATCGTAACTTGTAAAGACTTCACTGGAACGCTACCTGAGTCTGAGAGCAGGAAGGCTATTATCGGAAATGGATATTTCTGCGCCATCTCATTTCTGAGTCATTTCGTCGTGAAAAGATCATTTCTAGTAAGAGATGTGCTTTAAACAATTCTTTCTCTATGAGCGTGTTCCACGCTTCTAACAACAGTAGCAATTATTTACTATTTTCGTTCTAACCTCATAAAAAGTTACTACGCTGAGCAACCTTCTAGAAAAACTAACTATGTCTTTACCATGCTCGGCAGCGTAGTCAGCGTGGTAACTACGAATCATTTTAACGGGATTGGCCAGTTTTAAGATAAACCTTTTTCGGATTATTATATAAGTTATCTAGTTAAGATATGTATTGATAATTTATCAATTTTGAACTGAAGTATTCAATCATAAAGTAACATATTCGTTATTTATAGGTCTCCTAACTATAATTATCCCTGACTTTTTCATCTGTAAATAGTCACTGTCGTTACAATAAACGTTACTTAACGTTGGTCTGGAGGAATTGCGATGCCAGAGAGGGTCTTCCCAACACTGAACAAAATCAGTTCTGGTGGAATTTGTGATCGGACCAAAACAATCGTGGAAGGCATTATGCAGACAATCGGCTGGATGACGTAGGATGCAAGAGGAGAGGCCGACAGTTATATATATATAAATACTGGATTCAAATGTTGCCTTGTTTTTTATTTGTTTTAATTAACGCCTTAGGCTAGGATTTTATTAATACTTTTTACAAATAAACCAGAAGTACTGAAACGTCGTTTTCGTTTGCCACTGTCGTGTTTGACGCCTTTATGCTAGTTAGGAATATGCTAGTTAGGAAGTTTTCTTATTGCTCTGCTGATGTTAAGACATTTCTATTTCGACCTTACTGTTCGTGCATCTTTGGGTTGTCACTTGTCAATAATTGCACCAAACAAAGTCTGAGCGAGACACGCATTGCTTACAATGATAGCTTTCGATTTCTTCATCGTCTCCCGCGTTTTTGGAGTGCTACAGAGATGTTCGACGATTACCGCGTTACGAACTTCTCCCAGTTGGCATACCCGCATCGCACATATCTCTAAGAAATCGGTTGCTACTATCGCAAAACTGCATGGTACTGGCGTTATGTAACTCGTGGATTCGTATGTATATTTGTCAATAAAATTGTACCTTACCTTACCTTGTTCATGGCCCAAGGCCTTCATTAAACATATATCTTTCGATCTATCTATACAGACTACATATAACAATCAATGCGCCATACCTGTGCACTACAGCATTTTTTGAGCTTTGGGGTTCTTCCAGTTTTATCCCTGACACACCTTTGGTAGCTTCTGTAACTTCTCCATTTAGAAAAGTCTGTTCCTTGGGTTTGTCTCCATACATTTTGACAAGGCAGATTGTCGAATCATCCTCAGACAAAGCCAGGATCCCCCCTTCTGGGAGGTTCACTTTGACAACACACTCAGGACAGAGAACTGTACCGTCATCAACGGGAAATCCCTGCAAAAAAAAGGTTATTATTATATTTGACGGTGCAAAACGGATAAGTCAGCTACATTTTACTAGAGCTACGTTTCGGCCCTTCTTGGCAAAGGTCCTCTTCAGGCTCAAGCCGCTCAAGCTGGAAAATGAACTTGTGGAAGAACAAGTAAAGATTAAATACTCTTTGAGCCCAAGCTGACTTTGAAACACTTATTCAAACAATGTTTACAACGGATATACGTCAGCTACGATTCTTCATCAGCGATATTTCGGCCCTTCTTGGCAAGGGTCCTCGTCAGGCTGTCAATCTTCTGGGTCAACGTCGGGGAAGGAAACAAACCTGTCAAACCTTGACAGGTTTTTGCAGGCCTGACGAGGACCCTTGCCAAGAAGGGCCGAAATATCGCTGATGAAGAATCGTAGCTGACGTATATCCGTTGTAAACATTGTTTGAATAAAAGTAAAGATTCTCCCTTAAACATCTGATTTTATGAAATTCTTCTCTGAAAATTGGTTGGAGTTAAAGCTGATGTTGTGATTTCATTCTGTACACGGCTGCTATTTTTGCTGTTCGACTGGGTCGCCGAAAGGGTAGAGATTCTTCTGAATTTTAGTTTTGGAGTCACCTGCCTCTTCTTCTTCTTTAAAACTAAGATGGATACTTGTCGGTAATTATTATTGGTAATTATTATTACCATGATCTTGAGCATGGATCTCTTGCCCCTCGAAACTTTCGTCGTTTTCTGTTCCATTTTATCGAACAAAAAACATCACTCCAATTCCCTAAAAGAATATTTTTATGAACCTGATCTATTTTCTGGGATCAAATCTCGCCACGATCATAACGCGCGTGATCCTTGTAAAACCCGGCAATGTCTGGAAGATAAAGATTTTAATGGAGATATATAATAATGAGGGTATGGCATAGTTATCGTAATGAAATTTTTCTACGAATACTGCCGCCCGTCTCAGCTTTTCGTCGCATCTGTATTAATATCACTTGTGATCCCTGCAAGTGGAAGACTGAAGAAGCCTAGTCGTATCTCAAAGCTCAGGGGCGGTTTGAAGGAGTTGGGCGTGGGAGGTGACTAACTCAAAATACACGACTGGCAGACGTCCGGCAATACTTTACAAATACAAATACTCTGAACAAAAAAACAAATCTATGCTCATACAAAAGATCTAAAGAAAAACAACTAATAAAAGAAAGTTGTAGCTTATGGTTTGCCGCAGTTAATCCCAACTTATTTTGGTGGTTTGAAGGATTACTGGTAATTTATAACTTTTGTGTTGATGCATATATAGCCCGTGTTACACTGCAAAAAGTTGCTCCGAGTAAGGATTATTGTTAAGTGCAGTACTTGCTACTGGGATTAATTTCATCTCTACCAAGATAAAATTAATCCGAATTAGAGATGAGATTATCTTTTTAGAGACAAGATTTTTCTCAGTAGCAAATGCTACAAGATTTAATTTTCGTGTATATCTAAATGCCCGTCGTTCGGCCTCGAGCCCCCTCTTTCCTCCCTCAACTCTTTCTATTGTATTTAATTTGTGAATAAACAGAAGTTGAACTTGAACTTGTTGAACTTAGACATGCACAGAAAATGACGCACAACATTTTGTGCGTTACTAGTCAGCGAATATTTGCTCCAGCGTTCGGCCCTTCTTGGCAAGAGCCCTTGTCTGGCTGTTTTCCTGGTAATTATAACTTTTCCCGATGAAAAATCTGCAGCCTGTGTAGTAGTATGGTAGTAGTACGAAAAAGTTGCATGTAATACTATGTAATAGCAAAGCATACTATCATTTAATGTGCCTCGGACTGGTCCAATCTTAAGTAGTAGTATCCAGTAGCATCCTGTCTTGCCATAGTAGTATCCAGTCTTGCTAATAGTAGCATATAGTAGTATGCAGTAACACGGTAGCCTTGAAGTAGAAGCATCAGTTAGTACTGCATGCTACTTTTTCGTACTACTTCATAGTACTATTTTGAGATAAATTTTTCATCGGGTTCCGATGATTATAACTAAACTGTCCATTCAAGGCGCGAACAAAACGTTTTCCGATTCTATATCCATTTCCAGTTAGCAGCCTTCCACCAAAGGACTTCTGTGTCCCTGTTTTTTTAAGCTCTCCTTCTCGCAACAATGGCAAAAAGAGTGAACCGTTGAGAAGGTATGGATTCAGCATGCGTTCTTACTCCCGAACCAAAATTCTAACAAACATGAGAATTCAATTCCAGTTGAACCAAATTTTTGCCAGGATTCCGGGCGAATTACTAGACAAGCGAGAACACAAACTTCAGATAGTAGCTCAGCACGTACTTTTACTACGATCGAAGTAAGTAAGTAAGTAAGTAATTTATTTATAACCCGCCGTTTTCAGAAAGCGGAGTAAATGAAGAAAGTAAATAAAACACATAAACATACACAAAAAGACACTTAATTTCAATCGTCGGCCAGGAAGCAGTGTAGAAGGTCGTGCGCTGGTTGGGTTCTGTTGTCAATGATTTTTGATAGCGAAGAAGAAACATCCAAAAGGGTAACACTTGCATCTTGAATTTTGAACTTCTCCGTCAAAGTATGGTTATGGCATAATTTCGACAAGTGGAGCAGGTGCTTTGCATATTTAAAATAACATGATCTCATCTTTTTTATCTCCTTCTTTCGCAGAACATGAGTGACACCAGAACGAAATAGTATAGAAGGAGCGCAGAAGGTGCTGTACAATTTTCCCAAAGCTTGACGATTATAGCGCCCCCGGTTGGGGACGATGCGCCCATAGGCGGTACGGATTGATCTAGAAACTTCTTGAACAACCGAAGAGCAAAATTTTGACAACGAGGATTTGAATGTTATGCCAAGCCATCGTAGAGATTCTGTTGATCTGACGACGAACGATCCAAGAGAGATAGAAGCTTTAGCATTCAAACGATTTGACGAAGGGTTGAAATGCAGGTACTCACATTTTGAGAGGTTAATTTCAAGACCGATTTTGAGAAGTTCCGACGACAGCTTACAGACATTTTTGGTGAGTGTGGATCGGGTACGGCTTACTAAGAGCAAGTCGTCCGCGTAAGCTATGTAGCTGAAGGCGTGGTCTTTATAAAAGTAAGCAGGATGCAAAGAATCAAGACAAGAAGATATGGCCGATTTGAAGATGTAGGGAGATAAGACTCCCCCTTGACGAACACCAGTTCGGACTGGAATAATCTCTGACAAGCTACCTTGCCATTTGAACCTTACTGAAGAATGACCATACCAAAATTTTAACAGATAGACAACAGACAGATTCACGCCAGAAGTAATGAGAGAAAATAGGGCCTGAGAGTGCGTTATATTGTGAAAAGCACCAGCTATATCTATAGAACATATATGTATAGCAGACTTGTCGCGGGTAGCCTGTTTCATCATTTTTGTCAATATGTGATGAGCGTGCGCACAACTGGCGCTCGAACGGAATCCAAACTGCATTGAACCAAAGCGACATTTTTCAACTATTTCTGGAAGAAGGACGTATTCCAGGATTTTGCTTATGGTACAAGTAAAATGGTAGTAGTAAAAAAATGAACTCAGTACCGGTAGGTCTCCTTACCCCGCTCCCCCTATCGAAGTTCTAATCAACTTGAGACAAAACTTTTAAATTACTACTTTTCTGGTTTCGACCGAATCCGGCGAAAGATTAGTCGGTCGAAAAAATGATATACAGATACAGATTAAGCATGTTTCTCTACCCTAATATCGAACCTCTTCAGATGAAACATTGGCTATTAAGAATCTTCCGGTTTGGGCCAGATTCGGCGCGAACTAATTGTCAGGCGCGAAAATAAATTTCAGATATGGATTCAGTGGTTCTCCTTAGGCCTACCCTCCTCTCCTTACATTACTTGCTTTTAAAGGATATTCTTTGTCAATCTGAACCCCCTCCCCCACCCCTAAATATAGGGCTACAAAGCCCATCTACGAACCTGATCTGTCCTGTAGTCCAAAGAATCCCGATACCAGGTTGGAACAAAATATCTAAGCTCCTTCGGGAGTTATCGTGCTAACGGGCATCCCTAACATAGGCATCCCTCCACTTACGTTTTGAGATCCCATAAACCGATTCACGAGCAGGTGATTCATTGTGGGGACCGGGCATTACTAGCAAAACATTGAAACAAATACATATATTTAAACAAAACACAAATTATATGTTCTATAGATACAGCTGGTGCTTTCGACAATATAATATTGGCATAACATGCAAATCTTCGTTGTCAAAATTTTGCTCTTCGGTCGTTCAAGAAGTTTTGTAAACCAATCCGTACCACCTATGGGCGCATCGTCCCCAACCGGGGGCACTATAATCCTAAAGCTTGGGAAAATTGTACAACACCTTCTGCGCTCGTTCTATACTATTTTGTCCTGGTATCACTCATGTTCTGTGAAAGAAGGAGATTAAAAAGATGAGATCATGTTACTTTAAATATGGAAAGCAGCTGAATAGAATAGAATAGTAATTTATTCGCTCACACTTTCACGGTTACAAAACCAAAATTGGTGAGTAATGTTATGCACAAATTTATCACTATAACATATACATTTAAAAGCACGTACAAATGGTCAAAGGCTATTTAAAATTTCAACAATCATATAAAACTATTTTGGTAACGCCTGTTTGGCCGCTACTGGTTGGAACATTGTGACCTTCGTAGAGACTGCTCGCTCTCGCCTTTCCCTTACATTGTTGTATGGGGGAGGGAGAAACTCATTGTAAATGGGGTGCGAAATAAGTTTTTTTTTTACCGGTCTCGAGGCATAGGTTCAGTCTCCGTTTCTCCACTGTATCAATTGTGTACGTGCTTAGAAGAAGGGAGTAGGGTACTTTTGGGCCTTTATGGATAATATGGAGAGCGCGTTTTTGTATTCTTTCAATACGTGAGTTTTGACCTGCTCGACTTGTCGAAATGCCATAACCATACATTAGCTGCGTTCTTTGTCACGGGAGTTCTCACCGGTGGTCTCCGGTTTTTCTTATAAGCCGTTTTTGCATCCACCGGTGACTTCTCACCAGTCTTATAACCCGTTTTTGAACTAACCAGTGTCCGGTTTTATCTCACCAGTGCGGACTAATGTCCGGGCCCCACTATAGTCACACCTGGTAATAACGCTGGTAATAAGACCGTCTTACGGTCGAAATTGGAAAGAAAAAACGCTGAAAAGGTAAGATAGTCGAGATGGAAAAATCCATCTCCGCCATTTCGAAACGTAACTTTGGAGTGTTTGGACCAATCACAGACCAGAGTCACTGACTTTAGCCAGTTTTGTTTACATTTGAGTGATGATGATGCTAATTTGTCTTGAATTCCTTCGTTCAAGGTGTAACCAGGATGAAAAGTAAGAGTGGGTAATAACCAAATTAGCAAACCAAATTACGTACAGGTGTGACTGAATGTGGCCCAGGCATAACCAGAACCTGCTCGTGAGCCCGGCTTCAGCGAGGAGTTAGCCGGTTTTCATCAACTCACCGCTGAACCAAAAGAACGCGTTTTAAGGGAAGAACCGGACACTGGTGACTAAACACCAGTGACAGCCCGGAGTGCAACGAACGCAGCTATTGAAGGAGAAGTTCAAAATTCAAGATGCAAGTATTACCTTTTTGGATGTTTCTTCGTCGCTATCAAAAATCATTGACAACAGAGCCCAACCAGCGAACAACCTTATCCTCATGCCGATCGCATGTAACCGGAGATATTGTAATAGCTTCTTTCCGAAATTTGTGGATTTTTACAATAATGTTGTTTTGTCTTAGTTATTTTGTTAGAAATTTTATTTCGGGTGTTGACTTCAATGGTTTACCTTTTATTTTGAGTACGAATTCAATTTCAGCAATTGTTGTATATATTACTTGACAAAGGTCAAACAATTTGGTTGGACAACCACGAAATTGTGTACCTGAATTATACAATAAATCTATCAATCAACCCACTGCTTCCTGGCCGAAGATCGAAAATTAGTGTTTTATTCTGTGTCTTTATGTGTTTTATTTATTTTCTTTCATTTACTCCACTTTTTCAAAATGGATGTTACAATTACTTACTTACTTAATTATTAAAAGTAAAACGAACACTAAAGTCAAAGAGTGCTTCATAGCTTTCCATAAACCAAATTCGACTATCTTTTTTGTTGTTGTTTAAACTTCTTTTTTTTTTTTTTTTACTCTGGTCACCCTTTGAAGATTTCATCAGAAGTAGAGTCCCCCCCACACACACACACACATATTTCTGCCCCTGCCTTAGGGAGGGGGAGACCAAAGGGGTAATATCCTGCCCACCAGTCCACAACATTCTCCGCCAGTTTTTCTAAAGTCTAGAACATGAAATGAAAATAAAAAATGTGAAAATTTATGTCACTCTTTTATAAGTTTATTAAAGATTGTAAACATGTTAAATTATTATGTTACGTTTAGTAGCTTATTTTCATTTGTGCCTTTTACATTTTATTTCGTATCGGTCAACAGTATCGGTCAACAAGCGAGTCATAGATAAATAAATAAAATACAAACATAAAGGACTGGCAGCTGAGCTTCACAGGCCTAAGGCTGTTAATACTAACTGACATACATCAGAAAATTTGTTGTGTCTGTGGCAAATACTTTTGGTCTCCGACTGTCTTACCTTCAAACAAACTGTGCAGTAGGTGCAAATGTCATGCAGGATTCTTGGCAGCCTTTCTTCCAGATCGTATCTTTCAGAACAGTTGGAGCAACGAAGGTTGTCCTCCATACTCAATCCTATGTAATACGAAAACTATGAATAAAACAGAATTTATTACCAAACGAAGCCCGAGGGCCATGGCAACAAAACTGTGCAAGTTGCCTACAATAACTTCTAAAAGTAACCAACATTGCTCCTCTTCTAAAAATCTCATACTATACTCCATCACAAGCCTCAAGTAACAACCAAAACAGTCATCCTTCATCATCCTTACCATTCACTCTTCATTATATTCTCTCTCATCATATACCTCCTTTCTCCCTTCAATCAATTCCACACACTCACACAGCAAATGAACAACACTTTCATCTCATCACTGATAGCCCACATCAAAAGTCTAACAAAGCCCTAAAATGGTTGGTCGTCATTTCAAAACAGTAAAAAAAAGTACGAAACAGCCTGCCACGGATAACTGCAGAAGAGAACTGAAATTTTCTAACATCTACATTTCCTCGCACACACAGACTTCTTATTAAATGACACAAATGAGTGAGATCCTGCAGATCAGGCCTAAACCAGAATCCAAGGTATTTAAAATCTTCAACAAAATTCAGATGTGACGAACACAGCAACACAGGAGGAAATATTTTGATTTTCAACTCTGGTGGTATAAATGTCATGCATTCCGTTTTTTCTGTGTTAAAGACAATATCTCTCTCCAATGCAAATTTCTCACATACCCGAAGTAGGAGGTTCAAGGCATTAATACTCGGAGCCATGAGGACAAGATCATTTGCATAGCTCATATTATTAAAACACTTATTACTAATGAAACAACCAACTGACATGCTGCCAAGCAGACTATTTAGATCATCAACATAAAGATTATACAGAAAAGGGGATAAAATACCTCCCTGCCTGACACCATTCTGTACAAGAAATGGGCTACTACGATAAGTACCCCCACTTAACTTCAAATATGTGTCGTCGAAACCACACTTCTTCAAGTAACAAAACATACGGAGAGGGAACATCACTTATAGGCAACTCCAAAAACAGTTTTTTGTGATCAACCCGGTGAAATGCTTAACGCGTACCAATAAAGCATACAGAAACTGCCGAGCCTGCCCAAGCCAAAAAAAACAGAAGTACATAATAACACTTTTAAGGATAAGAACACAGAATTCTGTCAATGAATGGAGGTTGAACCCCAACTGATACACCGACAGAATACACCGTTCATCTTGTTTTCAGAAAGCACTGGCTAACGCCAGCGGCGTCCCAAGGGGGTGGGTCGAGGGGGTGCTGCACCTTCCCCCCCCCCAGAAGGGCCGTGAAAAAAAATCCGGTAAATTTTGACTGGTGCGGCGAAGCCACGCAAGTCAAAACTAGTCAAATTCATCTGAACTTGATGATTTTTATGGAGTCTACCGGATAATTGCTCTGGGAACCTACCGGAATTTTGCTCAGGGCATCTATCGAAAGCTTGCTCAAGGAATCTGTCGGAACTTGTCTCAGGGAATTTACTGAAGGCTGGATCAGGGTATCTACCAGACTATGCCCCATGGAATCTACTAAAATTTTGGAATCTACCAGCATTTTGCTCAGTCTACCGGAATATTGCACAGAGAATCAACTGGAATTTTGCTCAGGGAATCTACGGGAATTTCGCTCCTACTTTTCTACATGCTTAACTTCTCCTATGTCGCATCTTCAGCCCTGAAAGGCAGGCCTTTGTTTAAACTGAAATTCTTCATGTCTTGATGAATTTTGGTTTTCCATGCAAGCAGCCCACGCTCTGAATGTTATCACGAAAACTACAAAATCCCTCAGATGTGTTCCAAATATTTCAGTATTCAAATATCAGAATGAACAAGACCAAAGGTGTCGATGGGATCCCAAAAATCTAAGATTTGATCCAGACAATTCGGTCTTGTGTTCGCCAGGCTAATCATCAGAGAAAACCGAGTTCAGATATTCTATCTACCTATTTATACATCTATAAGCCATATCTATTTTGATGATATTGACCGAAACTTCCTGCTTTACTACTGCCAAATTTGCGGTTTCGCCCGAATTCTGAGCGAACTACTAGTCCAGCAAAAAAGAAAAATTCAGAAACGAAGCCGGCGTATCTCCTTATCCCTATAAAGAAATCTAATCAACTTTAAATAAAAATTTGACTTAAAAAAAATGCGGGTACAACCGGATTCCGGACTAATTATATGTCCGGGTAAAAAATGATCATTATATACAGACTCAGCGTCTCTTCTTACCCCTAAATATCATCTAATCAACTTCAGATAAAGCTTTTACTTTTAACATATTTTCCGGTTTTGGCCGGATTACAGGCGAACTAGTTGTCCGGCGAGAAAATGGTTTTCACCATCGGGTTCAGCATGTCTTCTTACCCAAAAATCAAACATTTAATCAACTTCAAATGAAACTGTTACTTTTAAGCAACTTTCCGGTTTTGGCCGGATTCCGGACGAACTGCTTGTCCGGCGACGAAATGATTTTCACCATCATGCTCAGCATGTCTTCTTACTCCTAAATCAAACATTTAATCAACTTCAAATGAAACTTTTACTTTTAACCAACTTTCCGGTTTTTGCCTGATTCCGGACGAACTACTTGTCGGGCGAGAAAATGATTGTCACCATCGTGCTCAGCATGTTTTCTTACCTCACAATCGACTATCACATTAGCTGTTTAAAAATATTTTGTTTGTCCCTTAAATTGAACCACCTCCCCCACCCCCAAATATAGGGCTACAGAGCCCATCTACGAACTTGACCTTACCCTTGACCCAAACAATCAGCATACCAAGTTTCATCAAAATATCTCATTCCCTTCGAGAGTTATTGTGCTTACAGACAGACGGACGGACTGACAGACGGACAGACAGACAGACGGGCGGACAGACGGACGGGCGGACAGACGGACGGACAGACGGACGGACGGACAGACGGACGGACAGACGGGCGGACGGACGGACAGACGGGCGGACGGACAGACGGACGGACGGACGGACAGACGGACGGACGGACAGACGGACGGACGGACAGACGGACGGACGGACGGACAGACGGACGGACAGACGGACGGACGGACAGACGGACGGACGGACGGACGGACGGACGGACAACTTTTGCGATGTCATAGGTATCCCTCCACTTACGTTTTGGGATCCCAAAAATAAGCTGCCTTTTGAGTAAAACTTTAACAAGCCCATTTTGTGTTATTTGTAGCCCAGAACAGAAGGGAGAACACAACAGTAGGCCTATTCTAGAGTTTCTGCACAGACGGTCATTACTGGCAAAACCTGAAAAAATTCTGGTAAGACTTAAAAAATTCTGAAGCTGCACCCCCCTATCAGGAAGGTATCGGGACGCCCCTGGCTAACGCTGTGGGCAGATAATTTGAAAAAGATGACATATTACCATTTTTAATTTAGGAATGTGAATAAGAGCAACTCTTGTTAACAAATCTGGCAACATAATGTGGGACGTCATTAAATCAAACAAAGCAAGCAAAAAACTACTTAGAAGCCTCACCGCATGTTTTGAATGAGAAGCAGACAAACCGTCTTGTCCAGGGCCACAATTATTCATTGGTGACATTGCTTTCAGAACATCCTAGACTTTAGTTGCATTTTTTGTCTCTGTTCTGTTCGCTCTTTTTTCTCTGTTTTGAATTTTTCCTGTTTTTGTCAAAATACAGAACATGGTGTTTCACATTTTCCCATTTTTGTACGCTGTTCTGTGTTCCGTGTTCTCTGTTCTGCTGTCTGTTTTGCAAAACATGGAACCTGCTCTCCTAGCATTTTTTTTCAGATAGAAAATTGCAGAGAGATTCACAGATAGAAAAGAAAGAATCGCAGAACTCTGGAGGATAAAGCTGGATCTTAAAGTAGCCTATGGTTGTTTAGGGAACACAATTTGCAATTTAACAGATTTTCCGCTTAAGACATGCTCAGGATCCTAAATTTGAGTTTTCGTCAGAACAGCGACAAAACACGAAACACGGAACAGCATAAGCAAAACACTGTTTTTTACCCAAACCAGACAACTGCGAGCACGTAACACGGAACAGGAACCAGAGACAAAAAATGCAACTATTAATAGGTTCAAACTGAACCAGCAATAATTAAGCTTAACAAAAAAAAGTGGGAGGGACAGAGGCATTACATGTGAAGGGAGAGCCCCCACCCCCAATGTTACTGGACAGTTGTTAAAAATAGCCAAGGCTTCTCAAAGGGATATGATTTTTGGTAAAACAATAGTTTTTTTCTTGGAAACAGCTGATTTTTGGTAATAACAGTTTTTCTTTAAATAGGGTACAAGCAGCAGCACGCGGGCGACAGATAAACACGGGCCTGATTACTTGATTTTTCTTCCTTGTGAGGTAATTTTAAATATTGTGCCTCGTATATTCTTTTCTTCTGCTGAGTCTCAACATCCATCCACTATTGCCATCTAAAATCAGCAGCACAAACCACCAGAATTGTCAAAACCGAAATGAAGCAGCCCGAGTTTAAGTGTGACTGCCCTGAGTATCTGAGCACAAACTCGACGGCCCAAGAATATAGTTTTGGGTGGAATGTGCGAAAATCAAGCTGAGCATTCTTGTTTGGTAACAGTGGTGTCAAGGAACAGCAAAAAGAAGCTTGATTTTCAAACTAATTTTTTAATACATAAACGAGATCTGTGAACTGAGTGGTTTAGTTTTTAAGGTGATTCAAAGCTAAGTGAGGAGTTAATGGCCCGACTACCTTGGCTCGTACCCTAGGTCTATTTTTTCTTCAAAACAGTATTTTTTAAAATAAGTTAATTTTTCATCAAAACAGTCATTTTTCTTAAGAACAGTAATTTTCATGCAAAAAATAGAGGTAAAAATGACCATGCTGTCGGTAAACAGCTTGCCCCCTCCCCCAAAAACTTTGGCTACCAATGCCTCTAGGTGCAAATCTGCCTCTACAGTAAGAAAAATTCACGCGTCTTACTTTTCTGTAAACTTACTTCTTCAGTTGAGAAAAGCGAGAAAGTACTAATCTCTTAAATCGTAGCGTCTTTCTTTAAGGCTAGTCAACGTTTTGCGTGTGTTTCAAATTGCCCGCGCTAACACTGAAGTATGCATGGATCAATAGAGTTATCTCTGTTGTGGAACGAATTCACTGAAGTCCGACAGAAATATACGAAGAACAATAAACTCTGGGGCCACTCTGACGTGGCAGCGAATGCTCTATCTGACAAGTCCAAACACGCCAGCGATCCTCAGGAAGAAGGACGCGTGTCCGTACGACTCAAACCCAACGACTCAAATCCTGTGTCAATCAATCACCGCGATTTTTGGCAGCAGCTGTGACACCACTTCTGCCTTTCTTCCGCTAGATACCCGGAGAGGCCGGAGATCTTGGATCGGCAAGAAGAGATAGTCATCAAGAGTAAAGAAATAATAGTTGGTTATAGATACTATGGTATCTGTTCCCACGGTAACAGGATCTGCAATTAGTCGTTTTCGCAGTTACCGTGGTATTTAATATACGGTTGCTCTGCAAAACCGACAATTGCCGAGAACTGAACTTATCGAAGTCATCACAAAAGAAAAACTGATACTCAGTCACATCAGTAAGTGCCAAACTTCTTTCCCACCGATTTGACAAAGACTGATGAAAGTAAAATGACTTTTTCAGATTCAACGACCAGTTACCACGGTCGTACCGTGGTATCTGGACATCTGTTACCACGATAACTGCCCAGATACCACCACAACTGCAAAAACACTTTTAGACCGTGGTATCAGATACCACGATAACTTCAAAAACGACTTTAGACCGTGGTATCAGATACCATGGTATCTGCGAAAACGCAACTAATATTGAATTACGGTCAAGGTTCTTGATACTCTCTATCAGGGGCGTCACTAGCCTTTTACCTTTGGGGGGGGGGGACGTCCGGTTTGTGCCGACGGACTAAAAAATGTGCCGACAAAACACGCCGTTGCCGCCTCGCGGCAACGGCGTACATTTCCCGCAAGCACAGAATTGAATCGGGGTAAAACTAACTGTAATGCATCACTTTAGATTATTCCTTTGATGTAATTTCGTATTTTAAGTTCACATATCTGGCTTTTCATTTTAGCCTTCGCTAAAAAGCGAAGCTTCCAACGACTGTACCAAGAACAAGTTAAACTAGGCGCCGTAGGCGAAATTTTTTTAATCTGCCTTTTTTTTTCGGAAAAATTTAGCTATACCTACCATACAGTTCTAGCTTTTAACGTGTTTCAGCGAATTTCAATCCTAAAACGCCAAGCTAAATGAAACACTGTTCTTCTAAATAAAGAATACTACAAAATGCGCCGCAGGCGAAATTTTGTGTGAACTATCTGTAACAACGCATCAATTGAGGTTATTCCTTTGGTATAATTTCGAATTTTAAAGTTCACATATTCGGCTTTTCATTATAACTTTCGCTGGAAAGCGAAGCTTCCAACGACTGTACCAAGGCAAGTTAAACCAAGCGCCGCAGGAGAAACTTTTTTAATCTGTTTTTTTTTGCGGAAAATTGAGCTATAGTACCATACAATTTCCGGCTTTTAACGTTTTACAAACCCCCAAGAATTTCTATCCTAAAAGGAAAACTAAATGATACACCATTCTTCCAAATAGGGAATACTACAAAATGCGCCGCAGGCGAAATTTTGTGTCAAACTTACGTAATGCATCAGTTGACATTGTTCCTTTGATGTAAATACATATATTTAATTTCACATATTCGGCTTTTCGTTTCAACTTTTGCTAAGAAGCGAAGCTTCCAACGACTGTACCCAGAACAAGTTGAACTAAGCAACGCCGGCGAATTTTTTTTTAATCTGTATTTTTCCGGAAAAATTTGCGACCGACAAATGTTTGCAGAATTTGATTTCTTACGTATAAAAGACCCGGTGTGCGGACAAGAACATCGACGCCCGACAAAAGCATTCACAATTCGATTTCTTCTGTGTTTTGCCCGACAAGATTGTAAAGAACTTTATTTTTTACGCGTATATAGAACCCGATGAACCGACGAGATTTGAACTTTCGGCATGCGCCCGATAAAAAAGTTCCACAATTTGATTTTTTTTTTTTTTTTTTGTAAAAAGAACCCGATGTGCCGACGAGAATATCGACGCCCGAGAAAACCGTCGAGCATTTGATTTGTTCTGCGTTTTGCTCGACTAGACTGTACAGAACTTGATTCATACGTGTAAAAATAACCCCTTGTGCCAATGAAACTTAAACTTCCTGGGTGCGCCCGACAAAGTTTGCAAAGTTTGATTTCTTACGTATAAGTAGAACCCGATATGCCGACGAGTTGACCGACGCCCGACAAAAGCATAAAAAAATATTTCTTCTGGATTTCTTATGTAAAAAAAGAACCCGATGTGCCGATGAACCGAGGCACGACAAAAGCCTGCAGAATTCGATTTCTCCAGTGCTTTGCCTGACAAATGTTTGCAGGATTTCATTTCTTGCGTATAAAAGAACCCGATGTGCCGACGAGTCGACCGACGCCCGACAAAAACTTAATTTGTTTGTTATTTCTTCTGGATTCCTTCTGTATAAAAAGAACCCGATGTGCCGACGAGAATACCGAGGAACGACAAAAGCATGCAGAATTTGATTTCTTCAGTGTTTTGCCCGACAAACGTTCGCAGGATTTTATTTCTTGCATATAAAAACATCCGATGTGCCGACGAATCGACCGATGCCTGATAAAAAGCATAAAAAATATTATTTTTTCTGTGTTTGCCGGCGCTTCGCGCCGACAAACAAGTGAACTTTTCCCCCCCTCCCCCCCATAGTGACGCCCCTGCTCTCTATGACTAAGTCCAAAACACGTCAGTCCTCAGGAGCAAGGAGTAAGCATGTCCGTACAACTCAAACTCAACGACTCAAATTCTGTGTCAATCAATCACCGCGATCTTTGGGAGCAGTTGTGATACCACTTCTGCCTTTCTTCCGCTAGGTACCCGGAGAGGCCGGAGATTATGCATCGACAGGATAGATAGTCATCAAAAGTATTCGCTTTATTCCAGGTCAGTGCTCTCAGTGGACAAGTTTCTAAAATTTCCTCATTGTCTTGTTATCTTCACAGCAGTGTCTATCGTTCCCCGACCCGGAACCGATACCTCAAAAGCTAAAAGTACCAGCCCGGTCGAGTATGCTGCAACACAGTATCTAATAATTCTCGACCATGTAGTCGAGTAATAAGGGTTATAGGAGCTATTAGTACTCGACCAGTCGAGGAATCGAGTCTCCAGTTGCTATCATTACTAGACTGATCGAGTGCTTGTGTCTTGGCCCTTGGGAAGCTAAAAGTACCTGACCGTATGGAACATGGAGTCAGGAAGGAACAGGTCGAGTAATTACTACCATAGGAGCTATCTTTCCTCGACCATACAAATGAAATCCGGAAAGTTGTGAGGTCGAGTAATCAACCCCCCAGGGACTAATAGTACTCGACCAAGTAATTGGTTATGAAGTCGAGTATTCACGGCAATGGAAGCTGTCAGTACTCGATCTAAAAAGGAGGATAGATGGGTCGAGTATTTGACGTCCCAGGAGATAATCGTAATCGAACTATTATTACTAATAAGAGGTCAAGTATTCTGGGCGCTGACGGCAAAAAAATACTCTATCTGTTGAAAGGAGGATTGGTAGGTCGAGTGCTGGACGTCCTACCCAGTGTTCTCGACCTAATATCACCAATAAGAGGTCAAGTACTCAGGGCGCTGACGGCTAAAAATACTCTAACTAAACTAAAAATACACAACTTTGAATTTCACAAGCTCAATAAGTCTTAGACAAGTTTTATATTTGACGTAAGAATCAGAATAAGATTGTATTTAGTCATTTTGTAATGTTTAAGCTAAACTATTCTAGTTTAAACCTCATTATTTTAATAAAATAATTTTTTTTCTGAAACCTCATTATTTTCTTGAGACTTTAATCATTTTTATTTGAACCAATTATTATTTTTAAAGTCAATTTTTTTCCCAACTGACCCGATTCACCCCTTCATAGTAGCCAGCCATGCAACTAGAAACAGGTTATTTACGGGCTAAATTCATGTTTGATGTCATTGTGTTTGATGTCATTGTGCTTTGTGTCATTCTGGCAAGCTCAAAAACGTAGAAATGTCACATAGGCAAGATCAAAATATACGACTGAGAGTGAGCTGTGAGACTCACTGAAGCATGGGTAGGTTCGTAGATTCTACGCAGCGAAAAGTCGAAACTACTATACCGATGCAAATTAAAAAAAAAATTGTTCTATTATTTTTACTGCCTAGTTCAAGATATTACATTAGCAACCTGTAAGGTGCCAATATGTGCTTTAACTTTCTATTCCGGACCAGAGACAGCGCAAACCTCCATTATCTGAGCGACATATTGCAGATTGATCGAACCAGATAAACCTGTGGATCGGTTTCACTATGTCTGTTGTTGACAGGGGCGTCTCAAGTGCATATTCGTCGGGGGGGGGGGGGGGGATACAGAGCCAAAATTCATCGAATCTCTCAAAATTTTACCGAACACTAGAAACTGAGAATTCGAGCTTTAAATTATGGAAGAGAAAGAATTACGTAGGAAGAGTAACATTAAAGGGCAACATGACAGACGATAGGCCAACCATTAGGCAGCGTTTTGGTGAATTCCACTTGGAAAATATATTGCCGGGCACGATTGCAGTAACAGCTTCTATCTCTTATACCCAAAAGAGCATTAAATAGAGCGCCGCAGGCGGAAATTTTCGAAATCTGTTTTTTTTTTCCTGGAGGCTAAAACTTGATTACTTCTCTTAAAAACTCTATCATATACCATGGAACAAGACTAAGAAGTTTCAGATACCGGATGGAGCGGCATTCGGGCAGCAGCAGCAGCGAATGTGGTCTAGTATAGTCAACTACCCATAATCACATAAAGTGAGCGCCACTTTTTCCTGCCAAATATAACTATTTTCATCCAGACTCTAGCTTTTAATGTTTCGAAATCCCAGTCCTAAAACTAGCCTAAATCCCCCAGTCAAATGACGCACCTTTCTAGGAAAAGCGCCGCAAGCGGAATTTTCGAAACATTTATGATTAGATCTTCTTTTTAGGATCCAAAATAAAAGTAAGGACTATCGATGAAATCAGAGATCAGTCCTTTTGTCTGCGACCACTGCTTCACTTGACTTCTTCCGAGTTTCGAGGTTCGTGGTAACTCCCGAATCCTGACAATTACACGGAATAAATGACCGAATCCCAGTTACTATACCAAATAAGTCTAGACCGGTAGCATATTTGGGATTCTGTATAACTACACTATCCCGGTTATTATACCGAATTGTCTTAGTATCGAAAGACTACCAAATAATATTCGTATCGGTGTAATTTCGTCGAAACTGGAACAAAAGTCGGGATTCGTGGTAACTACCGAATCCTGAAACTTACTCCGAGTAAGTTACTGAATTCCAATCATGATACCGAATAATTTTGGACCGGTAGCTTATTCGGGATTCTGTGTCACTACCGAATCTCCATAAACATACCGAATAGTTCTGGCATCGAAAAATACCAAATAATTCCAGTAAATCCTCTTACCGAATTCGTGATCAACTACCGAATACTGACAATTATACCGAATACTGGCAATTATACCGAATCCCGCTATTATACCGAATAGATTTGTACCGATATCCTATTTGGGATTCTGTATAACTATCGAATCCCCGTAAATGTAGCCTACCGAATAGTTCTGCTGTCGAAAAAATACCGAACAATTCTCCGGCCCAAAATTTTCCCTGTTTGTTGATATCAACTTTCAGAAACTGATAGCTTGTTCACACGGGGCTGAAACACCGGCCGATTCTCGATCAGCGGCTGATTTACGCGCGTAAATAGCGGTTGAAAAAAATAAAAGAAATCAGCCGCTGATTTTCCAAATAGGCGCTTATTTTCATCGCGGTCACCGATCGGGATACACTAAATCCTTCGGAATGTGACCTTTGATGACTCTAGGGACAGTAAACAGACTGTAATTAGGTCAAACTTGGCGAGTTTTACGTGAATCCAGTTCAAATTTTGTCAGACCAATGTGAACATAACACGATTTTTACACTAAATATTCTAGGATTACCGAAATGACTTCGAAAAGAAAGGTAGAATAATTTTCTAATTATAACAGCGTAAGTCATGTGTATGTCTTACACTTGTTTCGTTATTTTTCTTTAAAAAGAAATAATAATTTGAAAATTTTTCCCATTAAACCTTCACTGAAAAGTGACTGAACAATACTAAATGATTGCATTCTGTTCTCGTATTACTATATTTATTTTTAATTATATTTTCTGCTCTCATTTAAAAACAACACTATTTAAATTAATTTTATTTGCATTTTAACTTAAAATGCCGATTCGCCTGAAATCTGTCAATATTCAATTTGTGACTTTTGCCTAGTCTCAAGACTACAAGTCAACTATTTATGAATTTGACTGACGCACAAGATGTTTTTATTTTGTTTTTTATATTTTGTTACAAACAAAAAGAATATTCGTAATTGAGCTTTTTATTATTTTCTAATTTCTGTAATTTTCTATTTGTTCTACCGTCAACCCGAAACAGTTGATCCTTCGTCAGAACAGATCAGCCGCTGTTTACGCGCTTATTTCAGTCCTGTGTGAACAAGCTATAATTCCTGCTTCCAAGCGCTGAACTAGAATGTGGCACATTTCGATGTTGCCATAAAAGTTAAAAAGTGAGTTTCCCACATTGCAAGCTTTCCATAAAACGCAGATCTCCCTAAGATCCGACAGTCTAGTTAGATGTCACGTGTTCACTTAAAGTTTACCTGAAAAGCCAACTTGTTTTACATCATTTAACTATAATGCTCTACTATGACGTTCAGAATATCTACGGCCGTCCTCACAACGCAAAATTCTACTATGACGCGAAAGATTTGAATCTGAACATAAACGCGGCTTTGCAGTAGTCAGTCATCAGCACGAGGAAAGAGGCTCACTGTGTGAAAACTTATTTTTCGTGAATTGTTTTCGTTAAGTATACAACACAGATACAAGCGCTTAGAGTTACCACAAATCAGACAGAGAAATTCCACTATTTGAACATCGGTTATTCGTGAATAGCTGAGCAACGAAGGAACGCATTTTCATCGGGTCTTCAAGCCTCTTTCAGTGAATAAGTCACGAGTAACTAGATTGTCCTGTTACATCCCTGTTCAGTTAAACTTTAAATAGTACTGAAAAGCCGATAAGATTGTGTTTGTACGCTCTCCACATAAAATGGATTTCGTCAAATGAACGTTTTATATTCTTTTGGATTTGTGGTATGTGTATGCAACTGTCCCTCTCTGCTTGAAGTATTACCAACTGCAAAGGTAAGCCACGCCGACAAATAAGCGCGAGCTTATCTTCTTTAATCCTGTAAATGCAGGCTTGTTTTCAAATTCAAAATCTCTGCATCTAGATGAATTTTGAGTTGTCATGAAAGCGACGCACATGCTGATTGTCAGTAATGTAGCCTCAGGGAAAAAAAAATGCAAAATTCCTTCGATTGGTCAAAATGTTTCAGTGCATTGAAATATCAGATGTCCAAATAAGCTGCTCTCACAGTTAAACTTTCAGCTATGTGCAGAAACAGTAGAATTAGATTTCGCAGGCGAAATTCGAGTCATTGGGGATTATTTTAGTACTCCTCATTATGTATTCTTGAGGGAAATAAATAAATGAATGATACCTGCACGCGGTGCGGCAGGAACTGCGAACATCAAATTCTATACTTTTGTTATCACAGCTTGAGCTCGGCAAGGGCTAGGGAATGCGTGGCGGCAACGTGATAGGGTCTAACCAAACTAACCGGTTACCTTTATTGAAGTAATATGAATATAACACTAGCACATCAAATATTTCCCATTTGTTATTTAGTTCTGCTTCGCTCGTCAAATTCGATAAACAATCCAGGATGCGCCTTCAAGATGAGCTCAGGTAGGGGAAAGACATCTTCTGGAGGGTCCCGGGACTTGATCTTGAAATTTCTCAACACTGTAGAGAGGACAACCTTTTCCTCAAGCATTGCAAACCTTTGCCCTAAAGCAGATTAAAAAATATATCTTTCCAAGGCTTCCGGCTAACCTCTTGATTCAGTAGTTGCGCTTATGGATCATTTACACGGCGAATATTTTCCCCCGGAGACCAAAGGGGAAAGTCTTCACACAGTACCGGGTGTTTTTCAAGGGAGAGTACTGTCATGTGGCAATAGATTCCAGTATTGTAAAGCTCAGGATATCAGACACCAATGTGTCCATTTGGATCACGTCTTATGTGGACACATCGAAAGTATTGCTCGAAAATCCGATTTTGTTGTTTCTGACGTCGAAGAATACCCTTCGACAAACAAATCGGGTAAAAAGTTCGCGAGATTGAAGTCCAAAATACCCGGGGATTTGTGGCTGTTGTGAGGAAACCCTCCGTATAAACATAGCTTTATACATGGCATTAGACTGATGACCTTCCCCCTGGAACTTCCGCTCGGTATGACTGTTGTTGTCCAGTAAAAAGTATCCTTAAGGATCCCATCGGAACCGCTTGTCTAATGACACCCGTCATTGAGCGTGTTCCATCCTACTTACCGTAGTTACTACGGATGACGTCACGAATTCTGGCTTTCTGCCGTCAAGGCTGGAACAATTTTTCTATTTTCCAGCAAAATCATGCCACGGGCGAATCCGACCAATCACGTTGCAGAAATGCGTAGTTACTACGCTTACCACGCTCCCGAGCATGGTAAGCAAATAGTAACTATTAGTTACTATTTCGAGAAGGTTGGAAAGCTCAGCGTAGTAACTTTTCGTGAGGATGGAACGTAAATAGTAACTATTAGTAACTATTGTTAGAAGGGTGGAACACGCTCATTATGATGCCATTACGGAGCCATCCACGCGAAAATGTCTGGAAAATGTCACCCTTAGGCTATTCAGTGTATGAAAACCATAATGTGTATACTCTATATGACCAAGTCCAAAACACGCCAGTGATCTTCAGGAAGAACCAGTAAACGTGTCCGTAACAACTCAAACTCAACGACTCAAATCCTATGTCAACCAATCACGGCGATCCTTGGGAGCAGATGTGACACCACTTCTGTCTTTCTTCCGCTAGGTACCCGGAGAGGCCGGAGATTTTCCGTCGGCAAGGAGAAATAGTCATCAAGACTATTGCCAGAAGACGGATCCAAGGATCAATGTTACTACACTGAAAAATTGGGCAATTCGTGGAAAGTAAAGCCGCTTCACATTGACGCAATGCGTTGATCTTGCTTTGCGCACAGGTTACGCAGACGCATTTGTCCCACCTGCCCAAGAAGCTTTCACACTCGATGCTGATTTACGTTTTCTTCTGCTGGATATTGTCTCTTCCATCATTACTAAGTTTTTGTTCATCATGATTAAGTTTTTCTCAAGTTTTTCTTTAAAAACTCCAATTTTGCACTGATACATCTGATGCGTACGCGTCGATGCAAACCAAGAATAGAACTTGATTTCTGTTACAGAGATGCCATCTGCGCCCCGCACTGCTCACTTATGCCGCCGGTAGGCAGCACTAGTCCTTTCCCGTTCAGTATCATTAATCTTGTATACTGTTGTCACTGTTTATTATTTTACTAACTCATGTTCATGACTCATACGGCGAGCACGACTCACGAGTCATTTTCTTCCACACTTCTTTACCGGGGTCTCGGCCGGTAACAACCCTTTTTTGTAAGTACCAAAGAATAAAACCTTTTGTTTATTTATGGACCTTAGGTTATTGTTATGAGCCTTGTTTAGAGCTCTTTAGAGTGGGCTGGCCTGCAAGGCCTAGTGTATGATCGGTGGTTTATAGCTTATTGTTGTTCGACACGCAGACCTTAGTGTGAATCGATCGGGGGAATCCACAATGAACCCGTGAAGTCTGCACGTGTAGTAGGCGACCAGACGCCCTAGGCTGTCATGACTCCGATTGCTGTATCTAAGGACATTTACCATCTATGTCCGGCCTACTACACCCATCGCGATAACATCAGGTTGAGAATGCTTCTTCACATACAAATACAGTTGTCATAATAGTTATATTCTTATGTTGTGTTTTACTTGTCTACGTAAGCTCTGCGCTGCAAAGGATGCTTAGCTAAGTGTGAAAGGCTCAACGCGTCAGTGTGAAAGCGGCTTTAGACCCCAAGCCCTTCTTACCGATGCAGTTTCTCGGACCCGCACTGAAGGGGATGAATGCATACGGGTGTCTGCCAGCCGTCTCTGAAGGGAGGAACCGGTCAGGGTCAAACTTTTCCGGGTCTGGAAACACGTCCGGGTTCTTGTGTGCAGCTTGCATTTGGATGACGACTTGAGCGCCTTTTGGTATTATGTAACTCGCTAGAATCAATATTTTATCATTTCAGTTTTGCTTTGCCACGGACAAAAGGATATCCAGCTATATGAATGAATGAATGACTGTATTTAAAGGCATTTTCCATGACGCATAAATACATATACAGCAACAAACAACTACCAAACAAAATCTTGTAACGCTCAACTATCGAATAATAAGACCTTTCAGGACAAAATTTTCAACTGCTACTATATTTACTTTCGACGAAATTCCAAGAAGGGTCCCTCTTACCTCGCTTAGCCCTGACACCTGAAAAGACCCATCACAATCACCGCAGGTAGGGCAAGTATACCGCATTTCCGGGTAACACCTTTTTTTTCCACCCACTATAAAGAGGGATACTCATAACACTGTAAAGAAAGACTATACTCATGGTTGGTATTTGTTTTTCAAGTACTTAGGCTCACAAACAGTCTAAAAAATACAACAACATTGGACATAAATCAATTTACCTGCCTAGAAGGAACATAAATGTATTGCAATTGTTTTTTTCTCTTTTTTTTTCTTGACATACTCTATTTAAGACGAACTTTTAGTTCTACAAATGAGTAACAAATATATCATCTTCATCATCATCATAATACTTATGTCGGCCGCCCCGGTTTTGTCGTGCTATTGAAAACAAAATGTTTATTTTCAATAAAGCAATTCTACTACTACTACATAGGAAGACAAACTATTGAAAAGATGGAAAGGAAATGAAAAAATGAAAAAATACAAAATTATAGTTGCGTTTTTGCTGATACCATGTTATCTGTTACCACGGTCTAAAGTCGTTTTTGCAGTTATCGTGGTATCTGATACCACGGTCAAAAGGCGTTTTTGCAGTTCGTGGTATCTGGCCAGTTATCTTGGTATCAGATATTCAGATACTACGGTCCGACCGTCATAACTGGTCGTGGTATCTGAAAAGTCATCTCACTTTCATCAAATTTTGTCAGATTGATGAGAAAGAAGTTCAGCTCTTACCGATGTAACTGGATATCTGTTTTTCTTTTGGGATGACGTCGAAAAGTGCAATTTCGGCAATAGTCGTTTTTGCCGAGCACCGTGTATCAGATACCACGATAAATACAAAAACGACTAATTGCAGATCCAGTTACCGTGGTAACAGATACCATGGTATCAGGAAAAATACAACTAATGAAACTCATTGAGGAAGTGTATTCGGGTTTTCTAAAAAAAAGTGCGATTTCAAGTATTATTAAAGTTTAACCTAATAGGACAAAGATCCGACAGTCTATTTACACACACCTATTCACTTAAAATTGCTTGAAAACCGGATGAAAATTCGTTACTCCGTTTTTCCGCTATCCACAGACAATCGATTTCATCGAATAAACTTTTAAGATTTTTGATACCTCTATGCGCCAGTCCCTCTATTCTTGAAATTTGGAACAACTATAAAGCATCTGATGAATTTTGGGTTGTCGTGCAAGCAGCGCTCATTCTAAACGTTAATACTAGAGGCTCGGGTTAAAAAATACAAAACCCATTAGATGGGTAAGAATATTCCAGTGTACTTCAAATATCAAATGTAAAAACAAACTGCCTTTTCAGTTAAATTTTAAGTGTAGTCGAGTATTTTGAAACAAGAGCTAAGAGCTCATATGGCACTTCTTACGAGTAGATGGTACAAGAAAGTTGATGAGAACGTCACAAAATACCCCACCATCCACAAATATGGTTCGGACCCAGAAACAGGATATGTAGTTCCTATTTCACATAGTTCCTCTATAGTCGGAGAATTTCTGGCATCGCCTCGGATCATCTAGTGCAAATTACTTTTCTACCTTCCAAGTTTCAACCCAAGAGGTTCACTCGTTTGGTCCCTAGACGTGGCACACGATTTCCGGTACCCCCCACCCCTCCTACTCCCTCCACCGCAGCCGATTCTGGTTTGGACTACTAAATGCATCATCTTACCAACTATCAAGTTTCACTTGAATCTGAGCATTGTAAAAATAAATTCCGGCAACCCCCGATCAGGTTTGAACACCAAAATAAGTCATCTAGGGCACACGATCCTCTACATTCCAAGTTTCAAACAAATCCCTCCGCTTGTTTAATCACTATGCGAGCCAAAACATTTCCGAGACTGCCTTTCCATCTCCCCCACTGTTGCTGAGTCCGACTCGGAGCATTGTGTCGGGACTAATTTGCCTGCAAAGTTCCATCGTCCTTAGAAGATCTGGAACTGTTCCAACAGGCGATCACCAAAATTCCTGCATCTAGTGCTAATGCTTGTTCTTCCCACCAAGTTTCATCTCGATCCATCCACTCTAAGCGTTTCACAATATTTCCGGTTCCCCCTCCAACTCCCCTCAATGTCACTGGATCTGGTCTGGATTTAAAGTGGGACGTCTGAGGCACGAGGTTCTTTCTAAATATTAAGTTTCCTTTAAATCCGATCACCCGTGCAATAGCTAAGCTTGCCACTAGATCCCGGATTCCGCCCCCCCCCCCCCCCCCCCCCCGATGGTCGGAAACTACATTTTCAAGTCAATCTGTTCAGGCTGCTGACAAGCCTGCCAAGATTTATCGTCCTAACACATCAGAAAGTACCGAACTCGCGGCATCACTAGAAATTCGCCCCCCCCCCCGGCCAACTTCCCCACAGTGACCGGATCCGGTTCGGCTATGTCATTCACGTATCTAAGACTTGTGCTTGTTTTTCCCACCAACTTTCATCCTGAATCCTCCCAAGTTTTTGGCGTCTGAGACACGAGGTCTTTCTATAGATCAAGTTTCATTAAGATCCGATCACCCGTTCGTAAGTTAAAAATACCTCACTTTTCTGGAGTCCCCTCCCTCCCCTCCCCCAGCCTTATGGTCGGATCGGGGAAAGACTATGCTCAAGTCAATCTGTTTCTATATTTCAAGTTTCATTAAGATCCGATCAACCGGTCGTTAGTTAAAAATACCTAATTTTTTTTAATTCTCCCTCCCTCCAGCCCCCCCCCCAGATTGTCGGATCGGGGAAGTGTCTATTTCTAATTTAATCAGGTCGGTTCTCTGATATGCCTACCAAGTTTCATCGTCCTAGCTTATGTGGAAGTGCCCGAACTAGACAAACCGAGACCGACAGACCGACGGACGGACAGAGATTGCGATCACTGGCTGCTTTGGATTTCCTGAGGTTTTATGGCACGGCCAAGGAGACATGGGGGCAAGAAATTTCTTTCAAGGCGGATATTCCTTTAGACCAACTGTAATTGTTAATCAGCGTGAGGGCAGTTTGTTTACCGGTAGGGTAAAGAAGAACAAATTTGGTAAGGTTCGAATGCTCTGTGGTCCTTACTTTTGTCCGATGTGCGGGAAAATGGATGAATGTATTTTCCTTTAATGGGTGAATGTCAGGAGTTGAAGAGATTTGAGGAAGGAAATATTTGGGGAAACGGCGTGGGGTGAGGTAAGATTTAAACAAATTTAGAAAAGTAGAAGTTTTAGAGATGTTAGAAATTTGGGTTTAGAAATAGTTAGAAATTTTCTAACGTGGCTAACGGTTCGTTTTGGGGTTATTTTGTGATCTTTCTGATGGCACATGGCCGACGGGCAAGTGCCATAAAAGTGTGAATGGGTGTAGATATCTTCCAAAGTTTAAAGACTTCGTTTATTGCTGAATTGTGAGAGGTAGTAGATTACAGCATTTTGTAGAAAGATCAATCGACCCTACTTGTCTGAATAGGAAACTTGGATTTTGTCCTGGCAGCAAAAGTCACGAAAACAACTCTGAACCAAAAATATAAAATAGATGAACTAGTGACAGTGGTGACGGTGCTGTTTTTTTTAGAAAGACCAAAATGGATTTGCATCGTGTTTCAGTTCTGGCTGAAAGGATTACATAGCCCTAAACTGTCATTTTCGTCGGTTTTACAGGAAGATCTATGTTTCTTCAAGACTATTCTTTTCTTATATGTGGTAATGGAGTTGGTTATTTGGTCCATGTTCTGTTCCGGTGTACAGCGCTTTCTGGTTTAAGAAGGGAATTATTGGAAGGAGAGGTTATGTTACAGTAGAGGTATGCTTATGTGAACGTTTGTTGACAGTGGACTTTTCCATTTTCATGCACTTGCTCTGTCTAAAGCAAACATCTGAAAACACCTGTATAGGTATTTTGGATCTTCATTCTACCATTTAGCCCAAAATTCCACTGTTCACATACGCATACCTCTACTGTACTTCCTGACATCTTAAAGAGCACAACGCCAAGCGTTATATGTTAAATTTTCAAAATTTTTTTTTTTTTTTTTTTTTTTCAAAATTTTAATAAAATCCCACCTCCACTCCACTCAGTGACGCAACTTTCTTTATCACCACAACTCAAATTTCTTATCTTTATACGTCACCTACACTTTACTCTTACACTAAATTCTAATTATAATTTATTTCCTACTTTAAATTATTATCAATCTTTTAATTTTATTTGAGCAGTTAAAACAATTACACTCAAAATAGCCGTATATAATTTTCAAATTTGTTGATGGTGTGGTGAAATTCGAGAGAGCGATGGCAAAGTTTAGTTTATTTAAACGTCATTTTTTTATTTTTTTTATGTATTTTCTTGTATATGGCCTTTGGCTTTGAATACAATTATATTGTATGTACCTGCTCACTTCGGGGTGGGGAGACAGATAGTTTCCTTAAAAGTGACAGGGGCCATTCACCTGTAATAAGGAGAAAGAAAGTACTTACCAACTTTCAAATCTTCCATCAGTTCTCGTTCAACAAATGGCACAGTAGGGTAAACTCTTTGGGATTCTTTTATGACGCATTCAAGATATTTCAAATCATGCATGTTCGCCATGAGCTTACTTGAGTCACCATCATCACTTATGCTTAAAACCTCATCATAGGCTTTTTCCTAGAACGGAGGGTCGATTAACTTTCAAATTGCTCGAACCAATATCTCTGGAAAGAAAAGCACTACTCCTTGGTTATCGAGATGGCCTAGGTTAGTAACGTGATCATATGGATCCCAAACATTTTTTATTATTCTTCTGAATATTTTAATCCTCTCAGGTCTCCTCCAATGAATTTTTGTATTAGATGTTCTACGTGGTCTTCGAATCAGTGAAATCTTCGTCTTGACAAAATCCTTCTGAATCAATTTATTTGAATTTTTTGCTTTTCAGCGCTAGCCGAGATTTTGCTAGATGGTAAATTTTGCCAGCCCTTCTCTGTGATTTCTCAGCAATTACCTGCGGATTGTACTTGTTTTAAATTTTTCGCGAGAAAAGCCAATCTTGCGCGAAGGCCAGCAGGAAAGTCGACAAACGCTAACAAGAGACAATTTCACGAGGCGAGTATGTGTATTCCTTAGTGAGACACTTCTACATAGAACCAAGAACAAATAACGAGTAAGAACAATGGTCTCTCGTCCATCCACCGACTAAAAATGTTCCGACAACAATGAGCGGAGGTGGACCCATTTCTTGGTCGCCCGTGTATACTCGTTGGTCTCCGACTCTCCGCCGTTACACACTTGAAGTCATTTACGAAGAAAACAACGTAGCCACTAGCGAGGCGGATATTCTGGCCTGTTCACACGGGAAGGAAACAGCGTTGGTTTTGTTTGAGTAGACGCTGGCGTCTGATTAGTGAATATTAGTGATGCGAAAAACAAAAAGCGAACTTGACGATGGTCATTCATAATCACTTTTGTTACATCATGACCATACGTATGAAGATTGAAATCCCCCTTGTGACATTCCTTTTTATGTCTCTCGGGAGAACCATACAATGCAAACCGGGATTTGAAGCACACTCACTGAAGTCATGACCCATTGAGTTTCTACATCTGTAGTATTAACTTTGTCAGACGAGTGTAAACTAAGAGTAACGTAATTAAGACTTTCGAGGATTACTGAAATTACCGAAATGGTAGAATAGCATGGAATTGTCAAAATAATACCAGTAGGTGAGTGTATATTTTGTGTTTTTTCTTCTTTTTTTCCGAAATGTATAATTGTATACATTTCGATTTATTGAGTTAGATTTCGATTCAGTAGTTAATTGAAAGACGAAAGTTCACCTCAACTTGGTCTATCTCGTTTGTCTTTTAGTTCACTACTTACAAATAATTCGATGTCAACGGTGTATTTTCCCATTAAAGAAAGTCTTTGGTTGTCGTACTGAGGCCTTGCAACATGGGTTCTAGTTTGTCTAGGACCCACATAGAAGTCCTAGTATTTTTTTTTAAATTCAATTCAAAATTGTTTCTGGTTAGTTTGTCAGAGTAGAAGCCTATTCCATCTGCGTAATATTTGTTCATTTCCACTTAGCCTATTAAACCTGAAACACGGCCTTTTTTTTAAAGAATCTGCCTGTTTTCATCTGATATTCTCATTTGAGAGCAAATACCTGGAATGAAATTTATCTCTTCTTGTTCTGGATATTGACACCACTTAATTGAATTGACCCCGAAAAGATACAATTTACGTTACCATATATCTTACGTTACCTGTATACGGCATTTAGGTTTTTCAATAAGATATATATACAGTTTGTCGTACTTTTAACTAAATTTGACGCATTTGTAAAATCTGCTTTGCATGAAATGGCAGTTTCTGTATATTTTGATATTCTTAGGAATTTTCTTGTCAACCCCCGAAAGCTTGTCTGAATCAATGAGCCGGCAACCGCTGTTTCAGCGCCCGCCCAGCCCAGTGTGAACAGGCTTATCACTGCTGCCTCCATTCGATTTTTCTTCCTCAGTGGTTTACTGCGTTACACCTTCTCTGTAGAGGTAACGACTTTTGACGTCCCGGGTAAGATCCACCTCCGCTCGTTTGCGTCGGGAGTCGACTCGTCTCAGCTTGGTTGTGTGACAGATATAGTAGTCCGACCGCCAGCTCGCCAAAAGACGCTTAGTTTCGAAAACACCCGACCCTAAAGGTACTGTCAGTCTGACGATACCATTTTGTAGGCCAAAAAATCCTGATTCAGAATATGCTTGGAACGGTGGTATCCGACGCTGGCTTAACTCCTAAAAACACTTTTTTGTTTTCGTTTATACTTGCTTTGTAGAAGTGCTAGACCCCTTCTCGAAAAGTACCTATTTTAGTTGAGAATTGCTCAACAGGTAGTGCGCACAAGCAAGAATCGCCGCTAATTAGTTAACCCTACAGAAAAGACACGGAAGAGGAGATAAAATTGCGAAACAAACATGACAGTAAAAGCAACTAAAGATCAGACTTTCTTGCTACTTACTCAGAGAACGCCGTAAAAGACAAAATATTTGATTTCTGACTATTAACAGGGGAAATAATGTAGCTGAACTTGGCATGGTAACACGATGATTTTTACCCATAGTTGCAGCCAGGCCCGTATCCAGGAATTTATTTCGGGGGGGGGGGAGTGCCTGCTGGTCGGACAAAAAAGTACACAAAACACATAGATCAGAGGGAAAAGCCTATACAAATTATGATTTTTGTATGTTTCGGGGTTGGGGTTCAACCCCCTAACCCTCCCCCCCCCCCCCCTGGATACGGCCTTGCTTGCAGCTCAGTCTGTCTGGTGTGTTTATTATGTGAACAGTTACTTGAATGCGAACAATGCAGGTTTGTGGTAAATGATAGAAGGTGTAGTAAATGGTACTAAAGAACCTTGTGTGAAGACGAATGGACGTTAATTAACCTGTTGTACCGACAAGACTGGAACTTTTCGGCTGCAACCCGACGAAGTTTGCATAATTTAATTTCTTACGTACAGGAGGGGTACAAGACCTCGTTTTTACACTACCCCGATTGTTGCCGCGAAAATGTTCGTATGGGGGGCAGGTGCTCTGTCGACTCGGATGAAGAATAGGGAATTTGATTTTGTGAAGCAACGTTGGCAAAGTTTGAGATTTGTGTGTCCCATTCAACTCGTCTTTTGGTGCTTTGGATATTTCGTGCGACATTTCAATACACGAGCATATTATTTGAACCAGTTGTAATCCCTGTAGTTGTTGATTCATTCCATCAAACTTAGGTTCTTAAGCAACAGACCCGCATCACATCCTTAATGAACGAGTGTCTACTACTGGCACACGGAATCAGCGGGTTCAAGTTGGTTAGCAATAACTTTTCTGCCGACAGTAGCCCACTACAGCAGATGATGACACTTGTTTCTGAGGAGGAGAATAACTTATCAGGTTGCAGGTCTACTTATTTATTAACGGTATATTCATAATCAACGGGTTCGATTTGGTTGTAATCCATTTTTCAACCACTGCGTTTGATAGCTATACTCATTATTGAGAAGAAATAATGGAATAGCATCAGGCTTCATTTCTACTTTAAGCCCTATTCCGGAATTTATTATCGACATATTCGGAATCAGCGGGTTCGGTTTGTTCGGAATCCATTTTTCAACCTACTGTGTTTGAGAGCGATACTTCTTATAAAGAGGAAATAATGGAACAGTATCGAGCTTCATTTCTACTTTAAGCCATCGTTTCCGGAACCAGTTCCCGGCATATTCGGAATCAGCGTGTTCGATTTGGTCGGAATCCACTTTTAAACCTACTGTAGCCTACCGTTTGGGCTAGGGGGGTGTCACATTTTCAGGACCTGGCGGTCGGGCTATAGGGAGACAGCAGTTCTTGCTCTTATTTGTTCTTGATAGAACGGATTTGAGCCTAAATACGTCGAAAATGTAGTCGAGAATCCCCGAAATGTAGTAAAGAATCCCTGAAAGGACACCTGGACAATGAAACCATACTTGAATACACCATGGGAATGCATTTACAGACATGGCGTTCTTCTCCTGAGCGTGACATTTTCAAAATAGGGATGTTCGTTTCTCGGTTGTTTGCTCATGTAGACTCCAAGACAAAAAGCGCAATTCATTCAAATCTTGTATAGCGCTGGCCGGATCATGTTGGAATGTCTTCTAGATATAAGTTCGGGCTTAACTAGTTAAAAAATATCCCAGAAGAAGGATTGATTGGAGACATTTTTTCATTTCTAAAATTGTTCGGTACTGAAATAAGGACAGATGCAAAATGGAACAAAAATCATAGCTTGGAAACACTATTTCGTATTTGGATTGGGTTTTGTGCAGGCAATGTTAACGGAAGTCGTACAGATAGGGATGATACTTGGTACTCTTCATTCAGGTGTCCTTTAAATGCCTTTGAGGAATTGGTGTTTGTATCCGAGAATCGCGAAGAGTTTTCGAGATTTTTTTTCGAGAAACTACAAAAAGTATTCGAGAATCTCTAAAATGTATTTGAAATCGAAACTGAACTAAGGAACTCAAGTATTTAAAAAATAAAATTCTCGAATACATTTTTGACATCCTCGAACAGATTTATGTCATTCTCGAATACCTAATTTCAATTTAAATGTCAAATACTTTTAAAATATTCTCGAATACTTTTTATCTTTTCTTGGTACTTTTTGTAGTTTCTCGAAGACTTAAAAATAATCTCGAAGACTTTTTATCGATTCTTGAAAACAAACACAAATTCCTCGAAGATATTTGAGGGAATCTGGCATACATTTTCGACATATTTAGCCTCAAATCCATTCCATACTTTTAGCAAGAGCTGTGAGACAAAGACTAAAGACAAAGAGAAACATGCACGACTCAACCTGACACAAGCACTGGCGGCTTAAAGCACTCCTCTTACTGTTTACTATTTATGTTCCAAGATTCAAAACCATATGAATACCGTGGAAGCTATATACTTCTAACAAATTATCGATGGTGTTGGCTGTTTTAAGCCTTTCTTCATGCCGATTGACTTCCAGCAAAAACCCTTAAAAATTCTAACAACCGGTTTTAAGCACCAGTTACATGATATGCGACACTCATCGTTCCGTGTATTAATAAGCTGTACCTGTATATGGCCGTCGGGCTTTTTCAAATACAATTATTATTATTATTATTATTGTGCATGGAAAATAGAAGACCGCGACAAGTGCAGAGATTAGTGAGATATCAATACCGAGCATATAATGTAACATATGGAATCGGGGTCACCTGGTTAAGAATTAATGAACAGAAGAAGAATGAACAAGAAACAGAACTATCGACTGACAGTGCGTGCCCGCTCATGGTCTATTTACACACTGCGTAAAATCAGAGCGTATTTTGAAATCCGAGCGTAATTTACGGACGTTTTGATCTTCAAAGGATTTCTAGCAATACGGACGTATTTAGATACAAAACGGACCGATTTCTCAAACATTTCCGTATTGCTAGAAACGTTTTCAAGCTCAAAACGTGCTTAAAATACGCTCGTATTTCAAAATACGCCCGGATTTTACGCAGTGTGTAAACCCAACATCAGAGTGTTTCCTTATAACGTATAGCTAGCAAGGCCTGCAACAACTCCACCTCCACCCATTCTCCACCTCCACCTCCAACCATTTGCTCAGCCAACTACAAAACTTCCTGGACTGGAGAGGTCACTGAGTAATGTGTGTTTGTAGGCTACTTACTTGAGTATCAGGATGCAAACCAAGAAGGTACAAGCACCAGGAAATGCCAGCTGCTGTAGTATCGTGACCGGCAAACATGAAGGTGTCAACTTCCTCCTGGATATCGTTGTCGGAAAGACGCAGCTCCGGGGACAACAAGAGGTCGAGAAACGCTATTTTTTTCCCTAAAACAGAGAGATTGTTTATTTTTGTTCTTATTATTTGGCCCTGATTAGGCTGCTATGGTGTATCTCGCTCTCTGGCAAACACGACATTATAGATTTGACGCTCATGAAAAGAAGCAAACGCTGCGCAAAACAGTTTTTGTTTTGTTACAGCAGTACAGATCGTTTCTTTCAATGTGTCCAAAATGGAGGACAGATTTGCATAAGGGTCAAGTGGTGAAAAGTTTGCCGGAAGGTTTTTATCATTTCCCTTCACTTTCGATTCCGTTTTCTACTTCTTTTTTCGGAAACAAAAGTAGAAACCAAACAGTCATCAGTGAACGGACAGGGAAGCAAAATATGTGTGTTGAGTCTCGACTCGACAACAAGACTCGACTCGGCTGAGCCTCGATTGAAATAATCGCTGGGTATTCATACAATACATACAGCGGGATACTCCAGCTACGATGCCTTGGCAGCAGGAGCGCCACGACTGGGGGGGGGGGGGGGGGGGCAAATGTTGTCGGTAAGAAATATCCGAGCTATAAGAAATAGCCTAGTTGGCGCGAGCCGCCACAAGTTTTCGTAAAAACAGTCGATTATTTTCTTGGAATAGTTTTTAAAAACAGTCGGTTTCTCGTAAAATTAGTCGTTTTTTTTCTTAAAAATAGTAGTTTTTCTTAAATCGGCCGACTTTTCGTCAACACAGTCGTCCAGACAGTCGGTAAATACCTTGCCCCCCCCCCCCCCCCCGAAAAAATCTTTTTTTTACTAGTAACGCCTCTGACGCTGCCAGTTATCTTATTTTTGATATTTACGATTCGTAATTATTTCACTATTCAAACAGTTATTAAAAAATAACTAAAAAATTGTTCATATAGTTATTCAGACAGATGAAGCAGGAATATGGCCTATCACCATATGGAAAGTGCCCATGGCTACATACCAGGTTCTGGTTCTTTCTCGGGTTTGTCTTTCTTCTTTAGCAGAGCTCTTTTCTCTTCTATGACCCTTCGCGTGAACTCATGGACAACCTTGAGGAGCTTCTTGTGCTCTTTTCCTTCACTGGTAAGGTTGTAGAAGAAGTCCCAGAAGAACCAGGGAGTGAAAATCCTCGTGTTTACAAGACTTTCTAATCTGAGATAAATTATAAGATTGTTTGGTCTTCATTGTAAAAAGTTTTTCCGTATAAAGATTAAAGTTAACTGCAGGATTTGCTACTCGGACTATTCTTATCTCCATGCAGATAAAATTAATACCAAGAATCTGAGTAGTAAATACTGCAGTTAACTTTAATCTTTATACAGGGACACTTTGTACAGTGTTCTTGTGCTGTCGCTTTACTTGTCATATATGGGATGACTTTGACTTCTATTAGGCTTCCCTTTCGCAAAAGGACAGTGAGAATCAGCAAAACACAAATTTAAGTGGAAAGTCGTTGTGCCTTTAGAACTTCTCGCTAGATTGGCGAGGTCCATTTGCCATTTATGTCGTGGATTCATTTTCCGCTTTCCATTTCAGGACTAGATGAGCCCAACAGTACTCTATGAGCGTGTTCCATCCTTACTACGTATGGCGTCACGAATTCTGGCTTTTGCCTTGACGGCTGGAACGATCTTTCTATTTTCCAGCAGAATATCATGGCACGGGCGAATCCGACCAATCACGTTACAGAGATCCGTAGTTACTACGCTTACTACGCTCCCGAGCGTGGTAGGCAAATAGTTACTATCAGCTACTATTTCGAGAAGGTTGGAATGGTCAGCGTAGTAACTTTGGTGAGGTTGGAACGGAAATATTAACTAATAGCTACTATTTGTAGAAGGGTGGAACACGCTCTATATGACTAAGCCGAATAATCGCCAATGAGCCTCGGGAAGAGCCTCGAAGAACGAGAAACATCGCACGAACGGTGACTCAAATTCTTTGCCTACCAATCAACGGCGTTCGTTGGGGAGAGCTTTGATGATACTTCCGGCTCTTCCGCTAGGTACTGGGCGATTTTACATCGAAACGAAGAGTTAAGCATCACGAGTCTGTAGTGTCGGAAATCGAGTTCTAGGCGCAGTCGCAAAAACAGATGGCAGATATTCCGACGCAGCTTTCAGGCCACCAAAATCGCGCTTATGTCTTTCTAGCCTTTCTAGACGTCAACAGACCTACAGTAGAGGTCTGTTTATGTGAACAGTTACTTTAATGTGAACAGTGAAGTTTTGGGCTAAATGGTAGAAGGAAGATCCAAAATACCCTCTTCTTGTGTTTTCAGATGCCCTTAATTACCTACTTTTGCTGACTGATAGTTAGCTTTAGACACAGCACGTGAATGAAAATGGCTAGGTCCAATGTCAACAAACGTTCACATAAGCATACATCTACTGCACGATGCCCTGGCAAGCGATGTTTTGGCCTACAAGGGTCCTCGTCAGGCTGTTAAACTTCAGGGGCAACGTCAAAAACTGGAAGTGAAAATCGTCTTAGATCCAATAGCGTGAGTTCTATGTGTTTTTTTAAGACAACGATCATCAACTATGCCTCTCTTGACGTGATCGGGCAAATGAACTAAAATCTCCACTAGAAACACTTCCAGAACATTTAGGGCCAAAAGTATGAATTATATTATGCGTTCCGTCGAGTTGACACGGGCGAACCGACAACACCGAAAAGCAACCTTTTCTTCTTGTGCAAGGAAGAACTACTAGGAACTTGAATAAACAGATTCAGTAAATTTCCAGTGGAAAACAAGGACCTGGATTTACCTGGATTTTGGTCTTTATAACAAATTCATTTTATGCAAAATATAAAGGTCAAAATGTTAAGGAAAAAGTTAAAAGTAGTATAGAATAGTAAAGAAGATATAATATTAAAGTAAAAATGGAAGGAATAGGTGCCACACTTGTGTCAATGAGAGAAGGGTGAAAAAAATGTCCACTTACTTCTGGACTTCCCTGACATACAGGGAATTTCGATGTATCTGAGCATCAATACGCACACCCATGGCACATTCTGTAAAATATATCGTAAATGTTTTTGTTTTTTTCATGCAAATCGTGGACTTAAAGTCTGTCTTGAAGCTTGTATGTAGGTACTAGTCCGAACCCAAAACTCAGCTTCTACTATACACAAACTTGACCTTCTTTCGCGGGTCATCATTGGCCAGAAAAGTTGATTCTTTGACATTGCTCCTGGACAATTCTATCGCGGTCGAACGGTTAGCACGCTGAACTCACAAGCGATAGGTCGCCGGTTCGAGCCCCGGCGCTGCTCACTGTTTGGTTTGAGGCAAGGTCTGGTCGCCTCCCGATACTAACGATGTTTCTGGTATCATTTTATTGTGGAAAGACAATTTTTGAAAGAGCTTTGCTTTAGGAAAATTCAACATTCAGCTAATGATTTATAAAAAAAAAATATAAATAGAAACTCAATAGGTTGTTATCGATGCAGCATTCTGTGTTGCCACACTGATAATTTTTCGAGTTTCTAAAGATCAGAAAAGTGTTCTTAAGTATTCGAGTACAATTTGACGCCCAATTTGACGCCCTTTTAAAAAAAAAAGAAGTGTGATGAGAGGAAGGGGTATTTATTTAATGTTATTGTCTTATTTCCCCCCCCCCCAAGGTGGGGATAATGAAGGAATGATTGGCGGATTCATGGTGGTTAGAATTGCAGTTCAGTCAGGATTCTTTTGTCTGAAAGGACACCTTAACTATGAAAAAAAAAATTGGTTTTCTGCAGGCAATGTTAACGGAAGTCATACAGATAGGGATGATACTTGGTACTCTTCATTCAGGTGTCCTTTAAAAGTGGCCGTTAATGGTAAATTGTTTGTTTAATTTATATGTTTTTTTATGAAATTAAAAAATGTCAAATGTCAATGTCGATATTGTAAAAAGCTATTAAATTAACGATGGACAGGCATTGGTCCACGAACTAACAGTAAATAGTCATAACAGAACAAAATGTGATCTTTTCAAGAAAATTTGTTTCTTCAGCTTCCAACAAAGTAGAACTGTAGTGCTTCCCATGGCAACTCTGACGACGCTGCTCCTCTCCTCGGCCTGCTGGCGGTACCAACCAAGCGATCTGATTGGCCCTGCATAAGCGAGAACAGAACGCGAGTATCTTCTCCTTATTCCCGTTATTACAGCGCGATCCGAAAAAGTGGAATCTGTAATAAACATTTTACGCCGCAATACACCTTATAAGATTTATTTGAACAATGTTTTAGAGACAGCCATACGACGATTGCCGCCAGATGAGCTAAAGAAGCAATAACAATAGCTGCGTTCGTTGCACTCCAGGCTGTCTATGGTGTTTAGTAACCAGTGTCCGGTTCTTCCCTTAAAACGCGTTCTTTTGGTTCACCTGTAAGTTGATGAAAACTGGCTAACTCCTCGCTGCAGCAGGGCTCACGAGCAGGTTCTGGTTAGTCCGCACCGGTGAGATAAAACCGGACACTGGTTAGTTCAGAAACGGGTTATAAGACTGATGAGAAGTCACCGGTGGATGCAAAAACGGCTTATAAGAAAAACCGGAGACAACCGCTGAGAACTTCCGTGAAAAAGAACGCAGCTAATCACACGTTAGACCTTGGGATAAGTTATCTTAAGACGGTACAAGCGATTAGGCCGATTAGATCATAACGAGTCGCGTACTGGAATAAGTCAGCCAGTAGTCAGCACGGAAGTCGTAAGCCAGGATTGAAAAACTGACGAAGTTCGACAAATTCGGGTTGGATAGAGCACACATAGAGAGGCATTTTAACCAGTATTAAACATGGCCAGGCCTGAGAGGAATTGAAAATAGCCAAACAAACCCTGTTAAACGTACAAGTGTCATTTTGAAATTTTGCTAGCGCATCTAGCGGCAAACAAAAATACTCTGAAAGGAACTTATGAAGGGCGTCTTGGGCCCATACGTGCTTTTGATTGTTCCAGCTTAGATGAAAAGAACAAGTTGACTTACCACAAATGACGTCAAGGGTCAGAAAACTAGTGAGCTCTAGCACATTGCAGGCTTTCCCTTTCTTCATTTCCTCTCGAATAACGTTTACAAACGTGTTGGTTTCCGCAACGAATATTGGGAGGAATCTCTCCAGTAGGGTGAAGTGGAACGCGTGGGTAAGAAGGCGACGTCTAGTCTTCCATTTTTCACCTTCCAAAAATGTGTCTTGATATGCATAAATATAGTAATACATGGTTCCTGTTCATTTTTTTTTATTAGGACATGTGCACAGACCTAACTTGAATACAAACTATAACATTTCGTCGCTCCGATCTTGTGGTCGGTATGTCTTTTTATTGAGCTGGCAACACTGTCGAAGGAAGTCAGACGTGAAATGTTGGAAGAAAAGCTACTCAAAGGTTAAGACTTTTTTTTACTTGTTTGAAACAACTTCCCCACGGCTTTTGCTGTTCTAAGCATTTGTTCAGGCCCGTTCCCGATGAAAAAAATGTGTTTGCGAAAAAGTATCATGCAGTACGAACTGATGCAACTACATGCTTCTATTTCAAGGCTATGGTGCTACTGCATTCTACTGAATGCTACTATTAGCAAGAATGGATGCTGCTGTTGCAAGACAGGATACTACCAAGAAGAAATAATCAGATAGAGCTTCTGTCTTTAGTCGCATGCAGCGACTATGAAAACCAAGAGCAAGGCTGAGCAGACCTAGAGGAATTTACTCTAGCTTTCAGCTGATGCTGAGACCCGTTTACTCCTCTTCCGTCTTCGCCGTACGTTGCGTATCACACAAGAAATAGTGAAGGAGACATACTCACCCTGCTGACCCGCTCTGGAGCGCGTCGATAGAACCAATCTGCTTTGACTCCTACTTTTCCTCAGCAGCGACTTAGCAGCGATTTATCTATTTGCAGAGATAACGAAATGTGATGTGGCGCGAAGCTAGTAGCCTCCGTTCGTTCTTAGCGGACAGGTATAGGGAACTATCTGAATCCGCATAGTCATATAGATAGGGAGACGGAGGGTCTGTCTGATTATTTGTTCTTGATACTACTGCATAAATTGGCCCAGTCTGAGGCACATTAAATGATAATATTCTTTACTATTACATATCAGTGCATGCAATTTTTTCGTACAACTACGTAGACTACAAATTTTTCATCGGGTTGGCTTTTATAACACTGCACAAACAAACAAGACCAAAGGTTTCGGTGGGATCCCAAAAATTTAATATTTGATTCAGACAATTCGGTCTTGAATGAATGAATGAATGATCGTTTTAATTTAAAAGAAAAACTATCACAACAAAATGACGAATTCGTTTCTTCGTGTCCAACGTCAAAAATACACTGAATGAAATATAAATTATCAAAAATAAAGAAGATATCTCGTCTTCGCCAGACTCCTTGAAAAGTTTTACTAAGATTTAGACACAGAAAAAGGTCAATGGTTAAGTATCTGGGAAAACCAAGTTCAGATATGGATTCACCATGTGTGTATTCACCCCTGGGCTATACGTCATATCTACGTTGACGAAACTGATCAAATCAACTGATCAAAACTGACCTTGGTGTTGTTCGTTGGGATTTATTCTTCCGTGATTTTCAATATAACAATCTCCCTGATTTTTTTACCTGAAAAACGCCAGTTTATGATTCTTGGTCCAAAACCCCTTGAACAAATTTCCCTTCCTAAAACCATGCGAGTCTTTAAGATATCTGGGAATCCCTTATCGACTTTTTCATTAACGAGGGCTCTAACAGTAAAAGATGTGGAGTCGCGTATTTCTTCTAGTTTCGGTGCGGTGATTTGTCTTAGAGATTTCTTACGTAGACCCAATCTTGCAAAGACTTTTAGCACTGTTTCTCTTTCATAGGCTTTGCTTGCATTTTCTTTTTTACCTTTGTTAACGTTGGCAAATTTATCTCGTAATAAAACTAATTTTTTTAATTTTGGGAAACTTTTATGCCGGTTTTCGAAATACCAATTCAGTTCTTTTATGATGGAAAACTATGGTTTAAAAAGCCCCATTGAACATTTTTTTCAAAAATTATTCCAGAAAGCACACTTTTTCCGATGCGTTGCTTTGAATGTATTTTGGTTAAAGTGTTAGGTAGAATTCATTTAGGATAGTGTAGGCTCATTAGTCAGTTGTTGACCGATTGCGTGTATTTATTATATTTTATCTACTCACCAGCGTTGGCGGATACAAATAAATGAATTGAATTGAATTCATGCCTTACTTCTGCAAAATCTCCAGTTTCGACCGGATTTCGGATTTTTGAACTAAGGTTCTAAAACGAATTCATCGTATCACCTTACCCCTATATCGAACATCTAATCAATATTCAGATAAAACTTTAACTTTTAACAAATTTTCCAGTTTCAGCCAGATTCCAGGCGAACTATATGTCCTGATGTAAAATGATTGTCAGAAGCGGATTCAGCATCTCTTCGTACCCCTAAATCGAACATCTCATCAACTTATGATAGCACTTTTACTTTTAACAAATTTTCCCGTTTCAGACGAATTCCTGGCGAACTACTTGTCCGACAAGAAAAAGATTTTGATATAAATGTCAGCTTTTCTTCTTACTTCTTAATCGAACATCTAATCAACTTTTTATAAAACTTTTACTTTTAACAAACTTTCCGGTTTTGGTCGGGTTCCGGGCGAACTACTTGTCGGGCGAGGAAATGGTTTTCATATTCGTGTTCAGTATGTTTTCTTACCCTTGACTCGGCAATCTCATTGGCTGTTTAAAAAAGACTTGGTCTCCCCTTAATTTGAAACCCCTCCCCCACCCCTAAGTGTTGAGCTAGATAGCCCATCTTCGAAGTCGACCTTTCCCTTGACTCAAGAGTAGTGAAACACTAAGTTTCATCAAAATATCTCTTTCCCTTCCAGAGTTACCGTACTTACAGACGGACAGACAGACGGACAACTTTTGCGATGTTATAGGTATCCCACCACTTACGTTCGGGTTCCCCCAAAAATGTATCCTTTTTTTCTGACGAATCAGCTTTGTGCAGACAATATTTGGGAGTATGACACACATAAAAAATAGTGAAGCACGGAGGGTGTGAAATCAGTGTGATGTCGCTGGGAGTGAAGGGGGGGGGGGGGGCTGGTTAGAGAGAGTGTTCCGTATAATATCTTCATAAGATTCAGTATTCCGGGTTGAAGAATGTATGGAGATTGGGGCCATCACGAATACAGGATGTATTTGTCATATATAGGTGCGACAATGGCCAGTGCTCAACTTACCGGTGGAAGTGACGAGACCATCTCCTAGCCAAGGTCTCAAGAAGCGGTACCCAACACTTTTCTTGATCTGCCGTGTACTGGTTAGTATTGGCTAAAAAAAAAAAAAAAAAAAATTACACACATTTGTTTATTGGATGTTCGAGCCGCAGGTAGTCCTTTAGAGGCAGCTCGATAGCTCGATCGTGATACAACAACGAAGGCTTTTGGGATCGCAAAGTGAAAATTAGTTTGGTTTCTTGATCCATCGGTCCTCTTAGATTTCCAGCCTTCATCAATTTCACCCCTTTAATCGTGTTATTTATCCTAAGATACCGCTTAACAAGACTCATAAGGTATTCCCGAAAGATTATCGGACTCTTCGGCTCATTCGTAAACTTCCGGTCCAAAATGACCTTATATTGTAATTGCAACTCTTTAGACCGTGATGCACCGATGCGCAGATTGCAGTTGACGGTGATGGCCAAAGCTACCAAAGCGCACCAATTCGAACCGGATCCGGGTGGAGGGATCAGGACGAAACTTTACGGGTAGGAAGTGCATATGCCTTCGGTGTATTATCTGATGATCCACAACGAATCCGGACTTGAAGGGGTGATGGGAGGGGTGTTTCCGGAGATCTTGTTGTAGAATATTTTTCTTTCTTCCTTCTCTTTGACTCCCAACTCTCAGCCCTTCAACCATCGACTAACGAAGAGTTATACCCCCACCCGCTCCCTACGGGTCCGGCCTCGTAAATTATGTCGGAATCTCCGATCAGAGTCGGGGTTTAAACTGGGGACGCCCGCAAATCCCTCTCTACCCTTCCCGATGAAACTTTTATCTCAAAATAGTACGATGAAGTAGTACGAAAAAGTTGCATGCAGTACTAACGATGCTACTACATGCTTATATTTCAAGGCTACCGTGTTACTGCGTACTACTATATGGTACTATCAGCAAGACTGGATGCTACTATGGCAAGACAGGTTTGCTACTGGATACTACTACATAAGATTGGACGAGTCTGAGGCACATTAAATGATACTAATCTTTGCTATTACATGCAACATTTTCGTACTACTACCATACTGCTACGCAGGCTACAGATTTTTCATCGGGTTAATCACAACCTATTAATCCTTTCTAACACAGACCCAACACCAGCCTCAAATGGGTGAACCAATTTTGAGGAAACTTAAAGAACTTTGACCCATGTGGGCCGAGAAGGTCGGAGACACCAGAATTTTTCGATGGGTCGGATTTTTACGAACACAGTGTTACCTTTGTTTTCCTCAAAATCCTCACGGAAGACAACATCATCCACAAAATTACTTGAACCCAATTCACTCCTGAAAGCAAGTCCGCCATTGCTAATTATCTATTCATTGATCTTCCAGCGCTGGTCAAAAGAGTTACTAAACCTTCGAGAAGATTGAGTGGCGTGTAAGAGGATTAAGACAACTAAGTATATCACATTTGGACGTCTAGCTCGCGTTTAGATAGGTCGGAAGAAGACATCATCGGCCAGTTCGACATTTTTTTGTCTCGGAAGCTGAATATTATTTAGCTCACTTTCAGAATCTTCAAGAAATCACTATAAGAATTTAGTATAATTTACGGCGTCTGTTTAGTGTCGGCTAATCTAGTTTGCTAGACTTACGGAAATTGACAACAAAGAATAGAAAATAAAACACTTAAAGAAATCGATAATGCAAATAATTAGTTTGATTTTTCTACACATTATCCATACGCCTGCTAAAAGAAAAGACATTTTGTTAGATCCATATTAAAACATGATCCCAGCCTCCTCATGTCGGGCACTTCCAACCCGCGCCACTAGATGACCGAGCGGTTGCGAGTAGCGTGGCTTCATCTTGGGTCTTGGGTGGGGGGGGGGCGGGTCTAGACGTTGTAAGTGCTAGAATGCTTATGATAAAACTCCTTTAATGGTTGGCATCTGCACATCTAAATTTTCTGTTTACAGATGCGGACTGGATCCGGCAACTGTGAGTGAGTTGGTTAAAGGTACCGGAAATCTCTTCATGCTTAGAGTGCAGAGATTACCACGACAAGACTTGGCAGGAAGAACGGTTACAAGACCTAACTGTATAATTTGAAGATCCAGACCGGATAAGACACGGTCATGGAGTTGGAGACAGAAGCCCATAAATCATTTTGCATGAATCTGGTGAACGCGTATTAGGGCATCGCTCTTAAATCAACGCGAATCTTAGCTGATATGCATGATAACTAGCCTTGCAAGTTCATTATGAGCTTACAACTCTTGTTGCTTAGTTTACCTTGTCGATTATGACCTAGAATAATACTATACATATCTATAGTAACACAGACTCTTATGGCGTATTGTCTCGACATGGCGTAAGTACTCGTGGGGAATTTCGATACTTGTCGGTAAGTGGTTAGTTTTGCGAATGTTTTTTTTTGCGGCGTTAAAGGCACAGAAAACATGACTACGCAACTTTCGGCCATCAAACCCACCTGGGGGGCTTAGATAAAGATACAGGGACTTATTGTCGACAGAACCCCCCTTCTTTGTTATCTCGAACCCCCTCGATCCTTAGTGTTCCCAAAGCAAGCTTGCAGGCCCTTGCCCCTGATGCACTGTAATTATGCACTTATGCACTGTAAAAGTTCGCCTTCGGCCGAGTTTCGGCCGTAGTATCGGGATAGTAGTCAAGAGGTCGTGCGTTCGATTTCTACTCCCGGCACACAAACCTTTTGCTTTTTTTTCTACTAACTCAAAAGTCGAATTCTCGGAAACTGCCCGGAAACTGCATTGGTCGTAACGAGAATTTTCCTTACTCTTAATATCGACTCAGGGTACATTCTTGATATGTCAGCTAGCTCCCCGAGTCAAGTTTGTCGACGCTACAGCGTTTACTCGTCGGTAACGTGATAATAGTGCAACAGGAAATGCAAAGTGACTGTTGCTTGACATCAAGATCAGGATTGCCAGACGTCGCACGATAAAGTGAATTGTCACTATTTTCTTTTTGTCATTCGTTGTCAAAGTTAGCCTTTCAGGTTTTTTTTTAAATAAAATTAAACTCTAATTCACCCTCTAGTTTGGGCAAAAATCACTCTCTAAATTTTTGTGAGAACAATTCTTGTTAGGAACGAGTGGTGCTTGTAAATCTTAGAAACAATCTATACAGCTTTATTTACTGGACTATCTAGATTACCCAGAACCTAGATTACCTAGATTATCCAGAGATTACCCAGATTCAGAAGGTGAGGCCATCTTTGACGATTCAGAATCATGCAGGGATGACAAGGCCGAGAAATATTTTCATATTTTGGAAGAAAAAGCTGTAATATATTTTCTATTTTATAATTGTATTTTGTAATTGACCAGCGTAGTTCAGATTTGTTTGCTGAAGAAATCTCGACCTACCCTCCCAAAGCAAGAAACTTACCTCTAGGCTGTGAGCGTCACCCAAGGAAACTTTCGCTATGGGTCCTACCCAGAAGCGATAGATTGGACCGTACTTTCCGGGCCACTCTTTACTGAGGAGACCGGCAAGTCCTAGAACAGACAAGTACCTTTACTGACATGACACTAAGAAAACAACGCTCATTGGGTCCTCTGACTGCCGGAGTAAATTGAATCTTCAATGACCAAAGGTCAACCTATAAGGGACTAATTACCCTGAAAACATAAAATTAACAACCACAAAACCTTCAACATAAATAAAGAAAACAAGAGCAACGAGCTCATATGACACTTGATACGAGTAGGTTGTATGGGAAGCGACAAAGTAAATCTGAGCATTTTTCTGGAAATCCGGAAATTCTAGAAATCCCCACCGTGCTCGGATCCGGTCCGGAGCCTAGAATATGCCATCTAGTGCATAAAATCTCTCTACCTTCCAAGTTTCATTCAATTCACTCGACTCGTTTAACCCCTATGCGATCAACAACATTTCCGGGTCTCCCCCTCCAACTCGACCCACTGTCTCCGAGTACAACTCGGACATATAAACTTCGCATCTCTAACATCTCCTCTTCTCGTCCATCAAGTTTAACTCGAACCGGAGCATATCTTGAAATTTCCGGTTCCTGCTTCACCCTCCCCCTACTTTGGTCGGATCCGGTTCGGACGCCAAATGACAAATCTAGGCCGCATAAACTTGGTACTGTCCAACTTGCATCCCATTCGACCCATTCGTTTGGTTTTTGTGTATGTCAGAAAGTTTTCGGACCCCCTCCACCCAGTTCCCTCAACCATGGCCGCATAGGGTTCGGACACATGCTTTGCATATCTAGGTCATCAGTTCTGGTTACCCATAGAGTTTCACTTGAATCTGACCATTTCTTCGCAACCTTTGGAAGTCAGTATAATTTCCGGATCCCCCTCCCTCAATTCCCCGAAAACTGGTCTGATCCAAGAATAGAAGTCTTCCTAGGGCATTGTGTCGGGTCCTTAAGTCTATTTGGTCGGATCATTAATATGCCTTTCAAGTTTAATCGCCCTAAGCACATCTGGAAGTACCCTAACTCGCGATAACACATATTCCGGAAAAAAACCCCTCCTAATCCCCCACAGAGCCCCGATACGATCTGGTCTGTCAATTACGTATCTAGGGCTAATGCTCGTGCTTCCCACCAAGTTTCATCCCGACCCCTCCACTATAAGTGCTTCCCAAGATTTCCGGTTCCCCCTATAACTCCGCCCAACGTCACCGGATCCGTTCCATATTTAGTATGCGGCTTCTGAGACACGAAGTCATTCTATGTATCAAGTTTCATTAAAGTCCGATCATCCGTTCGTAAGTTAAAAATACCTAAATTTTCCGGATTCTCCCTTCCTTCACACCCCTCCCCCCGCCCAGATGGTCGGATCGGGGAAACGACTATTCTTAATCTCTTTCGATCCCTGATACACCTGCCAAGTTTCATCGTCCTAGCAAATCAGGAAGTACCGAACTCGCGGGCTCACTAGAAATTCGGATACCCCCCCCCCCCCAATTCCCCAGAGTGGGTGGATCCGGTCTGGTTATGTCAATCACATATCTAGGACTCGCGCCTGTTCTTTCCACCAAGTTTCATACCAATCTCACCACTCTAAGCGTTTCCCAGGATTTCCGGTTTCCCCCTCCAACTCCCCCAATGTCACCGGATCCGGTCCAGATTTAAAATGGGACTCTGAGACACGAGGTCTTTCTATGTATCAAGTTTCATTAAAGTCTGATCATCCGTTCGTAAGTTAAAAATACTTAAATTTTCCGGATTCTCCCTTCCTTCACTCCCCCCCCCCAGATGGTCGGATCGGGGAAACGACTATTCTTAATCTCTTTGGATCCCTGATACACCTGACAAGTTTCATCGTCCTAGCAAATTAGGAAGTACCGAACTCGCGGGCTCACTAGAAATTCGGATACCCCCCCCCCCCCCCAATTCCCCAGAGTGGGTGGATCCGGTCCGGTTGTGTCAATCACGTATCTAGGACTCGTGCTTGTTCTTTCCACCAAGTTTCATACCAATCTCCCCACTCCAAGCGTTTCCCAGGATTTCCGGTCCCCCCCCCCTCCAACTCCCCCAATGTCAGCGGACCCGGTCCAGATTTAAAATGGGACTCTGAGACACGAGGTCTGTCTATGTATCAAGTTTCATTAAGATCTGATCTCCATGTCGTAAGTAAAAATTACCTAATTTTTCCGGATCCCCCCTCTCCCCCCCCCACCCCCCAGATGCTCGGGTCGGGGAAGTAACTATTTCCAACTCAATCATTTGGGATCCCTGAAATGCCTGCCAAGTTTCATCGTATGTGTTTATTTTGGAGGCGATAATGTGAAGGAGTTTGGTCTGTTTCTTTTTGTTTTTGTTTTTTTTTGTGGTCTGTTCTTTTCTTTTTTTTCTTTTTGTATAAGTTATTTATTATATTGTTTGTTTGTGTGCTTAGAAATGGTTAACCTTTACTACTCCACGCCATCAAATACGTTGGTTTTTCCATAAGTGCAGTAGATGTAAATAGTAAAGAGTTAAATTGTGTTTATGAATAAAATAAGTATCAAGTACCCTAGCTTATGTGGAAGTGCCCGAACTAGCACAACCAGGACAGACCGACCAACCGACTCATCTACCGACGGAAGTACCGAAAATGCGATCACTATATGGCACTTCGCTGAAGAAAGAAGAAAGAAGAAAAGAAAGGCGCTTGACTTACCCGGTCTGCGACGCTCAACCAAAAAACGACAAGTACGATACACAAAAATGTCAACCAAAATCACTGGCTGACGAGACAGCAACATCTGCCAACCAAGGAATATCGGCTACACCGGAGTGCCAGTGAGCCAATCCCGATGAAAAATGTGTAGCCTGCGTAGTAGTATGGTAGTAGTACGAAAAAGTTGCATGTAATACTATGTAATAGCAAAGAATACTATCATTTAATGTGCCTCAGACTGGTCCAATCTTAAGTAGTAGTATCCAGTAGCATCCTGTCTTGCCATAGTAGCATCCAGGCTTGCTAATAGTAGCATATAGTAGTATGCAGTAACACGGTAGTCTTGAAATAGAAGCATGTAGTAGCATCAGTTAGTACTGCATGCTACTTTTTCGTACTACTTCATAGTACTATTCTGAGATAAATTTTTCATCGGGATGAGACAACAAGATCTGCCAACCAAGGAGTGTCGGCTAGATTGAAGTGCCAGTGAGCCAATGAGATCAAACAAGTGGACAGCATGCTTAAAAAGGGTAATATGGCAATCCGATCCCTAAAATTATTATCCCGTTACGGCGTCCCTACGAGCACCTTTTAAAAATTTTCTTGTCTTTTATCCGCCCCACTTTAGAATATTGTTGTCAGGTATGGCACTTCGGTTTGACACGGGATCAGTCGAATTCGTTGGAGAGATTGCAATTCCGAGCTCTCCTTGTTACTTCCAAATCGCCAAAGGTGCCATACATTGAGCTTCTTCGGAGTTTCAAGCTGGAATCTTTGGCCCAACGTCGGGAAAAAATGTGCCTTAAATTTGGAGTTAAGACGCTTGAGAATCCTCGTCTGCGAGACATTCTCCCGCCTGAGTTTGAACCCGTTAGGCCTAGACCTGCGCGAATGGTTTCGCAGCCGATTCCTAAGTTACATCCTGTTTCTGCATCTCATGACCGATACAGAAAAAGCTTCGTACCGTCATTCGTCGAAATGTATAACTCATCGTGATTCTTGTAAAATTCATCGTAATTCCTGCTTATTTTATAATTGTTTGAATCCTAGTTCTTACATACGTTTAATGTGACGTCATTCGTCGAAATACATAATTCGTTGTAACTCTTGTTTATGTTATAGTGATTTGAATTTCAGTTCTAATATAAGTGATCACATAAATGATCACTTACAGTGATTCGAATTGTATATAAGTTTATTATTTATGACAAAATTATGACAAAGGTGTTGATGTTATTATGTTTATGACGAAAAATAAAATGTTCGGCTTGCCCGTGAAGGAATTTTTAAAATAAACTGAAATTAAAAAAAAAAAAAAAAAAACATCTGCCAACCAAGGAATGTCGGCTAGATGGAAGTGCCAGTGAGAAAATGAGACAACAACATCTGCCAACCAAGAAATGTCGGCTAGATCGAAGTGCCAGTGAGCCAATGTAACAACAATAATCTATCAATCAAACTGCCAACCAGCGAGAGACTCCGCAGGAGGATCACCTGGAAGTGCAATTTAAGGTAATGCCGAAAAGCCTAAATTTGATTCTCATCCCTGACGATGATCAGCATTATCAGTAATAATTTTGCCACTGCCAAAGACAACTGTTTGGTATACTACTTTATTTCAAGAATATTTGTGATGTCTTAGGTTCCAACCTTTCTCTGCAACAACCTGACATGCACAAGTATCTTCTCCCAAGAGCCATATCTGCCATCGAGCGGTAGCTATAAAAAAAAGAGCTACGAGCTCATATGGCACTTGTTAGGAGTAGGTGGTACAAGAAAGTTGATGAGAATATCACAAAATCCCCCCCTTCAACCCCCCTATGATTTGACCTAGACATAAGGTATTTAATATCATGCAAGTCTGAGCATTCCCGGCATCGCCTCGGATAATCTAGGGCAAATGTTTCTCCATACTAGTTGGATTCCTAGGAGTGCCGTAGTATTGCCGTTATGCGCATCGCCACCAAACTTCCGTACCAGGGCCAAATCTGGTTCAGCCACATATAGGCCTACAGATCTTCTAAGGCATCTTCTCGTATCAAGTTCCACTCAGGTCGAAGCTTTTTTACGAGAAACTCCCCACACCCCCCACCGTGTTCAGATCTGGCTAGTACCCTGAAACATGTCATCTAGGACACATGGTCTCTCTTTCCAAGTTTGATTCAAATCACTCCATCAGTTTGACCCCTACGCGAGCTACAAAATTTCCGCACCCCCAAACCGCAGGTTTGGACATTTGATTTGTTCACTTGGTCGAGCGGCCAGTGGTGCGAAGAAACGTCCGTATGATTATACCTGAAAGCCTCTGAAGGTAGAGTCAATGCTGGAGGAAGTCAACAATACGCAGCGCCAGCGTGACGGCTTTGAGGTGGCTTAATGTGACCTACTCTGAGGCAAGGCAAGGGTGCTCCCTCCGAATCCTCTCACTGTGGTCAATACGACTAGGACACATAAATTTCACATCTCTGACATCTTCTATTCTTGTCCTTCAAGCTTGACTCGACTCGGAACATATCAGCAAATTTACGATTTCTACCTCCTGTCTGCCATCCCCTCTTTTACCACTGCCGGATCCGGTCCGGATTCCAAATAACAAACTAGGCAGCATAAACTCGGTACTGTCCAACTTGCATCCCAGTCGGCCCATTCGTTTGGTTTTTGGGATCCCAAAACGTAAGTGGAGGGATACCTATTACATCGCAAAAGTTGTCCGTCTGTCCGTCCGTCCGTCTGTAAGCACGATAACTCTCGAAGGGAATGAGATATTTTGATGAAACTTGGTGTGAGGATTCGTTGGGTCGTCGGAACATTCAAGTTCGTAAATGGGCTTTGTAGCCCTACATTTAGGGGTGGGGGAGGGGGTTCAAATTAAGGGGCAAACAATATATTTTGAAACAGCTAATGTGATAGTCGATTATGGGGTAAGAAGACATACCGAGCACGATGGTGAAAACTATTTTGTCATCGGACTAGTAGTTCGCCCGAAATCCGGCCAAAACCGGAAAGTTTGTTTAAAGTAAAAGTTTTATTTGATGTTGATTAGATGTTCGATTTAGGGGTAGGAAGACATGCTGAAGACAATAGTGAAAACCATTTTCTCGACGGACAAGTAGTTCGCCCGGAATCCGGCCGAAACCGGAAAGTTAGTTAAAATTAGAAGTTTTATTTCGAGTTGATTAGATGTTCGATTTAAGGCAAGAAGACATTTTTTTTTCTAGCCGGACATGTAGTTCACCCTGAATGAACTTTCCGGCGAATACCGGAAAGTTGGTTAAAAGTAAAAGTTTAATCTGAAGTTGATTAAATGTTTGATTTATGGGTAAAAAGACATGCCGAACACGATGGTGAAAATCATTTTCTCGCTGGACAACTAGTTCGCCTGGAATCCGGCCAAAACCAGAAAATTTGTTAAAAGCAAAAGTTCAATTATATGACAGATTAAGGGGTAAGAAGAGAGGCTGAGTCGGTTTATGACAATGGTTTTTTACCCGGTCATATAATTATTCCAGAATCCGGTTGTAACCGGATTTTTTTTTAAGTCAAACTTTTATTCAAAGTTGATTAGATGTTCTTTATAGGGATAAGGAGATACGCTGGTTTTGTTTCTGTGTCCCTGATACACCTGATGTATGATACAATGATGTGTCTAGGACCTATGCCCACCAAGTTTCATCCTGATCCCTTTACTCTAAGCGTTTTCCAAGATTTCCGGTTCCCTTCTACAGCTCCCTCCAAAGTCGCCGGATCCAGCTGTCCGGATTTTATGTGGATCGTCTGAGACACGAGGTCTTTCCTATTACCAAGTTTCATTAAGATCCGATCACCCGTTCAAGAGTTATATATACCTCAAGATTCCGGATTCCCCCTCCCTCCACTCCTCCCACGATGCTCGGATCAGGGAAGTGACTATTTCCAACATAATCGTTTTGGGTACCTGATATGCCTGCCAAGTTTCATCGTCCTGGCTTAAGTGAAAGTGCCCGAACTAGCAAAACGCGGACCGACAGTCCGACGGACGGACAGAAATTGCGATCGAAATATGGCACATGGCCGAAGGGCAAGTGCCATAAAAACTAAACGGCTGAGAATAACGCATCAAATTCATATACAGCAAAACAATGAACCTTTAACATGCTACGGAAATAAAACACTAAACGACCTTAGCAATCAATAATCTTATTAATCCATATAAAAGAATGGCACAAGGTATGCCCATATCTAGTATTTGAAAGACAATGAAAATGAAAAGAAATCAGACTAGACTAGATAACTAAATAAACGCAATATAATATGGGTGGCTCTGGTCTAGAGAAGAAACAAACTCGGCACGACGTTGGTACACAGCCAGAAATGGGTCAGGAACACCGAACAATCCCGCCGGTTTGTCGTCACGACCCCAAAGGAGAGACCTAGTAGATACTTGTCATTCTTATAAGACAAACCTAGCCCACTTGGTTGCACGGTGTCGCAAGCTCTCGATTTTAAGGGAATCTTGCTGGGGGGATAGGGAGATACTGTTTCCTGATATCATGAAGAGCACATCTCCAGGTGCAATTAGTGCAGTATGTAGATTCGTGTCGAATAGTATTAAAATAAAAGTTGATCGGGCGAGTGCAGTTTAGTTTATGTAGTGTGATAACAGTAATTATTATGAAGTTTTATATTTAGTTGTTTGTATATGGCCCTAAGGCTTTAAATACATTATTATTATTCTATATAACAAGTCCAAAATACGCTAGTGATCCTCAGGAAGAAGAAGTAAGCGGGGCCGTCCGACTTATACTCAACGACTCAAATCCTGTGTCAATCAATCACCGCGATATTTGGAAGCAGCTGTGACACCATTTCTGCCTTTCTTCCGCTAGGTATCCGAAGAGTCCGAAGATTTTGCATCGGCAAGGAGAGATAAAAGTTGCGTTCTTTGTCACGGTAGTTCTCACCGGTGGTCTCCGGTTTTTCTTATAAGCCGTTTTTGCATCCACCGGTGACTTCTCACCAGTCTTATAACCCGTTTTTGAACTAACCAGTGTCCGGTTTCATCTCACCGGTGCGGACTAACCAGAACCTGCTCGTGAGCCCTGCTTCAGCAAGGAGTTGGCCGGTTTTCATCAACTCACAGGTGAACCAAAAGAACACGTTTTAAGGGAAGAACCGGACACTGGTGACTAAACACCAGAGACAGCCCGGAGTGCAACGAACGCAGCTATAGTAAAGCATTGTCCTAATAGGTGTAATAAGGTGTATTACCGCGTATAAGACTTGTTACAGATTCCTCTTTTCCTCGGAGCGCGCTGTAATAAGGTGAATAAAGAGAATAGACTAGCGTTCTATTCTGGCTTATGCAGGGCCAATCAGATCGCTTGGTTGGTTCTGCCAGCGGGCCGAGGAGAGGCGCAGCGTCGTCAGCGTTGCCAAAGAAAGCACAACAGTTCTACTTTGTTGGAAGCCAAAGAAACAACTTTTCTTAACAAAAACACGTTTTTGTTCTATTACAACGGCTTTTCGTCAGTTAGAGGATCAATGCTGTCCATCCGTTATTTTAATAGCTTTTTTACAGTATAGTTTGCGTTATATTGTACTCTTGTACTTCAAGTACTCGAAAAATTGTATTAACTTGGCAACACCGGAAGCCGCATTGATAAGAACCTCTTGGGTTGTATTTGAACAGGCGTGTGTATTAAGACGTAAACATCGCGTATAGCGCTATTCACCTTATTACACCTATTAGGACAATGCTTAAGAGTATTGAAGGATTATCCATAAGTCAGTCATGCTAAATCAAAGAATATCTACGTGCTAAATAACCTCCAGAAAGGAGATAGGCTGGAATATGAGGGATTGTGTAGGCGTTGTAGAGTCTAGCCAAAACATTCCTTCTATAACGGTTTTGTACTAAAGGATCATTTACACGGCAGGTATTTTTCCCCGGAGACTAGAAGGGAAAGTGTTCACACGGTAGTCGGGTATTTTTCAAGGAAGAGTACTGTCATGTGGCAATAAATTACATGGTTGTAAGGCCCAGGATATCTCTCAACAATGGATACCAACATGTGTCCATTTGGACCACTCTTCACATGGGCATCGTCAAAATTATTCCTCGAAAATCCAGTTTCATCGTTGCTGACGTCGAAGAATACCCTTCGACAATCAAATACCCGGGTAAAAAGTTCGCGAAATTGAAGTCCAAAATACCCGGGTTTTTGTTGCTGTTGGGGGGGAAAATACCCGCGGAGTAAGGTAAATACCCTACGTAGCTTAACAAATAGACCGGATTAGCTCGCGCCTTCGCGCTCGCGCCTACAATTATTTCCATGCGGACATCAGCAACACACCTCAGAACGAAACAACCTACTTTTCTTTCGAATGCTTGACAACATCTCGGGAGCATTGCCAAATAATGGCCATCCTTTTGGTCCAGGAATCAAGTTCACTCTTATCCAAAACCGGAAGAAATCGTAGCACCAGATCAAAATTCTAAAAACAAGAAATGTAAATAGGGCAAATATTCCAAGTTTCCCCAACATATTTTACTAATTTCACGGGGTACGAAAGTTGACTGAGTCTATTTTAGGTTCGGATTCATAAATGAACCTGTTTACCTTCGTATAGGGGACGTCAGCATTTCGCAAGCTACAGATGGGTGTGGAATATGTCGACGTTAAAATTGGGGACTTTCCGGGGGGTTTGTCCTTTCTCGATTTTAGTGTACAGCAAACGCCCGATGCCACCGTGCCCGGCCAGCACCCGCAACTGTTACCACGTGTCAGAACGTTCGAAAGAAACATGTTTAGAAGTGTTTGAAAGATTCGCTTAAAGGCAGCAGTGCTGGCACCATTGATTTTGCGGCCCTTGCCGGGAAAAGGTGTACAATAGGTGCTGGGAAGTGGGTAACTGCTCGGTACTTTCCCGGACATATTAGCTGCGTTCTTTGTCACGGGCGTTCTCACCGGTGGTCTCCGGTTTTTCTTATAAGCCGTTTTTGCATCCACCGGTGACTTCTCACCAGTCTTATAACCCGTTTTTGAACTAACCAGTGTCCGGTTTTATCTCACCAGTGCGGACTAACCAGAACCTGCTCGTGAGCCCGGCTTCAGCGAGGAGTTAGCCTGTTTTCATCAACTCACCGGTGAACCAAAAGAACGCGTTTTAAGGGAATAACCGGACACTGGTGACTAAACACCAGTGACAGCCCGGAGTGCAACGAACGCAGCTAATAAAGCCACGAGTGACATCTTTGCCTCATATGATGTTCGCCGTTTGCCCTTACTCCTATGGGGAGTAAAGGATGCACTGTCCGTCACCCTTATTGAAGACCAGAGCAAATAACACTAGGCAGTAGTGACAATCTGTATACTTCCCATATAGTACAGGAAAATGAGCTCCAAAAAAGAGGTCGACCCGAAACAAATTGCAACAGAAATGATTTTTACACCATCTTGTAGAGAAAAAAAAACTGAACAACATATCCAAAGTTGCATATTCGGGCTAAACGCAAAATAAGCGTTTTTTCGCTTTTAGTGGCCTTTTTTTCCATTTTTCAAAACAAAAAATAGAATTTCCGTGGTCGTCCGTTATTCTTGAACTGAAGTACGGTTCTGATGCAAAATCCCAAGCTGAAGCCGAAAGTCCAATTTTCTATGTTTCCCGATTTTCTTGAAAGAAAGTGCGATCGTGACATAGAATCACGAGCTGAGACCGAAAATGGAATCAAATGGAGTGTCTACTGTGCCTGAAAGAAATTTCGTAACCATAAATATGTGATCTTGACGATTTTTTAGTAAAAACAAGAAAATTATTAAGAAAGTAAAGTACGAATCAAACTGCTTTTCAATGTACAATATTTACAAAAAAAATACACATATCCAAAGCTCTTGATCATTTCGGCGCAAAATAAGCCCCTTTAGGATCTTAGTGCCATTTCTTACGTTTTAAGAACAAAAATTACAATTTTCGTGGTCGTCCATATTTTATTGGGGACTGAAGCACGATGCTTATGCAGAATAACAAGCTGAGACTTAAAAAGAGGTCAGATTTGGTGTATCTTGCACCAGAATAAAAAGATTCAATATCATTAATATGCGCCGTTATTATTTGTGTAAAGATAGTTTAGTCAGCGGTTGTGCTTACAAATGATCACGACAAACCCATGAACTGGGAAATTCCTACTTCCATCCTCTGACCCAGCCTTGCAAGGGCCATATGAGCTTCTAGCTCTTGTTTTTTACAGAGCTAACTGACGTTGTAGATATTATATTTTGATGTTCGTACGACGATCCGCTTTACAAGAGGTGAAGCTGGAGGGGGGGGGGGCCCTTTTAAAAAAAATCTAACCACAGGCACTTACGGTTCGGACCTAGAAATGGGCCAATAACCTCATCAGCTCTTACGATCCATCAAGTCTCATTAGAACCAAGTATTTTCCGGAAATGTCTCCCCACTGTAACACCTCCCGCAATGAGCTTTTTTTATCGATTTCTAACGCTCTCTGGTGATCTACTTGTGATACTTTTTGCACTTCTTTGAAACCAGGTATTGACTGTCACAGTATGAATAATTCAATGCAATCCGAAGCCTTTCAGCCAAGTGCCATATCTGATCACTTTTCCGTCGGTCGGTCTGTCGGTCGGTCGGTCGGTCGATCCGGTGATCGCGACTTAGGGTACTTCCAGACGTGCTAGGACGATGAAACTTGGCAGGAATATCAAGGACCCGAACAAACTGACTTGGAAATGGTCATTTCCCAGATTCTACCATCTCGTGGGGAGTGGAGAGAGGGGGAATCCAAATATTGAGGCATGCCTAACTTTCGAACGGGTGATCGGATCCGAATAAAACTTAAATTGGTATGTGGAAAAACGCATGCTTCACATGTGCCGATTCACATCAGTACCGGATTTGACTACTGTGGGGGAGTTGGATGGGGTTCCGGAAATATCATGACACTCGTAGAGTGGAGGGATTTGGATGAAACTTGATAGGAAGAACAAGCACAGTGCCTAGATACAGTGTTGACAGAACCGGATTGAATCAAGACTATGTGGGGGGAGTTGGAGGGTGGGTCCCGGAATCCCGGTTATTCCGATCAAAATGACGACGGTTCAAGCTGTCCTCGATCAAAATGCCGACGACTCAAAATGCCCATGAATCAGGTCGAACACAAGAGATCGAAATCGTCTGAAATGACGACGGCCCAAAATGCCGACAGTTCAAAATGATCCCAAGGGAGGACAATAACGTCTTAGTTCCAAATGCCAACAGCTGAAACTGTCCACAGGGGAAGCCAAAATCATCCTTGGACAAAGGACGACGAGATTAGAAGGGATAGGAAAAAAGATTTCGAAGCAGACATGCTCCAGATCGATCCGGGGCTGTAGCTGGTTTCGGACTAGGAGCCGAAGGACGGTCAGAAAAGACCAGCAAATTAAAGCTCTTAAAGGACCTGTCTTACCTATACTACTAATGCAACCTACTTCCATAATCACTCCATAAATTTATAAGATCGGAGACCCCAATTTCGTAGCCTGCATTCTCTAACCTTTGTAAGAAAACCACGCTGATTTTCTCACTTGCCGTGTTCTGCTACCTTCGATGTGTATCACGCTGTCGACGGTTCTCTGTGAGAAGCTTTTCCATCAGACAAACGGTTGTGTAGATTGTTTCACTGTTTTCGCACAAGTCAATAGGTTTTGGATTTGTTGTTGATAATCGACTTTCAGAAACAGTCTGCTTCCAAGCGCTGAACTAGAATATGGCGCATTCCGATGTGGCCATAAAAGTTAAAATGTGATTTTTCCATATCGCATGATACATTGTAAAAAGTTTCTCCGAATAAAGATGCAGTATTTGCTACTGGGATTAATTTTATCTCTATTGGGATAAAGTTAATCCGAATTAGGGATAATCTTATCTCAATAAAGACAAGATTAATCCCAGTAGCAAATACTGCAAACAAATTTTTTACAGTGTACGCAGATGTCCCTAAGATCCGACAGTCTAGTTACATTTCACGTATTCATTTGAACAGTCTTGAAAAGCCAATAAAAATACGATACTCCGTTTTTCCACTGTTCACAGATATGGATTTCACCGAATGAACTTAATCTTATGGATTTGTGGTTCTTGTGGGTGCCTGTCCATCTATGCTTGAAATATTTACCAACTGCAAAGGCAAGTCACTGCCGAAAAATCTGCGCGCGCTTATCTTCTATAATCCTGGAAATGCAGGCTTGTTTTCAAATTCAAAATTTCTGCGTCTCGATGAAATTATGGATTGCAAGGATCTGGGTCGCAAAAGGTTGCACACAAAATTGCAAAATCCCTTAGATTTGTCAAAATGGTTGTGTATTGAAATATCACATATAAGAATAAGCTGCTCTTTCTATACTTTAAGCCAGTGGTTCCCAACCTTTTCCGTACCGCGTACTCCTAATCAAGGTTCGAAAAGATTGCGTACCCCCTTTTTAAGAATGTGAAAAAGACGATAGTTATTTTCATAAATAGATGTGCAAAAATATATACAAAATCAGTGAGGTAATCACTAGAGGCTGCTTTGTAGCAAAGTTTTTGTCAATCTCGGCTCGACGTCATTAGCATTTTTTACTGTTAGCCTGTTTCTGTGTATAGTTTTGATGTTCTCAGTGCTTTCATCAAGCTGCATCGCAAACTTGTTCGTTAGCTTAGACCTAAATGACATGATCACTTGCAATGTCTTCGATTCTTCCTGAAACAATGCTGTTTGAAACAGGAACAGATTTTACGGCAGTAGGCTAGCTGTTTTTGAATCAAAATTATTTCACTGACTTTCACTAGGGGCTGTAATCAGAGGCGTCACGCACAGGTTGACAACACCAATCCCCCCAAAAGGTCGGTCAGACGATTAAAAAGAAAAGAGTCGGCGCGAAGAGCCGTGATTTTTCGTAAAAGCAGTTTCACAGTCGGTAAAAATAACATGTCAGCCAGTAACTTCCCCTTAAGATACATTTTGGCTGGTGTTGCCTGTGCTGGTAATATTTGGCTTTAGGCTATCAAAAATGAATGAGGCGAGATTTTGAAGCTACAGACTTAAAATCAACTTTGGTTCCTTCGCGTACCCCTTGCAAGGGTCTCGCGTGACCTAGAGCACCTGTTTGTTCTTCCCACAAAGTTCCATCCCGATCTCTCTATTCTAAGCGGGTCACGTATTCCCCCCCCCCCCCAATAGTTGCCGGATTTCGCGTGCGAAATTCGCGCCATTCTGGGGAAACCTGCACGCGATGCGGCAGGAACTGCGAAAATCGGATTCTTTACTTTTGTCATTAACGGCCTCAGCTTGAGCTCGGCAAGGGCTATGGGATACGTGATGGTGACGTTATAGGGTCTAACCAAACTAACTGGTTACCTTTATTGAACTAATATCGATAAAACATTAGCATAGCTAAATATTACTCATTTGTCATTCTGCTCTGCATCGCTCGTCAAATTCCATAAACAATCCAGGATGCGCCTTCAAGACGAGCTCAGGTAGGGGAATGACATCTTCTGGAGGGTCCCGGGACTTGATCTTGAAATGTCTCAACACTGTAGAGAGGACAACCTTTTCTTCCAGCATTGCAAACTTTTGCCCTAAAGCAAAATGGAAATTATATCTCTACAGTCTTCCGGTTAACCTCTTGATTCATTAGCTACGTTTGTGCATGACAGTAGACTGATGACCTTAGCTCTGGAAGTTCCCCTCGTTATGGCTGTTGTTGTCCAGTAATACTCTATAACTCCAGAGCTCTTGCTAAGCTCTGCGCCACTTACTGCGACCACTCGGTCCTTTACCTTTCGGGACTCTACCCCCTGCTGAAGAAAAAGGCTGTAGCAGCTATTCGAATACCATACTTCCGCTACTGTAAATTCCTCCTCTACTTGCCAATTTGGTATAAAAATCGAAAAATGATAACCAAATTTTCAGTAGCTAATAAAACTGTTAAACTTGACGAGCTGCATAGGAATCTGTCGGTCGCCGCGTTTTCTCCTCATCACGGTCTTGTCCATTTGTTTGAAGTGTAATCTGTTCGATGTGTAAATTTGTATCCTAATTTAAGTTGTGTTTCTTTCTTTTCTTTATGTACTCCACTATTTCTATTTTATAGAAGTGGGTGAATAAAAATATTCATTCATTCATTCATTCATTTATATGAGTTAAGTCCAAAACACGCCAGGGATTCTCAGGAAGAGGGAGCAAACGTGTCCGTAAGGACTCAAACTCAATGACTCAAATCCCGAGTCAGCGCAGCTGTAACACCGTTTCTTCCGTTCTTCCGCAGGTACCCGGAGATTCTGCATCGGAAGGGAGAGATAGTCATCAAGTGTATAAGTATCCTTTCGGATCCCATCGGAACCGCTGGTCTTGTTCCCTTGCTAGTCACCCGATGACACTAGACATCCAAATGCGACCTTCCAGTGAAAAATGCAACAAAGGCCGGGTAAGTAACAAGACTTAACGTTTCGGTAGGATCCCAAAAATCTTATATTTGATCCAAACAATTGGGTCTTGTCTTCGCCAGATCCAGTCTTCGCCACGCTAATCATCTGAGAAAACCAAGTTCAGATGTACCTCTATAAGTCATACCTATTTTGATGATACTGACAGAAACTTCCTGCTTTACTTCTGCCAAATTTGCGGTTTCGGCCGAATTCCGAGCGAACTACTTGTCTAGCAAAAAAAGAACAATTCAGAACGAATCAGCGTATCTCCTTATCCCTATAAAGAACATCTAATTAACTTCAAATACAACTTTAACTGATAAGAAATTTCCAGTTTCAACCGGATTCCGGACGAATTATATGTTCGGGTGAAAAAATTATTGTACTCATCGTCTTTTCTTAGCCCTAAATCTGTCATCTAATCAACTTCAAATAAAACTTTCGCTTTTAACAACTTTCCCGGTTTTGCCGGATTCCGGGTGAACTAGTTGTCCGGCGAGAAAATGGTTTTCAACGTCATTTTCAGCATGTCTACTTACCCCGTAATCGAACATCTAATCAACTTCAAATAAAACTTTTAATTTTAACCACTTTCCGGTTTTCACCGGATTTCGGACGAAATACTTGTCCGGCGAGAAAATAGTTTTCATTATCGTGTTCAGCATGTCTTCTTACCCCTCAATCGACTGTTACATTAGATGTTTAAAAATACTTTGTTTGACCCTTAATTAAGAGTCCCGAACCCCAAATGTAGGGCTACAGAGCCCATCTACGAACTTGACCTTACCCTTGACCAGAGGCGTCACGACAGGGGGAGAAGGGGGGATGCCCCCCCAAAGCCGGCTGCCAGTCGGTAGAAAATACCGGGTCGGCGCGAAGCGCCGCGATTTTTCGTCAAAACAGCTGATTTTTTTTCTCATGAAAACTGTCGTTTTTTCTGAAAATTGGTCGATTTTTTGTCAAAATAGTCGTTTTTTCTGGAAATCAGTGGATTTCTCGGAAAATCAGTCGATTTTTTTCAAAAATGTAATTTTGTTGAAAACAGTCGTTTTTTCTGCAGGAAAAGTCGGTAAAAATTACCAGCCAGTTGATAAATGCCTCGTCCCCCCCCCCAAACATTTTGGCTAGTAACGCACCTGCCCTTGACCCAAAGAATCCTCACACCAAGTTTCATGAAAATATCTCATTCCCTTGGAGAGTTATCGTGCTGACAGACGGACGGACAGACGGAAAACTTTTGTAATGTCATAGGTATCCCTCCACTTACGTTTTGCGGTCGCAAAAACGAAGAAAAGTTAGTTCTTGCTGGAGCTGCGAGCAATAAGGGAACATTTTTGCTTGAATGGCTGTTGAGCTGGACAGAAGATGCCACCCATGTCAAAATGTCACTAGATGGTGCCATCCAGACAACAACAGGTTGAGACAGAGGAAGATGCCATCTTCTTCTTTTCATTAAATAGACGTCGAGGAGCACTGGTGAAAGTTCGCACACATGAGGTGCGTTTTTGACATTTACGCTCAACAGCTGGCAAAATTTGCTATAACTCTTTGTTGTTTTCGCTATCTATTTCACCTGCTAATGAATAGCCGGATCGAAAACAACAATTCTCATCCTGGTCAAGAAAAACCTACAACGTACCTCTTTTTAATCTAACTATGAAAAAAAGCTGTATCGTTTCTTTCCAAGACATCTTGTCTTCACAATGAGTCTGGTGCTGCTACAGGCCTTGCTTTAAAGCTGGAACCTCGATAACTGCGTAACAGCTACGAAGCACCGATTTAGCGTAACAAATAGCTGGTGAATACAACATTGTCGGTTAGAGCTTAGTAACACCTGGCTCATTTCTGCGCAGAATTAGGTGCCAAAGTGGTTACACTAGCACTAGATCAAAGAGAAGGCAGCTTTTTGAGTTGCTAAATTTAAAAAAATAAATAAAAATACAAGATATAGCTAGTTCTGCATGTTGATGTTTTAAATTCAGGAGATCATTTAGAACGAAAACGCAATCTTTGGGTTCTCTTCTGTTTTCTTCTTATTTGTCAGTGGGCAGAGGGGTGAGACAAAGTGGTATTTTAGCTCCTTATATATTTAATGTTAGCCTAGCAGAGTGTCTCCGGTCAACAGGAATATCCCTGATCTCGGCTCTTCGAGATGTTTCTTACCTAGATTGTGCCGACGACACAATTTTACTGTGTAAACCAAAAACTTGCGTTGGCTGACAATTTTAACCGTCATGCCACTTCTCTGTCAGCAAAGGGTTTTTCCGTTAGTGCTGGTAAATGCCAGTTTTTTGTTGTAAATAGTACCGTGGAAGGAAATGAATGTCTTGATTGTGGTAATGGGATTATTTTTTCAGCATGTGATATAGTGATGAAGTTAGGGATCCCGTATCCATCGTCAGCTAAGGTTTCTCAGTCTATAATTGTCAATCATGTACAAGAAAGAATCCGTAAGGCATTTGGCTTTGATTCGTTTTCGTGGGCGATACAGGAAAGTCATCCTCGGGCCATTGTTCACCGCCACTGCTCTACATCATTTTCTTATTGTTGTAACAACCAATGAAAATTTTCGAATTTACGACATATCTGCTATTCAAATATCATATTTCAAATTTTCCAAATTTCTCCTTGGGTTCCCCATTTCTTTCAGTAACTCGCAGTTAGTTTCTAATTTTAAAGTAAAAGACCCAGTTTTAATTTTGAAGAAAAAGATGACCAACTTTTTTTGAAAAAGCTTTGGTAGCCCTCCTACCCCACAACCTGTACCCATTTTTAACAAGTGAATAGTATGTAAGCAATTGTAATTTAGTTGTCGAAATCGTGTGTATTTTCTATAGTATTTATGTGTCATTGAATGGACCAGATGGTTTAGGCATAGTTCTGTTTTATACTTTATTTTTTCCTCCTCAGCTCTGAGGGAAATACAAATTTAAAACTAAATTGTTGCAAAACCAGTCAAGTTTTGATCTCATACCCCTAATTACAGTCTGGTCATTGTTCCCAAGCTGCCCCAAAGCCATCAAACGTCAGTCCCTAGAGTATTTTCAGAACCTCACTGGCGACCGTACCAATCTGCGCAGATTTGTAGACTCATTTTTAGCCGAGAAGTTTGCGCAGATTTCTGCACAGATTGTCAAATAGGCTCCGTTTTGAGCCCAGTGAAACCAGGGCTCTTAATAGAGACAGCGAAAACGACTTTATCAGTTCTTAGCTACAGATTGTAACAGTCAAAAACGCACCTATGATCAGGATTTCCCTAACTTTTCTGACCTTTCATCAGGTTGAAAAAATCTCAACTTTTCCACATGGAAATCATGGTGGTGCCGAAAATCCGGGAGCTCCCGATCCTGATAGCACTTTTAAACGGTAGACATGCACCAAGAGATGGTGACGTCACCCTTCGAGCTCATCAGCCAAAAATGGCCGTTGAGCTGGATTTCATCGACGCAAAAACCACCCGTCATTATGAGAGACATAAGATCCAGCGGAGCCATCCACGCGAAAATGCCACCTGTACCAAGAACAAAGAATCTGATAGAACCTCCGTCTCTCTGTCTCTGTAATGTGACTATGCGGAGTCGAATATTTCCCCATACTCTGTCCGCTATAAACGAGCGGAGGTTAGTAGCTTCGCGCCACATCACGTTTCCTTACCTCTAAAAATAGCTAAATTGTTGTAAACCCGCCGAGAGGAAAATAAAATTCAAAGCTGATTACTTCTATGGACGAGCTCCAGAGCGGGTCAGCGTGTGGAGTAGGCCTCCTGCCGGCCTCCTGCACTTTTTTTTTTGGAATGAGCAACGGCGAAGACGGAAGATGAGCAAAGGGTACCGTCAGCTGAAAGCTATGGTAAATACCTCTAGGTTCACTCAATTTTGTCGGGGTATTCATAGTTGCTGTGTGGGACTAAAGACAGAAGTTCTATCGGATTATTTGTTCTTGCCTGTATTCAGGGTATGAAGACCGTTATAACCATCGCAAGGAGACGTATCCAAAAGACTGATGTCACTACACTGAAAAATGGGGCCATTCGTGGAAAGTAAAGCCGCTTTTCACATTGGCGCGTCCTTGCGATGCGTTGAGCTTGCTTTGTGCAAAGGTTGCGTAGCATATTTTTCCCACCTAAGAGAAGCTTTCACGCTCGATGCTCATTTACGCCTTCTTCTACTAAAGTTTTGTTTCTTTCATCATTAGTAAGTTTTTCTTCGTCATCAGTAGGTTTTTCGCTCTTCTCCAGTTTTTCTTTAAAAACTTCAATTTTTCACTGATACATCTAATGCGTTGCATTTTATGTGTCTGCGTAAGCACTTTGCGTCACCGCAAGCGCGACGCAGGGGTTACATAGCTCAGTGTGGGAGGTTCAGCGCGTCAATGTGAAAGCGGCTTTAGGCTGAAATCCCTTCTTACCGATGCAGTTTCTTGGACCCGCACTGAAGGGGATGAATGCATACGGGTGTCTTCCATCCATCTCGGAAGGGAGGAACCGGTCAGGGTCAAACTTTTCCGGGTCTGGAAACACGTCCGGGTCCTTGTGCGCAGCTTGCATTTGAATGATGACTTGGGCGCCTTTTGGTATTATGTAACTCCCTATAAAACAGAAAAGGTTTTTTATCATTTCAATTTTGCCTTCCCACGGACGAAATGGTGTCCAGTTGTATGTAATCATAACTGGTATTTGTTTTTATGGCACTTGCAGCCTCTGGCTCAAGTGCCATATACCGATCACAATTCCGTCTGTCGGTCTGTCGGAGTTTTTTGTCACACTTTTTCGAGTTAGGGTACTTCCAGATGTGCTAGGACAACGAAACTTGGCAGGCATATCAGGGACCCGATCAAACTAACCTGGAAATAATCAGTTTTCCGGTCCGGCCACATGCGGGGGAGTGGGGGTGGGGTTGAAACTTGAAAATAGAGGGCACTTTGTCACACTTTTTCGAGTTAGGGTACTTCAGATGTGCTAGGACCATGAAACTTGGCAGGGACATCAGAGACCCGACCAAGCAAACTTAGAAATATTCAGTTTTCCGATTCGACCATCTTGGAGGGGGGGGGAGTGGAGGGCGGGGGAATCCGGGAAATTGAGTAGTGTGTAACTTCCGAACGGGTGATCGGATTGGAATGAAACTTAATAACTGAATAGATTATATATTTTTGATCTCCTGTTGACCGGATTCGGTAGAGTTAGGGGGGGGGGGGCGTAAATTTAAAGAAACGGTTAGAATGAAGGGATCGGAGTGAAACTTGCTGGGAAGAACAAGTATGTGCTCTAGATAAATCGTTTAGACAATTGTATTGGATCCGTACACTTAGGGAGGGGGGGGGGGTCCCGGAATTCCGGTGATGGCGGTTTTGGGATTTTTACGACGAAACTTGGCAGGCATATCAGGGACTCGATCAAATTGACTTGAAAATAAAAGTTTCGTCGATCTTCTAATCGTGGGGGAAGTGGAGGGAGGGGAATCCGGAACAATGAGTCATGCGTAACTTGGAAACGGGTGATCGGATTCGAGTGAAATTTAAGAATTGAACAGAGGACATTTCGCTGGTGATCTTTTTCATATCCGGAACGGATCCGACAACTACTGGGGGGGGGGGGGAATACGTTACCCGCTTAGAATGGAGAGATCGGGATGGAATTTTGTGGGAAGAACAAACAAACGCTCGGGGTAAATTATTTACAGAACCGGATTGGCTCCGGTCGCTGTGGGGGGAGTTGGGGGGGGGGGGGCGAAAATCTCGTGAAACGGTTAGAATGGAGGAATCGGAGTGAAACTTGCTGGGAAGAACAAACATCTGCTCAATGTAAATCTTTTACACAAATGGACTGGATCCGGACACTGGGGGGGGGGGGGGAGAGGGGGTTTCCCGGAATTCCGGTTTTTGGGAATTTTCGCGACAAAACTTGGCAGGCATATCAAGGACCTGGTCAAACTGACTTGGAAATAAAAAAATCAAGTTTCACTTTATCTCCATCTTGTCCTTCTTTCCTATCTTCATTGACTCCATATTATTTTCGCACTTTTTATTTTGCCGTCCCATCCCTTACCTATTCAGTTTACTCGACTAGAAAGTTTGCCCCCCTGTGACCCTAATTTGGCTCTTTCCCTTTACAGTTAGTTTGCAAAGGAGAGAGAGCGTGTACAAAATAGACAAGCCTTTCTAAAACTCCACCGTCAGCAACAATTAGAGAGAGAGCTCAACGGGTATGTTGAGTATGAGCTTACAGCTCTTGTTCAAGCACTTAGGCTCATAAACATGGGGACGAAACATTTTTCGGACCTTTGTCGGCTTGGGAGGTTCCCCAAGAAGTCTGTGGAGCATCGGGAGCGTTTTTTGGAGTAAGGGTTCCGTCCTTTTCGTGTAAACATTGTGTTTGTGAGTGCTATTTTGTGTTTATGTTATTTTCCTGCCATGGCCCACCAAAAAACCCCACGGGCTTTTTTGAAATAAATTTATTCATTCATTCGTTGGACATAAATGAATTTACCCATGGCAGTTATTGTTCTTTTTTCTTTCTTTTTTCCTTTTTCATTCTTTACATACTCCATTTAAGACGAATTTTTTGTCATACAAATGGATAATACATATGTCATCATCATCGTAATAATACTAATGTCGGCCTTGCTACAGACTCGAACATTGTAGGAAGACAAACTGCTGAAAAGATAAATATTCTTTGAGTCCATTAAGCTGACTTTGAAATATTTATTGAAACAATGTTTACAAGTACGATTCTTCATCAGCGATATTTCGGCCCTTCTTGGCAAGGGTCCTCGTCAGGCTGTCAATCTCCTGGGTCAACGTCGGGGAAGGAAACAAACCTGTAAATGCTGACGTATATCCCGTTGTAAACATTGTTTGAATAAATATTGAAAAGATGGAAAGGAAATGAAAGAAATAAAAATACAAAATAATGAGACTCAGTGAGTAAGCGTATTCGGGTTTCTAAAAAATAAAGTGTGATATTAAGTATTATTAAAGTTTAGCCGAATAGGGCTAAGTTCCGACAATCTATTTACACACACTTTTGCCCTTGAAAAGTCCTGAAACCGGATAAAATTTCGTTACACTGTCTGGCCGCTATCCAAGTATATTAGATTTCATCGAATAAACTTATCCTTCCGGATTTCTAATTTCTCTATGCGCTCCATGCGGCATATTTACCAACTATACGATAAGCCACTGCCAAAAATAAACTAAAATGGTAGATTCCGTGCACGAAACATCCATTTCCTACTTTCTTCCGCCGTGACTGTTCCGAGCTTAGCGTCTTAATCCTGGAAAATCAGGTTTTTTTAATTCAAATTCTCCGTGTCTGGATAAATTTTGGGTTGTCGTGCAAGCAGCGCATATTCTAAAAAACGTTATTACTAGAGGCTCGGGTGAAAAAAAAATTGAAAGAACCTTTAGATTTGTAAAAATATTTCTGTGTATCCAACTATCAAATGTAAAAATATTCTGTTATACTTTAAGTGTATTCAAACTCAAGACTCAAATCCTGGGTCAAACAATCACGGCCATCTTTCGGAGCATCTGTGACACCACTTCTGCGTTTCTTCCGCTAGGTACCCGGAGAGGCCGGAGATTTTGCACCACAAGGAGAGATAGTCATTGCGGGAGGTAGTAGATTCTAGAGTTTTACAGAAAGATAGACTCTACCCAGGGTTGCCACATGTCGCACGATAGTTCGAACTGTCACTCAATTTGTGTTTGTCCGTCTTGTCTTACGTATAACGTAGGACATCAAAATCACTCTATTTCAGAAAACGACCAAATGTGCCATTTTTGCAGCAGCGATTCCAACCAGAAGTGACTATTTCAATTTTTTTCACGAAAGTAAAAACTAAGATGTGTCATTTTTACAGAGACGATTCCGACCAAAAGCGCACATTTCATGAAAATATACTTCACTCTCTGTCTTAGGCCAAAAGTCACTCTCTCAATATTTTTTGTGTGGCAACCCTGACTCTACCGTAGAACTCTATCTGAAGAGGAAACTTAGATTTTGTCTTGGGCAAAGTCAGGAAAACAGCGCTGAATCGAAAGTATAATGCGCGGGGCCACATTCAGTCACACCTGTACGTAATTTGGTTCGTTAATTTGGTTAATCACCCACTCTTACGTTTCAATCCTGGTCACACCTGGAACGAAGAAATTCAAGATATATCCCATCATCTCATTCAAACGTAAACAAAATCGGCTAAAATCAGCGACTCTGGATTGGTCCGCACATTAGAAAGATACGCTTCAAAATGGCTGAGATGGATTTTTCCATCTCGACAATCTTACGTTTTCAGCGTCTTTTCTTCACAATTTCGACCGTAAGACGGCCTTATTACCGACGTTTTACTAGGTGTGACTATCGTGGGACACGGGCATAAAACAGGAAAACTAGTGGCAGTGGTGACTACGCTGGTTTTGAGGAGTAGGAGTGGAGTAGCATCGTGTTTCAGTTCTGCCTGAAAGGATTAAATGGCCGTCGACTGTCATTAAAATCCTTTTACAGGAAGACTTCTCTTTGTCTTGATAGCACTACCTGCTCACTTCAGGGAGGGGGCCCGATGAAAACTTTTATCTCAAAATACTAGTATGAAGTTGTACGAAAAAGTAGCATGCAGTACGAACAGATACTACATACATGCTTCTATGTGTCAAGGCTACCGTGTTACTGCATTCTACTGCATGCTATTATTAGCAAGACTGGATGCTATGTGCAAGATGAAATAAGAAGAGCATTCGGTGCTGTTATTCGTTTACGAGGGGTGAATCGCAAATATGTTCTTGGTTCTATTTATACGGCTGTGGCACTTCCTCACATTCTTTTTCCGTCTGATTTCTTTTCTTCTTTCCGTACCTCTGAACTTTTTACGTTAAAAGTTACTTATTATAAATTCTCAAATTCCTTCTTGGTTTCCCAATTTCTGCGAGTAACTCTTTTTTAACCTCGAATTTTGAAGTGAAGAACCCTTTGGAAACTTTAAATGGTAAAATCCAGAACTTTCATAAAAAGGCTGACAACATTCTTCTTCATCTCAACCTTTTTCCTTTTTTTCACAAAAAAGCGCCCTGATTAGTTTGCTTATTTTGAACTTCGTTTTTTCCTTGTATTTTGTTGTATATGTAGTAGGCTAATTTGTCTTTAACGGTCAGCTGTTTATTAGTATGTAAGTGTGAGTGAGTCTGACTGAAATGTTGTTGTTCCTTTTTATACATTACTCTTCGATTTTAAAGGATTCAAATAAAAAAGATAATAATAATAATAATAATACAGGGTCCTAATGTATACTACTACGATTCGCCCAGTCTGAGGCACATTAAATTGTAGTATTCTTTACTTTTAACATATCAATACATGCAACTTTTTCGCACTACCATCATACAACTACGCAGGCTACAAATTTGTCATCGGGGAGGGGGGAGGGGGGAATACGTTTTTGTTTAGATGAGAGGGAGGCAGAGTTCTTAGAAGTGACAGGGGCCATTCAACTGCGACAAGGAGAAAGAAAGTGCCTACCAACTTCCAAATCTTCAATCAGTTCTCGTTCAACAAATGGCACAGCAGGGTAAACTCTTTGGGATTCCTTTATGATGCATTCAAGATATTTCAGCTCATGCAGGTTTGCGATGAGCTTACTTGAGTCACCATCATCACTTATGCTTAAAACTTCATCATAGGCTTTATCCTAGAATGGAGGGTCGATTAACTTCCAACTTGCGCGAACCAACATCTCTGGAAAGAAAATCGCTACACCTTGGTTATCGAGATGGCCTAGGTTATAGTAATAAGATCAGATGGATCCCGAATGTTTTTGGATTCTTCTTCTGGATTATTTGTGATGTTCTACGTGGTCCTCGAACCACTCAAATCTTCTTCTTCACAAAATCTTCTGAATCAGTTTATTTGAATTTTTCGCGTTCCAGCGCTAGCGCAGATTTTGATAAATAAAAACTGGCCAGCCTTTCTCTCTGATGTCTCAGTAATACTCTTGATGACTATCTCTCCTTGCCGATGCAAAATCTCCGGCCTCTCCTGGTATTTAGCGGAAAGGCAGAAGTGGTGTGACAGCTGCTACCAAAGATCGTGGTGATTGATTGACACAGGATTTGAGTCGTTGAGTTTGAGTCGTAAGGACATGCTTACTCGTTCTTCCTGAGGAGCGCTGGCGTGTTTTGGACTTAGTCATATAGAGTAATTTTTCGCCAGAAAAAACAAGTATTCTCGCGCGAAGGCTAGCAGGAAAGTCGACAAGCGCTAACAAGTAAAGAGATAATTTCCCGAGACGAGTATGTGTATTCCTCAGTGAGACACTTCTAGCAAGAGCTGTGCTGTGCTGTAAAGCCGTACTTTAGTTGTGTTTTTTTTTACGTAGTTTCGCTTAAAAGCCGTTTTATTTGTCCATTCCATTTGCTGTAGTTTCGAACCTGAAACTACGGAGCTCAAACTACAAACTACCTCGCCAACGTAGTTTGGTGTAGTTTGACTTTTCGGAAACAAGAACTCAACGCAAGTAAGACAAAACAAGAGCCAAACTACAAACTTTGACGAAACAAAAGCGAATCTAATAAAACGCAACTTTTATTTCCTACGGGCTACGGAACGGGTAGTTCTCACGGAAACCAAACCATATGAGCTGCGATTCCAGGATCTGACGTCATTGACTAACAGAAACTTGTATGTGCTGGCTCCCATTCCGGTAGTAATCGAAACAGCTCACGGAAACTTCATCGTACCAGCTTTTCGTCCAGTAGTCCCACGGAATTAGGTACTCAGAAGCTAGGGAGCCGGTAGGCGATATCAGAAACTATATAACTGAAGCTTCTGTTCCGGTAGTGTCTACATGGAATATGAAACTGACGGAATTGTCTGGATGAGATCTAGGATGCCGGATTTTCACTGAGTTAGAGAAAACAACATGGGAAAAAATCCACTACCGAGAACCCATATATGAGAGCTAAGGTACCAGTAGCAACAACTATTTGGTTGAAAATTACAAGCTCACGGACATAGATGGCTATGGGCAAGGGTTCCGGTATTGGCTAAAAATTGAAATTTTTTTAACTCACGGACCCATGTCAGTGCAGAGTAGAAACCGGAAGTAAATATTTTTAACTCACGGAACCCAACTCCTGCGGGCTAGGACTCCGGTAGTGCCAAAAAGTAAAATTACAAACCCAAGGACACGTGTCAGTGTGCACTTTGAGTCCGGTACAGTTCATGGAATCCAACTTCCATGGGCTAGGGTTCCAGTAGTGCGTGATACTTCTTAACATTTCTTACCCCATGAGTTGATAATATTTGCTACCGGACTCTTTAAGTCCATATTGACATGTCTCTGTGAGTTCGTTTTTTTTTACTACCGGAACCCTAGCCCATGGGAGTTGGGTTCCTTGAGTTAAAAGAGTTTCACTCCCGGACTCCTAGTCTGCACTAACATGGGCCCGTGAGTTCAAAAATATTATTTTTGTTTGCACCACCGGAACCCTAGCCCATAGAAGATGAGTCCCATGAGTTAATAATATTTGCTACCCGAATCCAAGCTCATATTGGCAAGTTTCTGCGAGTTCGTAACTTTCAGTTTGTCACTCCGGGAAACCTACCCAATAGCTATCTGTGTCCGTGAGCTGGTCATTTTCAACCAAATCGTCGTTGCTACCGGTACCTTAGCTCTCAATATATGGGTTCCGGTAGTGGACATTTCCCATGTTTTTCTCTAAGGCAGTGAAAATCCCGGCATCCTAGCATTCATCCAAACTATTCCGTGAGTTCTACATTCCACGTAGACACTGCCGGAACACAAGCTCCAATTGTAATACGGAAGAATGAGATGCGGTATACTCGCGATCGGTAGCGTGGGGGAGGCTCGTGGGGTCTATCTCCTAGGGCTTGTAGAGTTGAACAAACTAGGGTTACAATGTACTTTATTAATGAATGCACTTACAGTTCAGTGGTTACCAAGTGGTCGTTAATCCATACGTAGGTACTCCTCAAATAACGATACGGCAAATACTTATCAACGGTACAGCAACACTGCTAATCTTAAGTTCGACTGACTCCCTTAAACGTGGAGAATCTTACTTATATACATAATTAACCGATACACTAAAACCAGGCACTAGCCCACCAGCAGACTTGCTAAAAACTGTCTTCATGGTATTCTTGAAGTCGGTAAATCCAAGTGAGCCGGTCAGGACTCAGTCCCTCGGCTATGGCTCACGCTCGCTAGCTCGCGGTTCTGAAAGGGCAAGTCGGCTGGTGCGCATTTGTGCAGAGGTTTCATAGTTAAAATAGAGGGGCGTAAACTACGTCAGTACAGTCCTCCCACCTTACCAGCTTTAGCCCTCCGGGCTAATTATTATCTACAACTCCCTATAGGCTAAATAACGCAAAAACCCGATACATACATAAAATCGTTGATACCTCGGGTATCAGAGGCGGGATCCCCTGAAAGGGTGCCCCTTAATGACAATAAGTACATATACAAATAAAAATAGAAAAAAAATATTATAGATGAAGGCGGCGAATGTTTTTTTTCCAAGTCCTCTCAAGGAGTGCTCGGATTCTGCCGCCAGACTATCTTTAACTGCGCATCCACCCACTCCCCTTTCACCTTCGGATGAAGAGTCTTGTCTGGGAGCGTGGAATAAAAAATAATATGCACCGCCTTTCTAAAGAACAACACATTTTGGCACCCGCTCGCGAATCCAAAAGAGATCTAATTCTGAATATGGTAAAATTTTCTATTCCGTGATTTTACAAGATTCACTGCATCTCCCCTCGCGCGCACTGCCCAATCGATTCCGACCCACACTACTCACTCTACTTTATCTGCCAAAGAGGTTGCATAGAGGACACTACTGCTTGTATGCTGCTGTGGCCTGGTTCTCCTTCCGAGGTATCTGTTGGTGAGTGTTTTAAGGGTGTGGCACCCTTACTTCCCAGCAGGAGGGCCATAGTAGTTGTTTGTCCTCTCTTCCAAAAGGGTATCGTCGGCTTAGTGCTTTCGGGTGGGTGTCGGAGAGCGGAAAGTGCAGAGCGTCGGTCCGGAGGGTGCAGCTCATCTGGTCATGGTAGTCCTGTAAAAGTAATTGCGCAGTATCAGATTTCTTTTTTGTGGTTCTCTGGCTGGTGCGAGTGTTGTTTACTGTTGCCCAGTTTGTGGGTCATATGTACATTTTGAGTCAAAACGACGGGAAACTGACACTACATAAAGCTACTTAAAAACAACTCATAAAATGTTGAGAGGTCTGGTAAGGTGAGAACTTGGACGAATTTAAATGATCGCAAGGTCGATCTTTTTGTGTTCAGATTTCATTTATTTTCTAGGTTCAAGGTTGAATGTAAATCGAGCATAATACAACCGAAAGCCTTACATGCTAGGCGATGCTACATTACGTTTTTTTTCCAATCGCGTATCTACATTCGCAAGCCTCCTCTAATACTGTTCTTTAAGCATAAAGCGACAAAATCAAGCGGCAATCACAGTCATTTGTTCGTGCAGAATTCGCAAGTCCGCGGCGCGGTTACTATTGGACTTGCTTCCTCAATATAGAAAACAAAACAAAACAAACAAAAAAAACATATTTAGCGTGCATATTCTACAGACGTGCCGACGGTTATATGGTTATGGCTCATGCATTAGTTATTCAAACAAGCTGAAATCAAAGCTGAAGTCACCGGGATGCATAGAATGGGTAACGTCATTGAGAATGCCCCAAAATTCTAGGTCGGCTAGTGTTGGGAGCCTCTCGGCTTCCAAAGCCTCGGATGGTTCAGTGACCAGTTCTTCCATAACAGTATGGAATTCGTTCGGTCCAGATGGGGTTCCATCTGTCATACATTCCTGTGGATGGCCGGGGTCTGAGATTGACTCATTCGACATTTCTTCCGGTGTCGGTAAACTCGATTTTGACTTTTTTTCCACGGTCGGATCACTACGTGTTTTCGTTCGATGTGTATACCTTCTTTTCGCGGACTCTCTACTGGCATAATGTGGGGAGAGGACACACACTCTCCCTTCTTGTCCATTAGTCTGGCTCTGTATTTTTTTTATATGGACCTTTAACTCGTCCATATATTCCTTCTTCTGTTCCCCTAGCAATTTTATGGTTGGGCCCTGTGTCGACATGGCTAGTAGCATGTCCACTGACCACGGCACAACCGACGTTGGGCATCGACGATCGTTGACGGGCCAACTTTTCCCGTCAATCTTCGGTTCTATCACCCTTAAACTACTTTTTGAGATTCCTAATACGAAATCAGGTGGTAGGCACTTCTCTACCTCAGCCATGGGTATGCGGGATCGTTCTGCTGCGTGTATTAATGTGTCACTGTTACTTTTTAGGATGGTCCGGTTTATCATGTTCAATGTTTTTTTCACTTCACACGCTAGGTTAAAACCGAGAAGACAGGCCTCACATGGTGTTAAAACACATGCTCTTTCCGTCAATTGTTCGAACAAGGCGTGTATTGCCTGGACGGTAGCCGGAACTTCCACGGTTCTTGTACTGCTTTTGGGTTTATCCATTTTCACTTACGGTTACTTAGATCTCACACGGATGAATTCATAGACTGGACTTATTTTGTCTTTTCTAAAGCTCATTCATACTTCCCAAAAAACTGCTTACTTCTACAAAAATACCTGGGAAGGTCGGGTGTAATAACTTGGACGAATTTAGTTTGCTTGCTGACGTTTACAAAAATGGTATCTCGACTTCAGGAGGGAAAAGAAATAAAACAGAAATTTGATCCTACTGAGTTTCCGGTAATAATTTCCACAGAGACTCGTTCCATCCACAGAGCTCAGTCCAGGTTTTGTCAGTGTATGTTAATATTTTTGGATACTTAAGAAGTTGAGGGGGGGAGAATCTCGTCGAGAAAATTTGATAAAGAAAAGGATACTGAAAACGCACTTTATGGGGGTAAGTCCATTTTTTTTGTTTAGCTTGTCTGATCGTGGGGGGGTCTATTAGGTCGTTCCTTGCAAGTTCCTTGTGGGCAATATCTGAAGTACAAAAATCGTAAAACGGTACAGATTAAAATGATGCCCACCGTTCCGACTGCTAATGTGCCAATCACGGAAGTTAGGGGGTGTAACTGTTGCGAATAATACTTGAGCCTGTCTGATTCACGCGTTAAGATTGGGATTTGGTTATTAATGGCGTCTCGAACTTGATCCAACGAGACGTCTTCTCCGATTGCCATTCCGACTGGTGTTTGTTTGTCGGTTTCTCTGTTTACTAGGAACGTTTCTGTCCAATTTGAACTGATAGTATTTAGGAGACTCAAGTTTAGATTTGGGTGGTGGTAGATATCTGGGATTAGGTCTTTGACGGTTAATGCTACAAAGGGTGAAGCGATTTTCGCGTATCCGGTGGTTAGTTGGCAACCCTGGGAGATTTTGATGGTCCCTAACCCAACTAATTTTTTCCGCATTTCCAGGGATGGGGTGATCGTGTTTGTCGAGTTGTGACACACGATCGTCACATCGGTTTCCACTGGTAAACTATAGGCCCAGTTCTCTCCGTCTAAACGAAGGACGGTCTCTTGTGAAGTTTCAGAGATTACACCTTGGCATGAAGTGGAGATCTCCTCACCATTTCCCAGGTAAGATTCCATTAGACAATTTGTCCGAGAGCGCATATAAATTGGGAATCGAGATTGGCAGACAAAAATGGGGAAATCAAAACAGGATGCTAACTCTTCTTGTGGAAGGATGGCATAGCGTTGCTCGTCTTGACTGACCACAAATTTGTCCGTGGGAACCGTGATTTTAAGCGTTACTTTTGAATTTCCCATTAACGTTGGTAGGCTATTTACTGTGAAAATCTTGAATCTAAGTGACGTGTCCACAAGGGGTACCAGAAGTGCGGAGTAGAGGTGCCCATCCAAGATAATGAGGGTCGTTTGCATCTTGATGTAATACAGTAATAGAGTATCTCCCGAGAGAGGGATTGGTAACTTCATTCCGTACGGCATACGTATACTGATTTCGTTCAGTATTTCAAATAACGTCTGGGGGGCAATAAAATCGGTACTCAGTTTTCCGTTTAACAAACTGATAAGAGTTACCTCGACTTTACTCAAGTCTGTTACGACATTTAATAAAGACGAGGAGATAATCTCCAACGAAGTCAGCATCATCAAATTCAATGAACTAAGGGTATAAACTTCCGAGCTGAGTTCGCCGAGTGTGGTCACAATTTTTTGTACTTGTTGTGTCAGTGTCTCGAGCTTTTTCCCTTGCTTGTCCGATATGCTTGTGAACATGCTCTGTATGTGCAGCGTGTTATTAACGATTTCCTGCATGCCTAGTAATGACTCTTGCAGTGTTCTGATTTCCTGGTCAGTCCCCAGTGAAAAGATCCTGCTAATGATTTGTCCTGCTACGGGGAATAGTCCTGATGCCCTCGGATTACGGTGAAGTTTTCCGTTGATTGGGCTCTCGTCCCTAAAGAATGTGTCCTGCATTCGGGTAACTGTCTCTTCTATTTTTGCACACTGTTCGCGGTACAATGAAAAGAGTAACTTTATTCTTTTCGCGAGAAGTTCCTCTACCTGTGGCATACTTGGGCCAGCCTGTATGTTCCCGTGTCTGTGTACTATACCCGCCATGTCTTTGCTCATTTTCTCTAACTCCGTTTCAAGTGGCGTGAGGGCGTCTTCGATTTTTTTTGTTTCTTGTGCCAGACCTTTCAATGGGTTCGCATCTAATCTTAACAGAATTTTCCAAGTTACTGTGGATAGGGCTAACTCACCCGTCTGTTCGAAGAATATCCCATGATTTATTTTGGTTCCATGCGTGTTGTCTGTTTGGGTTCCCAAAAACAGGAGGATGCTGATAGCGGTGACAGTTTTTAACATTGTCCCTGCAAGAGATACAATCTCATGACTATTTGGTTTTAATTTAGTCTCGGGAAGGTTTATTGTTAAGGTTTCCAGACAGTGCGAACGGAACCAAATACCCAGCTAATACCCTGTCGATTATGCATGTAGGGGGATTTTGTTTGTTTCCCTTTTCTTATGGGTATCTTGAGATGAGATTTTGCTTGGTTGTCTTAGGGTGTTGTGTTCTCTCCAATTTTCTCGTGGGAAATGCTGACTTTTCGTATCGCGATTTATTTTACTGTCGTCCGACCTCCGGCGGGTGTTGTGTTTGCTCTGTGGATTTTTTTTTTTTTTGTCTGATTGGATAAGTGTAGTGGGTACGTCTAAAAAATAAAAATGTCTCTACATTTGATTTCGGCTCCGCTAGTGTTCTCTGCTGAGGAGTTCCAAGTTTTTGTGGGCATAAGTCGGGCTCTAAGTGATTTGGCTGAAGAGCAGCGGCTGGCCCTTACCGTGGCCATTGACGAACAGGATAAGGCTAAACGGGAGGTCGAAGAGTTGAAAGGGGCCCTTGCCAAGGCCACTGCTGCCGAGAAATACGCCCAGGCGGAAATCGAGAGGCTGCGTGAGCAGCTCAGGCTGCAAGCGGCGACACAGGCTGTCACCTTGGAGAGCCCTGTGTCGGAGATTAGGGATCTTGCCCCGGAAGATCGTGTGTACGAGAGTATGCGACAGAGGATCCTCCTCTCTACCGTGGTCGGGGCCTCCGGAGAATTTTTACGTGTGGTCGACGGTGGCTCACCGTCCCTGATTGACTTTGCTGACGCGCGTCGCGTCTTGATCGAGCGCCTCCGTGAAGGACAGGAGGAAGTGTTGTCCGATGAGACAGTTGCCCGCTTTCTTCTGGGTGGGCTATGGGCGAACAGGCTTCCAGTTCCCGTTCCCGACGCGTTGTCCGATCATTAACCGTGTCGTTTCTTTTCCTGTGTAAATATAGACTGTGTACATCTGTTTAATGATTCGTCTTCTTCTACCGTGTCCATGCCGTGTGTCCTTCTGGGAGTTTGGTGCGTTTTATCCGAGGTGAGTTCATTACTTTTGGTCTCTATTTTTTTTTTTTTTTTTATATTTTCCTCTTCGGAATGCGACAGGGTTGGCCTTCACCCTGCCGTAATCTGGTGTAAAGAATCGCATTTTATTCATTTGTCTTCTCTTTTTTTTTATTTTTATTTTCCCTTCGGATAAAACTGTGTCGGCTTAGACTCGCGACCTGACTTCGTTACATATTTCCCAGGTTGGCTATCGGTAGTTTCTGGTTCTTTGTGTGCTCCGTGAGTCGGATTTCTGGTTAACAGGTCAAATCGGAGAGTCCGTTTTAGGTCGCTTTTCAGGCTTTTCCGTTTGACTTGACTCATGGCGGAAGCGGCACTACTTGCCGTAGGTTTGGATGTCCTTGGTGTATCATCTGTCATGCCGCCTGGTTGCGGTAATTCTCCCCAAGGATCAAAACTGCTACTACCGTGTTCCTCTTGCTCGGTAGCTCGGGCGTCTCGCAGGGACGCGCTCTCTATTGCTGGCGTGCTTGTTACGGCGGGTGAACTAAGCTTAGCCTGTGCTCTTGGAGATTGTTCTTCAGAGGAGCTGCTGGAGCCTTTCCGCCTTGGGTTTCTTCTAGCCCATTGGCTCAGAAGAGGTCCTCCGGTAAGGTCATACATCGGGTTAGGTATATAATCCGTGTATCTTCTCCGACTGTGTTCTCTTGGGAGGTATTCATCGGTCACGGAGATATTTCGTAGCATTTCGGATGGAACGTCTGGGCGTTCTATTACGCTTCGTAGGTACCGTCTAGCCTCATCTTCAACTTCTGTTGGCTCTTCTGCTTCGCTATCACTATCTTCGCTTGTGGACTTGGGATCGTCTCTAGTAGTGGGGCTTGGGGGTATCTTCCATTCTGGGATATTACTTCCTGAAGTGACAGCCCTTCCCTCATCCGGCCTGTTGCTGGCATATTCGTATTCCTTGGTCTCAGCTTTTATGCATGGCTGGTAAATTTCTGCGTGGGGGCTTAGAGTTGACGTCGTTTGCACTCCGGTACTCGTTCTTGAAGGAGTCATCGGCCCTTCGTTTGTGGAGTGTAGATAGTCTCTAAGTTCCTGTTCTTCATCGGAATCGTAGTTATGATAGCGCCAATTGAAAGGGCGGAGTCGTGCTAGAGGGTTCCGTTTCGGGTCGGAGAATGGTGCCTCTGTCGGTAGTTCATCGTTTTCTGATTCTGAGTCGGATAAGGGCACAGCCTGCCATGGTGTTTTGAATACGTTTGGTTTAAGGCGGTTCATATGGACGACTGTATCTCTCTTCGTGCCGTCAATATGACGAATTTTGTAGGTGACGTCATTGGGTAATCTTTCGATAATTCTCCATTTTCCTGAGTATTTATCTTCTAGTTTCTTTCCCGCGCCTTTTACTTCTTGCCGTAACCAAACGAGGTCCCCTACTTCGTAGATTTTGTGGCGTTTGGCTCTGAGGTCGTACTTTTCCTTCTGGTTTTGTTTTGCGTGTTCCAGATTTCTGCTCACCTCGTCGTAGGCGTTGCTCATTCGTGTAATGAGTTCTGCTTTGTAGGCGCTGGGACTGTCGTGGCCATCGTCGTTGATTATCTCTGTTACTGGTAGTCTGTCGTCTCGTCCGTACATTAGGAAGAAACTGCTGTCTCCTGTTATCGGTGAGAAGGCGGTGTTGAGGCTGTGGCACAGGTAGGATAATTGCTCGTCCCATGTTAGCCTGTCTTCTTTCGTCGTAATGCTGAGGATGTTGTTGAACTGCTTGTGTATGATCTCAACTTTTCCGTTTCCTTGTGGGTGGTAGCTGGATGTTTTCCACCGTGATATTCCGAGAAGTTTCGCGACTTCCATTGACATTTTGGAGATGAGTTGCGACCCCCTGTCGCTGTTGACCGTAGTTGGTTTGCCGTATGCTAAGAAGAGGTTAGTCAGGGCTCGGCATACTGTTTCAGATGTTATATTCTTCAGTGCGATTGCCCAGCAGAAGGACGTGAAGTGATCGATCGCGGATAGGATATACGTATGCCCTTTGGTTGACGTCGGCAATGGTCCAACTATATCAATGGAGAGGATGTCCATCGGGTACCTGGCTATGGGGAAGCTTCCCAGGGGTGCTGTCCATGGGTGTGGGGGTGCTTTCCGTCTTGAGCATTCCTCACATGCTGCTACGAATTCCTTTACCTTTTCTACCAGTCCCGGTATGTAAAAGTGGTTGCGTACCATTGCTAATGTCTTTAACGTGCCTAGGTGCGCGCTCAAAGCGGCATGACAGTATCTAAGGCACTCGCCTTCTAGGCTTTCTGGGATAACCGGTACGATTTTCACGTCTTTTTGTCGGTAAGTTTGGGTAGGGCAGATTATTCGGCAGACTAGGTTTACGCTGTTTTCAAATGTGAAGTTGTCGATTTGCTTCATGTACTTCTTATATTCGGAGCCAAGCGGTTCGTCGTTCATAAAATATTCCCTTAATGCCGTACAGAGTCCGTCTTTTGCCTGATGTCTTGCGATGTTCTCTGGGGAGAGGACTGGTAGTGTCGGTTCTGACTTGCTGGCTGTTTCAGTCGTGTTAACTTCGTATTTTCTGCTTAGCCAGTCTGGTACTCGGTTTGATTCTCCGCTTATGTGTTCTATGTCGAAGTCGAAGGCGAGTAATTTAAATATCCACCGACTTAGTCTACCGTTTGGGTTGCTCTGTGGTTCTTGCATCGTTTTCAGGTACTGTAGGGATTTTTGGTCCGTTCGTAACAGGAACTTTCTGCCTTGGAGGTAGGCTCTGAAGTAATGTGTGAAGTGAACAACGGCTAGTAGCTCCCTTTCGACTGTAGAATAAGCCATTTCACTTTTTGTCAGGGCACGGCTTCCGTAATGTATAGGGTGAAGTCTGTCCTCTCTAGTTTGACTGAGTACTCCACCAATGCCAGTGGCGCTAGCGTCGACTGACAGTACCATCGGTTCATTCAAGTCGGGCAGGATCAGTATTGGTTCCAAAATGAGTGCATTTTTTAGGTATTCCATAGCCTTTTCTGCCTCTTTGGTAAAGACGAAGGGTGTGTTACTTTTCTTCGTTAACACTACTAGGGGTCGGCAATGATCGGCGAAGTTTCGGATGTATTTGCGGAACCAGGAGCATAATCCTATGATGCCTCGGAGTTGTTTTAGGTTCTTGGGTGGTTGCATCTCTTGTACTGCTTTGATCTTCTCTGGGTCGGGTCGAATTTGTCCTTGTTCTATTAAGTGACCCAAGAATACAGTAGATGGGTTGAGTATGCGACACTTCCGAGGTTTGAGTTTGAGTCCGGCTGCTCTGAATCTGGTCAGTATCATGCGTAGGTTCTCAAGTGCTTCGTTTTCCGTTTTCGCCCAGGTTAATAGATCGTCTAGGTAGCAGATTAGTGACTTGAATTGATGGTCCTTGAAAAGTGTGTATACCAGCCGTTGGTAGACTGCTGGGCTGTTAGCGAGGCCGAAAGGCATACGTCTGTATGCGTAGGTTGCCCCATCGGCAGTTATGATTGCCGTCTTTGGTTGATCCTCTTTCTTGATTGGTACGGCGTGGTACGCTCCGGTTTGATCCACGGATGTGAAGTATTTACTTTCTGGTGAAATGCAGTCCAAACATTCATTCAAGTTCGGGACCCTAAATTGGCTTTTCCTGGTTACTGAGTTCAGTTTTCGGAAGTCACAGCAGAGTCGATAATCAGCGGGCTGTCCGGGTTGTGTTTTCTTCTTGACTATGACCACGGGACTTGCCCATGGGCTGTCACAGGGGTACAAGACTCCTTGGTCCACCAGTTTATCTATCTGATCTCTCAACCACGGTCGGAGTCCCCATGGTGCGCGGTATGGTGCTTGTGCTATTGGTGGTGAATCTCCTGTGTCAATTTCCATTTCTATTAGGTCCGTCTCTCCAAAATGATGGTCGTCTACGCTGAATACGTCGCGGAACTCCCATAGAATTCCGTCCACAGTCTTCCTTAGTTTATCCTTTGTCAAGTGGTTTAACTTGAACTGAGATAGGAAGTCGTTTCGTGGCATTGGATAATCCTGGTCTTCTTCGGTTTTCTCGTCACCGGGTTCGTTACTTCTGCTGCTCACGCTATTGATTTTCTGGGTCGGTGGTAGGCTCTGTATATCGTCAACGTTTATGACTTCAACTGTTGCTATTGTGACCTTTTTCGGGATCTTGACCTTCTGTCCGGTTGGGTTAAATGCCAGTATGTGTGCTATCCCTTCACTTGCTTTTGTGATTTGTTCGTCCAGTTCTAAATCCTTGAGCCATGTGTTCTCGGTCGGTACGATGCTGATGGTTCCTTCGCACTCGCTATCATCATTGAAATCCAAGAATACCTGTATTCTCTCGTACGTGTATGGGGCGATCGTTGTTTTCCAGATCGTAGTTGCGCTGCCTTGATTTTGCCGTTGTACAGGACTGCTGACGGCCTTTTTCTGATTTTCGTTCAGAATATTTACGATCTGTTGGATCTGGTCCTTGGCGGTAGTTTCTCTCGGTGTACTAGTCTCTGGGAGGCGCGCCGCTCTGTCTGAGTTCTCCGTGCGATTGTTGCTATTTTCTGTGGCGCTTGCTTGCTGGAGTTCTCTCTCCGATCGCTTCATGAAGAATGCTGGCTCTGAGCTGCGTTGGACGCGGGGGCGGGTCCTTGGATACGCGCTTGATTGACCTCCTTGGTTGCTTGTTTTCCATTGGCAGGTTGTGTTCCCGTAGAAGTTGTCCCTGTTTCTATGGTAATGCACTGAGTTTTGTGTATAGGCGTTAAAGTTATTTGGACATGTCTGATTCCTAACTTTCTTGCAGGTCAACGTCATGTCAGCGGCATCAAAAATCATCATATTCGCTCTCAAAAAGGGCATACCCATAATCGCCTGATAGGTAAGTTCTTCGCAAACCACAAAAGGCACCAAGAAAGTTTTGCCACCGTATTCTACTGGTAGTTTTAGCTCATATTTGGCCTTAAGGTTGTGTCCCGTGACGCTAGTGAGTGTACATCGTGCCTTCCTTGCTACGTTTTTTGCCGTGTTTGGAAGTTTGTTGTAAATACTGATACATAAAATATTTTGTTGTGCTCCTGTGTCGACTAGCCCGGCGAACCTCACTCCATAGGTGCTAAACCCTCTCAAAACTGGCAAATTCGAGTAACTATTATTGATGTTAAGCACTTCATTAAATTTATACACTTGGGGCCTAAATCTGCGTTGCGCAGTGTAGCCGGTTCTGCGCCCAGTTAGAGCCGGCTGTCGTCGTTTAAAGCGCCGGAGCTGTGATCGCCGTTAGGAGCGTAAGCTCTCCTGTATCCAGTTTCGTTCCTGGTTTGGCTGAAGGTCCTACGCTGGGGGAATCCCCTTCGTCCGTTTCCGAACCTCTGCCTACAGTTTCTTGCGATGTGCCCGAATCACGAGCAAGAATAGCATTGCACGCTTGCTAAAGGTCCGTTCCCACCGGTACCTCTTTCTGTCCTATCATAACTATACGGTCTGTACCTAAAGTCCGACGCGTTCCCTTGTCTTTGCCCCGTTGGCGTGCGGTCCCTGGGAGTGAATCCGCTTCTTGTCGGAGTCCCGTCCCTTCTAGGTCGATTGTCGTCACTCGTGAAAGAAACCTGTCTTCTAACTATCTGTGGGGAAGGGTTTGGGGGAGCAGGACTAGTTTTTGGGCTCTGGGTAACCGCACAAATCTGTTGAGGTTCTTCTACTGAATTTATAGTCAGCCGTTGTTGAGCCTTGATGATTTCATCAATTGTCAGCTCGTGTTCAATTAGCAAAATCGCCGCTTCTAGGTCGGCTGGTTGTTTTGTCAGGACTAGTCTCAGCAGTTTCGGACCGAGCCCTGCTTTGAAATTTTCGAACACCGCCCGTGTGAACTGGTCGTTGACCCCCGTGGGTCTTCCTAATTTCTCCGCCGTCATGAGCTGTACCTTATCCGCATATTCTCGGATACTTTGGTCCGCCTGTAGCTGGACGATCTCGTATTTCAGTCTATTTTTTACACTCGTGCTAGAAAACCGAGCTCTAAATCTTTCGAGCAGATCCGCGGTCGTTGTAATCTGAACCCCAACTAGCGTGTCGAGGAATGAGATTGCCGCACCTCTCAATCTGAGGTACAGCATCTCCCTGAGGTCCTTGACGGTGGTTATCCCGGAAAGAGCCAAAAAGTTGGTCATGGTTGATATGAAAACGTCAATATCACCTTCGCCATCGTACTGCGGAATTTGCTTTGCCAATTCGGTCTGGAAAACTTTGTATTGCATCACGGATTTTTGCTCTTCCGTGATCGACATTTTGCGTTCGTGAAAACTAGGGATGGGTGTTTAGGGTTTAGACGTAAGTTAATCGGATGCTAATCGCGAATTTTCACAATGTTATTCTTATTTATTTTTTTTTTGATTGGATGAAAATGTGAGAAAAAGGAGGAGAAAAAGAAACAAATATTTTGGGTTACTACAACTCTAGTTTGCTTGACTCTGATATTGCCCTAGACCGCCGCTAAGCCACCACTGTAATACGGAAGAATGAGATGCGGTATACTCGCGATCGGTAGCGTGGGGGAGGCTCGTGGGGTCTATCTCCTAGGGCTTGTAGAGTTGAACAAACTAGGGTTACAATGTACTTTATTAATGAATGCACTTACAGTTCAGTGGTTACCAAGTGGTCGTTAATCCATACGTAGGTACTCCTCAAATAACGATACGGCAAATACTTATCAACGGTACAGCAACACTGCTAATCTTAAGTTCGACTGACTCCCTTAAACGTGGAGAATCTTACTTATATACATAATTAACCGATACACTAAAACCAGGCACTAGCCCACCAGCAGACTTGCTAAAAACTGTCTTCATGGTATTCTTGAAGTCGGTAAATCCAAGTGAGCCGGTCAGGACTCAGTCCCTCGGCTATGGCTCACGCTCGCTAGCTCGCGGTTCTGAAAGGGCAAGTCGGCTGGTGCGCATTTGTGCAGAGGTTTCATAGTTAAAATAGAGGGGCGTAAACTACGTCAGTACACAATTATATAGATTCCGGTATCAGCTACCGGATCCCTAGCTTCTGAGTACCTAATTCTGTGAGACTACCGGACGAGAAGCTGGTGCCATGAAGTTTCCGTGAGCTATTTCCACTTACTACCGGAATGGGAGCCAGTACATACAAGTTTCCGTTAGTCAGTGTTTTGTTCCAAGATTCAAAACTATATGAATACTGTGAAAGACTATACTTCTACCAAAATATCCTTGGCATTAGCCTTGGCTGTTTTAAGCTTTTCCTCAGGCCCATTGACTTCCAGCGAAAACTTGTCAAAATTCTAATAACCAGTTTTATGCACCAGTTGTATGATATGCGAACACTCTTTGGGAGCGTAGTACGCATGGAAAATAGTAAATCCTGGCAAGTGCAAAGATTAACGAAATATCAGTAGCGGGTAAGAATGTAACACATGGAATCGGGGTCACTGGTTAAGAATTAATGTTTGCAATTAGGGAAATAGGTTGCGTATCATAGGTAAGACGGGTCTTTTAATGGCAAGAAACCGAACTATTGACGGACAGTGCACCGGCTCAGGCGGTTTTTTCTAAAACGTAAGCTAGTAAGGCCTACAGCAACTCCACCTACAATCATTAGCTCAGCCATCCACAAAACTTCTTGGACTGGAGAGGTCATTGAGCCCCACCCGTTCCAGTAATTTGAGTTTGTAGGCAGGGGTGGCCCGAAGGGGGGGTGAGGGGGGGGTGACTCACCCCCCCTGCCTTCTGTTAAGTCGTATCAGTCGTTTATTTTGGCATTTTGCTAAGTTGTATCAGTCGTTTATTTTGGCCTCGCCGAGGTCCCGGGCATTCATTTTAATAAAAAATAATCCGAGTCGTTTAATTTTTTTTTAAATTTTGTCTGCACAGCTTCAGTCGTAAGCCAGTCCCCGAAGAAGTCGTTTAAACCAGGTTTTGTAACCCGATAGGTTGCAGACATGATTCATGGGGGCAGCAATGCGGCTACCTGTTATACTCTCATGGGATTTGGATCTGCCTAACTTCGGTCTTTTAGATTTTAGCCTGTCAAAATTACAATAGGTTAGTTGTTAAAGTGAAGTCTGACTGGTAACATTGAAATACTTTATAGACCAAAAGCGAGAGACAAGGTTATGTGCATTGATTTTTGGTCATCTTTGGCTATAAGTGAAAAAAGAAGGAATACAATTTTTGAACAGAATGGAAAAACCATTAGAAATCAAATGGCAGGAGACCCGCGAAAGAAGTGTGCCAGAACAACCCGAAACATGTCGATTTAGAGAGATTGAGGTAGGAACAACGCTTGAAAAGGACAAGGAGGATTTTAATATACACCCGAAATTCGTTTCCCAGGATAGCAGGGGTTCCGCAGACGCTGGAATAGCTCATTCTAGTCTGGAGGTAAATTTTTGGCATCTATGCTAGCAGAGGCGTTACTATCAAAATGTTTTTTTTTTGGGGGGGAGAGGAGCAAAAATAGGAGAGGAGCCAAAGCTGACTGCGAATCGTATGTATCACTGCTGACTGCGAATCATAGCACTATCAAATATGGGAGGAGCAAGGTATTTACCGACTGGCTGGTAATTTTTCCGTCTTTTTTTGCAAAAAAATCGACTGATTTAAAGAAAACCGACCGTTTTTAAGAAAAGTCGACTAGCCGACAACATCGGGGGGGGGGGGGGGTTGACGCCCCTGTATGCTAGTGTTAAAGCACATCTGAAGAGACTTCGTAAAATTCAGGACACTCATACAACTCGAAAATGGTCTCTTTTATGTTTAAGATATTCTAAAAGCGAACTTCTCGTCTTCATTTGCTGTGTATGTAGCATCTTCTATCGCGTAGAATCAAATTCTGCAAACCAGTTTTAAGTTGCAATTCTTTAGATGTAGCTCACTGTAGCTTTACCTGCTTTAATTTTCGGCATGAAAGTACAGTGTGTCGAGTGACAAATAAAACGGTACACGGTACTTTCATTATGAAACAAACGTACATCAAATCACCCGGAAAAAAACGCAACTCAAGTCTCGTCGGCAAACCTGGCGTCTTTTTCTATATGTGTAGACTCCTGTCAGGCCAAGACCAAAAGTTCGTTACGTCAGTAAATCTGGATTTTTTTTTTTACGCAATGGCAAATCTGTTTTCCTCCTTTCGTTTCTGAGGAAGTGTGTTCAGAACGTGAAAATTACTTTTTTGCTATTATTTTGGAGCAAATCTACTTTCTTTTCTATGGGCTTTATCTTGTCACTTTTTCGATGGACAGAGGCGTGATTTCATATCTATTCTTAATTTTTCTTTGGATCGCAAAATGACGCGCTGCTCCTCGGCTCACGTCCATAAATCAGGATTGTTTTTCAGGAATTACTTTCTTTGCTTTAATACGGAACAAATCTACTTTTTTTTCTGTGGCCACTATTTTGTCACTTTTAGCGACGGTCAGATTGGTTATTTCAAAGCTGTTTTTTCCTTTTCAATGGGGTTGCAAAAAGACGGTCTCCTCCTCGGCATTTCACAAAATTTCGCCTGTGACACATTTCATAGTATTCTCACTTAGAGGAACGGTGTGACATTTACTTGGCGATTAGGCTTGGAACTTTTTAGATTTGAAACACATTAAAGGATGGCTAGAATCTTTCTAGACAAAGGCAGATTAAAGAAAAATCGCCTGCAGCGCTTGCTTTAATTTGTTCCGGGTACAGGCGTTGAAAGCTTTCCTCTTATGCGAAAGTTGAAATGTAAAGCTGAGGCTATGAAGGTACATGTATACACAAATTTTGATTACAAGAATAATTTCAGCTGATGCATTGCAGCTAGTTTTACACCGGCTCTATTATTTATTGGTGGGGAATGTGCGCCATTGCCGCATAGTCGCAACAGTTCATTTTTGTTGGTACCTGTGAGTCGTATATTACGATCGATGAGTCGTTGAAATGAGGGGTCTCACCCCCCCTGGCCTGAGTGCTTCGGGCCACCCCTGTTTGTAGGTTACTTACTTGAGTATCAGGATGCAAACCAAGAAGGTACAAGCACCAGGCAATGCCAGCTGCTGTAGTATCGTGACCGGCGAACATGACGGTGTCAACCTCCTCCTGAATATCGCTGTCGGAAAGACGCAGCTCCGGGGACAACAAGATGTCGAGAAACGCTATTTTCTTCCCTAAACCACAAAGATTGTTCATTTTTGTTCTTATCTCTCTTTCCGACCAACACGACATTACAGATTTGACGCTCATGAAAACAGTTTTTGTTTTGTTACAGCAGTACAGATCGATTCTTTCACTATTTCTAAAATCTTTCGTTCTTTCATTATTCTACTAATTCAGGATGTTGAGAAAATCCCTAGCTGGCACGCCGGTTCCTCCAGTCCAACGTCTAAATAGCATTTAATCTACCAACAATGACTACCTAGAGATGTACAAGTCAGGAATAACTGTAGTCCGGAACACTTAAAATTACAACTCCACTTTAAATATTTCAAGCCATTAATCTGGTTGAAGACTGTCTACCAACTAATGCAGCGTTACAAGTTATTGCCTATTTCCTATTTAATCTGGTCGGGTCCTTGACACGACGGCCAATTTTCATCGTCCTAGCACACCAGGAAGCCAAAAAATCGCGGGGCCACTAGAAATTCAGACTCCCCCCTCCCCAATTGCTTCAAAGTGAATGGATCCGTTCCGGTTATGTCAATGACGTACCTAGGACTTTTGCTTGTTCTTCTCACCGAGTTTCATCCCGATCCCTACACTCGTAAGTGTTTCTAAAGATTTCTGGTTTTCCCCTCCAGCTCCCCCCAGTGTCACCGGATCCAGTGTGGATTTAAAACAGAGCATCTGAGACATGAGCCCTTTCCACATATCAAGTTTCATTAAGATCCAATCACCCGTTGGTAAGCTAAAAATTTCTCATTTTCCCTCATTTTCCGGATTCCCCCTCCCTCCACTCCCCTCCAGATGGTCGGGTCAGGGAAACGACTATTTCTAATTTAATCTGGTCTAGTCCCTGATACCAAGTTTACGTCTTAGTTTATCTGGAAGTGCCGGAACTAGCAAAACCGGGACGGACAGACCGACTGACGGACAGAAATTACAATCGCCATATGGCACTTGGCCGAAGGGCAAGTGCCATAATAACGGTAACGCTCAACAGGTTTAGGTCGCTGCCTTCCGCGCCTCCACGCCTTTCTCTGTAAAACAACATAACGCAATAATTGAATCACTCTAAGTAGTCCCCAGAATACCAGGGAGCAGCGGTACACCCCCTCGAAAAAATTACGAACGAAAAGTGCCTGTGGCTACGTACCAGGTTCTGGTTCTTTCTCGGGTTTGTCTGTCTTCTTTAGCAGAAGTCTCTTCTCTTCTATGACCCTTCCCGTGAACTCATGGACGACCTTGAGGAGCTTGTTGTGCTCTTTTCCTTCACTGCTAAGGTTGTAGAAGAAGTCCGAGGAGAACCAGGGAGTGAAGAGCCTCGTGTTTACAAGACTTTCTAATCTGAGATAAATGATAAGTTTGTTTGGTCTTCACTGGGCTGTCGCTTTACTTCTAATATATGGGATTACTCTGACTTCTATTAGGCTTCCCTTTCGCAAAAGGACAGTGAGAATCCGCAAAACGCAAAACAAAACTTTACAACTTCTCACTAAAATTTGACGGTGCAAAACGGATAAGTCAGCTGTGGTTTATTATAGCTATATTTCGGCCCTTCTTGGCAAGGTTCCTCTTCAGGCTCAAGCCGCTGAAGCTGGAGAATGAACCTGTGGAAAAATAATTAAAGATTCTTCTTCAACTATCTGATTTTATGAACTTGTTCTCTGAAAATCGGTTGGAGTTAAAGCTGGTGCTGTGATTTCATTCTGGATACGGATGCTGCTTTTGCTGTTCGATTGGGTCGTCGAAAGGGTAGAGATTCTTCTGCATTTTGGTTTTAGAGTCATCAAAGCGGCTTGAGCCTGAAGAGGACCCTTGCGAAGATGGGCCAAAATATAGCTCTAATAAAATCAGCTTTTTGAAGGACTATCTATTCTCACTAAATTGCCGAACTCCACTTTCCATGTATGCCGTGGATTTATTTTCCGCGCTCCATTTCAGAACTAGGTGAGCGCAAGAGTACTCTGTCTGACTAAGCCCAATACACGCCAGTGAGCCTCGGGAAGAACGAGAAACGTCGCCCGAGCGATGACTCAAGTTCTTTGCCAACCAATCAACGGCGTTCGTTGGGGACAGGTCTGGTGTCGCTTCTGGCTCTTCCGCTAGATACACGGCGATTCTTCATCGACGTGAGAGTTACTCATCAAGAGTATGTAGCGTCGGAAATCGAAGCGAGTTATAGCCGCAGTCGCAAAAACACACGGTGGATATGCCGACGCAGCTTAATAGGCCGTTCCCCGAGGACTCCTCGGGGAATTGAAGGTAACGGCGAGAATTGAGGGAGTCACTCCACGCGGACTCCACGTACAGAAACAGCAAGAACACGGGGAATGCTTCCAAAGTAGATTTTGTTCGAAAAAAATATGCAGGGACGAAATTAGTATGGATCCACTTTATTTTTTCTTTTGTTTATTCTGATGGTTTTTAATTAATTTTATATTGCACCAATACCAGCACAAACTGATTCCCATCTGAATCTGAAAGGAGTCCTTCTTGATGATGGTGACGATAATAGGAGCATTCCCCGTCCGTGGGGACTCGCGAGAATACAGGGAGTGAGTCCCGGGGACAAACAAAAACGCGGGGACTCCTCCTGTGGAGTCCTCGGGGAACGGCAATAATACGCCTATGTCTTTCTAACCTTTCTAGATGTCAACAGATCTACGATGCCCTGGAAGTTCGTTCTAGCCATGTGGCAAGGCATTCAGGTATGGTGGTCTGGAATAATTTTCCAAACTCAGTTCGAGAAGCAGAAAGTGTACCGCAATTTAAAAATCGATTAAAGGAACATAAAACTTGACTCAAACTTGACTCGGGGAGCTAGCTGACATATCAAGAATGTACCCTGAGTCGATATTGAGAGTAAGAAATATTCTCGTTACGGCCATTGCAGTTTCCGGGCAGTTTCCGAGAATTCGACTTTTGAGTTAGTAGAAAAAAAAGCAAAAGGTTTGTGTGCCGTGAGTAGGGATCGAACGCACGACCTCTTGAGTACTGTCCCGATAGTATGGCCGAAACACCGCCAAAGGCGAACTTTTACAGTGCAGAAGTCCATAATTACAGGGCAGAAGGGGCAAGGGCCTGTCAGCTAGCTCTGACAACACTAAGGAGGGGGATCGAGATAACAAAGAAGGGGGGGGGGGTCCTGTCGACAATAAGTCCTTGTATCTTTTTCTAAGCCCCCCAGGTCGGTTTGATGGCCGAAAGTTGCGTAGTCAAGTTCTCTGTGCCTTTAAAGAAACACCTCCTTGAGGGGTAGGTGGTGAGTGGAGGGTTTGGAAGACGAGAGAGGACAAATTGACAAAATAATTAATTAATTTTTAGTTTATTTTAGTGACGGTTTCATTACAATATGGTATTAAATGGGTATTGGTTGCGTTTTTCAAGCACGTATGTGTTTGTTTGTAACCGATCGTCAAGCCGGAATGAATTTTTTTTTATTAAAGTTGTTGAATCCTTAAAACAATCCTGAAATCCTGAAGCGATATTTCGGCATTTCCTGGTAAGGGTCCTCGTCAGGCTATTGAACTTCAGGGGCAACGTCAAGAACTGGAAGTGAAAATCGTCTTAGGTATAAGAGCCTTTCTAAGACAACAATCGTCAACTTCGCGTCTGAACTAAAGTCTCCGCTAGAAACACTTACAGAAAATTCAGGGACGAAAGTACGAAATATTTTCCTGCTTTCCCTCCGTTTAACACTGGTGAAACGACAACATCGAAAAGCAACCTTTTCTTTTCGTGCTATGAAGAACTAATAGGAACTTGAATAAACGGATTCAGTAAATTTTCAGTGGAAAGCAAGGAAAAGTTTTTTTAATGCTTTACCTGGATTTTGATCTTTAACACTTCATTTTATGTAAAAAATAAAGGTAAAATGTCAAGGAAAAAGTTAAAACTAAGAATAGAATAGTAAAGAAAACATAATTTAAAAGTATAAATGGAAGGAGTAGGTGCCACACTTGTGTCACTGAGAGGAGGGTGAAAAAACGTACACTTACTTTTGGACTTCCCTGACATACAGGGAATTTCCATGCATCTGAGCACCGATACGCACACCCATGGCACATTCTGTAAAATATACCGTTTTATTTTTTTAACGCAAATCGTGGACTTTTTTTTTTTAAAGCAAATCGTGGACAGAACTCTGTCTTAAAACCTGGACGCACTAATCTGAACCCGAAATTTAACTTCTATTTTACACAAACCTGACATTGTCTTGCGGGTCATCATTAGACAGAAATGGTTTCAGGCATGGCATAATCTTTTCTTACATAAAATAGAAAAACGAGATTTTCGGGTTTTTTTCTTGATCAGCTAATTACCCCTCCAAGAGGATGTGCGAGGGATAAATAAAATTTCGGATATTTCGGTTGCACTTCCGGCGAACCGTCCTCAGCGAAGAAAACAAAACTAAGTCATAAAATCCACCACAATAACAACAGGAAAACCGAAATATCCGAAATTTTATTTATCCCTCGCACATCATCTTGGAGGGGTAACTAGCTGATCAAGAAAAAACCCCGAGAATCTCGTTTTTTCTATTTATGAAATGAATGGTCAGCTTGGCTTCAAACCTTATATTCTTTTCTTACATAGTAAGACGCTTCACGTAAGAAAAGAAACAAAAATGAAAGTAGACATTCAAAGTATTCTTAAGTCAGAGTTCTGACTAGAAATGATCTTTTCACGATGTAATAGCTCAGAAAGATTGTTTTTCGAAAATACCATTAATTATACCTGAATTTGGGGATTTTTTTGTTAGCCCTTTCCGACTCTATCAAGCCGACTCTATCCCGCTCTCCAAAGCGGTCGCTGTACCCACAAAATAAAAAAAAAAAACTGAAGGAAAACCAAGCAAAACAAAGTAAGTCTAAAACATTTGACGACTAGGTCATCAGAATAACACAGTCTGTTTGACGATAGTTTCCAATTACATTGATCACGCTGAATCTGAATGTGGGTGGTGGCAAAGCTGGAAATGACGAATTGACCTTACAAAAGCGAAAAACACCATTTTTAGGCCTATAAAACGTGTCTAGGCTGTTTATTTTTTTCTAAGATTGTACAAACCCAATTTAGTTCCAGGACATCTCATTTTATTCCTAACAATGCCGTCTCTTAGAACAAGTTTAATTTTGTCCGATATCTCGTTTAGTCCCGGAGCTATAAGCTAGTATTTATTAATTTTCTGTAAGAATCTCGAAATTCATTTCACTGCTAATTCGTGTCGTAAATGTGTCGCTGGTTTGAGCCCCCGCTCTGCTCACCGTTTGGTTTGAGGCAAGAACTGGTGGCCTTTCGATACTAACGATGTTTCTGATACCATTTTATTGTGAAAAGATCGTTTTTAGTTGGAGCTGTGCTTTAAGGAAAGTCAACATTCAGCTAGGGGTTATAGCCCCGCAAATTCATCGTAACCAGGCGGTCTTAGAAACAGCTGTACGACTAATTGCCGCCAGATGTGCTAGAAAAACAATAACAATCACAAACTGACTAGCTAACCTCTGCTTTGCGCTTACGGTGACGCAACGAAGAGTGAACGAAGAGCTTACGCAGACAAATAAAACGTAACTCAAGAATAGAACTTGGTTCTATTCTTACGTCGATGCACACGCATCAGATTTGTCAGTGAAAAATGGAAGTCTTGGAAGACCTGGAGAAAGCCTACGAACGATTAAGAAAAACTTAGCTATCATGAAAGAAAAGAAATTTCAGCATAAGAAACCAAGAAAGGAACACGTAAATACACATCCAGCTTGAAAGCTTGTCGCGCAGGTTGAAAGTCACGCCGCGCAACCTGTAAGCAGCGCAAGATAAACGCATACGCAGCGCACCGCAACGACGCGCCAATGTGAAAGCGGCTTTAGGTGTCGGTATAAATTATCTTAAGAGGGAACAAGTGATTAGGCATTCGGTTCATAATGCGTCGCGTATCGGACCCGTGGATAAGTCAGCACTGAAGTCATAAGCAATGATTGAACAAGACCAAAGGTTTCGATGGGATCCCAAAAATCTAACCTTTGATTCAAACAATTGGGTCATGTCTTCGCCATTCAGTCTTTGTCAGATTCCTTGAATGTTTTTACTGTTAAAATAAAGTTCAAAAATGGACTCAGCATGTCTCCTTGCCCCGATACCGAATCTCTAATCGATTTCACAAACAACTTGGAAACAAATTTCCAGTTTCAGCCAAATTCGTATTCAAATAAATTCAGATATGGATTCAGAGGACCTCCTTACCCCCTCAATGAATATCTTATTAGCTTATAAAACATGTATTTCTTTTACTGTAAATTCGAAAACCCTCCTCTGCCTCTAAATATAGGACTAAAGGACCCATCTAAGAACTTGGCCTGTACTTCACCACTGAATCCTCATTGAACAACATCGTCGCTTGAACAACATATTTCCTCTTTTGAACATTATATATTGTATATCAACCCGTTCGATCTTCGACTACACTAGACTGTGATAGCCGAAAATTGGTCGAACAATTTTGTGTCCGGTTTTCGCCGGATTCCGGTTGAACTACTTGTCCGGCAAGAACATAATTTTCATATTCGAAATCAGCATGTCTCCTTACCCCTAAAGCAACTATCTCAATAGCTCTTAAAAAAAAAATTGCCCCCTTAATTTGAAACCCCCTACCCCACCCCTAAACGTAAGGCTACAGAGCCCATCTACGAACTTGACCTTACCCTTGACCCAAAGAATCCTCACACCAAGTTTCATCATAATATCTCATTCCCTTCGAGAGATATCCTGCTCTCAGACAGACGGGCAGACGGACAGGCGGACAGACGGACAACTTTTGCGATGTCATATGTATCCCTCCACTTACGTTTGGGATCCCAGAAACTGGATGAAGTTTGACAAATCTAACTTGGGTAGAAAACACATTAAGCACACATTTTAAGCAGTATTAAACATGGCCAGGCCTGAGAGGAATTGAAAATAACCAAACAAACCTGGTTAAAAGTAAGTCAAGAATGAAAGTGTCACTGATTCCCTATTGTTTAGTGAAACGTAATTTTCAATCAATTGTTGTAAGAAATATTGAACTAAAAATCCGTAAGACGTTTGGAGCTTTAATCCATCTGAGGGGCAAGCTTAAACGTGATATTCTGGCCCGTATATACCAGTCAACTGATTTACCAATAGTTATTTTTCCAGCGGTGGTGGTGAATGGTTTTAATCGTGGCATGATTGCTAGTGTTCGTGTTTGCTATTTTAAATATCGTAAACTTTTGCTTGTACACCCTTTATTTGCTAGAAATACACCTCTAATTAATTCCCTTTCAGATAAAGATCCTGCCTTGACAATTCAGCAGCAATTTGAGAATTTTGTAGCTAACGCTAATAATATTCTGACTCTGAAGAATCTGTTTCCGTTTTTCGACAAAAGCTAATTTAAGTAAGTACAGTCTATTGTCTTATGTAGTCTACGTCAATTGTTATTTATTGTTATGAAAGTTATTTGTGACAGTGTTTTTTAAATTTATTTTAATACTCCTCATTATATATTCTTTGAGGGAAATAAATAAATGAAATGAATTACATTATGCTAATGCATCTAGCGGCAAAAGATAACTAATCTGGAAGGAACTTATGAACGGCTTCTTGGGTCCATACGTGCTTCTGACTGTTCCGGTCAAGATGACAAGGGCAAGTTGACTTACCACAAATGATGTCAAGGGTAAGAAGACTAGTGAGCTCTAGCACATTGCAGGCTTTCTCTTTCTTCATTTCCTCTCGGATAACGTTTACAAACGTGTTGCTTTCCGCAACGAATATTGGTAGGAATCTCTCCAGTAGCGTGAAGTGGAAAGCGTGGTTCAGGAGGCGACGTCTGGTCTTCCATTTTTCACCTTCGAAGAACGTGTTTTAATATGCATATATGTGCGCGGACGTAACTTGAATACACACAATGTAAAAATGTGTTGCTCAGATCTAGGGATTGGTATATCTTTCAAATGAGCTGGCAATACTGTCAAAAGAAGTCAGATGTGAAAATGTTGGAAGAAGAGGGCCGGAAAAAGATATTCAAAGATTAAGACTTTTTTTTTAATTGTTTGAAACGTGACTGAAACGAATTACCCACGGCTTTTGCTCTTCTAAGACTTGTCAGGCCCGTTCTCGATTAAAAATTTATCTCAAAATAATACTATGAAGTTGTACGAAAAAGTAGCATGAAGTACGAACTGACGCAAATATATACTTCTATGTCAAGGCTATCGTGTTACTGCGCTCTACTGCATGTTACATGCATATTAAATGATAGTAGCGTATTCTTTACTATTACATATCAAGACATGCAGCTTTTTCGTACAATTATCATACACCTACGCAGGCTACAAATTTGTCATCGGGTTTTTTCACACTGCACAGAAAACAAGAGATAAAAGCTCATATGTGACTTGTAGGAACAGTTAGTATGTTTGTCAGTTTGTCCCCCTCCAGCTCCCCCGCCCCCAGTGATCAGACCCACTCCGGAATTGAAGCTGAACATTTGTGACATTCGTTCTTGACACTTTTGAAGTTTCATGCACGTCCGATTACCCGTCCTAAGTTATGAATGTCACCAGATTCCAGATTCCCTATCCCTCTACTACCCCCGCGATACTCGGATCGGGGAAGGGACTATTTTCGGGTCAATATGTTTAGAGTCCCTAACAGGCCTACCACGTTAGCACATCTGGAAGCACCCTAGCTCAAGATCATTGGAATTCCGGGAGACCCCCTCCAACTTCCCCCACCGTGACAGAATCCGGTACTGTTCTGTTGGAATGTATCTAGGGTTTACGGTTGTTCTTCCAACCAAGTCCAACTCTGATCCTTCGACTTTAAGTGATTCACGAGATTTCCAGTGCCCCATCCAGCCCTCCCCCCGCTCTCAGTGATCAGATCTGGTCCAGACCTGATACTGCACATCCGAGACAGTTGTTCATAATACTTACCAAGTTTCTTGCCCGTCCGATCACCCGTTCCAAGTTTGTGAATGTCACTAGATTCCGGATTCCCCACCCCTCTACTCCCACACGATGATCGGATCGGGGAAGGGACTCTTTTAGACAATATAGTAGAATCCTTAAAATGCCTGCCAAGTTTCATGGTCCTAGCACATATGGAAGTACCCTAACTCGAGATCACCGGAATTCTGGTGTATCCCCCCCCCCCCCTGTGACACGATACAGTTCTGTTTTGTCAGTAATGTATCTAGGGTTTAAGCTTGTTCTTCCCACCAAGTTCCATCCTGATCCCTCGTATCCGAGCCTTTCAGAAGATTTCCGGTGCCCCCTACCAGCCCCTCTCCCCCCAGTTATCGTATCCTGTCCGAATCTGAAAAGGAACACATTTGAGGCACTTGTTCTTTGACACCTATCAAGCTTCATGCACGTCCGCCCGTTCCAAAGGTAGGCATGTTACTAATTTCTAGATTCCCATCCCTCCACTCCCCCTACGATGGTCTGATCGGGGAAACGACTATACTCAAGGCAGTCTGTTCGGGTCCTTGATTTGCCTACCAACCTAGTACCGAACTGGCGGGATCACCGAATTCCGCCTCCCCCCCCCCCCCCGGACCCCCCCCCCCACAGTGCCCGAATCTGGTCCGGTAGTTTCAACGATGTATCTAGGACTCGTGCTTGTTTTTCCCACCAAGTTTCGTCCCGATCCCTCCACTCTAAGCGTTTCCCAAGATTTCCGGTTCCGCCCTCCAGCTTCCCCCAAAGTCACCGGATCCGGTCCGGATTTTAATTGGATTGTCTGAGGCACGAGATCTTTCCAAATATCAAATTTCATTGCTGTCCGATCACCCGTTCAAAAGTTATAAATACCTCAAGATTCCGGATTCCCCCTCCCTCCACTCTTTCAACGATGCTCGGATGGGGGAAATGATTATGTCCAACTTAATCATTTGGGGTCTCTGACTTTGCCTGCCAAGTTTCATCGTCCTAGGTTATGTGAAAGTGTCCGAACTAGCAAATGCCGGAGCGACCGACCGACCGACGGACGGACAGAAATTGGCGATCACTATATGTCACTTGGCCGAAGTGCCATAAAAAAAAATATATCCTTTTTTTCTGATGAGCCTGCTTCGTGCAGACAATTGTTGGAAGTATGATCAGTGTTGTGTCGTGGGATTGGGGGGGGGGGGGGGCTGGTTAAAGTATTCCGTATAAGATCTTTTATAAGATTCAGCATTCCGAGTTGAAGAATGTATGAGGCGATCCAGAAAGGAGGATGCATTTGTCATATAGGTTCGACGACTCCGTTACACTGTAAAAAAGAATCTTGCAATATCTGCTACTCGGATTAATTTTGTCTCCAAAAAGATAATATTATCTCTAATTAAGAATAATTTTATCTCAGTAGAGATAAGATCCCCAGTTGGAAATACTACAGTTAACTTTAATCCTTCCTCGGAGAAACTATTTACGGTGTAAGAGAGCGGCATGTCGACCGCAGTGCTCAACTTACCGGTGGAAGTGACGAGACCATCTCCTAGCCAAGGCCTCAAGAAGCGGTAGACAACACCTTTCTTGATCTGCCGTGTACTGGTTAGTATTGGCTAAAAATGAAAAAAAAATTATTTCAAAAATTTCTATATTGGTTGTTTTAGACACAATTAGTCCTTTAGAAGCAGCTCGTGATACAAGCAAAAAGGCTTCATTGGATCCCAGAGTGAACATTAAATTGGTTTCTTGATCAATCGGTCCTCTTAGATTTTCAGCCTTTATCAGTTTCACCGCTTTAATCATGATATTTTATCCTAAGAGCAGAGGAGTTACTAGCCAAAATGTTTGGGAGGGGGACAGGGGTGCAGCTAGGGTTTTGGGTTTGAAGGGGGGATATAAGGAATGTGCCGACAAAATAGTCCAGTGTGCTGACAAATGCGGACACACAAGCTAAATTAAGAAAATAAAACTTATCGGATTTAAAGAAGCGGTGTTTCTACTTCTTTAAATCTCAAGGTTTTCTCTTTTCGTTTCCAAAACAAAATTGGCTGGTCTAACTCCATTTGTTTCTTCGCCTCTGTTTCTTCACTTTCCACGGATCAACAAGTGCCGATGACTCCACTCAGCATGTCTTCTTCGGTGTAGAGGAGCATAAGTGAGTCAAGTCTATCATCGCCCATGGTTGACCTCAATCGGCTTTTTACAATTTTCATCTTATAGTGCGAACAGACGATGAGGATCGGGAGCTCCCGGTCTGGAATTCCTGCCTGGATTTCCGGCACCATCATCACTTCCATATGGAATAGTTGAAATTTTTTCAACTTGATGATGTAAGTGCAGGAAATCCGGCCGGGAAATCCTCATCGTGTGTTCGCACTTTTACTGAAGATCCGCTCACCTCACGGGTACGGTTTTTGAAAAATGAAAGCTCTGTAGACAAGTGGAAGAGCATGCTAGTGCTATTTGGTGATAGAGAAGAGCTGTCCGAAGTTCCGTTTGTTAGTCTGACTCTGCTTTAAAACTTCCTGGAAGATTTCGATTTCCGACTTCAGTGCTCCTAGTGGTATCTGCACTGTTTTGCATGGCACTTTGCTGCATGAGTGCTACGGTAGTCGTCATCAAACTCGTAAGCAGTGACGGGCTTTACAGCTTCTTTACACTCTTCACAGCCTTTCCCATTTATCCGGAGAAATTAAGCTAGCGACAAGAAACGGGTGTTGCCGTGTACATCAAGACTGACAACTGACTTTGCGCCAACACAAAAGTTTCTGCCGACGATGTTAAGGAATTCGGTTGATAGAAGTGCGAGACGTCGGCACTTGGACTTTTGCCGACACTAGTAGGGACCATCGGAGCAAGGCGTCGGTGCGCAGCGCGCAGCCAACAATGAAGTTTCCGCTGACGATCTTAAGGACTTCGGTTAATAGAAGTGCGAGACGTCGGCGCTTGGACTTTTTCCGACACTAGTAGGGACCATCGGAGCAAGGCGTCGGTGCGCAGCGCTTAGCCAACAATGAAGTTTCCGCTGACGATCTTAAGGACTTCGGTTAATAGAAGTGCGAGACGTCGGCGCTTGGACTTTTGCCGACACTAGTAGGGACCATCGGAGCAAGGCGTCGGTGCGCAGCGCGCAGCCAACAATGAAGTTTCCGCTGACGATCTTAAGGACTTCGGTTAATAGAAGTGCGAGACGTCGGCGCTTGGACTTTTGCCGACACTAGTAGGGACCAGCGGAGCAAGGCATCGGCGCTGCGCGCCAACGCCTTGGAACTTTAGGGGGAGGAATCCCCCCCTTAGATGTGCCCCTGGAGGGTGAGGGCCAGTACAGACTGGCTGGTCGTTTTTACCGGCTGTTTTTGCCGAAAACTACGGTTTGTACAAAAAACGAAAGTTTTGGAGCAGAAGTCAACAGATGTTCAGAAAAACCGACTCCTTTACGAAAAATCGCGGTGCTTCGCGCCGACTCTTTATCTTTACCCTTTAACCAAACTCATGAGGTATTTTGGAAAGATTACCGAATTTTTTGGTTTATTCGTAAAACTTCCGGTCCACCAATTACCTTACTAGACTTTAGTTTCAAATCATCTGACCGTCACACACCAGTGAGAAAATTGCAGTTGACGATGGTGGTTATAGGTGCAAAGCTATACCACTTTGAACCGGATCCGTTTGGAGCGTTCAGGACGAAACTTTACGGGCAGGACGTTCATATGCCTTCGGTGTCCAATTTGATGATCCAAAACGGTCCCGGACTTTAAGGGGTTAATGGGAGGGTTGTTTCCGGCAATCTTGTTGAATGAATAACTCTCGAACGCGTGACCCAATTTGGAGGAAAGTTAACAGCTAGCAACTGCACATGCTCTAGATTTTCATTTACAACTCCGGACTGGATCCGGCAACTATGGGGGGAGTACCGGAAATCTCTCCATGCTTAGAGCGCAAAGATTATCAAGATCAAACTTGGCAGTCACATGAGCTATGTGTATTATTTAAAGATCCAGACCGGATAAGACACGGTCATGGAGTAGGAGGAAGAATCCTATAAATCATTTTGCATGAATCCGGTGATCACGTGCTAGGGTATCGCTCTTAAAAAAATGCGACTCTTAGCTGATATACATGATAACTAGTCTTGCAAGTCCAATATGAGCTTGCAGCTCTTGTTGCTTAGTTTACCTTGTCGATTTTGACCGAGAAAAATACTATACGTACATATAATAACATATAACATCAATAACATCTCATGGCGTAAGTACTCTGGGAGATCTGCGATACTTGTCGGTAAGTGGTTAGTTTTGCGACTGTTCTTTTTTTTCGGAGTTAACATGTCGGTTTTGAACATTTTGAACATGTCGGTTAACAACGTTTACTCGTCAATAACGTGATAATAGTGCAACAGATAGGCAAAGTGATTGTTGCTTGACATCATGATCAACGTTGCCAGACGTCACACAATAGACTGAGTTATCACTATTCTCTTTTTGTCATTAGTGTCCTAGGTATGACGTAACATTTACTCTATTTCAGAAAACCCGAGGCGTCATTTTTACAGCAGTGAGTCCAACCACAAGTTAGCCTTTCGAGTTTTTTTATGAAGACAAAAATTAAACTCTAACTAGACCTACGTTGTCTGGGCAACGTAAAGTGTTGCGAGAGCAACACTCCGGTTTTGTTTCTTCGCTAACGGTTAAATACTGAATTTGTCAACCCATCGAGGTTTTAAAAATGCTATGTTCCAATCCATGAAAAACATTTTTCTGAACTCATGACACAATCTGTAATCACATGGTTATCCCTCACCGTTAAAAAAAAGAAAGAATATAGGAAGTAGGGACTAAATTGACTTTGGAGCCAGATGAACTTTATCCTTTTCAATCGGAGACATCGTGACATTTGGAAACTTAAAACATTATCTTATATACCTAGATGGTATTATAAAGCTATTCCTAACTTTTTATTTCAAAATACCATACATGCCACTCTGCTAATTATCGTTATCTTACATTATCATTTATATTCGTTGCGTTAACACTTAGTTCTAGGTTAGAGTGAAATACCATCACCAAGACCATCACCTAGGAAAAGTCGGAAGCCCCTCGTTGCCGACAATGGTTATGGTGTAATCGCCAATTGTGACTTGTCTCACAGTTGGGTTCCGCCTATTCTTTGTTTGAATTTGTACCCTAACGCTAAAGTTGTAAACCCCTCAAAGACTTAATTCTAAGTTACAGTGATAGACCAAGGAGGCTAATTTTCTTACCCTCGGATTTAAAGAGAACAATTAAAATGTGCATCAATTTGCACTAGTTCCTATCCCCTTATGAACCACTTCTCGCAACCAATTCCTACTTACAAGTCCATGTCCCCCTGATAGACATAGTATCAAATGGTTTTCAATTCGAATACGTCCGAAACAAATAATAGGATTAATAGGTACACCAACTAGCAAAAGTTACAAGCCCACCATCGCCGAAGATGGTTATTGTCAAACAGTAGATTTTTGCTTACAAGTAAAAAACAACAACAGAATATCGGAAGTAGGAACTAAATTGACTTAGTAGCCAGTTGAACTTTATCCTTTTCAATCGTGCACATCGTGACTTTTGGAAACTTGGAACATTATCTTATATAAGCTAGTTGGTATTATAAAGCTATCCCTAACTTTTCAGGATCAAAATACCACAGATGCGTATTATTTCTTTTATATTTTATGCTGCTAATTATTTCGAAGCTATATCGTTGTTTTACATTATCATTTGTTGCGTTAACACTTAATTATATGTTAAAGTGATAGACCATCACCACCCATAGACCATTATAGCATCTCATGAAAATGACAATGCTATAGCAAATGATTCTTGAACGGTGACATGAACCAAACTTTTTTTTATCATCGAAAACACCGGAAACAAAATAAGTGAACAAACGAAAAAAAGTCGAAACCCCCTCACCGCCGAAAATGATCATGGTATAACAGCCGAGTGTTCCTTACAAGTCGTGACTTGTCTCATAATTGGTTTCCCCCTATCCCTTGTTTGAGTGTGTACCCTACCACTAAAGTTGTCAACCCTTCAAAGGCTTAGTTCTAAGTTATGGTGGGTTTATACATTCGCGTAAAATCCGAGCGTATTTTGAAATCCGAGCGTATTTTCAGCACATTTCGAGCTTGAAAATATTTCTAGCAATACGGAAATATTTGAGAAATCGGTCCGTTTTGTATCTAAATACGTCCGTATCGCTAGAAATCTTTTCTCAAAACGTGCGTAGAATACGCTCGGATTTCAAAATACGCTCGGATTTTACGCAGTGTGTAAATGGACCATTACAGTGAAAGACCAAGGAGACTAATTTTCTTACCCTCAGACTTACAGAGATCAAAGAAAATGTGCACCAATTTTCACAAGTTCCTAGCCCCTCATGAACCCCTTCTGGAAACCGATTTTTACTTACAAGTCCATCTCCCCTTGATAGATACGGTACCGAATTGTTCTCGCGATCCAATACACCGGAAAGAAATAATAATATTAATAGATACACCAACTACCAAAGTTGCTAACCCCTCATCGCCGAAGATGATTGTGGTCTGACAGCCGATTGTTACTTGTGTACCAAATACTCTATATGACGAAGTCCAAAACACGCCAGTGGTTCTCAGGAAGAAAGAGCAAACGTGTCGGTAACGACTCAAACTCAATGACTCAAATCCCGAGTCAGCGCAGCTGTGACACCGTTTCTTCCGTTCTTCCGCAGGTACGCGGAGATTCTGCAAGGGAGAGGTAGTAATCAAGTGTATTGTTCTTATTGTCAAATACACCGGAAACAAACAAAATATTTATAATTGCAATGACCAGCGTAGTTTAGAATCTTTTGCAGAAGAAATCTCGATCTACCCTATCAATGCAAGAAAGTTACCTCGAGGCTGTGAGCGTCTCCCAAGGAAACTTTCGCTTTGGGTCCAGTCCAGAAGCGATAGACAGGACCGTACTTTCTGGGCCATTCTTTACTGAGGAGATTGCTAAGTCCTAGAACAGACAAGTACCATTACTGACACGACACTAAAAAAACAACGCTCGCTGTTCTGACTGTTGTTGCTCGGTACTAGCGAGTGACCTCACTCGCTAGTAACAAGCGAGAACAGTCTTGTAATTGTACCGTGTTCTTCAAAACTGTGCTAACTACATTTTCATAATTTTTGGGCCCAGTTTTGTGTATGCCATCTGCATGAAGAAAGTAGGAACTCAGAAAGCTAAAACTAATCCCTGTTAGATGGTGGTCATGTCGTCATCTAACACAGCACAATTTAACAGAATACCAGATCCGCTATGTTTTTTCCAATGGTATCGTTAACTCAGTTTTCAAAAAAAGATTCAGTTAGCACAGTTTTGAAGAACACGGTACAATTGTAATTTGCAAGTATTGGTAAGTGGCTCGTTGTTTAATTTAGGCTTTTGACTCCTTCCAATTTTGGTTTTCATTTCCGTTTGGCTGTTGGTTTTCCGCTTTGCTTTGGTAATCTTCATCCATATTTTGGCGTTTTTCCTCGAAATTTTCCGTCTGCGCTGAAGAATGGAGGCCGCTGTCCTCCCGAAATATTCGCTTCTTATTTCAATATTTTCGTTGGCCTTTAAAAAACACATTTTTGCCTGTTTTTATGACACTGGCCTTCCGGCCAAGTGCCATATACCGATCACTTTTCCGTCGGTCGGTCAGTCCGGTTTTTGCGAGTTAGGGTACTTCCAGATGTGCTAGGACGATGAAACTTGGCAGGCATGTTAAGGATCCGATCAGACTAACTTGGAAATAGTCATCCGACCACCGTCGGAGGGAGGGAGGGGAGCCGGGATCCGCAACTTAGTGGCATGCATAACTTTCGAACGGGTGACGTCATGTCTCAGATTTCCCATTTAAAATCCGGACAGAATCTGATGAATGTGTGTGTGTGGGGGGGGCGGAGGGGGAACTGGAAATCATGTGACATGCTTAGAGTGGAGCGATCGGGATGAAACGTGGTGAGAGGAACAAGCAAAAGCCTTAGGTACATCATTGACAGAACTGGACCGGATTCGTGCACTGTGTGGGGAATTGAAGGTCATGGATCCGACCAGATTAACCTGGAAATAGTCAACTTTCCGATCCGACTATCGTAGGGGGAGGGGAATCCGGATCTTGAGGTATCTGTAACTTCCGAACGGGTAATAAAAACACAGAAAAGACACTAATTTTCAATCTTTTGGCCATATCCCGGATGTCCCTTTTCAATCGGACGTCCCTTCCCGATGAAGGTGGGAGGAGTCGTTGGGGTGAACCGGAAACCTTGTGACACGCTTGGAGTGGAGCGATGGGAACGGAGCTTGGTGGGAAGAACAAGCACTAGCCCTATGTACATCAGTGACAGAACCGGACCGGATTCGGGCACTCTGGGCGAGTTAGAAGGGGGTGGGGAGGAGGATCGAATTCCGGTGATCGCAAGTGAAGGTACTTCCAGACGTGCTAGGACGATGAAACTTGTCTTGAACATTAGAGACTTTACATGATTGGCTTAGAAATCGTCAGTTCACTTATTCAGCCCTATTTAACTTACTGCAACTCAATTTGGATGTCTACTTTCCAGTCTCTGCTCTATCCAACTAAACCAATCCATCAAAAGGCTCACCAGTTAATCTGTGAAACTAACAAAGGACGTCCAAAACCGCTCATGAATACCTACGCACTCTATGTCGTCTCGTGCTCTTCGATGATTTTCAAATATCTTCATGGTCATCTGCCTCGCTGCTCGCTGCGTCTGTAAGCATGATAACTCTCGAAGGGAATGAGATATTTTGATGAAACTTGGTGTGAGGGTTCGTTGGGTTGTCGGACCAGTCGAGTTCGTAGATGGGTTTTGTAGCCCTACATTTAGAGGTGGGGGTTCAAATTAAGGGGCAAACAAAGTATTTTGAAACAGCTAATGTCATAGTCGATTATGGGGTAAGAAGACATGCTGAAAACGAAGGTGAAAACCATTTTGTCATCGGACAAATAGTTCGCCCGGAATCCAGCCAAAACTGGAAAGTTTGTTAAAAGTAAAAGTTTTATTTGAAGTTGATTGGATGTTCGATTTAGGGGTAGGAAGACATGCTGAAGATGGTGGTGAAAACGATTTTCTCGATGAGCAAGTAGTCGGTCCGGAACCCGGCCCAAACCGGAAAGTTTGTTAAAATAAAAAGTTTTATTTGGAGTTGATTAGATGTTCGATTTAGGGCAAGAAGATGCTGAACACTTATGTGAAAATAATTTTCTACCCGGACATGTAGTTCGCCCGGAATCCGGCCAAAACCTAAAATTGTTAGAAGTTCAAGTTTTATTTCTAGTTGATTAGATAACCGATTTAGGGGTAAGAAGAGATGCTGAATCCGTGTGTGAAAATCATATTTTACCCGGACATATAGTTCGACCGGAACCAGGCCGAAATTTGTTATAAGTTAAAGTTGTATTTGAAGTTGATTAGATGTTCATTATTGGGGAAAGAAGATACCCTGAGTTCGTTTTTGAGCTTTGTTTTTTCGCCGGACAAGTAGTTCTTGAGTTCGGCCGAACCCGAGAAGTTGGCAGAAGTGGCAGGAAGTTTTCGTCAAAATAGATATGACTTACAGAGGTAAATACACATGCTCAATCCATATCTGAACTTGGTTTTCTCAGATGATTAGCTATTCCGCCTTAATTAGTTTCTGAATTTTAATTGCAACAATGTTCAAGGGGTCTGGCGATGACTTGATCTGGGTAAGACAAGACCCAGTTGTCTGGATCACAGATTGAATTTTTGGGATCCCATCGAAACCTTTGGTCTTTTTTACGTGGAGTCCTATTATGACATTAGTTTTTCCCTCGGGATACCTATAAGTCGTGTACGCTAGATAGCGTATAGGCTGAATAGCCTATAAATCCTATAATGATGTTTTTTTGGAAAACAAAAGTTCTGAATTGTCTTCCCAGACCTACTTTTTGAGCCGAGAACGAAAAGTCGGATAACACAGCGCCTTTGTAGTTGACCGACATTTTGCCCTATAAGGGCAATTTAGGCCTATAAAGACCAGCTCTATGAAAAATCATCCCTTGCACAACGATACAGCAAAACACAGCAAACTCGATGAACTATATATATATTCTTGTTTGTGGGCTATTGAATTAAATATTTCATATTTTTCGAAACTTCTTAAGATTTCTAAGAAATACCTTAGAAAACAAGCAAATACGGAAATGGTCCCTCTTTTTGTGTTGACAGTAATTTTTGTAGGTAAAGTGTCAACCACAACCACACTAGCCTACTTTTTTTTTTAGCATTCGGTTAGAAAGACAGGCCTCTTGCCAATCTCTTAAATACTCGAACTTACGAAGTAATTGTTGCGGATAATTATTATTACAAAATCAGGAACTAAATATATCGATTTACAATACAGCCTACATTGATAGTTAGAATAGAATTTAATACTTACGATTACTTCATCTAAAACAAAATGTATAGCCTATCTTCCTTGTAGGCCAAAGTAATGGGTTTTCTAAGTAAACAAGAGCTACGAGCTCATATGGCACTTGTACGAGTAGGCTGTACAAGAAAGTAGATAAGAACGTCACAAAATACACCCGCCATCCAAAAATCCGGTTCGGAAATAGAAATAGGATATTTAGTTTCACTCATTTCTGAGCAGTTCCGGCATCGTCTCGATTATCTGTAGCAAATGCACATGACTGTTCAAACTTTCATCCCAATAAATCCATTTGATTGATCCCTAGACGTGCTACACGATTTCCGGTACTCCCTCTATCTCCACCTACCGTGGCCGAATCTGGTTCGGAATAAAAAAAAATCGACCACCTAAAGCATCTTCTTTTATACCATATATTAAGTTTCACTCGAATCTGAGCATTTTTGGAAAGTTCCGGTACCCCCCCCCCCCTTCCCATCAACGTTGTTGGATCCGGTTCGGGCCCATTCTCTTAATTCCCTGTTCCTGTCCATCAAGTTTTACTGAAATTGGAGCATAGCCTATCTGCAAGTTTCCAGTACCCCCCCCCCCCCCTACCTTGGCCGAATCCGGTCCGGAAGCCAATTAACAAATCTAGGCCGCATAAACTCGGCACTGTCGAATTTGCATCTCATTCGGTCCATCCGTTTGGTTTTTGTGCATGTCAAAAGCCACCCCCCCCCCCCCCCCCCAATTCCCCTAATCGTGGTCGCATATAGTTCGAACGCATGTTTTACATGTCGAGGACATCGATCCGTATCACCCATGAAGTTTCGCTCGAATCAGACCACTCGTTCGCAATTTAGAGAAGTCAATTTCCATATTTCTCTTCTCTTGCTCCCCAGAAAATGCTCGGATCTAGGAACGGAAGTTTCCGGGGGTATGTTGTGTCAGGTTCTTAAGTCAAGATAATTCGGGTCGCTAATAAGCCTGCAAAGTTTCGTTGTCGTTTTACATCTGGAAATATTCTAACTCAAGACTACCGGAATTCTAGGAAACCCCCTCCAACTCCCCCCACAGAGCCCCGAAACCATCTGGCTCCGTCAATTTCATCTAAGGCCTAATGCTTGTTCCATCCATCAATTTCCGTCCCAATCCCTCTGCTTTTAGATTTTCTTGAGTTTTCAGCCCCCCCCCCCCCCCATCCTCACAGGTATCGGACCCGACCCGGACTTGACACTGAACGTCCAAGGCGATAGTTCACCAGACAAGTTTCATTCAAATCCGATCACCCGTTCAAAAGTTGTGCACGCCGCTAGATTCCTGACTCCCCATCCACCCACTCCTCCCACGATGGTCGGGTCGGGGAAACGGTTGTTCTCAAGTCAATCTGTTCGGCTTCTTGACATACCTGCCAAGTTTCATCGCCCTAGGACATCAGGAAGTATGCCAAACTCGCGGGATCGCTAGATATCCGGACCCCCACCCCAACTCCCCCACAGTGCCCTGATCCGGTCCGGTTATGTCAATGACGTGTCTAGGACATGTGCTTGTTTTTCCCATCAAGTTTCATCCCGATCCCTCCACTCTAAGCGTTTCTCAAAATTTCCGGTTCCCTCCTCCAACTCCCCCCAGTGTCATCGAATCCGGCCCGGATTTAAAGTGAGATGTCTGAGACACGAGGTCATCCTAAATATCAACTTTCATCAAGATCCGATCACCCGTTCGCAACCTAAAAATACCTCAAATTTTGGCTTCATCCTCCCTCCACCCCCCCACCCCCCAGATGGTCGAATCGGGGAATTGACGATTTCATATTTAATCTGGTCGGGTCCCTGACATGCCTGTCAATTTCCATCGTCCCAGCACATCAGGAAGCACCAAACTCGCGGGATCACTAGAAATTCGGACTTCTCCCCCCCCCCCCCAACTCCCTCAAAGTGAGCGGATCCGTTCCGGTTATATCAGTCACGTATCTAGGACTTTTGCTGTACTTTCCACCAAGTTTCATCCGGATCCCTCCACTCTAAGTGTTTTCCAAGATTTCCGGTTTCCCCCTCTAACTCCCCCCGGTCTGGATTTAAAATGGAGGGTCTGAGAGACGAGGTCCTTCCATATATCAAATTTCATTAAGATCTGATCACCCGTTCGTAAGCTAAAAATATCTCATTTTTCCTAATTTTTCCGGATTCCCCCTCCCTCCACTCCCCTCCAGATGGTCGGACCGGGGAAGCGACCATTTCTAACTTAATCTGGTTCAGTTTCTGATACGCCTGCCAAGTTTCATCGTCCTAGCTTATCTGGAAGTGCCCGAACTGGCAAAACCGAGACCGACAGACCGACAGACGGACAGAAATTACAATCGCTATATGGCACTTGGCCGAAGGGCAAGTGCCATAAAAATCTGTTAGGTTATGGTCGCCAACGTAATGCCGTGCTTGCCCTCTTTTGGGAAGCTTTCGAACGAAGCCGGTGACTCGGGAAACAAGATCAGCCTTAGAAGACAAGAAGTTAGGGCTCGCACCACAAATCTCGGCCGGACGTTGTTCTCAACTATTGACCCCGCTTGCAACTGAGTTTTCTTTCACGACCAAAATAGATTGCTCTTCGTGGCAGCCACCAAGCAAATCCATGTCTCCTTCCACCACCGCATTCATGCACGACTGGCTTTAGTCATCAGGGCGAGCCATTGGGTCTCCCATAGTCTCTGATCCTTCCTAAAGACTAGTCGGTTCGAGATCCGCATTCACCGTCAGAAGCAATGTCTCTCATTGTCCCCCCCCCCCCACAACGTTCACTTTTTCCCCCCCTGGGACGGGTGGAGGTGGTGGCTCATTGGTGCCATAATTCGGAGAGAGCAACATCAGGTTCAGGTTCAGGTTCAGGGTCGGGTTCTTTTTAATTACAAACTAAATAACAAAATGTCCAGAGCCGGGCTGAGAAGACAAATTCGTAATGCACGGGATGGAAAGACTTCTTCAATAAATACAACATTTATACTTCACTACATGCCATTCATTCAAATGGAAATATACGTATTCCCCGTCAGTACCCGGTCCCCAACACCACTCGTTGACACGTCCAGCGAAACAAACGATAAAAAATAAAACTAAAAGATAACATGAACCGAGGAAAAGTGATCTCAGTCCATGGAAGGATCCTGGACTAAGTATTCACATTGCCCAGGTTCAGTATCTTCAAAACCAGATAAAAATGGGAACAAACTTAACCTCCCAAAGGCAATCCGCATTAACTAACAACAACTCACTTATCTCACTTACAACTCACGTTTGGTTGTTTGAATTGACTGTGAAATGTCCAAATTAGAAGTATAAATATTCCAATTCCGAATTACTGAGTTTCGAAGCGAAAATTTTGATCTTTCAGTTTTTCAGTCGTCGGAGTACGTGCACGAACCGTCTTAGGCTATGATTGGGGTCGACAGAAGCGGTCGGTGTGATTTGCCAGTGTTCGAACTTCCTCATAACCTGTGATCCTCAGCTTCCATTTCCAGTATCGATCGCAGGCATCCGTGGCAGAATGCATTGAGTTCACGTGCTTCTGCGGGTTTCAGTGGTGAAGCTTGGGGGCCATATCAAGTATCGACAGGACAAGGCCTTCGTAGTCCGAGGCAATATTTAGTATGTTCTGTGCGCTTTCGACTTAATCAGCGAGGAGGTTTGAATTCTCGGTATGGAAAGGCTTGGGATGACTTCCACCCCCTTGGACTTATCCATGCTTCTTTACTATCGGATCAATGTTTTCCTGAATTCAACGCTTAATTATGCCTTTCTATGCTGAGTCGAATGCAGAAACTAAGTCGATGAAGAATTTCGTGGGTTCCTGTTGATGCTTGAAGCTGTACTCAAGCATTTGGTAAAGTGAGAAGAGCTGGTCAGTGCAGCCCATGCTCGTTCTGAAACCCGCTTTAGTTTGGTCTTGTGCGTCTGTCTGAAGTCTCTGAAGCTTTGCAGTAGGATAGCTGCAAAGACTTCCGCTGCACTTACTATCAGAAAGATACAACTGCAGTTTTTACAATCAACCTTGTCAACATTTATTTTAGAAGGGGAGGAGCTGGGCCATGATGGAGTCGCGCTAGTCTTCGGGGACATATTCCAGATGTCAACGATGATGTTGAAGAGGTATGGCAGACAGGCTATTGTAACAGATCGTCTGCAGTTGCATCAATATTGTCTGATAGGGATAGTCATAGATTTCCTTTACAGCGAGCGGGCTGAAGACTGGAGGGATCCTCTGGAAATATCATTAGAAATGCTGACAATTTTGTTTTCTTCTGAGCACCACCACATGTATGCAGCATAGATCTTGAATGTTAAGGAACGTTGCCCACTTTATAGTTATATATTTCAATCCAACCGTTCTTGTTTCCGTGAACCCCCACAGTAACGCATAAGGCGCAGTTGTCACGGCTTAGAGCTAGAGCAAGCAGATTTATATGCGAATAGCCTATGCGACGCTGGAATTGAACTCTGAATTCAGCACAAACAAGACCAAAGGTTTCGATGGGATTCCAAAAATTCAATATCTAATCCAGAACACCGGGTCTTGTCTTAGCCAGATCCAGTCATCGCCAGACTCCTTGAACATTTTTACAATTGAAATTCAGAAACAGATTAAGGCCAAATAGCTAATAATCTGAGAAAACCAAGTTCAGATATGGATTCAGCATGTGTGTTTACCCCTTTAAGTCACACCTGTTTTAACGAAAACTTCCTGCCACTTCTGCCAATATCCCGGTTTCGGCCAAACTCCAGAACTACTTGTCCGGCGAAAAAAGAAAACTGAAAAACGAACTCAGGGTATCTTCTTTCCCCAATATTGAACATGTAATCAACTTCAAATAAAAATTTAACCAATAACAAATTTTCCGACTCCAGCCGGATTCCGGTCGAACTATATGTCTGGGCAAAATATGATTGTTACACACGGATTCAGCATCTCTTCTTACCCCTAAATCGGTTATCTAATAAACTAGAAATAAAACTTTAACTTCTAACAATTTTCAGGTTTTGGCCGGATTCCGGGCGAACTTCATGTCTCGGTAGAAAATTGTTTTCACATAAGTGTTCAGCATGTCTTCTTGCCCTAAATTGAACATCTAATCAACTCGAAATAAAACTTTTAATTTTAAAAAAATTTCCGGTTTCGGCCGGATTCCGGGCGAACTACTCGTCCGATGACAAAATGGTTTTCACCATCGTCCTCAGCAGCATGTCTTCTTACCCCATAATCGACCATAACATTAGCTGTTTCAAAATATTTTGTTTGCCCCTTAATTTGAACCCCCTCCTCCACCCCTAAATGTAAGGCTACAAAGTCCATCTACGAACTCGACTGGTCCGTCGTCCCAACGAATCCTCACACCAAGTTTCATCAAAATATCTCATTCCCTTCGAGAGTTATCGTGCTTACAGACGGACGGACGGACAGACGTACAACTTTTGCGATGTCATAGGTATCCCTCCACTTACGTTTTGGGATCCCAAAAACTGACCTATGGGAGTGGGAAAAACTTAATTTTGCGTAGACTTGTTCATTATAGGCTAATGAGCCTGTATACGCTTTATAGCCTATATGACCTATGTTATCTTAAGAGAGAAACTAATGTCATAACTAGATTCCCCGTCAAAAACTGACCCTAAACTTATCGTCAAACCAATATATTTAGTATAATATTTCCACTGTAGCTCATTGAAGAAACTTGGATTTCCTGCTTACATAAATTCGAGAAATCCTTAGATTTTGTTTGTTAAGTATACTGACTCGTCGAATAACGGTTGGCAAGGAGCTTCTCTTTCTAGCACAATAATAAAAACAAAAAAAAACAGTTTTCGTGAATTTTTTTTCGAATTTATTTGACAGATTTAACGGATTTGGTCATTATATAGGCTATTCAGACTTTGTGTTATATAGCTTATATGATCTATATGTATCCTAAGAGAGAAACTAGTGTCATAACTGGATTCCACGTGAAAAACTAACCATAAATTCCCCGTCAAACTAATATATTTCGCTCAAAATTTCCACTGTCACTCATTGATGAAAACGTGGATGCTCTGCTTTAAGAAAATCCGGAAGTTCTTAAAACTAAATATTTTTGAATTTTTAATAACTTAAACGATTGGTAAATAGCTTATCTTTCTAATGAAATAATAAAAATATGCAGTTTGGCTAGAAGTTTTTCCGACAAAATGACAATTTTGTTAAAAAAGTTACAGAATTTTTGCTTTTCCACGGTTTCTAAGGCATTTCTAAGAAAAAAGGTAAGTTTAAAAAAATAAAAAATGCACCATTCGATAGCCCAAAAAAGAGGATTCAGAATACGTATAGTTTGTTTGATTTAGTTTAAGCTGTCCCACTAGGAAAATTATTTTTCTACAGTTCGTCCTTATAGGCCTAATCTCCCTTTATAGGCTAAAAAGTCGGTGACGTACATCGGTGCGGAGTGGTGCGGAGTGGTGCGGCACGATTTTCATTCTCAGCACAAAAAAGTTGGTTTAGACAAGTACGCCAAGCCTTCTTCAACTCTCGTTCTACCCCCCCCCCCCCCCCAGAAAAGATTCGGTATGTCTTCTTACCCCTGATTGTCAGTAGGTCAGTCTTACCAAACAGCTTCCAGAAAGTAGACATGGCTAGAATATGAGGGATTGTGTAGGCGTTGTAGAGTCTAGCCAAAACATTTCTACTATCACGGTTTTATACTAACTAACACACCGTAGCTGCTTTAGCCTTATCGCTCGCACCTTCAATTATTTCCCTACGAACATCAGCAACACTCCTCAGAAAGAAACAACCTACTTTTCTTGCGAATGCTTGACACTATCTCAGGAGCATTGCCAACTAATGGCCATCCTTTTGGTCCAGGAATCGAGTTCACCCGTCTCCAAAACGTGAAGAAATCGTAGCCCCAGATCAAAATTCTGAAAACAAAATATGCAAACAGGGCACATATTACAAGTCTCCACAACATATCTTACTAACTTCACGGGGGACGAAAGTTGGACTGAGTCTATTGTAGGTTCGGATTCATATATGAACCTGTTTACGTATCGCGGGTGTCAACATTTAGCAAGCTAAAGATAGCGGATAGGTGGTATACGTCGAGCAGTGTTGCCACTTATGCCTCATTTTGCGCCATAACCAAGATAGGTCGAAGACATGATTCATGGTGGCAACTATTCAGCTACCTGTTCTACTCCCATGTGATTTCTGTTTGCCTCACTTAGGTCTTCCAAATTTCGGCCTGTCAAAATTACATTATGTTAGTTGTTAAATTGAAGTCTGACTGGATAACATTAATATATCTTATAGACCAAAAGTGACGAGACAAGGTTATGTGCACGGATTGTTGGTCAAACTTTGTCTGCAAGTGAAATGCATGATATTTTTAAAACTAATAGTAAAGCAAACAGAATTCAAATGACAGGAGCCCCGCGAAACAAGTGTGCCCAGAACAGATGGAAAAATGTCGATTACAGAGCGAGGTTGAGGAGGGTATAACGCTTGAAAAGGACAAGGAAGATTTTAATATACACCCGACATTCGTTTCCCAGGACAGGAGGGGTTGTGCAGACGCTGGAATAGCTCACTCTAGTCGGGAGGTACATTTTCGGCATCTACGCTAGTGTTAAAGCACATCTGAAAAGCCTTCGTAAAATTCCACTGCCTATCATAAAAAAATATCAGGGCAGCTCTTTTATGTTTAAGTTACTTTCAAAGCGAACTTCTCGTTCTTCGTTTGCTCTGTATAGCATCTTTTGTCGCGTATTGAGACTCTGACCTAATTTCGTGGTAAGGTCGCAGACGAAGATTGAGTCAGATAGAACCCTTTTAGATATGCTTGAATTTGCTGCATTGGAGAAACATATAGTGTTTCTATCGGGCAAAAGACGAAAGCATGTTTCGTCAATGACTCGCGGTTTATTTTTGCACAGAAGGAAACCAGTTTTGCAAACCAGTTTAAAGTTGAAGTTTGTTTTGGATGTAGTTCAATGTATACTCTTATGTACTTTTCTTTTCGTCCTAAAAGTACAGTGTGTCGAATGGACAAATAAAACAGTAGCCTATATGAAGCAAAAGTACATCAAAACTATAGTGAAACTACACCCGACAAAAATACACAACTTAAGTTTCTACGGCAAACCGGTATCTTTAAACATAAAAAGTCAAGTCCAAATCTGTAAACTCCTTCGGCGAAGACCAAAATTTTGTTACGTCCGTAAATCAGGAATTTTTTTAAATGCACTGGCAAACCTGTTTTCCTAGTTTTGTTTCTTACTGTGTTTTTAATATGAAAATTACTTTTTTTGCTGTTAGTTCGGAACAAATCTACTTTTTTTTTCGATGGCCACTATTTTTTCACTTTTTGTAAGGACAAACTTGAGATTTCATAGGTATTCTTTACTTTTCATTGGGATCGCAAAAAGACGCTCTGCTCCTTGGCGTTTACTTCCGTAAATCCTTTTTTTTTATATATAATGCACTGGCAAACCTGTTTTCCTCGCTCTATTTCTGAATAAGCGTGTCTTTAACGTGAAAATTACTTTTTGTGCTATTAATTCGGAACAAGTCTGGTTTGTGTCTACTTCGTTTCCAATGGCAACTATTTTGCCACTTTTTGTCCTTTTTTTGACGGACAGATTTGGGATTATATGGCTATTCTTTCCTTTTCAATGGGATCGCTAAAAGACGCTCTGCTCCTCGTCGTTATACAAAATTTCGCCTGTGAAGCATTCGTAGTATTCTTTATTTGGAAGACGGTGTGTCATTTACTTGGCGATTAGGCTTGGAATTTTTTAGATTTGAAACACATTAAAGACTAGAGTTTGTATGGTAAGTTGGTATATCGCGCAAGACAAAGGCAGATCTAAAAGAAAAATTGCTTTAACTTGTCCCGGGTACAGGCGTTGGAAGCTTCCCTCTTTAGTGAAAGCTGAAGTGTACAGCTGAGGCATAAAGATATATATAAACAATTCCCCCCCCCCCGAATGTTGTCGTAAAAACTAATAACCGAGTCGGCGCGAAGCTCTGCGATTTTTCGTAAAAACAGTCGGTATTTCGTAAAAGTAACAGCTTTTTTTCTCAAAAACAGTCGGATTTTTTGAAAATCATTCGATTTTTTGTCTAAACAGTCGTTTGTTACCAAAAAGAGTCTTTTTTCTGCAAAACCAAAGTCGGTAAAAATGACCAGCCTCTCGTTAAATACCTAGACTCGCCCACCAAACATTTTGGCTAGTAATGCCTCATAAACTTGTTAACCCTTTCTCTCCCCAAAATAGGAAAAATCGATTCTTTGAGAATCTTGGGCATGCCCCGAATTTTACCGCATTTTGGTTGAAGAATACCGCGTAAATGCCACTATTTGACGAGTCGAGTGGCAACACTGACGTCGACGTTAAAACTAGGACCTTTCCGAGGGGTTGTCATTTCTGGATTTGAGAGTACAAGCAAGTGCCGGCCGTTACCTGCACCTGTTCCTACGTGTTAGAACAACAACAAAAAAAAACTTGTTTAGAAGCGTTTGAAAGATGAGTCGCTTAATTTACGACCGGCAGCAGTGCTGGCACAGCTGATTTTCGTTGCTGCCAGCCCTTGCCGGGAAAAGATGTACAGTAGGTTCTGAGGAGTGGGTAACCCCCGGATATCATTGAACCACAAGTGGCATGTTTGCCTCGTATGATACATACACTCATAGTCTCAGCTTTGATAGATACACTCATAGCCTCAGCTTTACTTTTCAACTTTCGCTACACAGGAAAGCGTTCAACGCCTGTAGCCGGGACAAATTAAAGAAGCGCCACAGGCAAATTTTTTTTTAATCTGCCCTTGTCTAGAAAGATTCTAGCCAGCCTTTAATGTGTTTCAGATCTAAAAAGTTCCAAGCCTAATCGTCACGTAAATGGCAGACCGTTCCTCTAAATAGAGAATACTATGAAATACGCCACAGGCGAAATTTTGTGAAATGCCGAGGAGCAGACCGTCTTTTTGCGATCCCATTGAAAAAGAAAAAAATAGCTTTGAAATCACAAATCTGACCGTCAAAAAAAGTGACAAAATAGTGACCATAGCAAACAAAGTAGACACAAAGTAGATTTGTTCCAAATTAAAGCAAAAAAAGGAATTTTCACGTTAAAGACACGCATATTCAGAAAGAAAACGAGGAAGTTTGCCAGTGCATCAAAAGAAACAAAAATCCGGATTTATGTACGTAAACGCCGAGGAGCAGAGCGTCTTTTTGCGATCCCAATGAGAAGTTAAGAATAGCTATGAAATCACGACTCTGTCCATCGAAAAAAGTGACAAAATAGTGCCCATAGAAAAGAAAGTAGATTTGCCCCGAACTAATAGCAAAAAAAGTAACTTTCACGTTCAAAACACACTTCCTCAGAAACGAAACGAGGAAACAGGTTTGCTAGTGCATTAAAAAAAAAATCCGGATTTACGGACGTAACGAACTTTGGGTCTTGGCCTGACAGGAGTTTACAGATAGGAAAAGCCGACGAGACTTGAGTTGAGTTTTTTTTTTGGGTGATTTGATGTACTTTTGTTTCATTAAGTACCATGTACCGTTTTATTTGTCATTCAACATACTGAAGGAAGACGAGAAGTTCGCTTTTAGAATAGCTTAAACATAAAAGAAATCATTTTCGAGTTGTATGAGTGTCCTGAATTTTACGAAATCTTTACAGATGTGCTTTAAAACTACAATACAGGGGCGTCACGTATGGGGGGTGGGGGTGGATGCACCCCCCTCCACCGATGTTGTCGGCCAGCCGGTAAAAAAAAAAATATTGCTGAATCGGCACGAAGCGCCGCGATTTTTCGTAAAACCTGTCGATTTTTTTTTGGAGAAAGTCAATTATTCTTCAAAATAGTCAGTTTTTCTCAAGTCGATTTGTCTTAAAAACCGTCCTTTTATTTATAAATCAGTCGATTATTCGTCAAAACAGTCGTTTTTCCGCAAAAAAGACAACGGTTTTCAAGCGTTGTTCCCACCCCAACCTCTCTTTGTAATCGACATTTTTCCATCTGTTCTGGGCACACTCTTTTCGCGAATCTCCGGTCATTTGATTTCTGATGGCTTTTCCGCTCTGTTTAAAAATTCTATTCTTTGTTTTTTCTCTTATAGCCAAAGATGACCAACAATCAATGCATATAACTTTGTCTCAAGGTTTTGGTCAGCTTTTGGTCTATAAGGTATATCAATGTTACCCAGTCAGACTTGTAATATATTCCGAATCCAAACCGCATGAACCCGTCCTTGGTTGTTAAGTATCGGAGGGTAGAGCCCGCATTTAAACGAAACGCGGACCCGGTTTAACCAGGACGGTCTGCGCCAAGATGGATATTTTCCCAATCTTCTCCACTTCATTTTACCACAAAACTTATAAACACTTTTCTAAATATCACTTATCTTTCTTCCCCCCACCTTTTTTTTTTTTTTTTTTCTTCTCTCTACCCCTCATCACAGCCCGGCTGAGATTCGGGAAGCGACTAACCTAGTCCGGGTTGCGCTTCGGGTTCGGAATAGTAATATATTCCGAATCCAAACCGCATGAACCCGTCCTTGGTTGTTAAGTATCGGAGGGTAGAGCCCGCAACCACCTACTCTTTCCCCTTTTCTCACCATTCCTCCAAACCCAAATCCAATCCCAAATGGAATAACGCGATATACCGTTAAGTTATTATTTCATATAATAATGTGTAAATTCTGAACTTGACACTGCTCCGGTTGCCAAATTTCCCTTTTGTTCACTTGAAATGGGTACGCAAATGTCAGGGCGGACGGGTCTTGTGTGGCCGTAAAGGTGAGAACCGCGCTTATCCCAGCCCATTTGGCCGAAAAATGGACAGGCTGGGTAAGCCTCTCTGTGCCTGTATATCTTTCAGCCATGCCGTTCGATTTCCATCCCATACAAGCTTGAACTTACTGCATCGTCTGATATACTCATTTTGATTGTTGCCCCTGCTCAAAGCGCGTGAGGCGTTACCCCGTCATACAGGTCCATGTCAGACAACAGTTTTTTCAGTGCCAATCGGGGCGTCATCAGTGTATAGGTTTTCCCAGAATTTTCTCCACCTCTTATCTTGGGGAACAAAATAATTTATGTGGGCCGAAAATTCGTCATTCGAACGGCAAATTTTCATTTAATGGTCTAGCACTGACACGGGCCAAGCATGACACCAAAGCAAGCCAAGGCCATGAATCTGAATTTTTTGTTTTTGTTTTTTCTTTATGGCCAAAAACCTGACTTAAAATGTTCGTGTTTTTCCCTTCGTACTATTGAAACACCAAAACGCTCTATGAAAACTTCCGGACACCCGACATTGGGATCCTCTGTATGTCCCACAACCGATGGTTATACAACTCATTGACAACTGTTTCTTCCTCCAACGATTATATGTTCGGAAGACTTTGCGGTGTGATTTCTATGCGGTCAGACTGTGCATTGGATCCTATTACTTATTTGCGGTACACAGAGTACAAAATCGAGGATTAATAAATAAAGATTGTTTTCCATTTCTCTTTTTAGAGTTTCCTCGTTTATATAGAAAGACGACATCAAGAACAGTTTCAAGACACCACAAACAAACGGCAATATGGGTGCCAAAAGCTCTCTGTAAGAACAGCCTTGGATCATTTTTGGGAGTTTGGTACGGTTCACGATTCCAGTTAAGCATGCTTGGCCCGTGTCAGTGCTAGACCATTAAATGAAAATTTGCCGTTCGAATGACGAATTTTCGGCCCACATAAATTATTTTGTTCCCCAAGATAAGAGGTGGAGAAAATTCTGGGAAAACCTATACACTGATGACGCCCCGATTGGCACTGAAAAAACTGTTGTCTGACATGGACCTGTATGACGGGGTAACGCCTCACGCGCTTTGAGCAGGGGCAACAATCAAAATGAGTATATCAGACGATGCAGTAAGTTCAAGCTTGTATGGGATGGAAATCGAACGGCATGGCTGAAAGATATACAGGCACAGAGAGGCTTACCCAGCCTGTCCATTTTTCGGCCATGCCGTTCGATTTCCATCCCATACAAGCTTGAACTTACTGCATCGTCTGATATACTCATTTTGATTGTTGCCCCTGCTCAAAGCGCGTGAGGCGTTACCCCGTCATACAGGTCCATGTCAGACAACAGTTTTTTCAGTGCCAATCGGGGCGTCATCAGTGTATAGGTTTTCCCAGAATTTTCTCCACCTCTTATCTTGGGGAACAAAATAATTTATGTGGGCCGAAAATTCGTCATTCGAACGGCAAATTTTCATTTAATGGTCTAGCACTGACACGGGCCAAGCATGACACCAAAGCAAGCCAAGGCCATGAATCTGAATTTTTTGTTTTTGTTTTTTCTTTATGGCCAAAAACCTGACTTAAAATGTTCGTGTTTTTCCCTTCGTACTATTGAAACACCAAAACGCTCTATGAAAACTTCCGGACACCCGACATTGGGATCCTCTGTATGTCCCACAACCGCGAAACAATAAAAAACTATACCAAATAGAGAACTTGGTTTCAAAATGTGAACTGTTTCGAAATATTTTGTTCCTTTTCTGCAAATCGTTTCAGGGTTCCGCAATACATGTAAATTTTGCCAGCGATAAGGGGACTGCTTGTTTTACTGACAAAAAACTTTTTTTCTGCTGAAACGTCAGTGATTTTGCGTAGTTTCGTACCTCATAAAAAGAAACTGGATTCCCGCATCTTAACTGACAAATACACTCGCTCGTGACTCCCAAGTCGTTGAATACAACTGATAATTCACCACGCAAAGTGTTTACAGTACTTACATTCAATCGCTGGGACAACCACGTTCTGCCACGGCAGACTTTCCCTTAACCCTGCCATTCTCCGAATGAACGACCGTCTGCCCACCTCTGTCTTTCGAAATTACAAACCGTCCAAAAGGAAGGGCCCATTTGCTTAACTGGAATCGTGAACCGTACCAAACTCCCAAAAATGATCCAAGGCTGTTCTTACAGAGAGCTTTTGGCACCCATATTGCCGTTTGTTTGTGGTGTCTTGAAACTGTTCTTGATGTCGTCTTTCTATATAAACGAGGAAACTCTAAAAAGAGAAATGGAAAACAATCTTTATTTATTAATCCTCGATTTTGTACTCTGTGTACCGCAAATAAGTAATAGGATCCAATGCACAGTCTGACCGCATAGAAATCACACCGCAAAGTCTTCCGAACATATCCATCGGCCGAAGGGAATAGCAACGGCCCTACTTGGCGACGTTGCCAGATTTGTGTTCATGTTTCAGCTCTTGCAAACATCATGGGCCACCAAAAAGGTGCTTCCAAGAATACCAGAATAAAAGATGACCAACAATCAATGCATATAACTTTGTCTCAAGGTTTTGGTCAGCTTTTGGTCTATAAGGTATATCAATGTTACCCAGTCAGACTTCACTTTAACAACTAACCCATTGTAATTTTGACAGGGTAAAATCTGAAAGACCGAAGTGAGCCGCATCCCGCCATAAGTGAGCCGCATCCCGTGCATTACGAACATGCATAAGTTTGGAACGGGTAATCAGACATGCATGAAACTTGACAGATGTCAAGAAGCAGTGCTTCAGATGCTCAGTTTCAAATCCGGACCAGATCAGATAACTTGGGGGTGGGGGGGGTGGAGGGGGCACTGTAAATCTTGTGAAACGCTTCCACATAAGCTAGAACAATGAAATTTGGCAGGCATATCAGGAAACCGAAAAGAATAACTTGGAAATAATCATTTCCTCGATCCGGCCATCGTGGGGGGAGTAGAGTTATGGGAAATCCGGAAACTAGTAACATGCATAACTTTGGAACGGGTAATCGGACATGCATGAAACTTGAAATATGTCAAGAACAAGTGTTCGTATGTTGAATTTCAGATCCGAACCAGATCCGATAAGGGGGGGGGGGGGCTGGAGCTGGGCACCGGAAATCTCGTGAAACGCTTCCACATAAGCTAGCACAATAAGACTTGGCAGGCATATGAGGGAACCAACCAGATTAGCTTGGAAATAATCGGTTCCGCGATCCAGCCATCGCGGGCGGAGTGGAGGGGCGGGGAATCTGGAAACTAGAAACATGCATAACTCTGGAACGGATAATTGGAAATGCATAAAACTTGACAATTGTGAAGAACAAGTGTAAAGAACAAGTTTCAATTTCAAATCTGGACCGAACCCGAAACTGGGGGAGGGGGTAGAGGGAGGGACCAGAAATCTCGTGAAATACTTAGGGTTGAAGGATCGGTATGGAACTTGAAGGGAAGAACAACCAGTAACCCTAGATACTTTGTTAACAAAACAAGACCGGATCGTGTCACAATAGAGGGGGTTGGAGGGCGTTTTCCTGGATTTCCGGTGATCACGAGTTAGGGTACTTCCACATGTACTAGGACCATGAATCTTGGCAGACATTAGGTACTCTCCCAGGTCGACTTAAAAATAGTTCCTTTCCCGATCCTATGATCATGGGGGTAATGGAAGGATGAGGAATCCGGAATCTAGTGACATGCATAACTCTGAAACGGGTGATGAGACGTGCATGAAACTTGTTAAGTGTGAAGAACAAGTGTCTCAGATGATCAATTTCAATTCTGGGACGGATCCGATAACTTCAGGGCGGGGTGGAGGGGGAGGGGGGGGGGGTAGGGCGGGGTTTTGCGACTTAGAGGGAAGAACAAGCATAAGCCGTAGATACATTATTGACAAAACAGGACCAGATCGTGTCAAAGTGGGGGGAGTTGGAGGGGGTTTTCCACAGTTCCGATGGTCACAAGTTAGGGTACTTCCAGATGTGCTATGACCGTGAAACGTTGCAGGGATCTTAGGGACTCTATCAGGTTGGCTTAAAATTAGTCCCTCCTCCGATCCGGCCATCGTTGGAGGAAGAAACAGTTGTCAATGAGTTGTATAACCATTTCAGATTTATGAGATCAGGCCCATTTTCTGATGAAATGAATATTGGGAGAGAGATCCAACCTTGAAAACTGCAAACCGTATCTGAAAAACATACTAACTTTTCTTACAAGTGCCATATGAGCTTTCAGCTCTTGTTCTATTTTCCAGCAGAATATCATGCCAGGGCGAATCCAACCAGTCACGTTACAGAGATCCGTAGTTACTACGGTTACTGCGCACCCAAGCGTGATAAGCAAATAGTACGGAGAACTCTCCACGCTTTTCGATATCGACTTCGGTGTAAGGCAAGGATGTGTACTCTCTCCTGAACTATTCAATTTTGTCGTCGATTGGATACTGGAAAAAGCAATGCTAAGCTTCGGAGAAGTCAAGGTTAGCCCTTATTTCAGTACCACCGACCTGGACTATGCCGATGATGTTGCCCTTCTTGGCGAATCCGTCGATGAAGCCCAGGACATGCTTCTGAAAGTCTCCGAAGTTGCTGCCCCAATGGGACTCAAGATTAATATTGACAAAACTAAAGCTATGTCTAATGCCCCGGACTTAAACTCCACCCCTATAACCCTGAACCAAAGTCAGATTGAAGTTGTCAATAAATTCAAGTATCTCGGATCATACATCGACATTAACGGCGGATGTAGCGAAGAAATCCACTGTTGCATTGCATCAGCTTCCGCTGTCTTCGCACAGCTGCGAAAGCCGCTTTGGAAGAGGAAGGAAATCCACCGGAGAACAAAAATCTGTATTTACGATGCCCTAGTCCGATCTGTCTTACTGTACGGCTGCGAGACATGGCCCTTAAAAGCCGCCAAGGCACACGCCCTCAGTACTTTCGAACACAGAAGCCTGAGGAGCATACTGGGGATACGTCTCAGCGACCCAAACACGGACATCTACCAACGATGTGACCAGAAGTATGACATTGCAACTCTCATTCGCCACCGCCACTTGTCTTGGTTCAGCCATGTTTGTCGAAGACCGACCGAGTCTTTTACAAACCAAAGCATACGCTGCAAACCAGCGCCTGATTGGAGGAAACGTCCTGGAGGACAAGTCAAACCTGGCTCAACCCCGTTAAATCTGACCTCGAGCCGATCGGCGGTTTCCGGAGACATAGCCGCAGGTGCTTCATGGCTCGAAATCGTCACCCCATCAGCCCAAGACCGTAAGCTGTGGAACTCAACAAACTGCCAGATCCTGTCGCCAGGGAGAGCTACATAGCTTTTGTCCTAATCAAAGTACAAGTAAGTACAAGTACTACTTCGAGAAGGTTGGAACAGTCAACGTAGTGACTTTTGGTTAGGCTGGAATGGAAATAGTAACTAATAGTTAATACTTGTAGAAGGGTGGAACACGCTTTTAAACATCACGTATGGCGCTGTGCACTTTGTTACACCTATTTTAACAATACTTAAAGGACCCTATACATCTCGTAACTATGAGTACAGTCTAGTACAAAATAGAAAGGAGTTATTAATTTCGTACTTTGAGCTTTTTTCCCCTGCATACATCCCGATTCTTGGTAACGTTACTTCAGGAAACAAACATCTTTTTAACTAAAGGTGCTATAAATTTTCGTTTCCTTCCTAAAATTCACGCTTTACTTCTTAAGCTGAACTGTACTCAGACTAAAGCCTGAAAGTCTGATGCTTTGAAATTAAATTTTTCCAAGTTTTCATACCGTAATGTAATAATTTCGTTTTTCTATTGCGCTCCTTTCAATCTTTTCGGCACTTTTGTCTTCTGCATTAAGTTGACTATGTTAGCTTGTCAGATAGAAGGCTGACTTTAAAAAGCAAAGTAGGACTGCTTTGCTATTTTTGTTTGTTTTAACAAAACCAGAGGTTATGCTAGGCCTGTGAGAAGTGCTTAGAGTTTCCTGCCTATGATAATAATAGTTGCGTTTTTGCAGATACCATGGTATCTGATACCATGGTATCTGATACCGCAGTCTAAAGTTGTTTTTGCAGTCATCGCGGTATCCTGGTGGTATCTGATACTTGTCTGATACCATGGTCAAAAGGCATTTTTGCAGTTATTGTGGTATATGGCCAGCTATCTTTGTATCAGATATTCAGATACTACGGTCCGTCTGTGGTTAATGGTTGTGAATGGTTGTGGTAGGCTATCTGAAAAGTCATCTCAGTGTCATACAATTTTGTCAGATTGGTGAGAAAGAAGTTTAGCACTTAGTGATGTAACTGGATATCTGTTTTTCTTTTGGGATTACTTCAGAAAGTGCAATTTTGGGAAAAGTTGTTTTTGCAGAGCACTGTATATCAGATACTGGAGCCTATACTATTTCCGTCAGTTTCTATTTCCATCAGCACCCGACGGAATTAGTTTTCTAGCTTAGATGTGCCTTAGATGCACCACAACCTGTCTAAAATAGTTAAACCTGTTGGAAGATGTGTGTTTAAAATCATATTCACTGATAAATCTTTCTAAATTCAGATATTTAGGCACTGTTGTGACGGAAATAGAATCACAGCATCCACCGTTGTTGCACTACAAGAGAGTCGACATCAATTTCTGTAAGCCAAAAAGACAAAGATCTTCTCTGTTTAAAACACTAAATGTTTTTCTTATATTGAATTCATGTTTGTTTCTAACAATCATACAATTTGATTCATTTTTTTCCAAGTACCTAGGTTAAGCAATGATTACTTGAGGTAAACAAAATTCCTATGACCAGCTGTAACGGTAACAAAGTCACCAGAAAATTTGTGGGTCATCACAGAAAATCATGCACTGGCAATGCAGCTTGCGCGCTATTATCTCAGAAGAAAATCTAGGATGAAGAAGAAGAAGATGGCTTTCTTCTGATATACTGTTTACCTTTTTTGGAAATTTCTGTGGTGAGAAAAAGACAACCAAAGCTGGGCAATGGAATAGACAGGTTAACTTCTGACGGAAATAGTAAAGGCTCCAGTATCATGATAACTGCAAAAACTACTAATTAGTTATAAAACATAACTAATGATATCTGAGTTTCACAACGATTTGCAAATCTCAGGCAGATCTCAGGAGGCAATGCAGAGTGTCTCTATATCTAGTTTATTAATAATTATAATGGCTTGGAGGGGAGAGTACCAAAGTGAAGTCCCATCTAGAGCAAGAAATGCCAAAGTATCTAGTGCATCTAGACTAAGTGGCTAAGCTAAGCTAGCGAAAGCTAACCTACTCAGTTGCTAGGCTAAGTTAGGTTCTGAGTGTCTTCTTAGTAATCCTCCCTTTGATAAATCACGTCACACCTGCTTCTCCTCATTGCAGGCAGATAGCAAGGGCTCTTCATATTTATATGACCTTTGTATCTAGGCTAGGAGCATCCGTTAATTTAGAATGCATTAAAATAAAAGTCTCAGTAAATTCACTTTCTTTTCCAATAATATTGTAAGATAGTCTATGTGAAAATCTTACAATGTATACCTGCTGTTTTTAGTATCACTTAGGCCCAGTGGCTTTGATGAGGGTCACCTAAAATCTTGCGTGGGCTAGCCCTCCTACCATGGAGGTATCTCCTGATCTGGCCACTGCTGTAGTCTTCTACCTGGGAGGCTTCTACCAGCAAGATTGGCAGAAACCCCACAGATAGCAGGTTACGTAGATACTGGGACAAACCTCAGATTCAGGAGATTACTTGACAGCCGGATTAGAGGAAATGTCCCAGGTAGGAGCCTACAACAGTGGCCAGATTAATGGAAACCTTCAAGGGGGACCCGCAATGGCATAGACTGAGGCTAGCTGGTATTTCTAACCTGTGAGCTCCTTGGCTGCTTCTCAAAAGTTATTATTGTGAGACTGCTCTTCCTCAGTATAGGAACCAGTTGTGAAAAATGCCAAAATCAGTGTAGTGCTGTTAGCAGAGCCATCACATATGGGATGGAAGGCCCCCCCCCCTGAATGTTGTTTGATAGCTGGTAAAAAATAACTGACTCAGCACGAAGCACCACAATTCAGTCTATCAATGCAAAAAGAATATTTTTGTTTTCTATCTTTTATCATTTTCCTGTAAGTCAGTCATTTTTTCTTAACTGTAGCCTAGTCAATTTTCCATCATATCAGTTGTTTTTTCTTAAAACAGTTTTTTTGTGTGAAAGAAATGCCTAGTAGGTGAAAATGACCTGCCAGTACATAAGTAAATATTCCTTCAGCCCAAGCTGACTGTGATATTTGATGGTGTAAAACGGATATGTCAGCTGTTCAGGCTCAAAACCGCTCAAGTTGGAAAACATGGGAAACTGGGAATCAAGCTTGTTTCCCAGAAGTTTCTTTTTCCAGCTTGAGGGGTTTTGAGCCTAAAGAGGACCCTTGCCAAGAAGGACCGAAATATAGCTACAATAAAATTCAGCTGACATATAAACAGTTGGTAAATACCTTTCCTTCCAAATATTTTTGCTAGTAATGCCTCTGGCTGTTATTGTGAATACAAATTTGTATTGGAAATGGATATGGGTTAAACTAATCGTCATCTAGGGGGATTGCCAGAGAGTCACATTTTTTTTTCTCTGTAGTCAACGAGCATATACATCTATCTGTATTGTAAAACCCAAAGGCCATATTTAGGATAAACAACATATATTCTTATGATACTCATAAGAAACTAAACAAAATGACAAACTAAGAAACAGCACTTCTTAACTTAAGTGCTTTTTGCACAAAATTGTCAAAAGAAACAGTCACTCTTGGTGACGTAGAACGTAAGATACCAAGAAGCTGCCCACCATTCACAGAAAATAAAGAACCCCATAAGTGCAAAAGCTCCTGGCACCTGAAAAGAAAATGATCCGTACCATCCCCTGAAGATGGCAAAGAGGACAAAAGCCTAATCCACTGGACACCTAGAATTCCACGAATTACCACCACATAGTGGTAAACAGTTTGCTCGCTTCTGGATCCATCTCTTCAAAAACTTAAATGGCATTCCTAACTTTGAAATAAATTCACTACCAAAAACTCTTTAACTTGCCTATAATAAACTGAACTCGCTGACTCATCTAGTGCAGACCACCTTTTTTTAATTTCTTGGTCGTCTTCGATAAAAATCGGAAGGGTCATTTGACAGACCTAGGCCTTCATTCCAAACAAAAGAGATACCTGGTGTGTTCAGTATAGTTATAATTATGTAAGGCCATGATGATTTTTTACCCATTTGAACCATTTCATCATAGCCTGCTTTTACGAGCCAGTCATTAAGTATTCAATCATCCTTAACTAAAATCTTATCATTTGCAGGATTCTCATCTTTCTTAAATAAAACATACCAAAATATAACATAACCAACTATGTGTGCTTATATGGAGACCGAAAACCCTTTTAAAATATTGCAGCTGGAGCGTTTCCAGCTATTTTGCCTGTTCATGACCCCATATTTCAGCACCATTATGTAATGCAAGTAGCACTTTCGTATTAAATATGTGTTTATGCATACGAGACTGGAACATTTTTTTGAAAAAAAAAAGATTAATGCTTCTACCCTGGATCTTTTCGAAAGAGGCATGGCTGAAGACTGGAAACTTGCTGAATGTCGGCTGCATTGTGTGGCCGGTTAGACGGTGTTACAACATCACCCAACAACTAAGGTAAAACCAGTTAGAGATGCAATTTAAGATAATCTCAGGTAGCCTAATTGGCTAGGATACTTGCGTAAACTACTTCCTTATTTTCTTTTTCAGGAAGAATGTTGATTTCTCGTCAGTCCAGTTGCCAGTTTCTGATCTGGCGTAATGTGTTCCTAAACTCTCGGATCTCCTCACAGTCTAGTTCATATGTAATCATACAACAAAACCGACCTCTGTCGTATCCTCGTATATACGCCCAGTCATCATTCCCAAGACAGTTCAGTTCGTCAGTGAAATACTATGAGAAAGAGAAATTGAAACCGTCCTCCAAAGTAGAAGAAAGTGTGAATTTACTGAAAGAGGAGGAGAGGCAGAATGAGGTAGTTCGTGTTTCACAAGAACAGAAAAAATTGGTCGTAAAGCGATCCCTGTGGGTAAGAATCGTGGATGAGTGCAAGCATTATTACCATGGCTTTAAGTTGTTATACACTGACAGCAAGATTGCATTTGGATTGGGAGTGAGGATGTTGAAGGGAGAAAGCTTGTCAAGGCGAGAACAAAAACAGGTGAGAGGTTATAGTAGGGTACTTGACTTTAGGTTAATGTTCAATAACTGCCCAAGAAAACACGGCCAATGGGGTCCAGAATAGGCGAATATCATAGCTATTCAAGACTGAAAGTAGCAGCATTTTTTCATACTTCAGTCAACTGTCCAGGAAAAGAGGTCTAAGGCTTATGAGGGGTCTCGGGTAAGGCCTGTCAGGCCATTGCAGAGCCTGTACCGAAACTTCAACCTGTGACTGCTTCACGTGCTCGATATGAGCTTAGTTTTGTGCCCTGGTTTGTTAAGTTTTTTAATGCCGGGTTGATTTTTTAGTCTGTAAGATTGTTATTAGTGGTAGCCTATAGATTGCACTTTTGTATATGTTGATTTTGGCTCGTCGTTTGACAAACATGTTTATTTTATTTAAACTATTAATCGGCTCTGTCTGTCGCATGTTTTTCGAATAAAGTGAATTGAATTGTTTAAAACTGGATATGTTTTGACGTCTCGGACAATATGTTAGCCTCTGAGCACAGCTGTTTAGTTCTGTCGTGCAATGACTTGATTGTTTATAATTTGTTTGTTTTTGACGTATTCTTCCTGTCCTTCGAAAGTAAGGTATCAGGTATCCAGTGTCACTGCACTGGTGCAGTGTCAGTGCACTGCACCAGAGTATGCAGTACTACACTGCAGTATACAGCCAGATACTTCAGTGTATCTGGCTGGACCACTGCCCGATCCGGCCGAAAAATAACGGTGGTCATCTCACATGTTGTTTTGACCCTACGACGTCCCCCTACGTACCCTAATTTCTAGTTATCACCGGATTTCAACCGAGCTTTCCAGTCACGGCAGAAACTTTCAGCCTCCCGTGTTTCACAAGATTTTGTTGTCAACAATTATGAATTGCCTAATTCCAGCCTACTTTTTTTGTTCCTAAATTTGCTCAGAACTGGCCAGAAATTTTCGTCAACCTGTACAATGGAAAATATCCAGACCCATGAAGTTTTTCTTCTCCTATCAGTTACCGGACTTCGACCCAATTTAAAATCTCTCGAATATCTTGCTTCTAAACGTGTTTTACTCAAATCCGGTCTCCAGTAGAGAAAGATCTGTCCAGGTTTCGATGGATTCCGGTGGCAAGTGACGAAACGTAACTGTATATCTTGGTTCTCCTGGTTGACCAACCCTAGAAACCGACACGTAAATCAGTGGCATTGTACAAGTAGTGAACTGGAAACAAAAGTGCTCCTCAGCTGGATTTTGAACCCAGAATTTGTCGTGGTAAAAGTCCCTTGTATCAAGCGCAGTGTAGTAATATCAAGCAGCCGTGTCATGCAGAGTTCGTTTAAAATTTCAGTTTCTTACTGGACCTATTCCTCACCTAGTAAAAACCCTGACTGCATGTCCTTGTCTTGCTTGCTAGTAGCCTATAATCTATTCAAATAATGTATGCAAAGGATACGTTAGCTACGATGCTTCGTCAGCAATATTTTGGCCCTTCTTAGCAAGGGTCCTCGTCAGGCTGTCGATCTTCAACCTCGGGGAAGGAAACCAACATGTAATAAATAACTGAAGCTTCTACCGACTATAAATATCTTATTCGGGCAAATTACTTTCAAATACCGTTTAATTTTGTTACAAGTTATGAAGTCGTACAAGTTTTAAAATGAATTGTATATATCAACTATAATTTGTGTAAGTTGACAGTCCTATGTTATCATGTTTTGAAACAGATATTCAGGAATAAATACGATGATTGACTGAAATACCAGTGTAGGGAAAACACTAGTCCTGAGATTTAATTTTTGACACAGCCGCTGTTTTTGCTGCACGATTGGGGCGATGACAGGAAATTTTTGTTTGTCTGTATTTTAATCAACTTCGGTTTTGTTATGAATAAGGGACTGAAAGCTTAAATTTTATTTCATTAATAACCTCGTTCGTGCGCAGCAAGTACCTTATGGACTAACCGCTCGTGTTCTTTTCAGTTAGTTCGGACGACAGCAGATCTCTTCCGACTTGTTCCCTTCTCTGTGTTCTTAATCGTTCCGTTTATGGAGTTGCTTCTACCAGTATTCATCAAGCTTTTCCCGAATATGCTACCGTCTACATTCCAAACTGCGAATGAAAAGGTAAGAATCATTTTGTTTAGAGTTATTGAACAAAAATAAGACTGAAAAATTCCATATCGACCACACTTAGAACACACTTATACCACACTTATTAGCCTGTCCTAAGGGGTGGCTGGAGCAACACTGTCGGCCCAACTCTACCAATTGAAACAATATTTCATTTTTTTTCCATGACTTGCGCAGTCACTAGCGATCAATTCAGTTGAATTGAGTTTATTTTCAAAATACTCTCTGGGAAGCGGCCGAAGATTCCGGTCATGGATTTCATCTTCTTTCATTGTATGAACAAATGATTAGGTTTTCTCGGGCCGATCTTCTGCTCCATTGTCATGGAGGATAGCTCCGCTGGTTTATCCGCCGTATGTTTCCTTGCGACTCGGCTAAAACTCGCTTCGCTTTCCGAGGCTGTTCTTACGCACCGCTAGTTTTGAAAAGTGCTGTGGAGTTTGAATCCACTCCGTACGCGGAAAGTGGCGAAACAGCGAGACGTTGAAAAAATACGTTAAAGCCGCTTTCAGATTGACGCGTCGTTGCGATGCTTTGCGTATACGTTGCGTTGCGTTCGGGTTGCGCAGCGTATCTTTCACTCCTGCGCAAGAAGCTTTTGCGATGGATGCTCATTTACATTTTCCTTTCTCTATTTATTTCTTTCAGTCGTAGTAAGTTTTTCTTCATCATCAGCATGTTTTTTTTTGTTTTTCTTCAAAAACTTCCACTTTCCACTGACAAATCTAATGCGTTGCGTTTTATTTGTCTGCGTAAACTCTGCGTTGTGTCGACGCAAGCACGATGCAGAGGTTGCGTAGCTTTGTGTGAAAGGCTCAACGCGTCAATGTGAAACCGGCTTAAAGTGCAACCGAGGCGCAAGCACTTTTCGGTCTTAATGGCGCTCGGCGATTTTCGCTTTGCTTTTTAGACAGTGAATCCGTGAGATCGCCGAATCTTCCTGAAAAAATCTCCAAATGAAAAAACCTCATAATTTTCGTACGAAACTGACGATGTTCTTGAGAATCAAGGTTTGGCCCGGGACCGCCCAGCCCTCATCGTCTGTCTAACGATCAGTGTTGTTCCCCCTTACATTCGCTTATTGAAGTGTGATTAGCAGTATTTCAATAGCTGAGTTTTTTGGTCACCTACTGATTTTCGCTTTTCAAGGTTCAAGGTTCAAGGTTTAATTTACACTTCTATATAAAATCAAAATAAATAGGGTCAAGCCGGGGACACAAGGTCGATTGACAAAAACCCGGTACAATATATAACAAACATATTTTATCTATAACTAATTACATAAATAAATGTTAATAATTCCATGACTCATCACCAGACGGGAACCCGCCCCACAAACCCACCGACACTCGGCAAGATCAACCCGAAACCCCAAAAAATAAAAATACCCAATGCGCAAGCGAGGGTTACCGATGGCCGGCAACTAATATGGACCCCAACCAAAACATATCAACAACAAACAAATAAAAATTTACTTTAATTTTTTTTTATCGATGATTCTTGAATTTATTTATAAGTATAGAATGAAGTTGCTTTTTTATATTTGGAAGAGATTTACTGATATCAATATATTGTAAATAAAGATGCCATGAACCCGTGATTGAAAAATATGGTGAGAACCGCGATCTCTCAGTGGTTAATTTAAGGTGCTGCATTTTCCATTTATGACGGGTTTCATAAGCATGGTCAGGTTGCTCAGGGAAAAAATTACTCGAACGAAAGTACGAAGGTAGTTCCGACCGGTCATATTTTACCTTAAATAAAAAAGAATGGAGAGTGAATAATTCTGAAACAGGCAAAATATTGGTTAACAAATATAGAGTTTCAGTTTTAGTTTTGTTAGGATAAGAAGAAGGGGACGGTAAATATTTTTGTAAAGTTCGAAGAGCCCGGTTTTGAAGAGTCTGTATCGGTTTCACATGATATTTGAATGTTGCCAAATAAATCAAAGGACAATACGTAAGATGGGAGTGTATCAAAGCAAAATAAATCAGGCGTAGAATTTCATACGGGAAAAAATGCTGAAACCTCCGCATTATACCAACTCCTTGTGCAACTTTAACCCGTGATCTATTACAATGTTCTTTATACGATAGATTTTCATCAATAATTATACCAAGATACCGGAGTGAAGTTACCCTTTGAATTTGAATATTTGTAGCCTGATCATTTATTGTCGAAACTTCTTTTGCTTTGTGTCCAATTCTACTATAAATGATAAATTTCGTTTTGGCGGCATTTAATGACAAACGATTAGCTTTTAGCCATACAATCAATTGGGAAAACACGATTTGCAGCTTCTCTTTGACATCCTCTTCCGACTGTCCTGCAAGTGTTGATCCGGTATCATCGGCAAAAAGGACATTCAGACTGTTGTTTTCTGTCGCTGATGAAAGGTCATTTATGTATATTAGGAAGAGCAGTGGTCCCAGAATTGAACCCTGAGGGACACCAATATTTGACAATAAGCATGGATCCGAAACTGTCTTATTAATAGTTGTTACTTGGGATCGACCTGTTAGGTAAGATGCGATAAAATCGTGCGCTGGTCCTCGTATCCCACCATGGCTTAATTTATATAACAATATTTCGTGACAAATCGTGTCGAATGCCTTCTCAAGGTCCAAAAAGATACTCGCCGGAATCAGTTTTTTATCAAGACATTCGTGAATAAATTGGATCATAGTCAGGATGGCATCTTGCGTGCTATGCCCCTTTCTAAACCCAAACTGATTTTTTGAAAAGTAATCCTTCGACGTAAGGAAATTATACACTCGATTATAAAAACATCGCTCCATTAATTTAGAAAAACCCGAAAGGATAGATATTGGTCTATAATTCGTGCAGTTACTCCGGTCATCACTTTTATACAGTGGTAACACCTTTGCTTTCTTAAATGAATCAGGAAAAGTTCCCGATCTAAATGACAGATTTATTAAATGACACATTACTTTATTAATACTCGGTAAAATGGCTTTCACAATATTCGTCGACGATTCGTCAATCCCCGGGGAATTTCCACTCTTTAAAAGCTTGCCAATATTAGCAAGCTCTTCCTCTGTTACCGGTGTTAAAAACATAGACTTTTCAGAAGGCTTTCCGAGGTATGTACGATAATCACATTGACCATGTGGCATATTATGTTGGAGCTTGCTGGCTACCGACTGTCCAATTGACGCGAAATGTGAGTTCATGTAGTTAGCTATATCTAGCTCCCTTTCAATTGTATTACCATGAGCGTCCTTTATTTCGGATGGTGTAGAAGATGTTCGCGATCGATTCAAGCATGAATTTATTAGCTCCCAAGTTTTCTTTGGTGATTTATACACTAAAAGAATCAAAATAATATTTCATTTTAGCATTACGTATTATTTTTGAAAGTAGGTTTTTGTAATTTTTGAAAGTTGTTTTATTTCCTTCACTTGGGAATGATAAAAAAGTTTTATAGAGAGCGTTTTTTTGTTTTATTGACGTCAAAAGGGAGGGCGATATCCAGGGTTGAATGGGTTGATTATATTTCCCTTTATGTTTTTTTACTCTGGGGCATGACTCATCAAAAGCAGCATTAAATGCTTCTAAGAAATAAGCCGTTGCAGAATTTACTTCTTCTGCATCAAAGACACGAGACCAATCAGTAATATTCAATTTATCTTTTAAACATTCTAGATTTTTTTTATTGATAATCCGGTTTGTTGTTTCTGGTGCTTTTCTTGTCTGAAGCTGGTACTTCACGTCAGAAATTAACAAAAAATGATCAGAAAAATCCGTTAGAACAACTTGTGAAGACGTTGCTGGTGTCGTTAAAAATATGTTGTCGATAAGAGTGGCACTAGTCGACGCAACACGCGTTGGGATTGTACATGAGGGAATCAGTAATTTCGATGTCATTAGGGTAATAAATTCTGTTGTTTGAGTGTTTTCTTGAAATTCCAGTAAGTTTATGTTAAAATCCCCCATGAGCACAACATCATTATCGTCTAAAGACGCTAATAAAGATTCCAGGGATTGCAAAAAAAGCGGGACTGGGGCTGACGGAGGCTTATATACGACACAAATTTGTAGTTTTTTTGTTCCGGTCCGACATTCAACAGCCAAAATTTCACACACTTTTTCAACGTCATATTTTTCAAGCTCTGGCATACGTTTAAATTGTACTCCTTCTTGCAAAAATAAACCAAGCCCACCTTTTCCATGGACTTGTCGATTTTTATCAATGAAGTTATATCCCGGAATTTTAACATTATGTTTTGTCGCATCATTAATAAATGTTTCACAAATTCCCAAAATATCAATTCTATTTCTTGGCAATAATCTTGTTAGTTCATCAATAGAACTGGCGAGTCCCTGTATGTTCATAAATCCAATTCTCTTTGAATTATTTTCAAGTCTATTTATTTCATCAGGAGAAACATACAATGATTGTTTTATTTCTGAAAAAGTGTTATTTTCTCTCTGGCCAAAAATATTAAAAGTTTCAGAAAATAATGAAAGGTTAAGAGGTTCCCCCTTTAAAGCTGCCAGCCTATCGGCACCCCCCGCAACCGCAAACTTAAATGTCAAATAAAAAGAGTCGGAAAGATCCTACCTCGTGCCAGCAAATCCGCGCGACAAGGAGCCCGTCCCACTGATGAGTCATGAAAACTTGCCATCCTTCGAGTAAACTTATGTTGAGTTGGTATAGCTGTAACAGAAATAACTGGGGCAGAAATAATGAAGACAAACTTGAACCGAACTAGCCTAAGTAACACACGAAAGTAGATAATCGACATCACACAAACACAAAAATGCAAAAATTACCAATCAAGAGCGGGATAGACCTAATGTTTTCACACTAGTCGCCTCTGCTGTTTCTTACGCTTTTGCCCACTGCGACTCTGAATCCGACTTGTACTCAAGCCACAATTTGGCACCTTTGTGCTTCACTCGTGTAAGCTGTACGGATCCATTATCACGTAATTCCTTACCCTTAGCCAGTAATTCGTTTCTCACAGCGTTTAGTTTGGTCGGCAAGTCCGTACAGATCCGGACCCCCGTTCCTTTCAACTTTGATATTGAGCTGAAAATGCATTGGATATCTTTTTCGGAGGATACTGAAAGGAAAACTGGAGGGGCGGTCGGTTTACGGGTAGACACGTTCGACTTCTGGGGCATCCGGTAGCACTGCGATATTTGAATGTTATCCGTGATTTCCATTTTCGATGAAAACAATGTTGACACATTCGCGAGAACTGTCTGTTGATGTTTTTCTTTCGGTAATCCGTGGATGATTAAGTTGAGTTTCCGGTCTCTAACTTCAATTTCGAGTAATTTCGCTTCGATTGCATCACATCTTGACTTTTGCTCTTCAAGCTGGTTTGCTAGAATGGCAATCTTCGAATCGCGAGACTTCGATTCATTTTTCAAAATCTGAACCTCGTCCGAAATTGACGACAGTGTAACAGCAAACTCTTTTTGCTGGCTAATTATTAGATCTAGCTTCTTTCCCAGTGCCTTCATTCCATCATCAAATGTTTTCTGGCTGACTGACGACATATTTGTTTTGCTTTAAAATCCGCTCTCAGGTGAAATTTATGCCTCCATAAAAAACATCAGCAAATGCAGACTTACTGGCAAGGGGGGCTTTTGACACCCCCCACTTTCCAAATGATGCACAGGATTATGATTTCCCGTAATCCAACTCAGTTGCTAAGCGTATCCAAATGACAGAGACTGGGCTACCGTCAGTAAAACTAGTCAAACAAGTTCACTCGATGAATGACTGATCGAGACTGTTTTGCAGTGGAAGTTCGACTCTACGTCCCCAAAGGACCTGTCTTACCTATAATACTAATGCAACCTACTTCCATTATCACTCCATAAATTTCTAAACTCGGAGACCCCAATTTCGTACGGTACTTTCAACCCCTCCAACAAAACCGCTCGGATTTTTCTCACTTGCCGTGTTTTCCTACCTTCGATTTGTATCACGCTGTCTACGTTGTCTGCGAGAAGTTTTTCCATCAGTAAAACCGGTTATTTAACTTGTTTCCCCGTTTCCGTTTTAAGTCAACGGGTCTGGTAAAAGGCTTAAAACAGCCAAAACCGTGGGCTATTTGTTGAAAGCACAGCATAGTTTTAAAGTATTCAAATATTTAAAAAATACTGTATGTTGAAGAGTAAATAGTGCGAGGGTTTCATTTATAAATGGCTTGCCGGTTACACCCTCAGGCACTAATAGTTTCGGCTGGAAAGCTTAACAAATCTCAACTTCTCTCCGCATGACATTGAGGATGGTGCTGAAAATACTGGCAGAGCGCCAGACCCGGTTAAGACGAACGGAACCTAATTATCAGGGCGACCATTAAAGTGGATGCTTCATTTTAATTTTAGGGAATGATGAGGATAGATTGTAAAGAAATAAACAGTAGCATATCTAGTAGGCTACTAAAATTCCAAACGATTGGTGTGCACCTTATATTTCTCTATGACCTTGTGAAATTATCTCTTGTGTTCGCTAGAATACTGTCAAGCAAAGCTCATTTTCTTTACTTTGTTTACTTAATGGTAAATGACTAATAGATAACCAGCTACGTCACGATTATTCGTGACCTCAACGAAGAGTTAGTACTTCGTCGAAGAGTGGAATCATCGGAAACTGTCCAGCATCAGCTGCAACTGCGTTTGAAATATTCTTTAGTAATTGAATCTCATTCTCCCATGAGATTTTATCGATCTGGTAGTGGCACGATTCGTGCTTCTTTCTTGCCGGCTCTATCCATGTTGTTAACTTTATTTACAAGGACAGAATTCCCAGACTGTGTCTTTCCCTTAAACCTCGGAAGTAATAACTCTTGGATATGAATCAAATGGTACGATTGAAACCGGTCCAAGAAAAGTCCCGGTTGGAACTGGTTGGAGCCAAAGGGTTTTTGCCAAATCGTCGCCGAAACGTCTAGAATGTCGCACTATAACCCTTAATTCACATTGTTGTGTTATTATTGTTTGTCATTTGTTTTTGCGCGTACATTATGAAATGAAAAATGGCGGATGATAAATATAAGTTGCGTTTTTTGTCTCTGTTCTGTTCGCTGTTTTCTCTCTGTTTCTCATTTTCACGTTTGTGTACGCTGTTCTGTGTTCCGTGTTCTCTGTTCCGCTGTCTGTTTTGCAAAACAAGGAACTTGCTCTCCTAGCATGTTTTATGACTGTTCAGATAGAAAATTGCAGAGAGATTCACAGATAGAAAAGAAAGAATTGCAGAAGTTTGGAGGATAAAGCTAGATCCTAAAGTATGGTCGTTTTGGAATGTAATTTGCAATTTAACAGATTTTCCGCTTAAGACATGCTGAGGATCCTAGATTTGCGTTTTCGTCAGAAAAGCGACCAAACACGAAACACGGAACAGCGTAAGCAAAACGCCGTTTTTTTCCCAAACCAGAGAACTGTGAACACAGAACACGGAACAGGAACCAGAGTTACGGGAAAAGGCGGATCGTTAAAAAAAGTTACGCGACCGGAGTTACGCGACCGGAGTTACGGGAAAAGGCGGATCGTTAAAAAAAAGTGGACCCTGAGTCCCCCGCCTTTTCCCGTAACGCTCCGCCTCCGCCCCAGGCGCTCCACTTGGTTTAGGGAGCTGCAGCAGCAGCAGACGCAGCAGTCAGATTATTACTTATCGGTAAAGTGAGGATATCAGTGCGTGGAGTTGGGAGATGACGTCATAGCAAAAGGTTCCCATTACACAGTGGTGGTCTCCTGGTCATTATATAGGCGCGAACCCGGTTCCAGTTTAATCTAGGACTAGCTTTTACCGCCTTTGCGACTGTGCCTCGGGAAATTCTGGCACTATAATAACATAATATAACTGCATCAAAATGCTTTCACCTCTATAAGTTTCTCTATACACTAAATTGAATTTCAGTCGGGTGGCGATCCACACCTGCTTTGTATTGATTGATATTTTCGGCATTTACGACACTTTCTAGTAGATTATTCGAATGTTCCACTATCCGGTTTCTGAAGCTCCATTTTCCAATGTCTTTTCGAATTTTTTCACCACTCAGTTCGAGCTGTATGCTATCCTCTGAGACCGTTGTGATTGAAAGTGAAGGTATCATAATTACTATGACAAATTTTAAAAGTTTCGATCAAATCACCTTGGAAAAATCTGTAAGATAAACTGGGTAATCGTAATTGTTGAAGCCGGTTTTCATTATGCGAATGGCTAGCACTGTTTTTGTAGCTCTTCTCTGATAAAGGGACAAGAAAAATTGAAAGACAGATTTGAGGAACAGCAACCACCAACGATTCATGATAGAAAGCTCGCAGAAGGCACAAGAAAGTGACGCTTTCCTTAGACGCTTTCAAACTAACTTGCACTTTTTATTGGGGTCTTGTATCAACAGAACAGTGTTGGCAGTCACCAGCAAAAAGCCAAGAGGTAATTTTGCAGTTTTGAAGAAATTTTACTAACTTTACCTATAGAGGCGCTGCGCTTGCCGTTGAAACAATATTTAGTGCTTAAAATTCTTACCTCAGTTGTTGTTGCAACACGATACTTTGTTTTCGTTACGGTCATCTGTGATAACTTAAAAAAAAAAATTAAAGTTCGCAAGCGCTCAACCGTGCAGCGCGCAGTTTTTTCAGTTCGATTACCGGTATAAATTATTATGCACTCATGGTGCTCTTTAAACCTTGACACGGACCTTTTAGGTATTTTTCTTTCTAGGAAGCCAAGATGAAAGCCTCCCTCAAAATTAAACTGGAAATGGCCAAATTTTTGCAGCAGACGCTAGATGACATGGCCTTAACCGGTAAAGGGAGACATTCAGAAAAAGCGAAGGAGTTCGTCGAATTCTTCAACAAGGTCGGTTTTTGTGTTCCTCCGATTTATAATCCCAAGCTCCCCCCCCCTCAATAAAAAATAATTTTTGCTGTTAATTGGGCGCCTAAAAATCGAACGTTGTTCCGCATGTAAAATGAACGTTCAGTTTTTGAACAAGTAATAATTTTAAAGTTTAACTACAAAGGCATTTTTTTTTACATCTCGTACTCGGTTTTTGCGAGCGATTGACAGTCTTCAGTAGGACGGCTTGATGTCTTGTGGTGCTGGCAGTAAACCTTGTCTAAGGGTGTTGTGATGATGGATCGGCGATGCCTCTCGTCGACCCTAGGATTAGGCGGTTGTGCTTTTGTTGAGCTTGAGCTTGCCTTCAGTTTCTGCTCGCCCTTCTAGTTGTCCGCAGTAGCAATGCAAGTTGCTACTATCTTAACTCAAATATATATATATATATATATATTTGCCCCCTCAAATTATAGCCCCACTCAAATTGCGCATTGTGATCGCAAATTGCATGGCATATTTTTACTAAACCATACATTTTCATGAATCCTAAGCTCCATAATCGTCTGTTCCTGAACACAGCAAGAATCTTAGCTGTTAATGTTACCTACTGTGTATGCTTGCAAGTGCAATATGAGCTTACAGCTCTTGTTTGTAAGCTAATTGGCAAAAAAGATGTGAGTGCTTGAAAATACATTTAGAATATTGAGTTATGCAATGGTCCTTCTAGGACTTGTCCATTAAAGAACCCGTCTTATTGTGGGTTTGCACACAGAATAAAATCCGAGCCTATTTTTACGGACGTGTTTGGGCTTGAAACCATCTCTAGCAATACGGAAGCCTATTGGAGAAATGGGCCAGTTTCTTATATAAATGTTTCCGTATTGCTAGAGATCTGTCAAGCCGCGTAAAATACGCTCGGATTTCAGAATACACACCGATTTTACGCAGTGTGTAAACCTACCATTACCTGTATTACTGCTTCGCTCTACGTCTACCGATCATTGCTTCCCAGAAGCCCTTTGGTCAGAAAGTCTGGTCGTGCAGTCTTTTGCGTGTTTCTCGTCAAAACCAAGGGGATCGAGTGATGCTGAAAGTAGCCGGGATTGGGTTGCAATTCTTAAAAAAGTTAGTTTCAAAAGAGTTGCGTATTCATAAGTAGTGAACTGAAAGACAAAAATGCTCCTCAGCCGGGATTTGAACCCAGGACCGTCTGCTTACAAGGCAGGCGCTCTACCATTTGAGCTACCGAGGGGCTTGTGAACAGTGTTCACAAACCACTACAATAGTCTGGTAGAAGCCGGACATAGGAACAGTGATCCTGCACGAAGGCAAATTCATCTAACCAGTTCACATCCCATGTCATGAGTCACGTATGTTTGAATATTGGAGGATAAACTGTTCTCTCTGCGGCTGAACCGCAGTAGGGCACGTCATCAAGACAATCCTAGTTTCGAAGGTCGTTGCCAGCCAGACTATTTTGCGGAACATTCTGAGTGCCGAACGTGTCGTTAGCCCGCTGGTTTTTTTTGCGTTGGCAAAATCTTTAGTTGTGTCACAAGGTTTTCATTCATCACATGTACAAGACACTTCCGTGTGATTAAAACATTTTCAGGACTGCCACACAGAAGTATGGAGGTTTGGAAATAGGGACTTTATTAAACCTAAAAAGGGACGTTCGAAGACTGAAAAAAGGACCTATAGAGACCCACGGTCACTGCTACTAAACCTGAAGGTCCATTAGGATCCTATTTGCACTTTGCTTGCAAGGATCACAGGACTTACGGTTCGAAGCAGGCTATTGGTACTTCGTTTTGCGAAATAGGCTATGGCTCTCAGATTTGGATGACAGACCGACCGACCGAAAAGTGATCGGTATATGATGCTTGGGCGAAGCAGCAAGTGACATAAAAACGGTAGTTTTTAAGGAAATCGACAATTTTTACGAAAAACCGACTGTTTTGAAGAAAAATCAACAGTTCCCCCCCCCCAAAAAAAAAAAAAATCGACTGTTTTTACAATAGAAACTCAACTTAAGGGCTTCCGCTCAGTTTCAATAACTTTTTTGTGATTAAACCAGTCAAGACAAAATCACCAACCTTTATTCGAGGCGAGTGGGCAATCGCGAAAGCTTGATGTTTGCATTTTCCACCAGGACATGCAAGAAAGGGGATTTTACAAGTGCAGCTGTTTAATTTCTGGCTTAAAGTTCAACTGAAAAGGGATGTAACAGGCCAGTCTAGTTACCCGTCACTTATTCACTTAAAGAGGCTTGAAGACCCGAAAATGCGTTACTTCCTTGCTTAGCTATCCACAAATAACCGATGTTCAAATAGTGGAATTTCCCTGTCTGATCTGTGGTAGCTCTATGCGCTTGTATCTGTGTTGTTTGCTTGACGAAAACGATTCACGAAGTTCACACAGTGATCCACCTTCCGCGTGCTGATGACTGAACGCTAAAAAGCTGCGTTTACGTTCAGGTTCAAATCTTTCGCGTCATAGTATAATTTTGCGTTGTGAAGACGGCCATAGATAGTCTGAACGTCATAATAGAGCAAATAGTGAAAATAAAAAAAAATCTGTTAACGCAATTGTAAGAATGCTGTGTAATTAGTTAGAACAAAATCCAATTTTGAAGCATTTCCCGTGTTCTCGCTGTTTTTGTACGCGGAGTCCGCGTGAAGTGACACCCTCTATTCTCGCCATTCCCTTTGATTCCCCGAGGAGTCCTCGGGGAACGGCGAGAACACGCCTATAGTGGTGAACAAAACGTAGAAATTTTAGTCAGGAAAAATCTAAAGGGACCAGAAGACTGATTTAGGGACTTTGTATCAGTCCTGCGTTTTCATATATCTAGTTGAAGTTGCCTTTCCACGCGTTTTTGCCGACAGTATTATTTCTTGTCCAACCGCGATTCCGCCGCTTGACAGAGTGGGTAAACTGACTCTCTGTTTATCACATTCGCCCCGGGGAAATTCTGGCACCAAACGCTGGAGCCCGGAGAACACTAATAGTAACTTGTTACCATTTGTTTAGACTGGTTACTAGAGGCGTATTCTCGCCGTTCCCGAGGACTCCACTTGAGGAGTCCCCGCGTTTTTGTTTGTTCCAGGGACTCACTCCCCGTATTCTCGCGACTCCCCACGGACGGGGAATGCTCCGATTATCATAAAAAAGGACTCCCTTTCAGATTCGGAGGGGAATCAATACTTCTAGTATTGGTGCAATGTAAAATTAATGAAAAACAATCAGAATAAACAAAACCAATAATAAAGTGGATCCAGACTAGTCTCGTCGACTGCATATTTTCTTTTCGAACAAAAATCCATTTTGGAAGCATTCCCCGTGTTCTTGCTGTTTCTGTACGCGGAGTCCGCGTGGACTGACTCCCTCTATTCTCGCCGTTCCCTTCGATTCCCTGAGGAGTCCTCGGGGAACGGCGAAAATACCCCTTAGGCCTATGTCTAGTAGGGATAGTTATTAGTTTAAATAGCCACTAGCATTATGAGTTCTTGAATATTTGGAATAGTAGCCTATAGCTGGAGTGCTTGTTTATTTTTGAGATTTTGGGAATTAATTCATTTGTTGATTCATTCCTAGGTTCGAAGTTCCGGTGGGGAAGCATCCAACGAAGAAATCATTCAATTCTCGAAGCTTTTTGAAGATGAAATCACGCTCGAATCGCTAGCTAGGCAGCAGCTGCAGGCTCTGTGCAGACTCCTAGAGATTCAGCCCATTGGAACGAACAACTTCCTTAGATTTCAGCTGCAGTTGAAGTTGCGAAGCCTTGCAGCCGACGATAAGGTTATTAACTATTTTTTCTAATTGTGCTGAATTCATTTAAAGCACAACGCTTAGAGCGTGTTCCACCCTACTTACTGTAGTTCCTACGCATGATGTCATGAATTTGGCTTCTCGGCGTCCAGGCTGGAACGCATTTAGGTTTTCGATAAAATATCACTCCACGAATTAATCCAGCCAATCATGTTACAGAGATCCGTAGTTACTTCAACCTTTAAAACACTTTAACCTAAAAACACTGCAATAGCGCAGAAAGGAGCTAAGCACTGACTTCGGTTCAGCCATGGTATCTCATCCTCTCCACTCCGAAGTCCTCCCCCCCCCCCTATCAAAATGTTAGAAGTCGACCAGAACGAGTGGTAAGTTCTAAGGTTCCCAAGCTTTGTCCCGTACCTACAAAACACGCTAAATATGCAAAAAGTTTTGTTCCCGAGTTCGTGAAATATTTTAACGAAGTTTGAATTTTTAAGCGTACTGATATTTTACACATATATTGTAATTTTTTCTGTCTGTTTGACAATAATCGCAGATTTGGTTTATAACCACGATAGTCGATTTTTTAAATAAACTTTCTATCTATCTCACAACGCTTACTAAGCTCCCGAGCATGGTAAGCAAATAGTTACTATTTCGAGAAGGTTGGAACGGTCAGCGTAGTAACGTTTCGTGAGGTTGGAACGTAAATAGTAACTATTGTTAGAAGGGTGGACCACGCCCGTGGTAGAAATGATCTTTCACGATAAAATTGTTGAGAATTTTTTTTCTTCAAAAATACCAATACTTCATTCGCGGAATTAGTGATCTTAAACATTCTTTGAGCCCAAGCTGACTTTGAAAAATTTAATCAAACAATGTTTACAACTGACGAAGAATCGTAGCTGACGTATCCGTTGTACACACTGTTTGAATTAGTGATCTTTCTGTTGGTGCTTGTTAATACTGGTTGACTCTGTCTGGACTTGCTGCCATCCGAAGTAAAAAGTTCCGAAGGTTCGACGCAAAATATTTGAAACGTGTGCTTTCAAAAAGAAAAGGAAAAGTTGAAGCTGCTCTTGCCCTTATTTTTTAAAGGGTTACCGTTAGTATAGTTTTATTGAAAATTTAAATTTTCTAATCAGTATCACAATAAAAGTGGAGCTGGCGAGGAAGTGCTGGCTTACAGAAAAAAAAGGAAAAAGAGAGAATATCCACGTGCCAAAACCGAAAGAATACAAACAATAAACAAAATACATGACCTTGTGTGCCCACCCCAAAAAAGAAATAATCACCTGGCAAAAATTTCTTCGGTCTGTTTCAGTGGTTTACCTGTCGGCGGACCTTGAACCTTCCGTCGAAAGTTTTGCTCCTTCATCTATATACTCGGGTCGGACAAAAAATGAAACAATGGTGAAGGGTGGGAATTTCTGGGGTTTCTGGTTGTATGTGCGACGTCCTTTCGACTGAAATTTACACGGGTGGAAACCGGAGCTAAACTTGCAATCAATTTGATGCCTCAAGATGAAATTGATTGCATCTAAAAATGGGCTTTGGGCTCCCCGTTAGCAAGTATCAAGGGTTCACATCGTCTTTTTTCTCTTTTTCTGTACGTCCGTTTCTGGTGTGGCAAGTTCACGGCAAGTTCTGTATTATTGTCTGGTGCCATTCTTGTTCAGGGCTATGCTTTAAAGATAGATAGATGTTTTTATTGATCTAATTCGTAGCGCCGACATGGCACTAAATACGTCGACCGTTACATTTAATGTGTAACAACACTTGAATATATTCACTTATTACAGAAAATAAAATACGTCACTTGGAAAGCCTATTAAAGGCCTCGTGCCTTTGTTACGACGACTGTATTTGAGTGTGAAGATACATTCGTAACCTGATGTTATGGGGAGGGGTGTGGCAGGCTGGACATTAGAGGGTAAACTTCCAAAACACACAGTAATTGGAGTCAGGGTGGACTAGGGGTCAGGGTGGACTTTTCCCCATATCCCGCTAATTCTTCTACCCAATTTTTACGTAGTTTCATTCCATCATTTATTTCTGGTAATTTCTTGTAAGTGTATTAGTTAATTTGTTTCATGTGTGTCTGTGTATTTTGTAAATTTGTATTCCTTTTCTAGCTTTTAGCTATTCGGAGTAAACTTGATTGATTGATTGATTGATTGATAGGGTGTCGGGTGGCCTACTACACTTGCAGAACTTCACGGGTTCATTACGGATATCCCGGCCCAACTCGCTCTATGGTTTGCAACCGAACTCACAAATCATACGCTGGGCCTTACAGACCAGCCCACTCTAGTGAGCTTCAAGCAAGACTCATAATAATGACCTATGGTCCGTGTTTAAACAAAGGGTTATTGTGAATACTGGCAATCAGTTTTCCCCATATCCCGCTAATTCTTCTACCCAATTTTTACGTAGTTTCATCCCATCATTTATTTCTGGTAATTTCTTGTAAGTGTATTAGCTAATTTGTTTCATGTGTGTCTGTGTATTTTGTAAACTTTTAATAAAAATAATGTACTTTATTTCCTTAATAGCTGGTATTATACACGCTAGCACTGGATCGTCATTCACACAAATAACATATGACAATTACATACGTAGACATTTCATCTACAAGTACAACTTGAAAATATAATTTGACTTAACTTCATCTACACGTACAACTTGAAAATATAAGTATTCCTGTATTCCTTTTTTTAGCTTTTAGCTATTCGGATTCAACGTGATTGATTGATTGATTGATTGATTATAGTATAGGTTATAGTTTTTGTTGAAATTAGTGATTGTGGGAGATCGGCGTAGGCCTGGAGGTGAACTTTGAGGATGGAGCGCCAAGTAAAAATAAAATTCTTCAATGTTCTCTTTTATTTTATTGTAATAGTTAAGAGACTCTTTCATTTGTTAATTATTGTGGTATTAACCCCTATGTAACGGGCCATGGAGCTTTGTAGGGGTCGAAATTTATTTTGTTCCTTTATTTTGATTTTGATAAAACTGGACTGAACTGAAGTCACTTTACTTACAGGAAATAATAACCTTTAAAATTAAAAGAGTTGTTAACAGGTCGAACCCGGAAGAGAAGTCCGTCATGATGAGGAAATAGTTTGAGGTCAACCCTAAAAAAAACAAAAAAACAAAACAAAAAAAAGCCACTTAAAACACAGACAGCGGATAGAATGAGAGATTAAACACGTCACGGAAGGGGAGTAGCACTGCCTAGCGGCAAAATAATAATATTCTAATTGCAATAGTAAGTCTTTCGCCTCTATACATTTCTCGGGACACTTTACACACAAAATTGGATTTCAGCCAGGTGGTAGTCGACACATGCTTTGAATTGGTTGATACTTTCGGCATTTACAACACTTTCTGGGAGATTATTCCAATATTCTACTATTCGGTTTCTAAAGCTCCATTTTCCAGTGTCTTTTCGGACATTGGAAAAAGTACTCCAAAAGTACATGGTATGGGGTGCAGGTGGCACCACTGAAACACCTTACATCTACAGTAGAAGTATGTTACTTCGAATGTCGCCTATCTTTGAACAGCGTTGAAGGAAATGATGAAATCCGAACTTAGCAAATATAATGCAGATTAACGAGTTCAAACAATCATTTAAATCTAACAAAGTCAAATCGAAGCAATAAAATATTCTTTCAAATCTTTTGTACCTTTTTCTCCGTTTCTTCTGCAGTCTTTTTCGTCAGATCACGCCATCTGAAGAATGCTGCATTACTTTAACGACTGTCCGACTCCGATGTGTCCCAACATAATTTCCTTAGGCGGTTATCAGTTTTAATCACAATAAAAGGCAAAAATGAAGTAGTGAACTGAAAGACCAAAGTGCTCGTCTGCCGGGATTTGCACCCAGGACCCTCTGCTTACAAGGCAGGCGCTCTACCAACTGAGCTACCAAGGGGCTTGAGAATAGAGTTCGCAAACCACTACAATAGTCTGGTAGAAGCCGGCCATAGGAACTGTTTCTGATTTATTGGTCACGGTACAAGTCCCTTGTGTAAAGTACCATCTATGTATTATTACTGAGAACTAGGTCACAGCTTCGTGCCATAGCCTCATCTTAGCTCTTAACATTATTTGCACTTGTAGGTGTTTAAGAGGCAAGCGTAAGGAACAAATCTCTTTTAGATGACATCGCTTTGCGACGGAAAATCCATTTTACGCAAATATTACATAGATGTGTCCCAACAGAAGAAAAAAATATTCCATTTATTTCTTTGTGACAGCAGAAAGCTAAGACAGTCGTCGGCTACATAAACAGGCCCGTATCCAGAAATTTATTTCGGGGGGGGGGGGCCTTTCGGGGGAGGGTTTTGACTGCGGGTCGCAAAAAAAAGTACAAAAGAAGACATAGATCAGAGGAAAAGCCTATAAAAGCGAGTATTTTTGTATGTTTTGGGAGGGGGGGGGGGATCAATCCCCTACCCCCCCCCCCTGGATACGGCCTTGTACAGAAGGTTCTTAATTTATTCGAGGAAATACTCGTTATCCGTCCCCCGATGTACATGGGTTTGGGGAGTGCAAAACCGAGGGGATTTAAAATTTAGTGAAGCAGTTTGCTCAGTAGAGAACTTCGAAAAGCATACATATACTGTGCTCCTTGTTTGTTTTCGGTTGTGTAGGCTTTGCATCTTTTCAGTTATATTTATTTATTTATTGTTACATTTAGCGTTAAGCTTTTAGCTTGTCGCCATTACCTACACAAGTACAAATGGATTACATATACTTCACACACATGGTTTTTTATTAATTTCATTTTACAGTTAATTCAAAAAGAGGGCCTTGAATCCCTGACTGCCTCAGAGCTTCAGTCAGCATGTCGTGCTAGAGGCATGCGAGCATATGGCCTGCCTGAAGACAGACTTAGGCAACAGCTGCGTCAGTGGCTGGACTTGAGCTTAAATCAGAAGGTTCCTCCTTCACTCTTGCTCTTGTCACGAACACTATATCTACCTGAAACCGTAGCAGCGACGGATCAGCTGAAGGCGACAATTTCAGCCCTGCCCGAGTCGATCGTAAGTACACAACAGAAATTAATTATTAGTCTTGCTATTAACATTCATTCCTGTGAAAAGCTTGGAGTGCAGTATATAGACATCCTCCCCCCAGATTTTTCAGTTGTAAGAGTTAGGACTGAGAGAGTGGTAGCCCAGCCAATACCCAAATTGCAGTCAATTAAACACACAACGACTCGTTACCTAAGAAGTTTTGTTCCCGCCTTCGTCAACCTTTTTAACTCGCATCATGAATTGTAAATAGATTTGAATAGTTTGTTTTATGTTTGACGAGTCTTTGTTGTATCCAAACGAGTGTACAATCATCTTTTGCATTTTAATAGTCTTAATATGTACGGGAACCACCAGATCCGCTTGACCGCTGTATCAGTTTTGAAATAAATTAAATAAAAAAAAAAAATTAAATTAGATAAATAATCAGAACAAAACAAGATCGTGTTGTACGTACTGTACGTACAGATCGTGCTGATTCTTGCTACCTTGTACCCTCAGGGTTGCTACATCAAAAATATTTAGAGAGTGACTTTTGGCCGAAAACAGAAATTTATTTAATTTATTTTCATGAAATGCTCACTTTTGGTCGAAATCGCCTCTGTAAAAACGACACATCGTAATTTTACTTTCATGAAACAAACTTGAAATAGTCACTTCTGGTCAGACTCCCTGCTGCAAAAATGACATATTTGATCATTTTTTTTTAAATAGAGTGATTTTTATGTCCTGTGTAGGACAAGAGTGACAAAAACAAAATAGATTGCCAATTCACACTGTCGTGCGAAATGTGGCAACCCTGTGTACCCTGGCCGTTGGCAAGATTGATTATAATCTTAGGAGAATAACTTTTCAACTCTGGTCTAACCTGTCTAGCTGACAGTACGAAACAAGGGCTCTTTGCAAACCAATGACGATTACCGCCGAGCGCCCATGAGAAGCTAAGGTCGTTTTTGAGTATCTGAATCCGGGAAAAAGATGGGGGGGGGGCAACCGACCTAAAGCGTTTTTCGTGACCCCAAAAAGAGTAAATTTTGGAAAAACAGAGCAAAATTTGGCTCGGAAAGAAGTGTTGTCGCGATCGTTTGTGTATCCCAGAACTCAGAAGTCTGTTTTCGCGACCAACATAAGCTTTTGCAGCTCATACTGTAGTTCAGATTCGACGAACAACTATTGAAATGATTTTTGTTCTCGTGTGGCTCAAAATTCGGCGGGAAATTCAGATTCAGCGGGGATTCATGTCGAAATGTTGAAGTTTAGCTAATAATTAAGCACATATACAAAAACGAAACTGAAGATTCCTCTTACAGGATGCTGAATACCTGAAGTTTTATTTGCTGAAATTTCGTTTTCAGTTTTAGGCAGGTGAAAATACCGCAATAAAAAACAGGTAACAAACACTTCCGCGAATTTCAGCTTGTTGGTCGACTGGGAGGGGTTACTCAATCCTAAACTGGCTGTACAGTAAGTGCCCACTGCCCACGGAGGCCCGTGCAGTGCCGCCCAAGAAGGGAGCAACCCCTCAGTAGTAGCACACATTTCTGTTTCCGTGGCAAACGTTAGAAGACCTGTGGGAAACAAATATACCGTGGAACAAAGCCGCTAGTTGCAAAACTCTGGCCATGTGAATAGAATATGAGATGATTATCGGCGAGTATGACACGTACTATTGCGAAAGTTCAATCGTGCTTTAAACCCAATATTACTGGTCCTTCGTGCCCATTTACCATCGCGTCCATTCACCTCTTCTCTCACTTCTTGATGGTATTATAATAGTTCATATGAAGAGGCTCTCGTTAAACTGTACGTTCCTAAATTAACTAACCGCAGAAATGCTAAATTTTGGAACAAAGATAATGTATTGCCTCTTCCCCTCCCTTCTTCCGTGCGTCGGTCCGAGAGGAACACTGGTAATCAGTTTTCTCCATGTCCTGCTAACTCTTCTGCCGAATTTTTACATAGTTTCATCCCATCATTTATTTCTGGTCATATCTTGTAAGTTTATTAGTTAATATGTTTCGGGTCTGTGTATGCCTCTTCTAGCTTTAAGCTATTTCGAAAATGAACTTGATTGATTGATATTTGCGTTTACAGATATGGTAGACCATTCCCTCGCGCGATACGTAGAACTTCTTGATATTTTTCACTTTTCATGGTTTACATTTAAATTTACCATTTTGTGAATATCTTTTTCTTTTTCATATATAGGCCTACACTAGTTCATACATAAACTGCATATAAGTACTATATAAACGGCATGCTTACCTTACAAAAGTAGAAGAAACCTCTTTACTGTCAGTGCTCTTTTCACTTCAGATATACAATACAAGTCGGTCCGGTCCTTATTCATGTCCGATGTGTGTTAGCATGGATGAGAATTTAAAACATTTATTGTGCGAATCCGAAAGTCTGAGTGAACTTCGGGTAGGAATTTTTTGAGTGAATGGAAGGTGAATGGGTGAATAATGGATGTTTGGCGCAATAGGGAATAATTGTTTTGGACATATAAAACAAGTGGTGAGGTTCCTCAGGGTAACCCTAGCCCATAGAGATAGGTGCCTACAGGAGTTAATATTTCTTGTGTGTGTTTGTGTTTTTTTTTCCATATATATTTGCCATGGCCGTTGGCTCTTAGTGCAAATATAGTCGTATCTTGTCTTATCTTATAGAAGTGAGTTATGCCCGAAACCTCATTGTATGAGCCTTTCTAGCAGCAGATATTTTACAGGCCACTCCCACCAAAGCTGCTATTGGTGAAAAAGAAGGCAGAATCGATAACGAGCTAAGACTACGATTGGTTCGAGAAGAACAGGCTAAGATCAAGGCCGAAAGGGAGGAGCAGAAGCAGATCGCATCGGAGAAGAAATTGAGGGTAAGGAAATTTGTCCCCACCCCTCCCCAACTTCGCTTCCCCCTTCCACTTGGGTACTATTCGGAAGGATATAAAACACGGATCAGCACGGATCAGTCAGCCATGATATTCTCGGGGGATATTTCGGCGCTTTTTTGCAAGGCTATTGGCTATCATAAGTATTCAGTCAGCCAAAGTTTAAAGCGAATTATATAGTTGATAGAAAAGCCAAGTCGGTCGTACATCATATGATGCTCTTGCCATATCTTTAAGTTCAATTCAACGGAACAGGCTGTTTTTTTATTTCAAATGCAGACGTCAAATAATAGCCAGTGTTGAGGATCGCTCATGTGTTCGTTGGCGTTCAGACCCCCCCCCCCCCCCCGCACATAAAGTAAAAGTATAGAACAAGTTTGTTCGTTTTTCGGAGCCATTTTCTAAACAGTTTACTATAATGTAGTTTGTTAATGTTTGTTTAATATTTTAGTTTTATTCGTACTCTGTATTATTTACTGGGGAAGCCTTTTCTTTATATATAACGAATAAAAGGAATATCAAACGAGAGAAGAGAAGGTTAGATTTGCGATACTAATTCGGTGCCTTTTGACCTGCTCTCTCTTCGTTTGATAGGATGCTTGCGGATTTTCCGCAATTTACCGAAGATTTGCAGAAACTTAGTGAATTTAAATTGCAGCCCGACACCGTAGCATCACAGCAAACAAGTTTGGTAAGTTTGGACAGCTAATGCAGCTATTCTGTCCAGGGGCTTTTGCGATGTTAACTACGACTAATTTTCTGTCAGCTTCTCTGTTATCTGTTCGCTGTTTTCGAATCGATAGTAATAAAGAGAATCTCATATTTCTGTTTCAAGTCAGCTCTATTCTCCGTTTGGGGTGCGCCTCAAAACTTACCCCCCCCCCCCCCCCGTCTAATTTTCATCAACTTTTACAAAAGTGTAATTTGTATGCGGAGTCATTTACTTTTCAGTTTGATTACCGGTTCTAACCCTCTTTTTTTATGGTCCACGACGATTTCGTCATGCCGTGTTCTGCTCAACTTGACTCGGTTCTCTGTGATACCCAAGTCTTAAATAGACTTCGATATTTCTGTTCTGTACAAAAAGCTACCTAATTTATAAAAACGAACATTTTACGCGGATAATTTTTTATTTTGATTTCTGAGTTTTGTTGGTTGGTGTTCTGGTTGCGTGTTTTTGTCATGATGTTTGCTTTATGCAGTATTCAGTTGGATGGGAAAATTCAGCATCTGTTTTTGGGACGTGTGGGGTTTTTGCACACAGTACATGTCGTTCTTGTTTTGTTCCTGATCATTTATAAAATGAAAATTAAATGACCTATATAGGTACAAATAAAATGTAGCTGACTTATCCGTTTTGCACCGTCAGTTATGATTCCCAGCTAGCTTGGGCCGAAGGAACATCTACCTGAATAGGTCTTCACTCCTTGGTTCGTCTTGAATCGTCTCGTCTTGGATCGTTCCATTTATTCTCATTTCACTATTTCAAAATTCTGAATGCAGAAGGGTCTCTACCCTTTTGACCACCCAATCGGACAGCAAAAATAGCAGCCGTCTTCAGAATGAAATCACAGCGCCAGCTTTAGCTCCAATCAATTTTCAGAGAAGTTCAGAAAATCAGATATTTAAGGAAGAATCTTTAACTCTTGAACCGATGAGGTTATTACTCGTGTTATTACTCTTTACTTCCGAGGTCCCGCGATGGACCTTTCGTTGCTGGTTCAATGTCGATACTCTGACCGAACCCCGACTTGCGAGCGTAACGGTAGCGTGCGAACGGGGGAATCGTTCAACTCTTCAAAGGCGTATTCGGGATCGTAGTCTTTCGTTTGGTAGATCGAGCTGACTTACTGTATTTGTAAAGTGGTATCACAAAACCTTCCAGACAATCCAACAGCTTTGGCTAGCTCCGTTTCTAAAAGGCATCTGCCCTAAAAACCACTCTCCAGTTCCTGCTTCCACGACCGCCACTTCCGTTAGCTTCTACAATCTCGGTTCTTTCAGAAACCCCAAAAACCACGATGCTTTACCAAAATCTATGTTTTTAGCAGGATATTCAAAACCGCCATTTCCAGGAAGTTCTACCCAAACTCTGCGTTTCCAAGAGGAAATGGAATATCCTTTTACGTCTTTTATATTTTCTGAACTACGAATAAAATGCTTCCGATAATTAATTATTAATGACCAACCCAATGTAACACTCCTTCCTTCCCTGAAAAGTTTTGTCTCCGACAAAACAGAACCACGTCAAAACTTGATATCTTCTACTTAACTTTCTACTGCTTAAACTTAATTTTGATTTCAATTATTTTTAACTCTACCAATCGGTCAATCTGCCTAACCTGAGGTTACAACAGGTCAACCTAGTTTCAGTATCGGCTTTGTGAAAATAAGATTCTTAATTCTTAAAAGCCTCAACTCTTGCTTTGCCTGAGGGTTCTCATAGCGGTGACTACAGGGTTTTATGGACCCGAAGTCGGTGCTCCAGCACTACTAGCTGTCTACTCTCCTGGCAATGCGTAATATTTTATAAAAATATTCAAAACAATAAAATAAATTCTACATCTCTCCCCCCTTTCGAAAAATCTCGTTCGGGGTAGGGTTTATTTTTATTTCGACGAAATCAAGTTTTGATTCTCCGATCACAACTACCAACAAAGAAGGATTAGTATCACAAACGTCTGGTCACTCCATTTTACTTTATAAATTTAGTAGATCTAAAATGAGATATATAGCAAAATCGACACAATTACTTTTTAAAATATCAACTATTTGGAATAGTTTGCTTTCGAACCAACCTCCCAGAATTAAAGAAGGAATAAACTTTTCCCTTTTAAAGTTCTACTTAAACCATGTGCAAACTTGGAAGCTGTGGTCGCGACGCAAGGAACGAGAACTACATTACCACGACTCTGAAATTCGCCTTGCCAAAGCAGTTGTCAAATTTACAATCATCAATATTTAATTTCGTATTCTCCTCCGTTGGCTCTTGATGCTCGGCCATGATGGTGAACTCTCCTTGCGGTCATCTTCCATGACCTTTATGCCAGCGTAGCTGAATGAGTTTGAACGACGTTTTCTCTATACCACCAGATGTCAGCTCCTGCAACAAATAAGCACATTAGCATACAATAAAAGCCGGCTAGTAAGACTTCACTAGCCGTTGGCTGAAATCTGTTGTCATTTCACGCCAGATTTCAGCCACGAGTAACCGTAAAATATTTGACTGGTACTTGGCCATTATAATAGTATGACCACTTCAAGAAATTCGCTGAATAAATAGCTTATGCTTACACACATGCGTCGGTGCACACAGGCGACCGTAGGCTAAGTTTTCTGCACGCTATTATAACTATATGGCAATAACAATAAATATGTTACACACAAAGCTCATGTTAGCGTACTAATTCGTACTGTAGGTTATCGTCATCTCGTCCCATCATTAAAATTACTGTGGCAAACGACCCGTTATTCGAGAGGTTTCAAAATGGTAAAGTCGTAATATCAGCTCTCTTCTGAATTCGCCATGTTCGGGTAGCGACAGAATTTCGATTAACTGCTCGAAGGTAGTCTCCACCGGTACAGTTATAAATAACTCTTCGTCGTTTACCACGGGAGCGCTCGACAAAAGTGTCACTAGTTGGCTCACGGATATTTCTGCTGGTATATCGACAGATGTCGGTCCCGAGACGATGTCATTCATCCAAGGGCGCCATAAAGACGCATTCTGTTGCGGTAAATTAGAAAATTGGTTCATATCTACGTTTATCCTGGGTTCTTCATTAAGAACCCCTGGTGATGCCGACCTCTCCTCGTCCGCATACGGGTTGCCTCCCAATCCAATATGCGGCGATTGTTCAGCTCGTCCTTCACCTTCTTCCAGTAGAGGTGGAGTATGTGGACGGTGTTGTCCTTCTTCCACGTCGCTTTCCAACGCAGAGACGGACTGTGTATGTCTGGGATTCATTTCTTTTGGCTTATCAACTGGCTAATTAAATCTGTAACATAAAACTGTATACGTTTCAGGAAATACATTTAAAACACTTTACTGCGCAGGTCGAAGCTCATTAGATTTCCGGGACGTTTTCGTTTTTCTTTTCAGTTTGTTCGCCGACGGTCAGGTTATACGCGATGCGTGTTTCGGGGAGTTCCGACCCGTGGCGATTACGGAACATGCGATGATAAATTGCCACTACTAAGATCGGAAAGAACAAGTTCCCAATCATTGCCGTACATCCCATGACCTGAATCGACTGAACATTCTTTTTCATATACTCGATGGCTTGATAAGACGTTTTGATAACTGGACTGTTGCTCCTGAATGAGGCTTCGAGTTCTTGAAGCGAAATTTCGGCTTCGTGCGAGTTTAAATCACGCATAGAAAGTTTCTGCTCTATTTCAGCTGTCGAAAAACTTGCTAACTTGGGAAAAATTTTGTTGAAACTTGGCGTAAGCGATGAAACGTTCCCAAAGTTTAAGTTTAAGTTGGTTATACCTGAAAAAGTAGCAGGTATCGTGAAAGTTTCCGAAAATAACGAGCAAGAGGGTGGCAACCTAAATAAGTTACTGCCGTCCAGACTTAGGCGTTCCTTCAATTCGTCTTCACACGAAACAGCGGCGTCAACAGACTTAGCAGAGAAAACCCAAGTTTCTCCTTTAATATGACGAAAAATTGGTACGTTTAACTCTGGTGGTTGCGAAAACATTACTACACAATTTCTCTCGATTTCCTCAAAATTCTCTCGGTAAATTGCGTAATTACAAGACTTCAAGGTTTTCTTTTGTACTGCTTTAAACATTGAACATATTTTAATTTCGACTTCTACACAATTTCTCAGATCTTCTGACGAGATTTCGATGAAGTGTGTTCTTTCTTCTCGTTTAATAGCAATAAAAGGTTGTGATGGGTAAACAGTCGTAAGATTATTCGGAAGGTTTTTCTGAAAAGTTGGAAACGGAATAATTCTATACAAATCGTAAATTTCGTTTCGAGCAACCAGAGGTATTTCTGTAACAATTCTTAGTCCCTGAGAAGTAAGATAAGTAGAGGATTTAGCGAAATGGTGATAGTACGACCACACGTTTTCAAGATTTCGTACCGGTAGTCTATATAAACTGGGTAATTTGTGAGAAATTTGTGACAACGTGTCAATCAAGGATTTTGGTGGGAACATGTTGATGGGCAACCGCTTTGAAGCCAAAGCATTTAAATCAATTTCTAAACTGTGGAGTTTCGATCGGATCTCGTTAATCAACTGATGTAACTTCAAATACCCTACATCCATGCTCACTTGAAATCCTTGATTGCTATTAGAATTAACAACTTTCGCCATCTTCTGCCAATTCACCTCAACGTTAAAAAGACTTTCTGTTATATTTCCCAAAAGTTCATTTTGTCTTTTGTCTTCTAAAACCAGGCTTTTCACGACGGACACTTGCTTTGATATGATATCTTGCTGTGCCATTCCAGCATTCTTTAAACTTCTGATTATTTCCTCCAAATCTTTTATTTGAGAAACTGTTGCTGATCCAAAAACAACCCGCAAAACTTCACCACCAATATCAATGAGACCCCGTTTAACTTTGCTTTTCTTTCCTAGTAACAACAGAATCCCATCAATTTCTTTTTCCAAATTTGAGACTAGTTCTTCCATTTTCAGATTTTCAGAACGATAAATTTCGTAAATTTTTGTCAAATTTCTATGCATTTGTTGTTTGTCTAGTTCGTTTTGGTGACTGGCGAAAAGTGAATAATACTTCCTGGCTACCGTGAGAACCTGTCTGAAGAAATCCAGGTTAACATCTCCCACAATTGACCACTTCGCTGTTGTCACGTCCACTTGACCTTCAGGTATCAGTACATGACCCAAACCGATCCTGATTTCTGCTAAGCTCAAAACTGAAAAACTCAGAAACACGATTAAGTAAAACACCAACTTCATTTGTCCACCTTACTCTTGGTCAACCACTAGCTTACTGAAGTCCCTTAAATTTAGAAATTTCTATGGATAACAGAATGTCAATTTCGAACACGTATTTTTACCACAATTAACGTCAATTTTAAGCCCACGTCATGATGACGACATTCAAAATTCGTGATTCAAGAAATCCTTATGTGACGACAGACTACGTCATACATGCAATACCACAAAGTGACGTCGGTCGTGTGTATGAGACAAAACCGCAACGACACGTCGCAATTATCAACAAAAAGTACTGGTTTAAAGTTAAACCAGTACTACCGATCGCGTCATCCAGTCGTCATACTAAAAGGTATGACGGATGGTTTCGTCATATATAGCTTAGCGAACTCCGATAAATTCGGCGTATTCTCTCAAAACTCTAGCTTCGCGAGGCGAAATTGACATTTCCTGTAATTCAGTAATTTCAGAATAAACCCGGATTTTTGTTTTACAAAACTGGCACATGATTACGGTTAAGATTACGGTTAACGCCAAGTACATTCCGCCCCCTACAGCCATGGCGAGAATTAGCTCATTTATTTTTACTGTCTCCGTTAAAATGAGTCCCTTCAATCTTTCTTCGTCGGATAAAATGGCGGATCCCTTTTCTAGGTCGTTGACCAAATTTGACCATTTAACCGACAAATTCGAACCTTCCCAGCTTTTAACTAGCTGTATTTGGTTACTGTTCCAGTTAAATATGGGCACAAGTTTTGTAGGGCTTAAAGGTTCCAGAGCAATTCCTTCCAAAGAATTCTCTCCAAAAAGTTTCCATGCCGATCCTCCGTATGTAAGTTCACAGTTTTTGTGAGTTGTGACTATGTGAGCAGAGTAGTCAGCAATAATTTTAAATATTTCTGTTGACTGGCAACTTCCTCCGTATTTTACCTTTTGTGATGAGAAAAGTTCTGCCTCGTTGATTCGAATTATTTTTGGTTCGCTTATTCCTTTTTGCACTGTCCAAGAACAAAATGTGTGAACGTCACGTGTCTGCGCTATTATATTTTCCACGCAGTCCAAATTCGAATTATTATTTATCTCTTTTATATCTTCCCATATTGTTCTTAGGTCCACTATTTTATTCTGTTTTTCATCCTTATTATCTTTGCCTTCGCTTAACTTTAGAATCTGATTTTTATTTTGCGACATCACTATTAAACTTTCTTTTATCTCCAAAGTGAACCATAGGTCAAGCAAGCCTCTAGTTGGCACAGGCAAAACGCGGAACATTTGAAAATCTGAGTTCGCGTCTTTCAATGGTATTTTTAAAGCAACCTGCAGGCGTTCGTCTGCCAAGCTAAAAGAAGATTCAAGCAAAAGCGTATACCAAGCAAAAGGATTAATTCGTTCCACACTCTCTACTAGTTCATAATGACCTTTCGGGCGGATCAGACGATCCACTTGTTCGAGCAACATTTTTAGATCTTTAGGCGGAACCAGAAGTTTAGGAACCCTTCCTACTTCTAAAACTGACACTGCTCTCTCGACTTCTAAGAAATAATCAACTAGCACCTGTAAATGCGATCCAGTTTCAAGCATTGCAGAAGACAAAAACGCCGTTTCTAAAGCCAAGGTCATATTAGCTTGTCGTCCATCAAGTTCAATTAAAGTTCTTTCTACTTTACTAATTCCATCTAGAATTTCTGAAATGGTCCAGTTCAGACTTGTCATTCGATTTTTCAGATCCCAAAGTGTACTTTGAGTGACTAAATCGTGAAATAATTCTGCCATTTTGATTTTATCCTTTATATTCTGTGAAACGGAATTATCGTTTAAAACTGATTCGAGTTTTTGCTTTAGCTGATTCGCAACATTAGACACTAATTCTGGTTTCTCGGATGCCAAGCCTGAAAAGACAGTATTTCTTTCTCTGACCATATGTAATACTGAATCTTTGTAGCGGTCCATAGCGTAAATTTTTACTAAAATTGAGTTCTCGTAATTTTTAGCGATATTTTCGAACAGTCTCGCCGAATAAGCTGATTTACGTTTGAATAGTGGTTTTATCGCCTCAGAGTATCTTTCCGCACGCTCAGTTAGAGCCCGACATGTCGAATGTAAATGCCCCAGTTCGACATCAAAATAAACAGTCCATTCTGACGTCATAACTGTGACTCCGTTTGTTTTCTGGATCAAAGCGCCATCAACTAACAAGAATTCCATACCATTTTTGGTCGTGTGGTAGTTTCCTGAATTGTACGCCAACACGGTCGCAGAAACAATCAGTAGGAAGCCAACGTTCATTTTTGTGTTTTGTGCAACGATAGACCTACAGTAAAAATATTTATGCATTTAATATTTAGACTCTGGGTCAATCACTGTTTAAATCTTATCCCACACGAGTAGGTTTCCGGGTCTGAATTTAGGATACATTGTTCGGAGTCCGCTTAATTCTGAAGTTTTGATCATTCCGGCCGGACAGTAAGTCGTTTTTATCCTGGGGTCCGTACTTTCTATCGTCTCACTAACTTGCGAATTTATTCTGAGAAACCACTTAATTCCGCTTCTTTTTATAGAAATTAGTATTTCCGTCTCTTTGTCATGCTGTGAAAATTGCAACGAGAGCTGCTCTGCAGAGATTTTTACGCTATTTTCCACCACGGATTTCAGTTGTCTAACAATTTCATTTCCAGGGGTAAAAGATGGACTACTTATCATATTGATTATCAGCGACAGCACACATTCCTTAGAAAAATTGACGGATACCCGCTCGTCTTTCCCTTCTGCCAGAAAATTTCGATATGACTCGAAATCGCTTATGTATGCTACAATCTCCGTCATTGCTCTAAAATAAGGGAACACAAATAAGGCAACATCATGCTAGCAATCGCCAAGGCAACATTAAATGCGACAACTCTTACTCTACTGCGAATGTTTTATGTATTAATTATAGTATATTAATTATTATTCCCCATTTTATTTATTTTTTATTTATCACCGCGCAGCAACTACTAATTTAACTTATTATTAATTTACCCACAAAATAAAAACCCAAAACAACAAAATAAAATTAGTATCTACTTTTTGGCTACGCATCCTCCTCCGCTCAGCAACGTTAAATTTAATACTATTTTTACCCCTTTTAATCTTTTAACGTCACCTATCTTTCAATAAAATTCACCCAATAATGCTATTCCCTCACCTCCCTTGATTTTAAACCCCCCTTTTGATTCTTACAATTTGAACATTTGTATTACCCTTATAACCTTTTCCCCGCAACCCCAGCAGAGTTCTACCTCCTTCTTCCCCTCCCCCCAATTCTCCTCCGTGACGGAGTATGTCGTCGCGCTTCGACAGACTAGGCAGTCTGCCCACATCTCAGCCACAAAAATACCGCCGTGGCAGTCGGGGCATTTGCCTTTCCCGGCAAAGTTTGGTCTCGTGACCCCGCGGCAGTGGGGGCACATGCCTTTTTGGTATTTGCTGTTTTCCATTCTGAAATGAAATAAACCCCGTGGTAACTGCTAAAATTAAAGCTTTTAATGGAAAACATTTTGACAATAATAAAGCATTAGGGATTAATGTGGTATGGTATTATCTAGGTATACCGATAATATGCGGCAAAATAGCGTGTCACAAAACAATAAAGCAAAATGAATGTAGCGCGGCAGTCAAAATTCATGGCACACTGATTTCTTAACCGAGTTTTGGAAGAACTGTAGCATTGATAGATTCTACTACTCCTCGAAATGGATGACCCGAATAAACTATTTCCATAAGGCTTTTACACTGTGGGCATCGAAGGCTGTATAGGTCATCTGTCTCTAGTACCCGGCGCCGGTAATGATCTTCATAATTAGAGACACATGGGCCACAAAACCAATGTCCGCACTGTTTCCCTATTGCTGGGTCCTGCACAACTTCCAAACAGATACTGCACTGCAGCGTTTCTATTAATTTTTGTCGTGCCTCTGCACGGTCTTTCCTGAGCAGTTCGACCTCCCATTTTCGCTGATTATGCACTTCTTTAGAGAATTTTAACATGCTCATTTGTCCGATGAGTATTTCCTGAGTATCCAAAAGTACGTTTTGCACGTCTGCAAGATGACCTTTAATTACTCCCATCTCTACGTCCTAACTCTCTATCTTTTTCAACAGAAACTTATTATGAGATTCTACTTTTTCCCTCTCTTCTTTCAATCTAATCTGTTTCTGTGTGGCTATTGCCAATAGGACTCTATTTTTTGTGCATTCTCTAGTCGTTCCTCCCGGAGTGCGATTTCGGCCTCTTTCTTCTCCATTTCGGTAGAATCCAATTTTTGTTTAAGCATTTCAGTACTTCCTTCCATTCTGTAATAAAAATACTAAATTCCCGTTTGTTTTTAATAACCTGGAAAAATAATACGTTTATTTTCTTTTATTTTCTATTGGTTTCAGGTAAGTACGGGCTTCCTAACTTATCGTACCCGAACCTAACCGGAGGGCGGATTTCCCTTGAAGTTTGTCTGGAACCTCTCGTAGCCAGATCAAACCTAACACCCTGGAGTGTACCACGACGGGCAGCTTGTGTGCGTAATCTAAGTGCCTCTGAACGAACCGTAGGGTGGCTTAAAGCTCTATCACGAATTAAAATTGGTGGGGGGCTATTAAAATCGATAGGGCATTCCGACCCTGGGTGATCAGATTCGAGTTCCCCAAATGGTCCTCTCAGTTCTGGCATACTACCAAAACTGTCGACCCCATCATTGACCCCGTCGCCAAAATTCGACCCGAGCCCAGAATGACCCGGTGTCTCCTCAAGTGTGCCCCTTCCAAAACCTTCCCGTTGAGGGCTGGTTTCTTCTGATTCTGGTAACCGAGATACTTTACCCCCCCGAGACTGAGGTGTCTCAATTACCGTTTGATTTGGTGACTCTTCTTCTGGTCGAACAGGTGATAGGTCTGGGGACCTGTCAACCCGCGTACTAGCTTGAGGGAAGTTATTACCCGTGAGTGAATCGTTTATACCCCCAGGATCACTAAACGGATCCTGCGCAACTGTGCTCTCGAACTCTAGACGGTAGTTTGGGGCCTCTAATGACGGTATCCCCACCCCAGCGAGATTTTCGTAGAAATCATGAGATGGTGTGATACCCTGTCTCAAAACTGGTGCCTCGCCAAAAGTTGGCGTAGAGCATCTAACAACTGTCCTTGGTGTGAAAAGTTCTCTTTCCATCAGCGCATCGTCTAATAATTCGCTCTCGAGACTCGAGGAGCTTCCCAACCCCTGCCTGCGAACAGGTGTTTCAGTATAGGGGTCATCCCATTCTAAATCTTCAGAGCCCAAAGAATAACGTCTTTTGCAATCCCCATGTTCATTTGGTTGATCCGTATGATACGGCTGTAATGTTAAAGGGCGGTGAAATAGAGGAAGTTGGCGAAATTTCGGAAAATCATCCATCGATTCCGGACCCGGAACCGAGGATTCCGGTCTAAAAGCAAAATCACTCGCGCCAATATCATACATGTCCTCAGTAAGTGGGTTTGGTATAACGGAGGGTGGGTTTGGTGGGTCGCAATCTGGGATAGTTTTCTGACCTGCAGTTGGACTGTCCCACCAAGTAACTGTTTTTCCGGTACGCGAACTTTCAGGTTTATTTCCGGCCGGATTTTCTGCGGAAGAGGAAATGGGTGCCGGAATTTCGTCAAAATTCGGCGGTATAATCAGTTCATCTTGCATAACGTCCCTTTCCCACAGACTCCTGGGAATGTACGTTTTCAAACGATTGTAATGGACAATTTCCACCCGTCCGTCTGACAGCCTTGTGATTTTAAAGTTTAGGCCATTTTCCAAAACTGCATTTATTCGATAAGGTCCCACCCAACGTATCTTGTCCAATTTTCGCAACCTCGCGTCGGGTGGCGTATGCAAAAGTACAAGGTCACCGACCTTTAGGGGTTTCTGATTTTCGGTTCTATTGTAGTAGAACCGCTGACGTTCCCGAGCGATATCGGAGTTGTCCCTGATCATTTGATACGCAGTTCTCTGCCGAGTAATCATTTCCGATTTGTAATCCGAATCCAGATTATAATAGACCCTACTGTTAATGACGGTGTCCGTCGGGAAACGGGCGTCGCGAAGGAACATAGCATAAAATGGGTTGTCCGAGATGGATTCGTGGAAAGCTGTGTTCATAGCAAATTGGACATAGCAAAGTTGGTCCTCCCAATCAGAATGCCCCCTATCCTTGACATATAGGCTTAATATGTTTGCAATATCTCTATTCCGCCTTTCAACCGCCCCATTACACATCGGATGGTACGCAGATGTACGAAGTTGCTTGATGTCAAGCAATTCAAGAATTCCTTTGAAACCAGCATTTATGAATTCTGAACCCTGATCACTTATCAAGCGTTCGCAAGCCCCATAAACCAAAACAAAATGCTCAACAAACGCTCTCGCGACAGCTTTTGCTGTTTTATCTGCTATGGCCGTAAGAACGATGTATTTCGTAAAATGATCAGTGATGACGACAATATATTTTGAACCATGACTAGAAACGGGTAATGGACCGAGAAGATCGATACCGACCATATCGAGTGGTCTAGAGGACTCGGGTATGGTGCCCAACGGAGCCCTGGGTGTGTGGTTAAGACCTTTGCGTTGACAACAATCAAGGCAACACTGCACATATTGTTTGACAACGTTGTACATGTTCCGAAAGTAAAAACGGTTGCGCACGCGCTCATATGTCTTAAGAAACCCAAAATGACCCGATATTTTTGAATCATGGCAATCAAATAGAACTTCCGGAATGAGTGAACGAGGTAAAACTGGTACTACCCGCAAATCGGGCCTGCGACAGTTTTGATACGGTGTGTAAACGTAACAAAGTAAGCCGTCGTCAAGAACAAAATTTTCGATTTCACGCAGGACTTGAGTTTCGATTTGAGAGGGCAACCCACTGCCATGTTTAAGGTAGTTACGTACCGCAGAAGAAAACCCGTCCTTCTCTTGCAATTCCCGCAGTTCCTTTGAGGAAAACTGGTTATCCGCCTCTGGTATTACGGCCATTATCGCGGGAGTTGTAATAGTCGTAGGGAGCCTACTTAGAGCGTCTGCAACGACGTTCTGAGTCCCGGGGATATGCGTGATCTCGAATTCATACCCTTGCAGTTCCATCTGCATTCTAGCCCACTTTCCGGTAAGATCCTTCCCTGTACTCTTCATCAACCACTGAAGAGGCTTATGATCCGAGGCAACAATGAATTTTCTACCGAGCAAATAAGGGCGAAATGACCTGATGCAGTGAATTATTGCTAAGGTCTCTTGTTCGACCGCGGCATGTTTGACCTCGGCGTCGTTGAAAGTACGTGACGTATACTGTAAGACCTTTTGCCTCCCACCCTGTTCCTGGGCCAAAAACCCTCCACATGCCTTTTTGCTAGCATCGCAAAAAATTTTCATCGGTTTCGCGGACCGACCAAGATCTGGAAGGCCAAGTATAGGTTCTTCTAACAATTTAGATCGCAGCTGTTCAAAAGCTTTCTTCTCCTCATCCCCAAAAATAAAAGGTACCTCCTTTTTGGTAAGTTTAATTAGGGGTGATGCTATAGCCGAAAACTGGGGAACGAATTTGCGAAAATACGAAAACAGACCTATACATGAGCGCAGTTCGCTGACGTCCTTTGGGTATGCAATGTTACGTACCGCACTTAGCTTATTGGGGTCTGGACGGACTCCATTCTTATCGACCCGATGACCCAAGAAAATAACTTCCTCCTTAAAAAAATCACATTTCCGCGCTTTCAATTTCAGACCGGCTTTGCGGAAAGCGGTAAAAACTTTAATCAACAAAGCCATGTGCGAATCGTCGTCTTCTGAGGCGTTTATAACGTCGTCCAGATAGACGGCGACCCCTTCATCAAACAAATGTTTCAAAATTCTATGCATAATTCTACTATAAGCCGCAGGCGCGTTTTTTAGACCAAACGCGAGTTTCGCGTATACGAACTGGTCGTATCCTGGAGCTGAAAACCCCGTATATTTGCGGCTTTCCGGATCGATTTCCATCTGCCAATAACCACTCAAACAGTCAAGAACAGAGAAAATCTTTTTGCCATGCAATTTGTCTAAAATAGCAGCTATATGAGGGAGCGGAAACTCGTCTCCCACTGTCACATCATTCAGGCGACGAAAGTCGGTAACCGCACGGTAACTTCCATCCTTTTTCCCGACCAATAATAACGGAGCTAGCCACGGCGAAGCGGCTGGCTCTATAACCTTACAAGCCAACATACGGTCAATTTCTGCTTTTGCAACGGGTTCAAGGTGGACTGGAATGCGATAGGGACGAACTTTCTGTGGGGGCGCATTACCCACATCAATTACAAAAGGCTCAATGTTGCAAGTCCCCAAGTCAAAATCGTTCTTCGCGAACACGTCATGATTATCAGTTAAAAGCTTCTCTACTTTTTGTTTTCGAACTGGGTTTTTCGCGAGGTGATCTAATTTGAACATTTTAAGAAACGCATCCACTTCATTGTCTGGCAGAAAACCAGGACCCGAATTAACATCTGTTGGTTTTAATGAGTCGGTAACACTCATGCAAATATTTTCGTCTGCAATCCAGGCTTCGGCATTCGCCATATAAAACAAAGGAACTTTTATATCTTTGTCCGAATAGTTTTCTATGAATACCTGAAACATGCCGTCCTGTGTAGTTACAATTTGTTCTGGTAAGACTAAATCTGGAAATCTTTCGCTCATTTCTTTCGTAGGCGAAACCAAAAACAAACCGTCCGTATCTATTGGCCCCCTACTAGTAGATAACACGCACCGCTTACTGGTCTTGGCATTAACACTAGCCCTAGACACAAGTTGAAGCCTATGTATGCGTTTCGGCGATTTCGCCGATTCGACCTCCGGTTTTCCTAACCCAATTTCTGATTTTAAACCATCACTTTCATTGATAGGAGGTGGACAAGGGTAGCTGGGATGGGGTAAATTAACTACAGGACTAACGGAGGAACAAGGAATCGACTGTGGACCACAGGACTGGTTTCGAGCAAAACAACAATTTGGTTTCATTTGTTCTTTAAGGTTGACCAGATTTGCCGACGGGTCAGAAAATTCACAAACAGACCGCAGACTTTCCCCGTTAGAGCCTCTACGGATTAATTTGTCATTCTTAGCATCAATTAATAGGTCATTTTTCTTCAAGAATCCATAACCTAATATCATCGGCATTTTCAATTTGTCACTTATCAAAAACGTCTCAAAGTATTCATGTTCGTCAATATTAACATTCTCTGAAATACTCCCGATAATTTCCATGGAATGACCGATAGCACTGCTAACATCATTATAGTTTTTAACTATCTTTGACCTAACTAAATCGGGTAACTGCAAAAACATATCGTAACTTAAAAGCGATATCGAGGCGCCACTATCGGCAAGCGCGCGTACAGAGACACCACACACAAAAGCATTAACATACGGCAAAACTTTACAATTTACTCCACTGCAATTAGCAAAATACGACGCTATAAAATTTTCTCCCATAATTTTAGTCGAACGGTAAGGGACGGGATGCGCATCAGAATCTACCGAAACGTGACGAAGTGCGCGTCCCCTTACAAGTTTAAACGACTGAAGTTTTCAGCTAGATGGCATTCCCTTGAGAAATGTCCCGGTTTCCCACATTTAAAACATTCTTTGGGACGAGGACCGGCGGATTGACTGCGACACTGTCTTGCCAAATGCCCTACTCTTTGACAACTATAGCAACGCATGGTACGGGGTGCGCGACATTCCCGAGCAAAATGACCGGTTTTGTTGCAGTTGAAACAATTCTTATTCGAACCGCCAGGTTTTCGGGACTCGGACCTCCCATAGGAACCTTCCCGAACCCCTCTCATGTCACGAGATCTACCCCTGAAGCTGCTTATGTCATTTGACAGTCGGTTACTTTGTGACGGTTCCCGACGGCGAAACGTTGGGCGACTTGAACGCCGGAAAATAGTGCCGTCGGTACGCTTATCTGGTATGTTTTCTGAGACCCTGCCATCTCGTGTGGCTCCATTTACTAGTATACTAGGCCTAGTTTCGACTGAAGCGGAAGCAATAGCAGAAAACACATGAGGCGACTTGGCTTTAGCAAATTCACGTGCACGAAAATCGTTTATCAAAAACTGTGTGGCCTCCTCAAAATCTTTGGGACACTTCGCGACCACCCGCATTCCTAGTTGAGGGGAAAGGCTGTCTAGGAGGAGGTTTTTCAAAAGATTTGAATAGCCATTAAAGCTTCCTTCGGTTGCCGACGGAACTTGATCCAAACCCATAAGTTTCAAAGTTTTTAATTTCAATTTTTCGAAAAACGGAAACGGATCTTCGCCATCCTCCAGACGAAGAGTTTCGTGGACCAACCGTGCCCTAAGGGACGTGTGTTCAAACTGTCTGGCAAGGGCTTTCTTCAAATCATCGAATGACTCAAATTTCGCGTGACTGGTTAGGAAATTAGCCGCCTGGCCTGTCGTTTTCATGAATGCCAAACGTATAAGTTCATCGCTCTGAATGGACTTGTCCCAAAATTTCAAATTTTCGAGCGTCTCAATAAATATCAAAACGTCTTCGCTCCCAGAGAAAGTGGAGACTTGAGATGCGATTTTGCAAAGTGTGTCAAGGGACATATTTGATGTGTCATCTTCCGACATTCTAACCCGGTCTAAAGGAAAAATACACTCAAAACACTACGGTATACTATATTATCTAGCCTATGATTCCCTTCCAAACGAAAAACGACGCGTCACCAGTGAACCGATGAGGTTATTACTCGTGTTATTACTCTTTACTTCCGAGGTCCCGCGATGGACCTTTCGTTGCTGGTTCAATGTCGATACTCTGACCGAACCCCGACTTGCGAGCGTAACGGTAGCGTGCGAACGGGGGAATCGTTCAACTCTTCAAAGGCGTATTCGGGATCGTAGTCTTTCGTTTGGTAGATCGAGCTGACTTACTGTATTTGTAAAGTGGTATCACAAAACCTTCCAGACAATCCAACAGCTTTGGCTAGCTCCGTTTCTAAAAGGCATCTCCCCTAAAAACCACTCTCCAGTTCCTGCTTCCACGACCGCCACTTCCGTTAGCTTCTACAATCTCGGTTCTTTCAGAAACCCCAAAAACCACGATGCTTTACCAAAATCTATGTTTTTAGCAGGATATTCAAAACCGCCATTTCCAGGAAGTTCTACCCAAACTCTGCGTTTCCAAGAGGAAATGGAATATCCTTTTACGTCTTTTATATTTTCTGAACTACGAATAAAATGCTTCCGATAATTAATTATTAATGACCAACCCAATGTAACACTCTTTTTGTACACGTTGATTTGGCAGGTTGAGCGGCTTGAGCCTAAAGAGGACCCTTGCCAAGAAGCGCCGAAATATAGCTCTAATAAAATGTAGCTGACTTATCCATTTTTCACATTCCGTGTTTGGCGCTTTTCGAGGTGGATTTATTTCTCCCAAGAAACCTCATTGGTCACATTTTTTTTGTTACTATGAGCGCGGCCAAAGACAGCCAGGACCGGTTTGTAATTTTTTGAAGAAAAAAACAGAACAAATTGGCGGGATGCATCCGTACTCACTTAAGATCTAGAAAATAAATGAACAGAACGAAGAGTAATTCTAAAAAGTTGGGCTCGGTGTAGTACTTTTCACGACTCTTCACTGCGTAGACTTCACTGCTTCATTTGACACACACTACTAACTGATCACGATGTTTCTTATTTTTCCGCGTCATTTGTTCAGAGTTTTTGTTTGATCAACTTGTTTTGTGAGACGAAAAGTGCATAAGTAATGTATGTAATCGACAGAGAAAGATACTCTACCATTTAAAGGACACCTCGAACTACATATAGTGTTTCTGCTCAGACATTCCGACATAGTTGGCCATAGCTAAGCTGTGCTTACAGAAAATTAAACACGGCTTCGGCTATATTTAGCCTCTTTCCGCGTCCCTTGCCATGTATGACAATCTTGGCGAAAGTTGCATAAACGGTCTCTGGAGAAATAAGCTCTTCGGAAACAATGATCGGGCGCATGATGCCTCACCTAAAGAAAACAAATTTGGCAACACTGTATAAAAAAATCTTGCAGTATTTACTACTGTGATTAATCTTGTCCCCAAAAAGATAATCTTATCTCTAATTCAGATTAATCTTGTCTCAGTAGAGGTAAGATTAATCTCAGTAGCAAATACTGCAGTCAACCACAATCCTTACTCCGAGAAACATTTTACAGTGAAGCGTGATATTGCTAACAGAGAAGATAGGATACATTTATGAAGTGCAGAATCCCAGGAACGAGAATGGATAGATATACTACTGGAGTACAATGAATCACTATCTAAGTACGACGTGTCCTTTTAAGATTGTCACGACAATAACTGTATATCCTTATATCTTTAAATAAGAACGCCAAGGTGTAAGAGGGGAGGAGTGCCAGTGGGAATTGGTGATTTAATATAATTTTGTGTTTTAGGAAGCTGAAGTCCTCGTTGATAAGGCGCCAGTGGTCGTAGGGAAGGAGAGGTCATTCGAGGTCAAGAAAGCCGAGGTAAGTTCATAGAACTAACAAGTTTAAGCAAAACCTCCAGAGTTCTTTGATCGGAAACCGCCCATACCAGGACAGTTTTTGTAGCCTAGGAGAGGAATTTTTCTGTTGTAGCCTAATATTGAACTGCACATCGGCTTCTACCGTTGGTTCTCGGATTTTTGGTTACAACACAAAACAGAAATGATCTTTTCATGATGAAATGCACTGCACAAAAATATCTTGCAGTATTTGCTACTGGGATTCATCTTGTCTCTACTGAGATACGATTATGTCTAATTTGGATTAATCTTATCCCAGTAGAGATAAGGTTAATCGCAGTAGTAAATACTGCCATTAAATTTAATCCTTATACTCGGAGAAACTTTGTAGGCTCAGAAATATCGTTTTCAAAATACAATTACTTTCCATAAAAATTAAGCGATTTTCTTGTGAGCGCTTGTCGACTCTGTCCTGCCTCCCTCTCTCCGGTTGGGTGTCTGGACGTAAAATGAAATTAAACTCGCCTTGGTTAAAAAGTTTCAAAACCAAAGATAAGTAAAGAAGTCTAAATCAGAAGGTAGACCTTCAGAGTTCAGATGGTCTACCATGTCTTACAAAATGAGAACTAATACTTTGAAGCTTCGCACATCCTTATTTTTTAGAGAGTTGCTGACGGACCATGAAGCTTTTGGCCAAGTTTGCGTTGCGTAACCTTCAAAACGTTGGTAGGTCCAAAGAGCGCTAAAAAGTCGTAGGTATGAAAGGAAACAATGGCGAAAGGCGGCAATTTCAAAATCTTATAATCCCATAAGGGAGCTAGGAATAATATGAAAGATAAAATAAGTAATAGGGTCCTTTATGTTTCTTTTAGTCAGGAATCTGAATCCTCTACGGCAGCTTAACTCGGAGTAACTAACTACTCTTTACCCTAGGTTCACACAGAGCAAATCGTGGCGATGAAGGAGATTTTTCAATCGCAGCGACAGAAGATCGACAGAATTTAACACGAAATGTTGCTGTTGCGTGCCTAAAATCGTACTGTCGCCCGATTAAATTTGAATTTTCCCAACATTGAAAATTGCCTGACGAAGCAACAGAAATCGCGGATTTTGGCGACGAAAATCTCGGCGATGGCCGATATCGCCTCAGTGTGAACGTCTGTGTGACCCTAGGGCTACTCCGGTCCGTCTGATGCGTTCTTTTTCCCTGGGAGTACTCACCGGTTCTTCTTCTAAGGCGTTTTTGCGTTCGAGGTTGACTGCTTCCCGCTCGTACGACCCGTTTTCGAACCAGCCAGTGTCTGGTTAAAGCTCACTGTCTGGACTAAACAGAACTCGCTAGGGAGACAGGTTCCAAAAATCCAATATTTGATCCAGACGATTGGGTCCAGTCTTCGCCAGACTCCCTGAACATTTTTAGTATCAAAATTCAGAAACAGATTAAGGCCAAATAGCTAATCATCTGAGAAAACCAAGTTCAGATATGGATTCATTTACCCCTATAAGTCATATCTATTTTGACGAAAACTTCCTTCCTTACTTCTGCCAATTTTTCGGTTTTGGCCAAATCCCGGAACTACTTGTCCGGTGGAAAAGAAAGATAGAAAACGAATTCAGCGTATCTTCTTTCCCCAATATCGAACATTTAATCAAATTCAGATACAAATTAACTTATTACAAATTTTCTGGTTCCAGCCGGATTCCGGGTGAACTATATGTCCGGGTAAAAAATGATTGTCATATACAGATTCAGCATCTGTTCTTACCCCTACATTGGATATCTGATCAACTTTAAATAAAACATTCATTAACAAAAATTTTCCGGTATTGGCCGGATTCCGGACGAACTACTTGTCCGGGTAGAAAATGATGTTCAGCATGTCTTCTTAAATCTAAATTGAACATCAAATAAAACTTTTACTTTTAACAAACTTTCCTGTTTTGCCGGATTCCGGACAAACTACTTGTCCGGCGAGAAAATGGTTTTCATCAGCGTGTTCAGCATGTCTTCTTACCCGATAATCGACTGTCACATTAGCTGTTTCAAAATATTTTGTTTGCCCTTTAATTTGAACCCCATCCCTAATTTAGGGCTTCGAAGCCCATCGCACGATAGTGTGAATTGTCACTCTATTTTGTTTTTTGTCACTCTTATCCTTCGTATAGGACATAAAAATCACTCTATTTCAGAAAATTACCAAATTTCATTTTTACAGTAGGGATTCCGACCAGAAGTGACTATCTCTAGTTTTTTCATGAAAGTATAATTAAGATGTGTCATTTTTACAGAGGGGATGCCGACCAAAAATGAACTTTTCATGAAAAGAAATTTCACTCCCAATTCACTCTCTGTTTTGGGCCAAAAGTCACTCTCTGAATATTTTTATGTGGCAACTCTGATACAGTACAGTTTGCGTCAAGATACGTGGGAAATAGCCTTTTTCTTCGTTTCTAGTCAGCTTATTTTTATTTTTTTTGCCAGGTTGACAGATGGATATATACATTTCAAACCGCGGCTGCATGTATTTTTTTTTATCAGTGTATTTGATTTTTTTCGACATTTTGTTTGCCGCTCTGTATCTTTACGGAAAATTCGCTTTGGCGAATGCGTATTTCAGTAAAAAAAAAAACACGTCTTAATCACATATCTTTCTACCTATAGGAACTGTCCAGTGACGATTTGGCCGTTCTGGAAGCTGCGCTTGAGAACGTGGGTGTAGAGAAGAAAAAGCTTCTTCTTGAGAAAGAAGAACTTAGCGAGATCAAGAAAGAACTGCACGACTACCAAGAGGTAAAGTATAGTTTTGTATCTGTTTTGCGGGTTCAGATATGTTTGTTCAGTACTTGTGTACAATGTGCGGGAGGGAGATGAGAACTGGTGGTGTTTTTGAGGGTGGTGGGTTGGACTAGGTGTTAGAAGGGTCCCTGGGACCCGTTCAGTAGCGTGAAAACTGTCTGAATACCGGCGGGTCCGACCTTATTCTCCACTGTCTCACCAGTCAACGAAATGAGTGGAAGGAATGTCCTGTCCTACTAGGACAGGACATACTGAGTCTAAAGTCTAAGGTTCTAAGGCTACCGAGTCTAAGGCTCAAACTCAGGTCCCTTTGTCGCTGCTTCTGAAATCAGGTAAAAGTAAATCGACCTTGTGTGTTTACTCGGTGTACTAGGTCAAAAATATTAGTCACGTCGCTTAGATATTGGTCACATATGGCTTTTTTCTGCGCAGAATTAGGCGCCGAAGTGGTCTGACTAGATCCAAGAAAAGGCCGCTTTTCTGGTTGCTAAATTTAGGAACAAAAAATATAAGATAAACTAATTCTTAATGTTGTTGTTTTTAAATTCAGCAGACCAATCAGAATGATAAAGCGTTTCTGGTTAATGTGAAATACATCTACATCTAACCGAAAGCAAGGCCAAGGCACAGTCTCTATTATACATAAATAACTACATAAAGAAAAGCTCCTTGTAACAGAGCTTTTCAGTAGCCTTACCAGTCTTGTTAAAGTCCGTTCGAAACCCCCGCTTGGAAGCGCTGACCTGTAATATGAGGAACTGGAGGGTTTCAACTCCCAAGGCCAGCGGAGGCGCAGTTGTTGTTTAAACCAAACCCTTATCCTAGTAGAGTTTTTAGGCGTATTCTCGCCGTTCCCCGAGGACTCCTTTTGAGGAGTCCCTGTGTTTTTGTTTGTCCCAGGGACTCACTCCACGTATTGTCACAAGTCCTCACTGCCAGGGAATGCTTCGATTATCATCACCATTATCAAAAAGGATACCCTTTCAGAATCGGAGGGGAATTAGTTTTGGCTGGTGTCGGTGCGATGTAAAATTAATTAAGAACAATCAGTAAAACAAATCCAAAAATAAACCGAATCCAGACATATCGTCAACTGCATATTTTTTTTTTTTCGGACTAATCCATTTTTCAAGGATTGCGTACGCTGAGTCCGTGTGGAGTGACTCCCTCTATTCTCGCCGTTCCCTTTGATCCCCCTTGGAGTCCTCTGGGAACGGCGAAAATACGTCTTTACTTAAGCATTGAAGATAGTGATGACCACTGAGAACCAAAAGAAAAGTAGGCTTTGTTTTTCTGAGATGCAGTTTCCGCGTAGTTTCCTTTAACAGCGTTTATTCGTCCAAAGCTTTTGCCTGACGCCATTGTCTGTCCATTTTTACCATGTTACACATTATTAAGGTAAGGTAAGGTACAATTTTAATGGCAAATAAATATAGACCTGGTGTTTCTCAAAAGCATCAGACATGCCAGTGGCATAAAAAATGACGCTTCACTAATTCTGATGGATTACTACGTTACACATTGGCAAGCTACGTGCGCACACAATCTGATAAGATTTTGCGTGCGAAAACACGCGTGCGAAGTTCTCATTACGATTTGGGAATGTGTCGCGTGGTGCCAATTTTGGAGTGAAGCAGAAAAGTAGAGATCTAAGCTCAGAATTGTGTAATAATAAGCCCTTGTATGGATCTTAGACTTCGCCAGGAATGGCGTCATCTCCTGGCATACAGCCTTAATTGAAAAACTGGGGGGGGGGGGGGGTGCAAGTAAGAGAGACCCGGATGGGGCTTGGAGGAAAGAACGATAGACCACTGGGAACCAAAAGGAATATAGGCTACGTTTTTCTGAGATTTTGTTTCCGCGTAGTTTCCTCTACCAGCGTTTATTCGTCCAAAGTTTTTGCCTCACGCCGTTTTGTCTGTCCAGTTTTACCACGTTACGCATTGTTACTACGTTACACATTGGTTAGCTACGTGCACACAGAATCTGATAAGATTTTGCGTGCGAAAACACGCGAGCGAAGTTCTCATCAAGATTTGGGAATGCGTCACATGGTGCCAGTTTTGGAGCGAAGCAGGAAATCCGCATCCGACTGTAAAAGTCGGACTAAGTGTACCTGTACCTTTTATCGTGCTCCAGCCTTTATTATATTTTTTTTTTAATGTATATCGTTTATTTTTATTATTTTCTTTGTCCAGCCTTTAGCTGGGGCTTGATACAAACCTACCCTTTCTTGTAAAAAAAAAACTGTAAAAAATTAATTCAGGTTTGATCCCGAACTTGTTCATTCCAGGACATTGAAGACCTCAACAAGTTCATCGAAACTACAGGAAAGTCCCGTCGGTCCCCGATCGAGTCCAAAGCTGCCAAACGCCTATTTAAGCGCGTCAACAACATCATCTCCAACCTTGACGAAGTTGTCGGTACGTTGGAGGAAAATAAGAAGAGCTTGAAGGATGAACTCAAAGCGGTGAGTCACAGCTTTTACCACTAATGGTAGTCCGCTCAGTTCTCTTTTCTCGCAGAAGTTGTGAAAAATATCTACCGAGCGCAGCGAAAAGGCTAGCTCCTGCGTTGAGGAAGACCAGTCAATGAATCTCTGTGGAGGTATGGATATCGCATAGCAAAATAACGCTAGGGGTACACTGTAAAAAAAAATCTTGCAGTATTTGCTACTGGGATTAATCTTGTCTTTATTGAGATAAGATTATCCCTTATTCGGATTTATTTTATCCCAATAAAGATATGATTAATCCCAGTAGCAAATACTGCACCCTTATTGGAGAGACTTTTTACAGTGTAGCGCCAAGACTTGAAAAAAGTGACAGACACATAACATTCAAATCTTCATTGTCAAAATTTTGCTATTCGGTTGTTCAAGAAGTTTGTAGATCAATCCGTCCCCAACCGAGGGCTTTGGGAAAATTGTACAGCACCTTCTGCGCTAGTGCGCTCCTTCTATACTATTTCGTTCTGGTGACACTCACGTTCTCCGAAAGAAGGAGATTAAAAAGATGAGATCATGTTATTTTAAATTTACAAAGCACCTGCTCCACTTGTCGAAATTATGAAATAACCATACATTGACGGAGAAGTTCAAAATTCAAGATGCAAGTATTACCCTTTGGATGTTTCTTCCTCGCTATCTAAAATCATTAGCAACAGAGCCCAACCAGCGCACGACCTTCTCTAATGCGTCCTGACCAAAGATTGAAAATTACGTTTCTTTTTCTGTGTGTTTTAAATGTTTTATTTATTTTCTTCGTTTACTCCGCTTTTCCAAAATGGGGGGTTACAAATAAATTACTTACTTACTTACACTCGAGTTGCAGCGACACTAGCACCACTATAGTGATAGAGAATGTCCCTACTGAAACTCAATCAGTTGTGCACTAGCGCTGGCAACAATAAAATAAAATACTGAAAACAGCAAAATACAACCTCCCCTGTTTCTTCGATGTGTGCATACTGGATCTTAGCTTTACCATACATTTTTAAACCCGTAATTTCATCTCGCTTTAAATGCCATAAGCGTAGGCCCGATTGTGAAGCATGGAAACCATAGGTCTTGGCGCTACTCCTTAGTGTTATTTTGCTCTGGGATATCGTATCCCCTCTCGCTGGAGATCGGTACGACAATTACCTGTGGAATACAGAAGATACGCAGTACATACCTGTCCGAGTAAAGTTATAATAGGATTTTATTTCTTGTAGTTTAGTTCTTTAAAAATTATATTCGCGACAAATGTCGACGGTTTTCCATTTGTTTGTTCTTCTTTCATATCTGGGCTAAGGTTTTTTTTTCATGTTTGTATAATCGCTTAGGGAAAACTCAGATCCGTTTCTTCGCTGCGAAAGTTACCTTTTCGAATAAATTCCATTGCATTTCGAATAAGTTCCAGGACTGCTACAATAGTTACAATTTACTTATAATGGTCGCGAGCATCATAAGTGATAATAACTATCGGTTCTGCAGGAGCTCCCGTAAGAGTGATGACGTGTGTCCGTGTTGTTATTTTCGTTCCAGAAAGCGTGATAACTACCACAATACGGCGCTCGCCCCTCCTCTTATCATCGTTACTTGTAATAATTTTAATGGAACGCTACCTAAATCTCGGTCCATCTTATAGAAAACCCGCAGTAACTTTACCCTGTCAGAATCTTATGCATTTAAACCCATATTCAGTCCCGCGTTTAACCTTGCGTCAATATGACATTTGACTTGATTTTTCCGCTAAACGGAATTAGCCGCCAAAGTTTGAGCCACAGAATGGAAAATCACATCGAGAATTGTTTTTCCACTTTCGACAGTACGAGCTTTAAAACCTTGCTAGTTTCTGGGATCGTGGGAAAAACTTTAAAGGTCAATTCATTTTGTGTGCCAGTTGTAGCCTATTAGACAAAGCGTGTTCCACCCTACTTACCTTAGTTACTACGTATAAAGTCGCGGATCCTGGTGGGTTGGCGTCAAGGCAGGAACGCATTTTTCTGTTTTCGGCAAAATATCTTACCGCGGGCTGATCGGGCCAATCACGTCGCAGAGATAGTAGATACAACGCCAACTACGCTCTCGAGCATGATAAGCAAATTGTTACTACTAGTTACTATTTCGAGAAGGTCGGAACGGTTGGTGTAGTAACTTTTCACGAGGTTGGAGCGGAAATAGTTACTAGTAGTTACTATTGTTAGACGGGTGGATCACGCCCACAGTTTCCGACAACAAAGCTGTATTCCAAGGCGTGTGAAGCTCTGAAGTAACTAGTCTTTACGTTCCAGTCTCCTGAAGCTCCCCAAACAGTGAAAGAAGACCTGGTTTCCGTCAGTGAACTCATACAGGCCATCCGGAAACTTCAGAAAATCGACGACGCTGTGAAGTTGGAGCAGATCGCACAAGTTCTGGGTAAACTGGACGACGATTGCGATGGATCCATCAGGGTGGATGATGTGATGAAGGTAGGACCCGATTTTCTTGTTTTATCCACATGCTGACTTACCCTAGGTTCACACAGAGCAAATCCCAACAATTTTCCCAACAAAGAAAATCGCCTCACGAGAAATCGCCGATTTTGGCGACGAAAATCTCGGCGATGGCCGATATCGCCTAAGTGTGAACCCTTGGTTAATGGATAACCGGTAAATAGCGCAATGCACTGTCTTAGCCTAGATCAATGGATTCAGGATCGGATATAGTTGAAATAAATAAAGCTTATAGCGACAAGCTTTGAGCTTTTGAAATAATATAATAATAAGGAGACGGCAACCTTCGAATTAAAGTATAAACTAAACCTTCCAGACAAAATTTGTGCCATCTGAAACGTACGTACTGAAATGCCGAAATGCATCCATATGAGCTCTCGTGTTCTCGTAGTTTTTCGTGGGGAGATTCACCTATCCCCCTATTTTCAGTTTCAGTTTGTTTTGAAAACCGACACAACACTGACAACAGCCATAAGCTGGTTTTATCGTTGTCGTCCAAACGAGACACTCAAATTTACTCAAGCCGTTTCCAGCATCAAGTACCGCACGTCGGCTCCACTCATTCTCCCCCCTTGTTAGCCTACTAATTATTTTAATAACCAATAAGATTCACGTTTGTTGTTCATTTGTGCCTGTTCTTTTCTTCATTTGTTTCTATGTTTTGTCTTAAGTTTTGTTGTTGATGGTATATTATTTAGATGTCGTTAGTTATTAATGTGTGTTTATTTATTTTCTCTTTGTTGCCTATTATTTAGCTTTTGATATTGTGGCATTTTTTCCCTTAAAACACAATAGACACTTCTAATGCTTTATTTTGTATTAAATGCTTCACATATAAACATTTCCGACTTCCTTTAGAATGCGCTACGAAAATCGGCCGTTTTCTTGTTATCCCTTGTCTTTACCTCTCTGGCATTTCGGCGATCCACATCTTAGGAGCTGGGATATCGTGGCGGGAAATTCAAAAACTCCCAGCAATGCTTGATAGAAAAGGATATATTTGAGATGTCACCAATAAGTCAAGCCGCAGATGAAGTTTACCTGATTGTTCTAGTGTTCCGTCAGAAGTTCCATGTTTTAAGTGCCTATTAAAAGTTTTTCTTTGTCGAATAGTGTTTTGAAGCTGGATTAACTTGCGTTATAAAATGTACCAGAATATGCAATAAGTTTATAAAAAATAACATAGCTGCAAAAACCATTAAAAAAATAGCCTATTCAAGTCTGAATTAGACAAGCTGATTTATGCATAAAATAAAGATCTACAAGTGTTATAAGAAACATTACTTTTATCTTTGTCCAAGCTAGTAAATTGAGCATGTACTGGCCCCAAAAATTACGCTCTGAAATATCACAGAGAGGAAAATGTTGAAAAATCTGCTGAGCTAGGGGGTAATTGTTCCTAGGTTGTTACAGAGTAGGATTGTGGTAGTTTGACGTGCCCATTGAAAATATAACATGTTAAAACACTAATTTGGAAATGTCAGGTTTAACATAAAACAAATGATTCAAACCAGATATAGAACTAATGCGAGCTGAATAGGTCAGCAAACGCGGGAACAAAACTTTCGAGGTAATGAGTTGCTATGTGTTTGACTGGCTGAAATGTATATTGGCCGGTTATTAGGGAGGGGCCAAAGAATTAGGGAGAAGGAATTTTGCTACTCGAATTCTCAAGGAGACAACGAAATCTTTTAGCCTCAGAATACCAAAAATTCCGGAAAGTTCGCAGACAGACGGAGAACAAAAACTATTATATAAACTGCCAAGCGCTTTTCTGTTATGCCTTCCTCTATTTGGAACTATTTTTCCGTATCCGAAACGAATGGAATCGTGAACAGCCGGAACAGCGTTGTCTCAGATTTTTTTTTAGAGCCTGTGCTATGGTCATGCCAAGCCATTTTACGGTAGGGGAATTGGGGAGTTTTTATTTGAAGTTGATTAGTTGTTCGAAATAGGGGTAAGGAGATACGCTGAATTCGTAGTTTAGCTTTATTTTTTCTCCTGAGAAGTAGTTCAGGAATTCGGACGAAACAGGAAAATTGGCAGAAGTAAGGCGAAAAGTTTCGATCTGTTTCGTCAAAGTAGATATGACTTCTAGGGGTAAACACACATGCTGAAACCATATCTGAACTTGGTTTTCTCAGATGATCAGCTATTTGGCCTTAATCTGTCGCTTCAGTTTTAATAGTAAAAATGTTCAAAGAGTCTGGCGAAGACAAGATCCAATTGTCTGGATCAAATACTGAATTTTTGGGATTCCATCGAAACCTCTGGTCTGGTTTTAGGGTGACATTAAAGCAGTTGTTGAATATGCCATAATGAGCAGATGCAAGAGTCACGCATTGTTCAAAGATCCTTCACAAATAAAAATGTTCACGGGAGCATGCTGTGAGCTGGAGTTTGAGCCGTACCCTTATGACAGAATTAGCGACTTTAGACCCTCTGAGGATTTTGATCGAAACCCTATAGAGATTTGTTGCGATCTTGAGAAGTAGATCTGGATTCATGGCATCTTTTGAGTTCGGATAGGGGGTCGACATCTTAAAACATTTCACAAACACCAAATTATATTGAAACTGAGCGCCACAGGCGCAAATTAAAAAAATCAGCCTGTTTTTGCTAAAATACAATGATGTGGGTTCAAAACCAGTTTACAGACTATGCGATACAGTGTAAAATTTACGATTTGGTAAATGCCTTCATATCAGCATGTCAAACAACAAGGAATATAAAGAAAAAAACCTCGGGTTTTGGGCCCAAAAACGGATTTTTCCTCCATGCCCCCTCCCCCAATGGTGCCACTGATGGTGCCCCAGTGTATGAGCACCAGACGTAGAGCACTATGCCCAAAAATTGAGGATTTGTGTATGACTGGGCGGGTAGGCGTCGGGGTAGAGGATTCGGTTTTACTGGGGCTCAGCCTAACCAACGAAGTTTTAAACGAATTGTTACACTTTCTAATTTTACTTTTTTTTGTTTCATTTCTACTGCACTTTTTACAACTTTTCTAACTTTCAACTGCACTTTCTACTTCACTTTTTCTCCTTTTTGACTTTCTACTGACCTTTTAGCTTTTCTATAGCTTTTTGGTACTTGCGGTGCTGTAAGATATTGTTTAGAAGATATAATTTTGTTACAAAGGTTAAGGACCTGGGTGGTTCTGAAACTTCATCTTTCTTTCAGAAATTGCGTCACGCAAACCCAACGACTTTCTGGGGGTGGAGCCATAAACCTAACAAAGTTGGAGGAATTCCGAATAAGTTTGGAAAATGTTAAGTAATGTAGGAAATTGGTTGAAGTAGATGGGTAATACGAGTCGTTCATGTCATTTACTCTCTGCTTCTACTTTTTGGGATCCCAAACGGAAGTGAGGATACGTGTGACTTAGCAAATCTGTCCGTCCGTCCGTCTGTCTGTATCTGCGATATGAGTTAAATATTTTGATTATTTTTTTTTGTGATGCATGATAATGGTAAATCTGTGCGTTTGTTTGCCTGTCTGTGACTACGGTAATTCTCGAATGGATGTGTGAGGTAAAAGGAAAGGGAAGATACAATTTTAATAATAAACGGTAAAATTCAACTGATATAAAAGCATTATACATTGATATATTTAGATGATATAATATCGGTGACTCATTCAAGTTGAGATTGAAGTTAAGTTCATAGGCTTTTCAACTCAGTATTTGGGGTACAATCCCAATACCTAGGGTAAATGTTTTATTAACCAGATAATAAGGATGATGATGTTTATTCAGTGGAAGGTTCGTAAACTCCTTTCCTAAAATCGCGGAAAGGGGTAGGGGTCGGGAAACCTCTCATGCAAGAACGTGGGTCAAATTTGTAAATAACAAGCGAAAGTGGACCAAAATGTCGCGTCGTATGACACAGTGGAGGTATGCTTATGTGAATCTCGCCTAAGAGTCTAAGAGTAAACGGTCGCCGAAGAAAAAATTAAAACCCAAACCAGGCATTTTTACTATAAAACATTTTTTTTTCATTCACGTTTTTGTCACTTTTTGAATATTTTGCTAGTAGCACAGTTGATAGTGACTCAACTGCCACCTGGTTTTCCTTTCACAATTTCAATACTTTGCCAGGAGGAACGCACCTTCAACAGAGAAGATGGCGGTTCGCCTAAAGATCCCTCAAAGAAGAAGAAGCATATTTGTAAATTCAAAATAAAGTATAATTCGTATAATTTCTACTCCTAGTTTGTGCCAGGATAACCCTGAAATACTTGGCTGTTAGTGATATCAAGTTTGCTATTTTTCCTTTCTATTTTACTGTTTTATAGCTTTTAAAGCCAGGGTAGTAAAACAGTTAAAAAAGTGTTTAAATAAGCATACTTCTACTGTAGGACTACTCCTTCCATCTGGAAAGTGAAAATGCACTACAGCATGACGAATTTTAGGGTCGGGGTAGAAGGGGATGAAACATTTATAATGAATGCAGGGTTAAATGTTAATCGCAGTAGCGCAGCATTGATTACTAATATTACACCGGAAACACCGCAAATTTACGAACGAATGGAAATAAACGAAGCAGAGAACTGTCAGATTTTGCCTGCGAGTAAAACTTGCACTGGGGCAGGAAATTTCCTGTCCAGTGTTTCCTGTTCTTCACCGGAAATGTAAAATCCGGCAAAAACAGGAGCTTTTTGGGAACGGTTAAGTTGTCGGATGAAATAGTTAGTAGACCATCATGTGGATTAGATTCCTTGGCAGGAATAAGAAGTTTAAGAAAAGTTCCAAAAGACCTCCGTTTGGGATCCCGTCCGAGTCTTTGGCCTTGTTCCGTTGGTCGTTGATATCGGGGGCTTGTAAATCAGAGCCTATTCGAATGAGCATCTTTCGGCTCGTTTTTGCCCGAATTAGAAAAGACGTTCGAACTGTATGCCTAGTTTAACCACACGCTGTATTGCGTTTTAGACGCCTCATCGAGTCATCACAAGCCGTCAGCAAATCTAGTAAGGATTCTGCACTGTCTGAAGATTCTTTTTGGATAACATACGTTATGGCCCTTTTCAAAGTTTTTTTTTATAATATAGCACTTAAGTAGGTCATAACGGAAGCTGTGTCTCCTAACATAACACTTAAAAGGCTCATATAAACATTCTCGTAACGTTTAATTAACGCGACGATGTGCAAACATGCGTTATGTGTTATCAAAGTTCTTACACTGCAAAGGCAATTTATTTCTTTGACACTCACTGTGGGATGCTTCATCCCCTATCTGACTCCTTTGAGGATGTCTGAGAACCGACATAATTTTTATTTATAATGTTGGGCGATTCACTTTCGATAATCATATATCGATATCGATATTTCTTTACCATGTTTCGCCAGTAGATACGTCTAAATTTAAGAACAAAATTGTCCTTAAATAGCATATTGCCATCATCTTCAACTCGGAATAAATAAGAACTGAATTACGGAAAACATATTGCTCCAGTTTCAGATATATAAATATAGCTAGCTTATGGTAAATTATTTGCAATAATTATCAATGAACAAATATCGTTTTTTATATCGATTCACTTCTCGATCTTCGATATCGATATTTGGTCTGATATATCGTTATGATATCGAATATCGCCCAACACTATTTATTTGTCACGCGAGTCGACGCATTGCTGTCTGTAAGTCGCGTGGGATCAGTTCCATTACTTTTTGATCTTGTATATTTACTACATTATTGAAAGCTCAGTGTATTTTTTCCTTTTATTTTTCTGTACTGCACTATTTTCCTCGTCTTAAGTGCGTAAATAAAATTTCATCATCATCATCATAGCTGCATTTTTCGCAAAAAGGTTCGGAAGGAAGTTGTGAGCATTAGGAGCAATATGGCATCAGAAAATGTGGATCCTTTGTGGTATAGCGACCAGTTATATTGATAGTGCATCAAAAACTGCCGGAAAAGATAAAGTGTCTGAATGAGGTGTACGTAATGATCATCGAGGGGCTTTTTGAGGTCGTTAAAGCCACCTCGCACTGTCCAATATCTGAGTACTGTAAGACTAAGCTTTGCTTTAAAAAAAAAAAAAGTATCCACTGTTTTGGCTGTTTTAAGCCTTTTCCTAGACCCAAAGACCAAAACTTGGCAAAATTTACATAATAGGTGTCACGTATCTATAGCATATATATATGTTTATCGTTTATTGACCAAAATAGCGAAGATTTCTTCGAAGATTTCAAAGGCAAGTCAACCTAACACTTTCAGCGGGATATAAATGGCCAATGATAAATGACAAATAATACCAGATAAACACGACTAAGAACTATTAAACGAACGAACAAAGTACGGCACAAACAAGTTAACACACTTTCAGTTGCATCCGGATAATTTGTTTTGTTTAGGTGGGTTGTTGGACTGTAAAAATACAAAATGTTTGAGTGGGTTGTTGGACTGTGTAAAAATGCACGAGTCGTGGGAAGCATAGGAAAATCGGGAATCGTGGCAAGTGCAAAGATTAATGAGCTGTCGTTCGCGGGTTCAGAATGTAACATACGAAGTGTGGGTCTTCAGGTTTATTTTTCGTCAAAATAGTCGGTTTTAAATATTCTTTGAGCCCAAGCTGACTTTGAAACATTTACTCCAGCCGGAGTAGTCGGTTTTTCAGAAAAGTCAGTGGATTTCTCTGAAAATCAGTCGATTTTTTTCAAAAATGTCTTTTTTTGTTGGTGAAAACAGTCGTTTTTCTGCAGAGAAAGTCGGTTAATGCCTCGTCCCCCCCCCCCCCCCTCCACACACACATTTTGGCTAGTAACGCCTCTGGGTAGTAATACGAAAAAGTTGCATGTAATACTATGTGATAGCAAAGAATACTATTATTTAATGTGCCTCAGACTGGTTCAATCATATGTAGTAGTATCCAGTAGCATCCTGTCCTGCCGTAGTAGCATCCAGTCTTGTTTTAGTAGCAAATAGTAGTATGCAGTAACACGGCAGCCTTAAAGTAGAAGCATATAGTAGCATCATTAGTACTGCATGCTACTTTTTCGTACTACTTCATAGTACTATTTGAGTTAATTTTTTCATCGGGTGGGTAGCTCTGGGATATGTAACATACCGTATGTCTGCATTGGTCTGTGTCCAGTTTTTGGCATAAGCTATCCCAAATCAGGGATTCGTACTGGGGACGATCGTTTTTTCGGCCGACATGAAACAAATAACACGCTAACGCATCCCTGTGTTAAACTTTATGAGAATCTGCCTGTTAAGACCCTTTTAAATGTTACCTTTTCGCGAAACTCGACACTTAAAGGGCTCTTTTTAGAAGGGTTGTTTCAAACCACACACCTAAAACGGTGATGACTGATATGTTATCATAACAACCAATCTATCAAATTTAATCCCAAATACCTTAAAGCTAAAAGAGGTCAGTAAAATATTTACAAAATACGTTACGACAACAAATTAACTAATACACTTCACAAGACATGACCTGAAAAAATGTTGGTATGAAACTGTGTAAAAATTGGGTTGGCGAATTGTCAGGATATGGCAAAAACTTATTACCGGTGTTCCTGTCGGATTCGCTTCAATTCAAATATTTTAGTGACCTCCAAGATCGGAGAGTATAAAGTGAAGTAAATACAAACAAATTGGCCCAACATATAATATTACAAACGGGAGAGGAGACTACGATGTGAGGGGAAGAGGGAATAGACGGCTCATCTCGGGACAACACACTATCTTTGCTCCGAAATTGTTTGAAAGGCTATTTCTGCGGTCGAATAATTTAGGAACGCCCAGTTTGATGAGAGCCTGTTCATACGAAATGTTGTAACGATTAACAGAAGAATACGCAAACATGTGTTGAATTTTACCAAACTTCTAAAGACTGTATAAAGTTTCTCCGAGAAACGATTAAAGTTAACTGCCGTATTTGCTACTGGGATTAATCGTATATCTACTGGGATAAGATTAATCCGAATTAGAAATAATCTTATCTCAGTAGAGACAATATTAATACCAGTAGCAAATACTGCAAGATTTTTTTTTTACGGTATAGCCACGTTAATTATTCCGTGACAATTATTAGACAAGGAAGGGCCCCACGAGCCTGATACTAGGCTTATTTTGATTCGTTCTAGGTCATCGAGCTCATCGGCAAGGAACACATCAACCTCTCGGATAAACAGATCGGCGACATCATCGATATGCTTCACAAGGAGGATGAAATAACACGCGAAACAACTGTCGAGTCTCCATTGGCTGAAACGGCCAAAATAGTCTCCACCTCCGCCCCACCAATGGCTAGCGAGCTCTTCTCCGAGTCCCCTCAGCCTATCAGCTACAAGGAAAGATCCGGGGTTATTGTCGATGCTGAAATCCGGCCGGAAATGAAAGAAGAACTTGAACTGAATGTAACAGAGAAGCTTAAACACGGACAGACGGTAGAAACGAAGAACGTCAAAGTAAGCTTAGATGAAAAGGAGGGAGCGCTGAGAATCGAAGTGGAAACAGTCGGAAAACAGAAAAAAGAGGAACTGAAGGACATCGTCCCTCCTACTAAGCTGGACGAACGTCGAGCCGAAAGTCAGAAGCGAGTATGAGATTTTAGACTTTCGCGTTTTAGAAGATCTCGTACATTCATTTATTTTTTCCAATCAGCATTTAATACCACTAGTTAAGATAAAATGTGCTGTATGATGTATAAGACCGAGGAATCCTATTTTCGTGAACAGTATACGCGCACACAGTTGAGGTTCGTTACTCAATGCGAAATCCGTAGTTGGATCAGATTCGTATACTGAGTACTGACTCAGTTACACAGACAGTTCAGACACGTTACTCAGTACTGACATCCCAAACTTGCATAGTTATTGTGTGCGCTGTATGTAAAAAGTTATTCACGTGTTCGAACACCCTGAAAGGGGTAAGTTGGTTTGCTGTAGCGCTTTCGCAGTCATTCGTGTAGATTTATCTAACCTCGCATTAAGAATGTATAACTGTGTAGGAGTACACCTCTTCACATTTCCTATTGTCAAATTTGACTGCGCTAATCGGATACGTCAGCTAAGTTTTATTCAAGTGATTTTTCGGCCCTTCTCGTGGAAGATTCTGTTCAGGTTCAAACTACACAGTAAAATATTTCTCCGAGTAAGGATTAAAGTTAACTGCAGTATATGCTACTGGGATTAATCTGATCTCCACTAAGATAGGATTGATGCAAATTGGATAAGATTATCTTTTTAGAGACAAGATTAATCCCAGTAGCAAATACTGCAGGGTTTTTTTTTTACAGTGTAGACTAACGTATAAATTGTCTCTACCTACTCTTTTATTTTCGTTAATATCTTTACTTTGGGAACCTCTTCTTTTTTCTGACTAGTAACTAGAATAATATTTACGATTCTTCGAAAATATATTTAATATATTTATCATAATTTCAAAATATTAATGAAAAATATTTAGAACTGCCCAGGAATCTGTTTCCGCGGTTCGTCGCTTCGTGAAACAAGGCCCAAACTAACAACAGAAATAATGACTCATGTCATAGCTGATACCTCGGAATTTTAAAACATAGCGGACTCGATTTCCTTCACAAAACAATGGTCGTATGAGAGAAATAATAACAAAAAAACTTGCTAAAAACCTTTAACAGTTTCTGCGTCCGCTGTCGACAAGCGAGGATTGAAGACTTCCAGTTGACCTGATTTAGGCTGTCTTTTGAATGGCCGGATCAAAGACGCATTTCCTGGTACGTTCAGTCTCGTTGAATTAAGACTGCAGATTTTTCGTTTCTTTCATCATTAGTTAGTTTTTCTTCACCATTAATGGTTTTTTCTTAAAAAACTTCCATTTTTAACTTCAAAATTCTGATGCTACGCGTCGACGCAACGCAACGCAAGAATAGAACTTGGTTCTATTCTTGCGTGGCGTTTTATTTGTCTGCGTAAGCTCTGCGTTGCCTCGACGCAAGCGCAAAGTAAATGTTGGGTAGCTCATTGTGAAAGCTTCAACGCGTCAGTGTGAAACCTGCTTTATTCGTTGATGAAGAAATAGTGAGAAGCCTCTTCTCTTCTGTGAAGTTAACGTGAAGCCAGGCTTCGTCCTAAAGGAAGAAGCTATGTCAGAACCCTCTGCTGGGACCGAGGTCTTTCTCCTGTCATTTTGTTCGTGGTCCCTATCGCTCACTAGTTCAAATATCGATCCGACGTAAGCTACCAAGATTAGCCCCCGGTTGACATCGCTGCGTTTTCGCGCAAATTTCTGCGTTTTGTTGCGTATGACAAAAATCACTGAAAAGTTTCAACTCGTAGTTGAGGTATGCTTCTGTGAACGTTTGTTGACTTTGCCATTTTCTTGCACTTGCTGTGACTAAAGTCAACTATGACTTTGAAAATACACTGTCAGAAGTTTCATAACAGATAACACAAGGATGTGCAGTTTCAAGGGACAACGCTCAACAGATAACACTTGGCATGTAATCTGTTTTTGAAAACGGTGCGCATGAAATGATCTGCAGAACAAGCGTTGCCGAAGAGTAAAAAAAATGCCGAAAACGCATCTGCTGGCTTTTCTGTTTGTCTTCATGATATTGGAAAATTCAGCAGATGCTTTTCGGCATGTTTCGGCTCTTCGGCAATGCTTGATATGCATACCATCTCATGCATAACCTTTTCGAAATCACAACAGATTACATCCCAAGTGTTGTCTGTTAAAACAGCGCATCCTTGTATTATCTGTTATGAAACTTCTGAGAGCGAAGAAATTAAAGAAAAAATCGTGTCGCATAAAACGCAGCAATGTGAAATAGGGTAAGATATAGAGCGTGTTCCACCCTTCTGAGAGTAGTAACTGATATTTACTATTTCTGTTCAAACCTCACGAAAAGATAATACGCTGACCGTTCCAACCTTCTCGACATTGTAACTATTTGCTTACCATGCTCGGGAGGGTAGTAAGCGGGTAACTACAGATCCCTGTAACGTTATTGGCTGGATTACCCCGTGGAGTGATATATTGGCGAAAATAGAAAAATACGTTGCAGCATTGAAGCCAAGAAGCCAAAATTCGTGACGTCATGCGTAGTAACTACGGAAGTAGGGTGGAATACGCTCATAAATGCAATTTCTGGCTCTAAAAGGGTTATTGTTAACTTCGTGAGCTACCAGCCCTTCGTGCAGCCAGACTAGAACGGAAAAAAAGGTGCTTGCATAATATAATATTTTGTGTTAACGTATACTGTGAGTAGATTCAACTTTAAAGCACACCTCGCACTATTCACTGATTATGTTCCAATATTCAAAGCTAAATATTCTTTGAGCCTAAGCTGACTTTGAAACATTTATTCAAACAATGTTTACAACGGATACGTCAGCTACGATTCTTCATCAGCGATATTTCGGCCCTTCTTGGCAAGGGCCCTCGTCAAGCTGTCAATCCTCTGGGTCAAGGTCGGGGAAGGAAACAAACCTGTAATAAGTAACTGAAGCATCTACCGACTATAAATATCTTATTAAAGTAAATAACCTTAAAATACCACTGTAATGAAAAAACTAGTCCTCTGGGTCAAAGCTATCTGAATACTGTTTTTTTTTTTTTTTAATTATCCACGACCTTGCTAAGTCTTTTCCCATGCCAACCGACTTCGAGCAAAATCTCGGCAAAATTCAGAAAACCGATTTTGCGCATCAGGAACATGATACGCGAACACTCGTCCGGAGCATAATGCGCATGGAAGCTAGTGAATCGCGGCAAGTGCAAAGATTAGTGAAGTGTCGTTAGTGGGTTCAAAAATTTGGGAAAAAGAAATTTGGATCTCCGGGTTTAAGAAATAATGAATGATGTTACGGAAATGGGTTGCACTGGCATTATAGGTACGAAATGTCCTTTAAACTAAGCAAGCCGTCCTTTGAATTCAATATAGGCGTTTTTCCTTGAGTTACGACATGTCCTTTAAGCTAAGCAAGCAGTCCTTTTAATTCAATATAGGCGTTTTTCCTTGAGTTACGACATGTCCTTTAAGCTAAGCAAGCAGTCCTTTTAATTCAATATAGGCGTTTTTCCGTGTCACGTTTGTGCATCTACATTTCTGAGTGTTTGACGGGGAGATAGGTTGTGTGCAGTCTGACACACAGTAAGTAAGTAAGTAATTTATTTATGACCCGCCATTTCGGAAAGGCGGAGTAAATGAAGAAAGTAAACAAAACACATACAAACACAGAAAAAGACACTTAATTTTTTTATCTTCGGTCAGGAAACAGTGGACGACGTCGTGTGCTGGTTGGGCACTGTCGTCCATGATTTTTTAAAGCGATGAGGAAACATCCAAAAGGGTAGCACTTGCATCTTGAAATTTGAACTTTTCCGTCAATGTATGGTTATGACATAATTCGATAAGTGGAGCAGTTACCCACAAAACGCCGTTTTATCTTTGTTTTGGCGTTAATTTCAGGTCTGAAAATCAATTTCTAATCCAGACAAAATCTCTATAAATAGAGCTTCAGGCTTGCGTCCTTGTCATTCTGTACTTGAAGGATCCTTGAGTTTTATGTCTACCTTACTTGATAAAGTAGGTAATTGTATTAGTTGGTCACGAATTTGCCGCTAAATTTAAATTTCCCGCTGAAATCGAGCCACAAAATCTGAAAACCACCTCGAGACTTATTATCAAATTCGAACCACCACACATGACGGCGGATAACACTCTTTACGAGGCACAAACAGTTCGTGGGATCGCGGACAAACACCGTATTACTTTATTATTATAATGTTTTGTCAGTGTGGGAGAAGTTAAGTTGTACCTATACCGAAAGTTTCAGTACAAGAGTATCAACACTACCGACATAAGGGAAGAGACAATATTGTGAAGACCTATATCCGAACGTAGTTGCATTTATTTGGGAATCGTCTTGTTAATTATTTTCGAAATAAAATATGATTTTTGGACGAACAGTTTGGTTCCACGATGAAATATGCACGAAAATAATCACTGGTAAGGATTCCGAAAAAACATCGCAGCCCTTTTGTTTTGTCCCCCTGTCTCGTGTTGGTCACTTGCTAGCAACTCGTGACTCACTCTATTAGTCCTCATACAGCGAAATGAGAAGAAGAAGAATAAAGGTAAAGACAATAACATGCAGAAAAAAAGGAGATAAGACCTACAGCGTAATGTTTTTTGAAAGTTCAAATTGACAAAAACGTTTATGACCTCGATGTTGGTTCAGGGATCCTGTTTAGCATTTCTTATTATTCTCTTTTTCATGCTTGGACCTTCTCGACTGAAAAATCAGCTTCTAATGAAATTGAAATTTGTCAGTTAAAGTTTCTACCTTTGTGTAGGCTATTTATTTCAAAAGAGGTAGGTGACGTTAGTATCCCAAACTACCCGAATACTGCATAGCTAGGCCCTGCTTTTAACAAACTATCCACGGCCTTGGCTGTTTTAAGCCTTTTCGCAGGCCCATTGACTTCCAGCAAAAAGTTGGCAAAATTCAGATAACCGGTTTTATGCATCAACAGCATGAGACGCAACACTCGTCGAGAGCATAATGCGCATGGAAACTGGTAAATCGCGGCAAGTGCAAATGTTGCATACTATGGTTGTATGCTCTGGTTCCAAATCCTACGCCTGAACGGAATCGAGAACTCAGCTACTACACTATTTATTTACATTGCTAGACTAAAATAGATACACTTATGTATTCTCAAATTATATATCTCCGTGTGACCTTCTTTAATGAAACTTCCACGGAACTATCTGAAACTAGTTAAATAGCCCGAACAAACCCAAGCCAAACCCACCGGATATTCCCAGAATAACTAAACCCCCGTGAAACTAAATAGTGAAAGTTGAATGTACTTAACCTCAACTAAACACCATCGTAAACACAAAGATTAGTTATGCCTAGGCCACATTCAGTCACATCTGTACGTAATTTGGTTTGCTAATTTGGTTATTACCCACTCTTACTTTTCATCCTGTTCACACCTTGAACGAAGAAATTCAAGACAAATTAGCACCATCATCACTCAAATGTAAACAAAACTGGCTAAAGTCAGTGACTCTGGTCTGTGATTGGTCCAAACACTCCAAGTTACGTTTCAAAATGGCGGAGATGGATTTTTCCATCTCGACTATCTTACGTTTTCAGCGTCTTTTCTTCCCAATTTCGACCGTAAGACGAAAAAAGAAAGAAAATGAGAACAAAAAATTAAATTCACACTTCGGCAGGCCTGTGCAGATTTTGGGAACACTTTGGGACCCCCTTACCTATCGCCGGCTGTTTTGAGGAATGAGTGGTCAAGCGGCTTGGGTGATTTTTGCTGTCAAAAACCGTAGTACCTGGGAAACTTAGAGCGTGTTCCACCCTTCTAGCAATAGTTACTATTAGCAAGAACAAATAAAAGCAAGAACTACTGTCTCCCTATCTCTGTCATACAACCCAGCTGAGTCGAGTCGACTCCCGACGCAAACGAGCGGAGGTGGAGTTTACCCGGGACATCAAAAGTCGTTACCTCTACAGAGAAGGTGTAACGCAGTAAACCACCGAGGAAGAAAAATCGAATGGAGGCAGAAGGGATAATCCCGTTCACACTGGACTGGACGCGGAAACAGCGGTTGCTGGCTCATCGATTCTGACAAGCTTTCGGGGGTTGACAAGAAAGTTCAGAAGCAATTAAGAATGATCGAAATATGCAGAAACTGGCATTTGATGCAAAGCAGATATTACGAATGTGTCAGTATCCAGAACAAGAAGAGATAATTTCATTCCAGGTATTTGCTCTCAACTGAGAATACCAGATGAAAACAGGCAGATTCTTAAAAAAAAAAAAAAACGTGGTTTAGAGGTTTAGTAGGCTGAGTGGAAATGAACAAATATTACGCAGATGGCAGATGGACCATTAATTCCAATACGATCCGGCCAGCGCTGTACAAGATTTGAATGAACTGCGCTTTTTGTCTTGGAGTCTGCATGTGCAAACCTCCGGAAACAATCATCCCTATTTTGAAAACTTCACGCTCAGGAGAAGAATGCTCTCCGTGTCCATGTCTGTAAATGCATTCTCCATGGTGTGTTCAAGTATGGTTTCATTGTTCAGGTGTCCTTTAACGAGCGCTGGCTAGAATTTCTGCATCCGCCACTGCACGCAGCGAACAGAGCGAGCTGGGCGGCGCTGCGACGGAGGCTAATTTTTTATGCATGGGAAGGATAGGTCTTCGCATTACTGTCTAGAGTTATTTTGCTCTGGCCTTTCACAATATCCCTAGCTCCATTTTTTGGATTATAAGATTCTGAAAGCCCCGCCTTTCGCAATTCTTTCGTTTTGCACCTACGACTTTTTAGCGCTTTTTCGGCCTAGCCGAGTTTTGACAGTCTCGCGACACAGACTTTCGACGAAAGCTTGAAGATTCGTCAACGACTCTTTCACAAATAAGGGAATGAGAAACTTAAAAATATTGTTTTTCATTCTGGAAGACATGGTAGACTATCAGGTCTGCTTTCTGTTTTGGAATTGTTTTGTTTTGCTTGGGTTTCCCACTTTTTAACCAAGGCACGTTAAGTTTTCACAAAATTTAAGTCCAGCCGCCGCGTCGCAGAGAGGGCTGGACAAGCGCCAACAAGAAAATCGTTAACTTCTCGTGGAAAGTAATGGTATTTTTGAAAACGATATTTCTGGGCCATTTTACAGTGAAAATATAGTTTCTAGTAAGAATTGTGCTTTAAAGGTTTCTCCAACTTTGTAATCAGTGGTTGTACATATCGAGCACCGCGCAATCAAAGAAGTCATCTACCAGAACTAAGAGCAACCTATCCAGCTAAAAGACGGTCGGGGTAATCCTTGCACCGACATCAATGTCGATCAGTCATGTAAGGCCTTTCATACGGTACGCTCTGAAACTTTCAGATTTAAATAAACTTGAGCTGAGCAAGTGGTCAGAAGGTCGGCTGATTTTTTCCGACTAGACAGAAGGGTCACAACTCTCGTGATTCGCCAGACGACAGTGTAAAAACTTATCACTGATGTTGGAAAATCTGCCATTGGAAATAAGGGCGGTTGTACTCACGGATTCGCTGTCCAAAAAGCAAGAAGAGTATTTGCCTCACTTAATAATTCACGAAAAGTGATTCGGTCATAAAACCTATGTTGCCTATTTTGTCTGACGAAGCCTGTGACTTTTGGCCGAAAAAAACTGTGACACGCTTCGTCATCTTCGTAATTATACGCCTCAACTTTCATGCTTAATTTTTGTATTTACTGGTAAGGTCAGATAATTCTTGCTCGCATTGTCGAAGAAGCGAAAATATATGAAAAATCTCAGAATTCTGCAACCAGTGTGAACACCGCATACAACTTTCCAAGTCATTTCCACTCCCGTTGTGTATTCAATTCCAAAACTATAGCCGAGTGCCAAACCCATCTGGAAAGTCGGTTTTAACCAGCGTTGCCACTGTTCACAGAATTCAGCAATCTGACACAGGTTGTAGACTTCTACGACGTAGCAGTCAAGAATTCTGCGAGCGGTGAGACCGTAAAAAAGCATGTACATCTAATTATGATGCTGAAAAACCGACATAAAACGACCGATTTTTGAACCCGCCAGAACGGTTTTGTGATCAAATGTATCAGTTTTCATCAGAGAAAATGGGAAACACTGGTTTTAGCCGTACAGGAGTGTTGCATGAAGCTGCCACCCTAAACTCCTATTTTGGGGAAATGACTTAGGGAAAAAGAGTAAAGGTTGAAATAAAATTCAGTGGAGTATCCTGAAAGGAAGCTTAGAACCTTCGCTTTCTGCTGGTACCATAGTTTACTTGTTATTGTTCAAGACTAAGCTGGAGAACACAAAAGAATATAGGCACCCAAGTGATCATGAAGTCGCCCATTTTGCTACATGGTGAAGTTAGAAGCCAGCTGTTTGGTCAGAGAGGTTCCTTGACCTTTTGCAAATAACAAAATTTGCTGTTTTCTTGGAATTTGCATGATTTTTCTGGGGGTGGCAGCTTCATGATCCAAGGTGGCAGGATCATGTACCATGGCCAATTGGGGGGTGGGCGGTGCCATAGTAAGGGCAGCTTCATGCAACACTCCTGTAGTAAAAAAAAGAACAGCGGAGCTTTCCAGATCGACGTAAACGGCCTATGCCTACACCATGCCATCAGGATGGGAAGCACTTGAGGAACGCCATCTTTCAGTGGCAAATGGGGTCTAGGCGAGAACCTCCTTCCGGTGACCCCCCCCCCCCTGGCTAAAAAACCCCACATCCTTTACATTTAAAACGGATCCAAAACATTTAACATTCGAACTTGACCTGTACTTTGACCCAAAGAGTCATCGTGCCAAATATGAACAAATGTCAGCCATTATGAGAGCTATCGTGCTAACAGACGGACGGACGGATGAACGAACGGACAACTTTCGCGATGCCGTAGGTATCCCTCCACTTACGTTTTGGGATCCCAAAACTAACGGCACCTAACTGCAGCTTCCTTGCCAAGAAGGGGAAGGAATTGGGAAAGGATTTGTTGGGGGGGGGGGCGTTACACTGAGTGGCACGTGTTTTGATTTGATCTTTCACTTTTAATACCTCACTGATGTTGGGAATCGTACGATTCTGTTTGTCACCCTATTTGAATACTCCGCGCTTTTCCCGTTTATAACGCCATCTAGCAGTGTTGAGTAAAGTAAAGTATCTTCATAGAAGCGCTACCAGTTCAGTTGGCTGGCAGACAGCTTTCAACCAGATTAATGGCTTGTAATAATTACAATGGATTTGCCGTAATTGTAAGGTAAACCTTTTTCGGATTATTATATTAGTATATAATTAAGATATAATTTATTAATTATGAATTGAAGTATTCATTCTTCAAGTAAAATCACAAAGTAAAAGATTGATTATTATTTTATAGGGTTCCTGACTACAATCATTGCTGACATTGTACATCTGTAAATACTCGTTGTTACAATAAACGTTATTTAACGTTGCACTGGAGGAATTGGCGTGCCAAAGAGGTTTTCCCAACATAATTGGTACCAGCGGTGTCGAAACGTCCACCATCTCCAGGAGCCTATCCTGCCGCTCAGCCAAGGCTCAACGCGGAAGACTGCTCAGCCCATGCCTATCTGTCTGTGAAGCCCAAAGGCCGACAGCTCGACGAACGTCGTGCAGTGTTTGTGAACGTTTTTACTTGTGTCCTTTAAGAACAGTGACAATAGTCTAGCAATTGACTCAAGGATTACACCCCAAAGGAAAAGGACAAGTAAGAACACGCCGCAAGTTTTTAAGTCAGAACCCTTAAAGCATAACTCTTACTAGAAATGATCTTTTCCCAATCAAATTGATCAGAAAAAACTTTTTCGAAAATACCATTACTTTCCACCTGAAATTAGCGATAATCTTGTTAGCGCTTGTCGGTTATATCCAGCCTTCCTGCTCTCCGACGCGGCGGCTGGGCGCAAAAGATTTGAAAATTGAACGTGCCTTGATTAAAAAGTGGGAAAACTAAGCAAATAAAAGAAATAATAAACAGAAGATTATCACATCCTTCTGTGCGAAAGAGTTGCCAGCGGAAAATGAAGATTACGGCAAACTTTTCCTTGGGAGACTGGAAAACTCGGCAGGGCTGAAAAGGTGCTAAAAATTCTTAGTGACGAAACGAAACAATTGAGAAAGGTGAGGATTTTAGAAGCTTATAATTCAATATGGGAGCCAAGTATATTATAAAAGGCCGAATAAGCAAGGGGGGTCCTTTAAGATTTTCTACTCGTCCAATTTTTCGTGCCATTCTCCGTTGCTAACATCAGTCCCATTCATTTCAAGTTGACCCTGAGATCCTCCATCTGCTCAGCGATTCCTGAAATTTGCATAATTTTTCCACCCCACCTGTCAACTTACCAGCTTGGTAACCGAGTTCACGCCGCGAGCTCGTGCCTGCAGCAGGATCCAAAACAAACAGCTATCGGACTAAGTTACGTCATACTAGCAGCATTCCAACCTGAAGTAGTGAATGAGCGCGTAAGCTGCTACGCTTGAGACCGATTTCGATGTTATTGTTTTGATTGGTCAGTGGGTCAGACACGTGCGGCATATTATTGTTGATTGCGTAACAAGGGGGCTTTTGCCGTAAAGTTGATGTTCACCAGATCGCAAAGAGGGAAGAGAGAAGTAGCAGAATTTCAGGAATAGGAATCAGGAAAAGAAGTAGGAGAAGCCGTTTGAGTAAAAACTAGAAGAAAGTCAACAAGGCCGCATCTCGAAAACACTCCTTACCAAAGTCGAGGAAATAAGTTTTCTGAGGAGTCAAACACTTCCGATAGGTCAAGACCCTGCTCGCCCGATTTCACAAGCCCCATAGGTTCTGACTCAGAAATCGTCAACAAGACTCCGGTTAAGGATGAGTTAAGAAAATTGGAATTCGCCGACTTCATCTTCCACACTCCAAATTTTCCTCTTTCTCCCATCGACGGCGTCGAGAAGACTTTTTCCGAGACTGAAATATCCCCTCTTCTATTTCAAATTTCCCGACCTCATCTGACAGATAAGAAGCTCGATGCGACCGATCTGTCTTCCAAACTGAATAAAACAGTCATCATGAATCAGCAACAACAGCAGCAACAACAGCAGCAACAAAGCAAATCAGGACAAGCTGCAACACAGAGTACATCTGCGCCTGTAGCACTTGTCCCCACAGCTCCGTTAGTTGTGTCCGAACCACAGGCCGATGGAAATGATGAAACAACAAGAGAAAATTCGACGTGAAGAGGCTGAAAGGGCAGAGAAAATTCGACGTGAAGAGGCTGAAAGGGCAGATAAAATTCGACGTGAAGAGGCTGAAAGAGCAGAGAAATTTCGTCGTGAAGAGGCAGAGAGAATGGAGCGCACCCGGAAAGAAGAAATACATGCTCGAAGAGAAGAACAACAAAATCTTCAAAAGCAAAGAGAAGCAGAACTGGAGCTACGAGAAAAAGAGCAGGAGTTGAGAAGAACTGAACTTGAACAGAATGAGAAGCTACGAAAAGAAGAAATAGAAGCTAGTGAAAAACTCAGGAAGGAAGATTCGAAATTCAGCGCAGAATGCTTAAATCAAATCATATGGCGCAAATTCCAGCGATGAGAGACGGCGATTGCATCGAAACGTACCTGAGTACATACGAGTTGACTGCCAGATCCCTCGGCTGGGATGATTCCTTATGGGTCGGCGTCTTCTTCCTCTCCTGACCCCCAGAGCACAAGAAGCCACTCATGTCCTGTAAGATGAAGACCGACAAGACTACGAAAAAGTCAAAAAGGCCGTCCTGGAAAAATTTCAAGTCAGCGAAGAGTTCTACAGACAGAAGTTTCGCTCTTACCGGAAGAAATACGAAGATAGCTACCGAGAACTAGCTTCCAGCCTGTCTAAATTCCGGAATAAGTGGCTCAGAATCCCAAGCGACTACTTGACAGCCACCGATTAGACGCCATAAAAGCCCTGCTGTCCAGCACACTCGAGACAATTCCCCTTGAGCAATTTTACAGCATCATAGGCAACGAATATCTGAAAATACACGTGGTCCAGCAAAAGCCAACTACTGTTGAAGAAGCTGCAAAAGCTGCAGATGAGTATCTCCTCACTCGTAAAACACTGGAAAAAGATGACTTCAGCAAGAAGCAACGTCACAGCCGTCCAACTTCTCCAACACTGGGGAAACATACTTCAGACGCTACACCAGCCTCATCTTCAGGCACCAGCCCCAACCGTTCTAGGAGAGAACTATCTGCAGTGGAATGCAACTACTGCCATAAGAAAGGACACATGGTCCGAAACTGTCCCAACAAGTCCGGAGTGAAGAGAGACACCCCAGACTCGCATCGCTCAGCACAGTACAACAAAGATGGTCGCCCTAAAGGACCGGCAAGTAGTTCAACTACCAGCTTTAGTGGCCTGGCCAGAAGTCCCGAAAAACATAGCTCGTCACTCAAGAAAAACCGCGAAATCCTGGGCAGGGTGAACGGTAAGTTGACGAGAATCTTCAAAACTTTCCAGAAGACCCGTCAGAAGAGCCAGTTGACTTCGACGCCATAATTGACCGGGACATCGAAGGAGACGACAGAGCCAAAATTAAATCTCTTCTTAAAGAATATGAAGACGTCATCAGCAACAACATCGGAGTCATGAAAGACGTAGAACACGACATCGACACTGGAGATGCCAAGCCAATCAGAATGCAGCCATACCGCATTCCAGAAGCGAAACTTAAAGCGGTCAAATCAGAGCTGGACCGTCTTGTCAACCTGGGTGTTGTCCAGCGCTCGCAATCAGATTGGGCTTCGTCCCAAAGAAATCCGAATCTGTTCGGACAGCCGACGACTCAACAACATCACCAAACCGGAAATCTATCCTATGCCGAGGATAGATGAACTGGTTCCTATGGTTTCGAAGTACCGCTACATCAGTGTGTTCGATTGCCGCTATGGATACTGGCAAATCCGGCTGACCAAGAACGGACGCATAAAAGGAGCATTCACCACCCCATTCGGCACATATGAGTGGCTGGTGATGCCCTTCGGCCTACGAAACGCGCCGTTCACCTACCAGCGGTTTCACCTACCAGCGGTACATGGACAAAATCCTGGAAGAGTTTCACGACTTTTGCCGAGCGTTCTTCGACGACATCGTCATCTTCAGCGTGACAATCGAGGAACACATCCAACATCTCCGCGCTGTGCTCGATCGCCTGCGACGACAAAAAGTGACCATCGGACCTGCAAAAGCGAAAGTCGCCTGCTCAAAAGTTGAGTATCTCGGACACATTGTCGGCAACGGACGTATTCAACCATCCGACACCAAAACTGAATCCGTTCAAAACTTCAAACGCCCACAAACGAAAACACAGCTCCGCGCATTTTTGAGCCTTACTGGCTATTATCAAAATTTCGTCAAAAACTACGCAGCAGTGGCCCGCCCGTTGACTGAGCTGACGAGGAATGGAGTTCCAGACAAAATCACCAAGTCCTGGAAACCGGTTCATGAGTCAGCATTCCAACACCTGAAAACATCACTGTGTAGGCCATCGATCCTGCGTAGTCCGGACTTTGCTAGGCCATTCGTGCTACAAACGGACGCGAGCGATTTTGCGCTGGGTGCGGTGCTGACCCAAGAGTACTCCGACGGGGAGCACCCAGTGAGTTATAGTTGCGTTTTATTGGATTCACTTTTGTTTCGTCAAAGTTTGTAGTTTGGCTCTTGTTTTGTCTTACTTGCGTTTTATTGAATTCTTGTTTCCGAAAAGTCAAACTACGTCGGCGAGATAGTTTGTACTTTGAGCTCCGTAGTTTCAGGTTTGAAACTACAACAAATGGAATGGACAAATAAAACGGCTTTTAAGCGAAACTACGCCGAAACTACATCCAAAAAAACGCAACTTATGTGTCGAAAAAGCTCCTGCCACGTGAATGCAACTTTTCCACAGTTGAAAAAGAGTGCTACGCCATCAAGTGGGCGATTCAGAAACTAGAGTATTATTTGTACGGAAGACATTTTACTGTGCAAACCGACCACTCGCCATTACAGTGGTTAAATTCTGTGAAATCTACTAACCGACGTTTGGCAAGATGGTCGGCTGAACTGCAACAATATGATTTCGAAATCAAGGCAAGACCAGGAACAGCAATTGCAATTGCAAATGCTGATGCCATGTCACGTTTTGGACATGATTGATTTCTGTCATATTCAAGGTGTCCATGTTTTGTAATTGTTTAACCTGTGCGTTTTGTTTTGTTCTCTTCAGTATTTTTTTTTTGTTCTTGCCTCAGATGTTTTCTTGAAAAGGGGGAGTTTATTTTTAAGGGGGGAGGGATGTTGGGAATCGTACGATTCTGTTTGTCCCCCTATTTGAATACTCCGCGCTTTTACCGTTTATAACGCCATCTAGCAGTGTTGAGTAAAGTAAAGTATCTTCATAGAAGCGGTACCAGTTCAGTTGGCAGACAGCTTTCAACCAGATTAATGGCTTGTAATAATTAAAATGTATTTGCTGTAATTTTAAGATAAACCTTTTTCGGATTATTATATTAGTATATAATTAAGATATAATTTATTAATTATGAATTGAAGTATTCGTTCTTAAAGTAAAAGATTGATTATTATTTTATAGGGTTCCTTACTTTCCTGACTACAATCATTGCTGACATTGTACATCTGTAAATACTCGTTGTTACAATAAACGTTATTTAACGTTGCACTGGAGGAATTGGCGTGCCAGAGAGGTTTTCCCAACAGCTTAAGGTGAGTGCGTGTGTTCGTTCACTTCAGCAATTATTCTGTCACCATCAACCTTCACCTCCGCTTTACACTCCCCTCCCTTGTTTATCTTTGTTCTGTCTGCGCTTAACGCATTCAAAATTTAGAACACATCCTGCCAGCGCTTTTTGATTCCCATACACATACCCTTTGTGCACACACAAGCTTATTCTTACACTTGTTACTGGATACTGCGTCCAGTTACCCTACTCTTATGTATCCGTATGTAGGTACATGAGCTAAGCTAATCTGGCTCCAGCTAGTCTGGGTACCCAGCTAATCCCTTGTACTATCCGTGGCGTATGTATTTGGGACTAGGAGATTCTTTTGGGATTGTCCTTTTTTATGTGTGTGTGTGGGGGGGGGGGGGGGGTACCGGGGGGGGGGGGGGGGGTTGGCGGGTTTTTTGTTAGTCGGAATCCGGCAAATGAAGGCATTCAGACCAAGAGAGCGAATGCACAACACTCTTCGTCGAACCTATCAGTCGGATCAGCGAGCCCAGATGTGACGTCGGGGCAGTGGCTTAGAGCCAAGTTTCACCTTCCAGATTCAAAGATATCCACGGCTTATGCATTGTCACCCTTCCGGAAAATTTATTTTAATGACACATAACTTTGCCCTCCTTCATCATTTCATGTCTCCTTCGCAATTCTTTTGCCTCATATGACAAGTTTAATCACTCTCCTTTTTTCTCAAGCCCCAGCCGTCTGCATGTGCTTCTGAGGGACCCTTCCAGGTCCCGGAAACTTGGGGGGGGGGGGGGGTAAATTCCCCCCAATTTTCAGACATGTTGAGCCTGACTTTTACCTAGCGGGTCCACCTCGACGAAAACAGAACTCAGGAATTCGGAAGAGACATATGGAAGGTGAAGCCTGGCATTATATTTTTGCATATTTTCTGGGCGGGGGGCATTTGACCTCCCTATTACCAAAGATGTGTGGTGAAGGGTCCACTCAAGATCTGATTCGGCGCTCGTAAAGTTCAGACAAAACAGTTTCAATTTCGGTTTAGAAAAACACTGTAATTAAGAGACTGCGCTACTGTCAAATACATGACAAATTATAAAATATCAAAGTGGCATCTGAGATCTCTTTTGAGCTCATCACATCCTATTTTCGACATTTACACGACTGAAAAAAAAATACAAAACACTCCACAACAAAATTAAGAAAAAGGCAGGACAAAAGCGCAGCTAATTGCAGCGAAGGTATGCTTCTTTAAACAGTTACTTGTTTTGAAGAGTACCGTTTCGTCTACTTCTTGTCTAAAAAATGAACTACCAGCAAGCCAACGTAGCTAATGAAGGGTTCCTCGGAACACCTGCAATGGTCTTTCAAATTTGAAGTTTAAATGAAAAGGCAGCTTAATTTTACACCTGATACTTGAATGTACTAAAATATTTTGACTCATTTAAAGGACCCCTCGCACTATCCACTCTTCAACTTACAGTTTAAAAAAAATTGAATGCTTAAAACTAGATAAATATTGTTTGAGCCCAAGCTGACTTTGAAACATTTATTCAAACAATGTTTACAACGGATACGTCAGCTATGATTCTTCACCAGCGATATTTCGGCCCTTCTTGGCAAGGGTCCTCGTCAGACTGTCTGATTACAGGTTTGTTTCCTTCCCCGAAGTTGAACCAGAGGATTGACAGCCTGACGAGGACCCTTGCCAAGAAGGGCCGAAATATCGCTGGTGAAGAATCATAGCTGACGTATCCGTTGTAAACATTGTTTGAATAAATTTAAAACTAAGCTGTGATTTCAACAAATTACTCACGGTTTTGGCTGTATTAAGGCTTTTCCGTGACCTGGTGACTTGTAGCGAATACATGGGAACATAACCGTTTTTTTCTGATGGAAAAACTTCTCGCAGACCATCGACAGCGTGATACACATCGAAGGTAGCAAAACACGGCAAGTGAGAAAATCAGCATGTTTTTGTTAGAGGGGTTAGAACGTACCGTACGAAATTGGGGTCTCCGGGTTAGAAATATATAGAGTGATTATGGAAATAGGTTGCGTTAGTATTATAGGTAAGATAGATCCTTTAAGGGATTTTGTATTTTTTCACCCGGGAAAATAACGTTCAGAGTGGGCGCTGCTTGCCCGACAACCGAAAATTCACCCAGACGCTGAAAATTTGAATTTCAACAACCAAATTCATTTCCCGGGTTAAAGATAATAAGTTTTAAAAAGTTACAACTCTGGAAAATAGAAAAATTACATGCCAGCTGATTTTTCGGCAATTCCTTATTTTGTAGTTGCTAAATATTTTAAGCATGGAGCGACAAGGATCAGTTCATTCGATGAATCGATTCTTTGTGGATAACAATCAAACGCTGTAACGCATGTTTATTGAGTTTTCGAGCCTATTTAAGTGAATCGGGTAAACTTTAAGTACGTGTTCAAAGAAGCATACCTTTACTTTACTCAGAGGTGACTGCAAACGACCCTTCTGCCCAACAGCTCGAATAAAGTAAACAAAATAGGTTTTGAGGGTTGTTACTGGAAGAACAAGCATAACTCACATCTGCACTTTAGAATCAAATTATCACTATTTACTGAACTAAAGTTCAAGACAGGTCACCCAAAAAGAAAAAAACAAAATCAGATCTTCAGAATCAAATCAATATTTCAGTTATGACTATAGAAAACCTAAGGCACGAATAAAAAAAAATTCCATACAATCAAAATTATTACTATTCACTGAGCTAACGGTCAACAAGGGCCAACCATACAGAAAATCAAAATCAGATCTTCAGAAACAAATTAATATCTCAGTTACGACTAGAAAACCAAAGGCAGGAACACAACATTAAATTCCTAAACTCTCAAAACATCATTTCTTTTTGTTGTTTTTGCTCTTATCGTTCACCTCCTTGTCCTTTCCCTGTTTTCGCTTCCGTGAGTAGGGACCTCCGCTATTTTGTTTTGGAGATTCAAACTTCGTGCCATTCTGAAGGGCATGACCGTTGGCCTCTTTTTCACGGTTGGGTTGACGTGACCGGGAGACATGTGCAGTGCTGCGATTTTGTGAGCTCTAAAACAGACAAAATAATCAGAAAGAGGTCAACAAAAATTTCCGAAATTAGATGCTATTAAAAAAAACTAGCTCACTTTTGTTTTTCAGTTCTAAATGACTTACTAAAGGAAGAAGATTCAAGAAAAGTTGATGTGATTCCAGATGAAAAGGAAAATGAGTTTTTAAAATTAAGGGAAAATAAAGGTAAGAGAAGGAGTTAAAACAGTACAGAATTAAAAAAGAGATAGAGGACAGTATAGGTGAAGCTAATTAGTTAGATTGGTCCAAAATATAAAGGTAAAAAAAAATACCGTCAGCTATTTAATCAAGGTATTAAATATCTTACACATATTTAAATATGTGTAAAGATAAGATCAATAATGAGGATAGAGCGACATCCATGGATGCTAGACTTGAGTATTTTTTAATTTATTTAGTTATTTATTTGTATGCACTTTGAGGATGGAGCGGCAAGTGAAATAAAACAAATTCTTCAACGGTTCTTTCTTTGTTTTATTTTAATAGTGAAGAGACTAGTTTATTTGTTGATTATTTTGGTATTAACGGGCCATGGAGCTTTATACGGGTCGAAACTTATTTTGTTCATTTATTTTAGCACAACTCAACTGAACTGAACCGAGGGTATGTGGCTTGTAAACTAACTGCTATTCAAACAACTGGTCACGAAACTACTCCTATATTTCCAACCTTCTCGCAGACTCCGACATAAACCCGGACGTACAAATGTACACTTGATTATATTTTCCCGGTCCGGTCCGAAAAGTTGTCACAGAACAAACGTCTAATATTCCACCCGTGGATAATTCAGAGACAATGAATTTGCAAGCCTATTCCTTACGCGGACATTCCAATGCTGAAATCACTATTGAACCGCCCCAAAACATAGAAAAGTGGAGATTCAGAAATCTGACACTTGAATAGAGTCACCTGCCTGAGATTCAATTTAGTGTACATAATATAATATCGTGAGAAATTTATTGAGGGGAAAGCCTTTTTGGTGCAACTACATTACTATAACCTGCGTTTGTGGTTCCAGATCCGAGCGAACAGTCTCCCTCTTAAGAGTAGGGTTAAATTATTTGAAAGAAATTCCCGAAACCCGAAGTCATGTTATACTTGCTCGTTATGTGGTTTGGAAGAGGAGAACCTGTCCCACTTCCTGTCAAGATGCAAGGGGCTCTCGGATTTGAGAGTAAGATTTGTTTGTGAAGATGGGTTGCTCTTTCCTGGTATCCTAAAGTCATCTTCACGGTCAGCGATAATGGCAGTTACAGGTTTTGTCAAAGAAGCGTTAAAGAGATGTAAATAGTTATTTGTGGTGGGAGTTTAAAGCGTTTTACATGTGAGTTTATATAATCGCTCTCTCGAAGTGTTTAAAAATGTATGATTTTGTGTATGGCCTAACGGCTAAAATTAAAGTATCTATCTATCTATCTAGATTATATTAAAACAGTTTACAGGGAAAAGACCGTGACCAGTAGCAGAGCAAAATAATACTAGGGATTAGCGGGATTACACACACTCGAACAGCAGCGACACTAGCACCCCGCTAACGATAGAGAACTGAAACTCAATCATCACTAGCGATGGCTCTAATAACTAAGAATTCTTAACACGGCAGAATAAAGATACAGTTTATTCGAACAATGTTTACAACGGATACGTCAGCTATGACTCTTCATCAGCGATATTTCGGCCCTTCTTGGCAAGGGTCCTCGTCAGGCTGTCAATCCTATGGTTCTACTTCGGGGAAGGAACGATTATTACAGGTTAGGAAGGAATGATTATAAAGGTTTGTTTTCTTCCCCGAAGTACGGATTTACGGGGAAGGAATGATTATTACAGGTTTGTTTTCCTTCCCCGAAGTTGAACCAGAGGATTGACAGCCTGACGAGTATCGCTGACGAAGAATCATAGCTGACGTATCCGTTGTAAACATTGTTTGAATAAATGTTTCAAAGTCAGCTTGGGCTCAAAGAATATTTAAAGATACAATCTCCCCTGTTTCTTCGATGAGTTCAAACCGCATTTTAGCTTATTAGAAATCTTTAAACCCGCAAGTTTGTCTCTCTTTAAATACCACAGGCGTAGTGGTTGGCGCTACGAGTATGGCCCGATTGTGAAGCATGGCAAGCATAGGTCTTGGCACCTTTTGCTCTGACCACTAGTGAGTATTCCGGCTGTGAAGAAGGCAGCTATTATTCACTAAGCAAGGACATCCTGGGCCAAGACGTCAAGATATGGAAGCACCTGACTCCCAAACGCTATCCTTCAGCGATAACCAAGGGGATAAGGACAGAGAGGCCGAGAGAAAAACACTCTTCGCTGCACCTAACCTCCGCGATGCGTCCAACAAGCCAGAATGGGGAAGCGGATTATACTGTAACAAATCTTAATTTAGATTTAATAAGTTGTTCAATGAATGATCATATCAGTACTATGCAAGGCCGTGTCCGGGGGGGGGGAGGGGGGGGGGGTTAGGGGGTTGACCCCCACCCCCCCCCCCACCCCGCAACATACAAAATTATCATTTTTTTAGGCTTTTCCCTCTAATCTATGTCTTTTTTTGTACTTTTCTATCCGACCCACAGGCAACCCCCTCCCCCCCCCCCCAAGTAAATTCCTGGATACGGGCCTGGTAGTATGTAACGATCTGCAAGTTACAACTCCCTCGGCATACGTCACCACGATTAAGGTTTTGATGACAAGTGCGGAATTATGATATCGCGTAAGTGCAAGATTGCAAAATCTGTATACAATTAAGGTAAGCATTACTAAGATCAAGGAAAGATAGCAGAGCAGAGACCCGACCGCAAACACGTACCCCGACAGCAGACGACTGGCAACCCTTCTCGAATGCTCTAAGCGCCTCAAGAGGAAGGGGTTTATGGTAAGGTAAGGACAACCCGGGGTGGAATTCCACTTACCATGCGATTTCCGTAAGCTTTCCGGTAGAAATTCCCAAACAGAACCAAGAAAGACATCATGTACACGACCAGCGCGTACTGCATCCAAAGAGGGAAGTCACAGCCGACTATGATAGCACGGATGCCAAGAACCATGGCGGAGGTAAACTGAGCCTAAAATAAATATGGCTATACTTTTAAGGAGATAAAAAAGATGAGAACGCGTTATTTTAAATATGCGAAGCACTTGATTCATTTGTCAAAATTATGACGTAACCATATACTGACGAAGAAGTTAAAATTCAAGATGCAAGTTTTACGCTTTTGATGTTTCCTCGTCGCTTTCAAAAATCATGGACAACTGGGCCTAACCAGTGCAGATGTTATCCACTGCTTCCTGGCCGAAGATTGGAAATTTGGTGTCTTTTTTATGTGTCTCTTATGTGTTTGTATTTACTTTCTTTCACTTACTCCGCTTTTGTTGACGGTAAGGTCGGAGTGGTTCTATGAGCGTGTTCCACCCTACTTACCATAGTTACTACGCATGACCTCACGAATTCTGGCTTTTTGCCGTCAAGTTTGGAACGATTTTTCTATTTTCCAGCGGGATATCATGCCCCATCCGACCAATCACGTTACAGAGATGCGTAGTTACTACGCTCCCGAGCATGGTAAGCAAATAGTAACTATTAGTTACTATTTCGACAAGGTTGGAACGGTCAGCGTAGTAACTTTTCGTGAGGATGGAACGGAAATAACTAATAGCAATTATTGTTAGAAGGATGGAACACGCTCTGTGAAACCATCCACGTGATTCCAACCCGAAATTAAAAACAAGACCTCGGGGAAAGGTCGGTGACAGAAGGGTGTTTGGCCCTCAACCGAAGGCCGTATCCAGGGGGTAGGGGGTTGACTCCCCCCCCCCCAAAAAAAAAACAGTACAAAAATAATAATTTGTATAGGCTTTTCCCTCCGATCTATGTGTTTGTTTTTACTTTTTTGTCCAACCAGCAGGCATCCCCCCCCGAAATAAATTCCTGGATACGGGCCTGCCTCAACCGCACACTAAACTCATGTCTGATGCTTTATAAGCACAAGCGCGAATTCAACTTTGAGGCAGAAACACGCGACATAATATTACATCCTACTTCAGGTCCTTTTATACTATCCCCACGTATCATATCATGATAAACTAAACACGATACGATACGAATTTATTAGGTCAAATAACATAATAGTTAAATAAGACCCTATCAATAAATTATAAAACATACTGTCACTTACTCAGTAAAATGCTTTACAAAATACTGACAAGAAGAAGATCTATACCGGTTAGAAGCTGATGGTTTGCAAGGCTCTAATTTGTTTTGATGCCTCGTGTTATATCCGGTCCGTGCCGGTACCAGTAGCAAATCACGATCTTACTTGATTCCAACATTTTATCCCCGCATGTCATAGTAAGCTGGTGACGTAACGTTCCTCTTAAAATGAGCGTGAGGGAAGGTGATGGGGCCAGCTCCCTCAACTTGGCTGCTTTTTATTAATTATTTGCGTATAAATATCCACAAAACATGTTTCAATAATGCTCAATGAAATGAACTTATGGCCTGAAACAATCATTCAGTTTACTCTTTAGTTTATGTTTAAATGTGGTAGAGCCATATTTCGGCCCTTCTTGACAAGGGACATACCCGACTATCCATTTTGCATTGTCAATTATGATTCGCAGTCAGTTTGGGGTTGAGGAATGTTTACTGAAAAGGCAGCTTATATATATATATATATATTTTATTTATAACCCGCCAAATACAGAATGAGGTAGCGGAGTAAAGGGAATAACGCGAAATAACACAAGATAAAATAACAGTATTAACACACAAAATTTAGACATAATTACTAACTGGGCCTGAAAAATTCATGAAAAACATCATGGACACTAAGACCAGGATGACGAGATGTAGACAGTAGTGACGCTGACGTTTTCTCGAGTGAACGAATCACGTCTTGGACGCAGAACTTCTGAACTAATTTATGGTTGCGGCAGGAACGAGGAAGGTACATCAAGAATTGATAATGATTATAGTAATAATAGTACTTTATTTCCTTAATAGCCTGTATTATACACGCTAGCACTGGATCGTCATTCACACAAATAAGATATGACAATTACATAAGTAGACATTTCATCTAAAGTACATCTTGAAAATATAATTTGACTTAACTTCATCTACACGTACAACTTGAATTAACTAGAATTAAAATATTGGGTAAAATAGGGTACAAAAGATTTCAGGTAACGATCTGTCGAGTTTATGGGTGGTCTTTCTAGTCTCTGGGAATCAGCGTCCCTCTGTCTCTGTCGCGTATTAGGCCTGCTATTTGCTGTAGTATCAAAATCAGGTAGAATTGCACGATGAGCATGTGATGCCAGACACTAGCTCCCGAACGCTATTGTCAGTTGGTGCCGCCGTTCGGAGAGGGTTGGCAGTTCAAGCTTGACCAGGCCATCCTCATAAGAAAGATACGCAAGTAACGCGTCTTCAAAGCTTTAGTGTCTTTTTTTCGCAGAATGTGATAAACACCGGAACAATACAAGATGTAAGGAGTGCAGAAAGCGCTATAAATTCGCACAAGTGCCTTATGTGAATATCTGATATGATATGTGAATCTGGTATGTGATATGTAAATACACTGATATATTTTCACTTGGATTTTGTTTGTTTTTTCAACTGAGGCTCTAGTAATAACGTTCACATTCTACGCAGCTTGCACGGTAACTTAAAATTCATTTATACGCGAAGAATTTCAATTTAAACAAAAAAGCCAGCATTTCCAGAATTAAAGACCGCAAGCCCGAAAAAAACAAGGAAAATAATGGGAAATAATCTGGAAGAAGCAAGGAGTCTGCTATTTTTAGTTTATTTTCAGCAATGGTTTCTTTATAGTTGGTAAATCTTTCAAGCATAGAGGGACAGCCGCACAGATCTACCACAAATCTGAAAAAATAAGTTTAAATAATCTAATCTGAAAAAATTATCTAAAAAATGATAAATATTAGTTTCCTACGTTACTATGAGGGTGTTCCACTCTACTTACCATAGTTACTACGTGAGGTCACGAATTCTGGCTTTTTGCCGTCAAAGGCTGGAACGATTTTTCTATTTTCCAGCAAAACATCATGTAATGGACGAATCCGACCAATCCCGTTACAGAAATGCGTAGTTACCACGCTTACCGCGCTCCCTATCATGGGAAGCAAATAGTTACTATTCCGAGAAAGTTGGAACGGTCAGCGTAGTAACTTTTTACGAGGTTGGAACGAAAATATTAACTAATAGTTACTATTGTTAGAAGGGCGGAACACGCTCTACAGTAGAGATAAGCTTATGTGAACGTTTGTAGAGACGGGACTTTGCTCTTTTCATGCCCTTGCTGTGTCTAAAGCTAACTACCAGTTAGCCAAAATAGGTAATTAAGGGCATCTGAAACCACCTGAATAGATATTTTGGGTCTTCATTCTACCATTTAGCCCAAAATTGCACTGTTCAGGTTAAAGTAACTGTTCACATAAACATACTTCTACTGTATGTCGACCAATTTTGGTGCACGATGATTTTTTGTATGTAGCCTATACAAAAAAAAATATATTTCCGGCTATGATATATATAATAATATATATATATACTTTATACAGATACAATAATATTATTTATGCAAATTTTCACTTACCAGCTGAAGTATGGTGAGGTATTTCTTCCACCACAGATATTTTTGGATTTTCGGACCGAAGGTGGAGAGGCCGTAATAAGCGTACATGAAGACGTGAATGAAACTGTTGACCATTGCGGCTAAAAATGCTGTAAGAGAAAATTCACTTGTTATAGTCATGTGCGCCGAAAAAAAAAAAAAAAAGACGGAGAAAGTGTTCAAAGTAAGAGAGAGAATGGTTTTAATGTGCGTACGTCAATATTTGTATGTTAAATGCTAGTAAGCTTTCTTGGAAATGTCCTGCTGAATTATAGCTGAAACTGGTTCAGCTATCGCCAACCATCGTAGCTGACATATCCGTTTTATGCGTTATTTGAATACATCAAACATGGCCCTCAAAGTAAACTACACAGGATATTATTTTCCATCTTCAAAGGACCCGTCATATCTACAATGCCAATGCAACCTAATTCAATAATCGCTCCATCAATTCTTATACCCGAAGACCCGAATTCCAATCAGACCATTCTTACCCCTCTAACAACAACTGACTGATTTTCATAGAACAGAACAGAACAGAATATATTTTACACGAAAGCTCGAAGGCCGTGGCAAAAACATAAAACGTTAACATTGGTTATTAAAATAAAAAATCGCGGTGGCGCAAACCAATCCGGAGGAATTTCTCCAACAATCTCACACCACAAAATTGTTTACTTTTTAATATTTTAGACATCCACTCTTTACCAAACACTCTTTCACCAAATACCTCGGACCTTAAATCATTTGGCTCTCTACACTCACAAATAAAATGGCTCAAATCAACATCCGCAATCCCACACATTGGGCAGAAGATAGGAGGACAAGTCTTAACACGACATTTATGCAATTTATCTTCTCACCAAACGGTTAATAATTTCCCCGAAAAATTCCTCCCTTCTTAGCCGCGCTTCAAAATAAACCTCCCCCCCCCCCCCCCTCCCCAACTCTATTTGACTTGATTTGCTATTTTCGATGCGTATCATGCTCACGACGAATGTTTACGAGAAGCTCTGCAGTCAGAAAAACCGGTTATGTAAATTTGTTCCTGTTTTTGCTAGAAGTCAACGGGGCTGGACAAAGGCTTAAAACTGCCAAAGCTATGGGGATTTTGTTAAAAGCAGAAGCTAGCTTTAAACTATTCAACTATTATAAAATCGTTTACTGGAACGTAAACAGTGCCAGAGGCGCTTTAAACCAAACAATGCTACCAAGTTTCTTTTTGCTAGCAGTCAACGGGGCTGGACAAATGCTTCAAACTGCCAAAGCTGTGAGGATTTTGTTAAAAGCAGAAGCTAGTTGTAAAGTATTCAAGTATTATAAAATAGTTTTACTGAAATGTCAACAGTAAACAGTGCCAGAGGCGCTTTAAACCAAACAATGCTCTCAAAGTTTCTTTTATAATGATTTTTTTTTTTTCACGGAGGTCAAGTAGCTTTAGTCACACACAGTCATACTTACAAGAGCCACCAGCCACCCATTTGATCCCAATCCACCACAACACAAACATGGTGGAGTGATGATAGATGTGAAGAAATGTTAACTGGTTTGTTTTCTTTCTTAGGACAAAAATAAGCGAATCGGACATCTCCACCAGACGTGAGAAGTAGTACCACCATAAGGCTTTGGCGATCTGAAAAACAATAATGAAAACTAGAATTAAAACTTTAGAAAACTCGGAGACGAAGGCTACGTTCACCGAGATTTACCCGCACTATCAATTACATGCAATCTTGCCTAATCCAGCCAAGAAAAATTGGGCGTGTTCCACCCTACTTACCGTAGTTACTACGCATGACGTCACGAATTCTAGGCTTCTTGGCGTCAGGCTGGAACAAATTTTTCTATTTCAGCAAGATATCGCGCAGCGGGCTAATCCGGCCAATCACGTCACAGATATTCGTAGTTACCACGCTTACTACGCTCCCGAGTGTGGTAATCAAATAGTTATTATAAGTTACTACTTGGAGAAGGTTGGAAACGTCAGCGTAGTAACATTTCACGACGCTGAAACTAATAGTTAGCCAACTCATTGTCTCTGGGTCAGGCTTCTACAGACCTAGAGCGTGTTCCACCCTACTTACCGTAGTTACTACGCATGACGTCACGAATTCTGCCTTTTTGCCGTCAAGGCTGGAACGATTTTTCTATTTTCCAGCAGGATCTCACGCCAGGGGTGAATCCGACCAATCACGTTACAGAGATGCGTAGTTACTACGCTTACTACGCTCCCGAGCATGGTAAGCAAATAGTAACTATTAGTTACTATTCCGACAAGGTTGGAACGGTCAGCGTAGTAACTTTTCGTGAGGATGGAACGGAAATAGTAACTAATAGTAACTATTGTTAGAAGGGTGTAACACGCTCCTAGCGCCATCCAAAGTCCTTCCCGACTTTGTCACGCATGAAGAATGACTTTACCGCCTCAAATGAAACGCAGCCTTATCATATGGAACGCACAACTCTAAGCAGTTAAAAGTCATAAGTATTAAACCAAAGTAAATTTTTTGAAATTTTCTTTTCGTTATATTATTTCCATTTCGAGATTTGGGGGATTACAACCTACATACTTTAAGAGGTAAAAAGCCCCCAAAAGATCTGTCGAGTCTCAATCCTTCTAATCCAACATGTAAATATCATACCTATAGAAACATGGAATAATAGAAAACACAAAACAAACTTACCCTGACTTCATACTCATTATTGCTATAGTCGACTGGTTGGCAAAGGTAATTGTATCCTCTGGCAGTGGAAGAAATCACTAACTAGAATTAAAAATGAGATTATATCAATCAATCAATTTTATTCCAACCCTAATAGCACTAGGGTCAAACAGGCATTTTTCTTCGGACTCGAAAACGGACATTCTAAGGATTTAATAGATAGGTAGATAGATAGAAAGATTATTGTAAAAATCGACCTTAGTGTTAATAAACCAAATTTGCGATTATTGTCAAAAAACAGAAGAAATTGCAATATATACGTGTCATATGTCAGTAGCCTACACTTAAAAATCTGTCACGCTTCATTAAAAACTTCACGAACTCTGGAATAAAACTGTTTGCGTATCTAGCGTGTTTTGTAAGTACAGGACAGAGCTTGGCTACCCTAGACCTTACCACTCTTTCTGATCGATTTCTAACATTTTGGTAGGGGGAGGGAGGATTTGGGAGTGGAGAGGATCAGATACCATGGCTGAAGCGAAGTCAGTGCTTAGCTCTTGTCTGCGCTCCTGCAGTGTTTTGAGGTTAAAGTGTTTTAAAAGGTTAGAGTATGGAAGCTTTCGTCCACTATGCGGTTCGGCTGGGTCGTCGAAAAGGTAGAGACAGCCTTGCAAGTGCCATATGAGCTTATGGATCTTGTTTTGTTTTCCAGTCGTTTCTCTATTCGCCCCACAAACTGATCTGGCTGCACACCATCTTATGGTTGGAAAAAGCCTTGTCGGCTAATCGGGATTCTTATTTCGATTAGTGGTAACTTTTCGATGTGGTAGGTAAACGGGAAATAGTCCACTTTCCTCGGTGACTTATGACGTTTAAAGTCCCATCAGCGGTAGCCTACTCCTCCCTCACCCGTATCAACTCTGCTGACAGAGGTTGGATCCGGTAGGGGATCGTCCAAGCGCTATTCCAATCGTTCAACCCGTTTGGTACCTAAAACTTTCAGAAAATTTATACGACCCCCCCCCCCACCACCCCCAGCCCCCTATCATGGCTAGAAGAGGTTAGGACATATAAGTGGCATATCGGCCATCTACTGCTACAACCCCCACCCCACTGACGTCGGATCCAGTTTGGGTCTCAAAAGACCTAGGGCCTAAGAACTTAGTACCTTTCCAGTTTCATCCGATTCATTTAATTACGAGGCGTGTCACAAAATTTCCAGGACCACCTTGCAGTTCTCCCACCATTGTCGGATGGGGATAGGTGGCACATCTCGGGCAAGTTTCAGACCTTCAAGGACCCATGAACTTCGTATGTTCCGAGATTCAAATCAATCCCTCTATCCGTTTGGTATGTGAGGCTTGTCACAAAAGTCCAATGACTCCGCCTCCCCCCCCCCCCATTCAAACTCTCCTGGCCGTTGTCCGATGTAGTTCGGAAACATAACACCACATTTGGGGAATCTGCTACTACCACCGATCAACGTCCTATCAAATCGGATTGCCCGTTGACAGCCAAGATCCCCCCCCCCTCTCCCCCTCACACACACGCACACGAAGAGAAAGGGAAGTATTTTATAATATTAGGTAGGGTTATTTATAGCAAATCTGTGGGTTTAACTCCTGAACATTCCGAGTCCAGTCCTTTAGATACACGGCAGTTATACGGCTTAAGGGCGTCCTAATTACCGGCAATCACTACACGACCCAGTTGACAAGGCGTAAAATCGAATATATATTTATTATTTTTTAATATTTTGTTTATGTTTGCGTTCACATGTTGTTAACCAATTAACTAATTTGTTCTTATCCTTGTATGATTTCAATTCAAACACCGGCCATCACTATATGACCCAGTTGAAAAAGCGCAAAAATGGAATATTTATTTATTCTTTATGCTTTTTTACATACTTTTTTAATATTCTGTTTATTGTTTGTGTTCACGTATTGTTAACCAATAAACTATTTCGGTCTTAACCTTAAAAGATTTAAATATATGAATGCAAGAGGTCCCGGGACGATGCCCCTTAGGTTTTCGCGAAATGACGATTCTGCTAGACAAAGCTGGGCGGACCAACATGGAGCGCCATCAATATCATCAGTAATGCAGTGGTTCTAGCTCAGTGTCTATGGGAATTTTTCTGGTTTTCTAGGACTATTGACTGAATGGTGTGTTCTCGGTCCCCCACAGTGTTACCAATCATCCAGAGAGTTAACAAAAGTTCAGAAATTATCACGAAGATTAAAAATTTAAGTGTCTTTTTCTGTGTTTGTATGTGTTTTGTTTACTTTCTTCTTTTACTCCGCCTTTCCGAAATGGCGGGTCATAAATAAATTACTTACTTACTTACTATAAGCAACCATCCGAAGTGACCCGTTACAATTTATTATTACAACGGTTTACTGATGCGTTCGCGCGAAATGTGCGCGGTTGCCTTGACGCGGCAAACGGCACACTTCGTCGGGAAATTGGCAAGTCTTGTCGTTAAAATCTGGGCTTCTCTCCCCCCCCCCCCCTCCCCCACAAAAATGGGTTAGTTTTGCCGCTGATTGCATCCAATTGCAATGTAAAGAAAGAATCAAAATTTCCACTAGCCTATTGAAACAAACAAAAATTAAATGATGGTGGAAGTGATATCCCCAATTCGGGCTAGAAATGCTTGCAGTGTGTATGCAATTCAAAAATTAGACTTCACTATTTTTTTCTTCAAGCACAACTCTTACTAGAAATGATCTTATCACAATGAAACGGATGAAACATTTTTCGAAAATACCATTACTTTCCACCTGAATTTAGCGATTTTCTTGTTAGCCCTTTTCGACCCTTTCCAGCCTTCCTGCTGTCCGACGCGGCGGCTGGGCGCAAAACATTTGAAGACTGAAAGCGCCGTGGTTAAAAAGTGGGAAAACTAAGCAAATAAAAGAAGTAAAAAACAGAGAATTATCATATCCTTATGTGTGCAAGAAGTGTCGGCGGACGTTGAAGATTCCAGTAAACTTTGTCTGAAAAAATTCCTTAAGGGGTCTAGATATATTATAAATGGCATAGTAGGCAAGAGGGGTCCTTTAATGATGATGATGTTTTATTGATCCACCAAAATTGATGATAATAAGATAAATGCTTATATAAATACGCAAAAACAAACAAACACTAAAGCGAACTCTAATCCATCGGAACCACTCAAATAAACAACAACACATGAACATGGTGAAGGCAGATTAAACACCGCAAACAATGACAAAAACTCTAACAACACTTTAAAAACATTAAAATAAAAATAAAAAAATTTAATACAAAAAAACAATAAAAATAATTTACCACTCATGGAGGAAAGACGACAAATTATGCTTGAGCCCTTGCAACTTACGTCTAAACTTTTCATGCTTTTTCATCATAATTTCAAGAGGGTTTTTTATACCATATGTAAGTCTCCAAGGATAGGTGACTCATAAAAAACTGAAGTAAGCTACTACCGCACAAATAAGTATACAATGTAGCTTGACCTTCAGACAGTTTATCTGCGTTGGCCCATATCAGAAGCAAAAAAAGCAAAAATATAATGAAAACAAAAGTTTACTCAAACAAAGAAGAACACATATGAGGAAGAAAAGCATAGCACTTTCTACAGATCAAAACACAAGGAAAGATGTGAAATCAGAAAAAATAGTGTATCATCTCAAAGGCCTCAATACCAGCATTATGAAGAGAAAAGTAGGCTACTACCGAGAAATAATGTACGGATATCATTATCTAAGGGACCTGGGATACTTAGGGTACACTCCTCAAATTACTTTCAAGATAATATTGATAATGCCTACTATATGTATGAGACTTATATGTACCATTAGCAAATTGTTGTGGTTCTTCATTATTACTTCTTGTGGTTTACTCATAAACTTCTTGAGAGAGAAATGAAGACGTAACAGCAATTCTTTGTTTTGCTGGTGAATAAACCCACCTCGTGCCCCTTTTTCACTCTTCAAACACGGTATAGCCTACTTGCATGGAATATAACTGCCAGGTGGAATAACCATGGTAACAACAATAAAGAGACTTGGTTTTCTTCCTCTTTTCTTTACATTTGAGAAATAAAGTTACTATTTACATTCTAACAAGAGAAAGAAGATACAACAGTTATTTGTTCGGAATGGACATTCTCTTCTATTATTCGGCCAATACAGGTTATACAGAACAACGCTATTAGATTGCTCGCGGGACTCAAACCCCGTGAATCAGCACGTGATGTTTACGAGCGGTTAAAAATATTACCAGCTTCTGGATTAAGAGAACTGTATACAGTTCTATTCATTTTTAAGTTAAAAAGTAGACAACATCTTTCATGCTTTGAAGTTTTAGTTGTTTTAAGGTCATCGACCATGACCACGATACCCGAAATTCTGAACAGATAACTATTCCCTTGGCTGTTACAACACGGTCTACATTTTCTCTGCTTCATAGGGGTTTTAGAAGTTGGAACCAATTAGCTCAAGATTTAAAAAACATTCCTGATATTACTTCGTTTAAGCGTCAAATTAAACAAAACCTGTTTAGTAAGTACGAATTTTGAGAAATCGTATTAATTCTCATTATGTCGAGGTTGTTATTTATTGTTTGTTGTGGGTGTTCTGAGGATGATCATTATCTCTATCCGTTACATATTTTTTGTGATTTGGTTTGTGGTCTCGATCAAGACAATTGAAGTTGACTCTTTGTTCAGTAGTTGTTCTGCATTAATGCAGTTTATATTTTTTGCCACCCCCTATGACAAGGTTACTTCTTGGGGTGGTTGTTAAATGGAAGTGCTTTATTTATTTCTTCAATAAATTTCTCTCTCCTCTCAATGGAATCTCAAGGCATCTTATATAGGTACTACAGAAATGCTAATTTTTTGACATATATTGATAGAAACAAAAAAAAAATAAAGGAATGAACTATTTTCTCTGAATACCGTACTGAAAAACAACGAACTGAGACAAACTTGCTCAACAGCAACTGCAGAACTCATTGCAAGAAGCATGCTTAGAAAGAGCAAATGGCTTCTTATACGGTACCTCGTAACCTATATAGAGGTTCAGTATAGTCATGGCAAAGTTATAAGTGACCATCACCCACTTCAGTGAAAATGGTTTACGATTTGACATATACCTTGGTCCATATGTCACCATGAGAAGATAACAGAAGGTAAGAATTAGGGTGGGCCATGGACTGGACATGAGTAGCCATGATTCAACTCGTGGGTCTGAAAAGAAAAAATCGTAAAATGGAAGCAATGAAAAAGTTAATAATGTTACAGACCTTGTAACATGCTACAGCCTCTGAAGTGCTGAAGCCCTAACGACTAACATTTAGCCTGCAACTTTTCACTAATGAGCATACATCAAAACTCTAACATCATTTTAAATAGGGACCAACTGTTAGTCAGGCCATGCTACTGGACACTCTCTGGACGAAGGTAATGTTTAGGCACTTTCAGTGTCTGTTCTATGTTTTGACAGTTTTTTTCCAATATGTTTTTCATTTTTGCTTTGTTTCCGCTCTTTTTCTTCTCTTTGCTAGGTTAACATAAGACCAAAGGTTTCTGATGGGGTCCCAAAAGTTCAATATTTGACCCAGAAAATTGGATTTTGTTTTGTTCTACATTTTTTAATGACTTATTCCCCTTACCAGCAATTGTGAGACTCCATGAATAGTATTCCTTCAGCCTGGTAAGTTGGGGCTGCAATGTCTCCATTCTCCTCGCCTATATTTCTTTAATTCTATAAACAAAATTCACAAATAAACAAACGAAAAATTCCAATTATTTTATTCCCCTTCTTCAGTACTCCAGACGACTGCAGTCATTGGCAGTAAAGAAGTTCCTTCTACAGTCCCCTGACATTTGCGTCGTTAAGAACGAAACCATGGTAACTGTCTGTTTTGAAATAAAGCACAGTTTGTTTGGTGGCTAGAGACAGTTTCTAAGCATTTGGTTTTTAGTCGCAAATACTTAGTCTGTACTTTAGTATCTCTGGTTGAATCAAACTATAACATTGTGTTAAATTGAAATTTAGGTCGTGGAAATTCGAATTTAACATTGCAGTGGCCTAATTTTGTGTAGCTTTCAACTCTTTGTACTAGCGATAATGCCGTATGAAGACGAAGATTCGAACAAAGTTAGCTCCAGAGACCGAAGAAGACAGAAGAAAGAAAAATTTGTTAGTGAAGAAGAACTGAGTGAAGTCGATAGTGAAAAGGACCAGCGAAAAAGACGAAGAAGTCGGAGGAGAATTGAAGATGACGACCGTTCCCTCTCGCCAGAGCCCCCAAAAGATGACGAAAAAAACAATAGAAAAGAAAAAAAAAAGCGGAGGGAGAGACATGAAAGTGAAAAGAACTATGAGGAGCGAAAAAAAAAGTCATACGACAATGAAGGCTACGAGAACGAAGCAAAGGAGAAAACCAGAAGAAAACGGAGAAAAAGAAGAGACGAAGAAAAAGTGTCGACCATTGAGCTAAAACATTTCTCCGATCCACAAATCAGATTCGACGCTGCAAAGCAGGAGCTTAATGGAGATTTGAGTGGATATCTCAGATCTTTTTTTGAGCCTGAGTACGGCGAAGATGTGGCAAATCGGATCAGTTACATAAGAAGAAGAGTATCAACCTCGCATCAATTCTACAAGTTCTTCTTGAAGTTCTGCAGAATCATTCAGGGATTGCTAGGTGGCATCTGTCTCTGGCAAATTGTCATCGTAAGAACTAATTTTATTTCAACACTTCATTCTCGTTTAAGTTTTTCTTTTAATTTCTTGGTTGCATCGCTTGTTTCTGGGGGGCATGATTAAGTAAGTAAGTAAGTAATTTATTTATAACCCGCCATTTTGCAAAAGTGGAGTATTACTGAAATACTCAAGACAGTTTTACCAGTAACTGTGTCTAGTCATTATTGTCTTCACTCCCAGTAGGCAGGGCATTGAAGACACGGGGCGATTTCCTATCTAAATCGCCCCGTTTTTATTTAACATGGGATTCCCTATCCAAATGGCTCCGTTTTTGATTGGTTGGTTTTGAGGCGTGGACCGCCCCCTCTTTTGTTGTAGCATTGTGTTCCATCTGGGTGTCCCCGGCGTTGGCTCTTTAAACAAGAGAGGGGGGCATTTGAATTAGTATTGATTTGTTGAGTTCCAGGTGTCAGGCACTGATCGTTTGTTAATGTAGCTGAGGCGCTGGTAGTCGCAAGGTTGAATATTTTTGAACGATGAGCGGTAAAAAGCCGCTCATAGTTTTCCCCAATGCAGGTGAGGCGCTGGGAGTCGCAAGGTTTTATATTTGTGAACGATGAGCGGAAAAAAGGCCGCTCATAGTTTTCCCCAATGCAGGTGAGGCGCTAGGGGTCGCAAGGTTGAATATTTGTGAACGATGAGCGGAAAAAGGCCGCTCATAGTCTTTTCTCACAGGGACACTACTGTTGTTCTAAGGCTCTGATTGGTCTGATAATTCACTCATTCCGCTCACGCGCTTGTTTTTAAAGGATAGCATAACAAATGAATGTTACTTTTACAATCATTTGTCAAGTGGAAGTGAAAGGATCTAAAAAAATGAGCTACTTGTGTCAAATGTGCTATCGTTTTATAGAAGACAGTTCAGACAAATGTGACTTGTGCGTACGGCCGTCATCTCTTGATCCTAATTGTCAACTATGCTACAAAGCGACTTGCGATTTCCACAAAGACGAACAGATGGACAAATGGTGTTTCCTTTGCATCAGAGCTGTATGTCACGCCCACGCAAGCTTCAACGCCATATGCCAACACTGTCATTCTTACGAAACATGTCTAAGAGGAAGTTTCATCGCCTTTGACCCAGAAGAAGAAGAAAATTCATTTCTGTTCACTGTTAAAAAGTTTGAAAGTGGAAAATAAACTCTCTGTGAAAAAAGTGACCCCAAAAGTCATCCTTTCTGTTTTTTTTACTTGTTGTTTTTCGTCTTTGAGCAAAATCTGCGAGTGAATAATTGACCTTTTAAGTGTTTGTGTCTGTAATTTTTATATGGGAATTCAATGGGAAAAGTGTAAAAACCGTCTTTTATGATTTTCGTACTTGCGTTTTTTCGCCCTTGCAGTAAAATGTGACAGTGAAAATCGATCCTTTGAATTTCTGTACTTGTTGTTTTCCGTCTTTCTGAATAAATGTGAAAGCTAAAACGTTCCCTGGGACTACAATTCAAACGAGTTTCTAGAAATTTTTTATTTTCACTACGACACATCTAAAGAAAATACAATACACTGACATACTTAATAAGACATAGACATTTCACTACAAACTTCATTCAAGCACTTCATTTTAAGGCTATCAAACTTGACGGCATACAAAGTACTTAGAACACTCTCACTGACGTAATCATTGACCAACAGATGATCGGAAAATAAGCTGACAATAGAATGAAAGGAATATTTACGCATACGGAGTAAAATAAACACTAAGGCGTGAAAACCACAGGACTGCGTCATTTCATGCTGAATCTGTCTCCTATTTTGGCTGATGTTCTTAAAGTTGGATATGTAGGGGGCTGTCGTTTTCCACTCTCTGAAATCCTTCCCGTAAGAGCAAAAAACTTCAATCCTTTTGCTCGAGTATAGGATCAGAGATATCCAGTGGCCGTAAACTTGCTCGGATGTAGCCGTGTTAGCCACAATTAGGGCGGGATAGCTAGAAATCTTCACTCGGTGTAGCCAATCAGCGGGTAGGCAGTGACAGTCGAGAAGCCTCGTAACAGGATCATCTTTTAGGAGTTTTAACACTTGCTGTGTATCCATCAAGGGGCGATGGACATGAATGGTATGTTGTCAGGTGTTATTTCTAGAACCGTCTCGTAAAAGCCAAGAACAATCAATGTGGTTGCATCGGCTAAACCTTCAGTGAAAGTGAGATCAAGGCGCAATTGTCCACTTCTAACAAGGCTCATATCAGGACCACCACTGATGTCAAAGACCATGATCCCTCGTCCTTTTATCCATTTTTCGTAAGAAATCCCATTCTCAAAGAACTGTTCATCTTGACCAAGACACTTCATTGACATCTCGTACAAAAGTCGGTAATTACTCTCAGTAAAGTTCATGGAGTAAGCTGGTTGGCCATTAATTTGAAGCTGTAGGCTTTGTAGGTTATTGAGTTGAAATGCAAATGGATTTTCTGTAAAAGCTCCTAGCTGACCAGCCGACTTGACCATCATAACAGCAAGCTTAGATGGCAAGGAGTTTGATGGCGTAACGTCATTCTCCGAGAACGTTAAAGATCCTTTGGACATGTTCCTTGCCATGCTCATGATTTTTGGAAACATTAGTTTAACATTGTTTCCTTGACTGCGAAGGCGCTCAACAGCTAAGCCAAGGCTTGGAATGACATTCACTTTCTTGACGTGCATGATGCACTGTTGAATCTGAACTTCACCGTCAGGCGACGTGTCCAACATTTTTCTTAGCAGGAATTTACTAGGCGAAGGGAATAGTTTGACTTCTATTCTCACATTTGGTGGTAAGAATTGACCGATCTGGAAGAATTCGTGAGATGGTCTTCCAACAAGGTGAAGTATCTTGGTAGTTTCAGTCTGCAGCTCGCTGTCCAAATTGTTGTCCTCCTTGTGATAGTATCCTACTCCACTTCCTCGAACTTTCTTTGTTCCCAGAGGGGTCATGAGCTCCCAGGACAACATTGAAGTGTATGCAGACAAGTTGTTGCCGTTTGATATCATCTGATCATTCATGAATACTTGTACGTTTTGGAAAAGAGCATTCAGTACCCCATTTTCGTAACACAGTTTGTCATCTTCTTTTGCCTGTTCTCTGTTGACGACAACTTTGAGTTTCACTTCAAGAAGTGTGTTTCTCAAGTCAATAAAATTGGATTCGGTTGCTTGAAACTTGAAGTGTATGGGCGATCCGGGTGTTATAGGAACGATTGGATAGTTGGGTTCATAACGGCTGTCTTTAACAGAAACGTCCACTGAAGGCGAGGAGAAAAGAGACATTGCAGACGAAATGCTTGGCGTAGCATCTTCAGACGGTAGGTAGCTCATTCTAGCTCAAAAAAGTCTTTTTTCGCTCTCTTTGCCTTTTTCTTACGTGTTGCCTTGAGCTTTGCTGGCATAAGACTAATCAAGCGTCGCTTAAGAGGCCTTTTAAATCCCCCAGATCCCTTCTGGATCTTTTCCTTTACATTGCGGATCGTGGATTTTATGTTCTCCTGAAACGATTGACCCAGGTCTTTGCCCTGTTCATAGTCGTTAAGAGTGTTCGACACAAGATCCTTTGCAGTTGGTACAACGTACTTTCGAACAAGAGGAAGGGCGAAACGAAAGATTTTACCAAACCACTGAGATAACGCACCATAGCCCACCATCTGGTCCTGACGACCTCCATAGTATGAAACACCATTTCCTCTTTGTTTAAGTGTAAGAGCAAAACAGTCTACCGATGGACAATTGAAGTGTGTTCGCTTCGTCATTGTTTTTGGAAATGAACAGTAAGTGATATGACGCCTCTATTTATATTCACTAAATTTCCCTTTTCGTCTCGGAGACTAAAAGTAACAATTTCAATATCTTTCATGGCAACGTCTACATAGGTTAAGTTCTGGAATGAGTAGTGCAACACTGCATCGGACGTCGTTTTCCTCGGAAGTACGCGGAGAACTGGTGCTGTGGTGTTCCCGATTCTACTGTTGTGGACCATGTCCGAATAGACAATAAGTGAACTCCAACTTAAGCCTAGACCAGGCGGGCTTTTGGCTTCAACACCGTATTTCATTTCAAAGTCCGATTCCGTGTTTACTGAAATGACAGCGCGTTGGTAGCCAAGAATACTCCGGAGCGCCTCTGTCATTTTTATTATCTCTCCACCACGAAGACCAATCACAGAAACTCGGTCATACGTGTTTACGTATACAAATTCGATGCCTTTTATTCCTCGATCTGTTCGCAGTCCTTCATTTATATCTTTTAATATTTCTTCGACCTTAATATAGCTTTTTGCACTGGACAGTGTGATAGACATGCCCTTTCTGTTACTTGGATCCGTCGGGTTTTCATAGGAGACGTGGATTCTGTAGACTTTGTCAGTTCTAAGAATGTCGAAGCTGTTCGTCATGTGCATTTCCACCAAACTACATTTCCACTCGGAACTATCCAGCTTAATGGGCGGCGATAGACGTGTGATGAAGTTACTTATTTTATTTTGACCATTGTAAACCGGATCTTCGACATCAGAAGAAAAGTGACAGTAAAATGAATCTTTAGACATCGCGCAAATCGTCTTCGTTAACCCAACTGTCGAATTCAGGACCGTATGACTGCCACCTCACAAGAAACTGATGCTTTCCTCCTCGTGTTCGCTTCTTAAGTATTTTTTCGATGTGATACTGCGATGGAGGAGAGACTGGTTGGATTTCATGTATATAAAACCCACCAAGTATAGATTGTTCGTTCATGTCTGAGAGGGCATATGTCACAGGCTCGGTGCTGTTCACTTTACTTATTATGAATATTTCATCGGTAAAGTTGTGTCTTCCTTTCTCAAACCCGCCTTTGGCTCTCGATATGCGCACATTTTGACCAATAGTCAGATTGTTTTTAGAGCCTTTTTTCTTTTTTTCACTACTGTACATGTGATCAAACAACTGTGGGGTATTATGTAGACCAACGTCTGCAGGTGCGATTCCTTTAAGGCTCCTATGCCCACTCTTATTATATTGTCCAACCAGGGACTGAATATCTTTCACGAATGAATAAGTATTGTTAAATGTACAGTAGCGTGAGATGTACAGTCGCAGCGTTCGGATAACGCGTTCTGCTATAGCAGCTTTTAAATGCGAGTGGGTATGGTATAGTTCCATTCCATGATGTTTTAGCAGTTCTCGCATCTTTTTCCCCAGAAACTCTTTACCTCTGTCAACATGAAACTTTTTAAATGTTTGCTTCTTGAAAATAATCGAGAGCTTTTTGCTCACTTCACTGCTGGTCTTGGAGACAAGAGGTTCGACGAACAGATAACGACTGAAAACGTCAATGACGATGAGCAAGTAGTTGAAAGGGGCGTTGGCCTTAACGTAAGGCCCATCAAGAACCATAAGATCGCTCTGAGCTATTTCTCCTCTGTAGAAAGCTATAGTTTTTCTGTATTCTTTTGCTCTCAAGGCTCGATTTCGATGAAGGGTATAAGCTGCCTGCTTCTTGAGAAACTCTTTAACTGTTTTCAGAGGAAGACCACTCTTTCTAGCCAAAACCTCCGGAGACCCCAGTGCCCCCACACTACCGACATTAGAATAAATACGACTTAAAACTGCATCCATTTATTGTTGAGGGTGATTGGTGATGAATCTGGAGAAACTGTGTTTTGTGGAGTTTTTACGGGCGACAGAAGGAATGATCTTTTCAAGGTACTAGCCACACTAGGTCTCTTCGTTGACTGAGGGGTGGAAGAGATCGTAGGTGTATTATCTATCAGTGAAGAGAAGTGACTCGTTGAGATATCATTTTTGCTCGCTTGAACATCATGCAGCAAGAATCTGTTCTTTATGAGGGAAAGTGGAATGGAAGACTGAGCCAAAAAATGAACTGCATGGTCGTCAATAGCATATCTAGTTTTCCTCGAGGATACAGCATCGGAGACAAAATCGAGTGTATTGTAAGTTCTCCCATCTACCGTAAGCAGTCCACTTTCCGCTGAATATACAGCTCCATCCACCGTCAACAGATGGTTTAACAGAGCTTCCCCTTGTGGTCTCTGAGAGCGAGGAATGAGCTCTAAATTAACCTGAACGAGGTTAGAGGGGTTTTGTGGCGATGCTGGAGGTGTAGATGGGGCGACAGTCGAGTTTACTTCACTTTTATTCGGTACGATATTCACTTTGAGCGGTTTAGTTGTGGTCTCTTTGTATTTTTCAAGTCTCTTAACTGCAGACTGAAAAAGCAGCAATTTTTCTTCATCCGAGATCGATTCGTCATTTAATAGTCCAGCCATATCATTCTCAAAGTGTTGTTTAGGCAAGAATGAAGCATCAAAAGGGATAAGTTTGTAGGCACGAGCCATGTTATCCCCTGCTGAGCAATCCACCAACAAGACTCGTAACTATGGGTAGCAATATGCCGAAAATACTTCCACCTTTCTGTATTAATTTATTTCGTTTTTGTTTTGAGCTAACTTTCTTTTTACTCAAATATTTTATAATATTTTGATGTTTAAAGCACCGCTGCTTCTGACAGTCTGGCATTTTTACGTTGCAGTTCACTACATTTAAACATATTTCGGAGATAATATCAATCAGTTGTTTGTCAGAATTTTCCAAAATTGCCCGTCTCAGTTGCGGTTTAGCTTTGCTTAGTACACTCAGAAGTGCCACATGTTCTTTAACGCGCTGCATCTTTAAGACTAATTGAGCTTTTTCTTCGACCCTTCTAGATATACAGTTACATTTTTGTCAAACACATTAGAGAGCAACATCAGGTTACGGTCTTTTGCATTTAAGTTTATGCACAGATGACCAAAGACTATAGAGGTGGCATGCTTATAGGCTTCAAGAAGGTAATGAGGATTTGTGGGGAACATTTGTTTTGCCAGATTCATTATAGAGGACTCGTCTCTAGGCTGACGGAACAGAACAAAGTAATTGCTATTAAGACTTATCGTGCGAACACTTTTTGTAGCTTGAAAGAGATTATGAAGTATAAGAATACAGGACAGATTCCTATGGTGAGACTGCACTGTCCACAAGTCGAGCAGAGCCTCCGAATGCTTTTCCATCTGCGTGGCCAGATCATCAAACACCAACAACGAATCTTGAGGGAGATTTTCTAGGATGTCAAACCCTTGAATGAAATGCACGTTTGGACTGTGCTTCCTAATGTCATCGTAAGTTGTTTGCCAAGTACGATAGCAGATGTAGACACTTTTATGCGAAGGAGCAATAATTTCGTGGGATTCTTGTATAAGGCGAGAGACAAAAGTAGATTTGCCAGACATGCTTGGTCCAGCAATGATCATACGGTAAGGACTCTCAAACTGAAAAGCTTTCATGTTGAAAGTAGTCAAGAAACTGAGCTAAGGATTCGTATGTACGACACTTTTATTCAGTTCACATATCAACATATAGAGAGGGGGTGAATAATGAACAGTCTCAGATTATATACACCCCCCTGATTTACACCCCCGACTCGGCATCGGCAGAAACTGCCGATGCCGAACGCAGCGCCTGGCGGAGGGCGCTGCGCCCTGGCGGAAGGGGCGCGGTGGAGGGCGCAGCGCCCGGCGGAGGGCGCAGCGCCCGGCGGAGGGCGCGGCACCCTTGCGGAGGGGGCGCAGCGGCCCGCGGGGGGCATCGGAAGGCACTTTGTGCCTTCGTGCTATCCAAGTACATTGATTAGACATGCAACATGCTTGATGCTGCAATTATCATACGGTAGGAACTTTCCAACTGCAAGTAGACAAAGAACTGAGCAAATGGTTCTTATGTACGACACTTTTATTCTTATACACTCCAAATATTGAAATACGGGCACGAATAATGTACGCTCTTGTATCATATACGCAACAAATTCGTAAGAAAATGGCAAAGAGAGCGAAAAAAGACTTTTTTGAGCTAGAATGAGCTACCTACCGTCTGAAGATGCTACGCCAAGCATTTCGTCTGCAATGTCTCTTTTCTCCTCGCCTTCAGTGGACGTTTCTGTTAAAGACAGCCGTTATGAACCCAACTATCCAATCGTTCCTATAACACCCGGATCGCCCATACACTTCAAGTTTCAAGCAACCGAATCCAATTTTATTGACTTGAGAAACACACTTCTTGAAGTGAAACTCAAAGTTGTCGTCAACAGAGAACAGGCAAAAGAAGATGACAAACTGTGTTACGAAAATGGGGTACTGAATGCTCTTTTCCAAAACGTACAAGTATTCATGAATGATCAGATGATATCAAACGGCAACAACTTGTCTGCATACACTTCAATGTTGTCCTGGGAGCTCATGACCCCTCTGGGAACAAAGAAAGTTCGAGGAAGTGGAGTAGGATACTATCACAAGGAGGACAACAATTTGGACAGCGAGCTGCAGACTGAAACTACCAAGATACTTCACCTTGTTGGAAGACCATCTCACGAATTCTTCCAGATCGGTCAATTCTTACCACCAAATGTGAGAATAGAAGTCAAACTATTCCCTTCGCCTAGTAAATTCCTGCTAAGAAAAATGTTGGACACGTCGCCTGACGGTGAAGTTCAGATTCAACAGTGCATCATGCACGTCAAGAAAGTGAATGTCATTCCAAGCCTTGGCTTAGCTGTTGAGCGCCTTCGCAGTCAAGGAAACAATGTTAAACTAATGTTTCCAAAAATCATGAGCATGGCAAGGAACATGTCCAAAGGATCTTTAACGTTCTCGGAGAATGACGTTACGCCATCAAACTCCTTGCCATCTAAGCTTGCTGTTATGATGGTCAAGTCGGCTGGTCAGCTAGGAGCTTTTACAGAAAATCCATTTGCATTTCAACTCAATAACCTACAAAGCCTACAGCTTCAAATTAATGGCCAACCAGCTTACTCCATGAACTTTACTGAGAGTAATTACCGACTTTTGTACGAGATGTCAATGAAGTGTCTTGGTCAAGATGAACAGTTCTTTGAGAATGGGATTTCTTACGAAAAATGGATAAAAGGACGAGGGATCATGGTCTTTGACATCAGTGGTGGTCCTGATATGAGCCTTGTTAGAAGTGGACAATTGCGCCTTGATCTCACTTTCACTGAAGGTTTAGCCGATGCAACCACATTGATTGTTCTTGGCTTTTACGAGACGGTTCTAGAAATAACACCTGACAACATACCATTCATGTCCATCGCCCCTTGATGGATACACAGCAAGTGTTAAAACTCCTAAAAGATGATCCTGTTACGAGGCTTCTCGACTGTCACTGCCTACCCGCTGATTGGCTACACCGAGTGAAGATTTCTAGCTATCCCGCCCTAATTGTGGCTAACACGGCTACATCCGAGCAAGTTTACGGCCACTGGATATCTCTGATCCTATACTCGAGCAAAAGGATTGAAGTTTTTTGCTCTTACGGGAAGGATTTCAGAGAGTGGAAAACGACAGCCCCCTACATATCCAACTTTAAGAACATCAGCCAAAATAGGAGACAGATTCAGCATGAAATGACGCAGTCCTGTGGTTTTCACGCCTTAGTGTTTATTTTACTCCGTATGCGTAAATATTCCTTTCATTCTATTGTCAGCTTATTTTCCGATCATCTGTTGGTCAATGATTACGTCAGTGAGAGTGTTCTAAGTACTTTGTATGCCGTCAAGTTTGATAGCCTTAAAATGAAGTGCTTGAATGAAGTTTGTAGTGAAATGTCTATGTCTTATTAAGTATGTCAGTGTATTGTATTTTCTTTAGATGTGTCGTAGTGAAAATAAAAAATTTCTAGAAACTCGTTTGAATTGTAGTCCCAGGGAACGTTTTAGCTTTCACATTTATTCAGAAAGACGGAAAACAACAAGTACAGAAATTCAAAGGATCGATTTTCACTGTCACATTTTACTGCAAGGGCGAAAAAACGCAAGTACGAAAATCATAAAAGACGGTTTTTACACTTTTCCCATTGAATTCCCATATAAAAATTACAGACACAAACACTTAAAAGGTCAATTATTCACTCGCAGATTTTGCTCAAAGACGAAAAACAACAAGTAAAAAAAACAGAAAGGATGACTTTTGGGGTCACTTTTTTCACAGAGAGTTTATTTTCCACTTTCAAACTTTTTAACAGTGAACAGAAATGAATTTTCTTCTTCTTCTGGGTCAAAGGCGATGAAACTTCCTCTTAGACATGTTTCGTAAGAATGACAGTGTTGGCATATGGCGTTGAAGCTTGCGTGGGCGTGACATACAGCTCTGATGCAAAGGAAACACCATTTGTCCATCTGTTCGTCTTTGTGGAAATCGCAAGTCGCTTTGTAGCATAGTTGACAATTAGGATCAAGAGATGACGGCCGTACGCACAAGTCACATTTGTCTGAACTGTCTTCTATAAAACGATAGCACATTTGACACAAGTAGCTCATTTTTTTAGATCCTTTCACTTCCACTTGACAAATGATTGTAAAAGTAACATTCATTTGTTATGCTATCCTTTAAAAACAAGCGCGTGAGCGGAATGAGTGAATTATCAGACCAATCAGAGCCTTAGAACAACAGTAGTGTCCCTGTGAGAAAAGACTATGAGCGGCCTTTTTCCGCTCATCGTTCACAAATATTCAACCTTGCGACCCCCAGCGCCTCACCTGCATTGGGGAAAACTATGAGCGGCCTTTTTTCCGCTCATCGTTCACAAATATAAAACCTTGCGACTCCCAGCGCCTCACCTGCATTGGGGAAAACTATGAGCGGCTTTTTACCGCTCATCGTTCAAAAATATTCAACCTTGCGACTACCAGCGCCTCAGCTACATTAACAAACGATCAGTGCCTGACACCTGGAACTCAACAAATCAATACTAATTCAAATGCCCCCCCTCTCTTGTTTAAAGAGCCAACGCCGGGGACACCCAGATGGAACACAATGCTACAACAAAAGAGGGGGCGGTCCACGCCTCAAAACCAACCAATCAAAAACGGAGCCATTTGGATAGGGAATCCCATGTTAAATAAAAACGGGGCGATTTAGATAGGAAATCGCCCCGTGTCTTCAATGCCCTGCCTACTACTCCCGTTGTATACTTTCCGTCACTAAATTCTTTCACCGGATTTCTGTCCTACCCCGCAGTCGCTCTTGTTTTGGATAAGCAAAATATTTGTGACTGATCAGGATTGAATCCGACCAAGTACGAGAAGGTATTTACGGCTTATGCTTGTTCTTCCCACCAAGTCCGATCCCGATCTCTCGACTCTAAGCGTGTCCCTAGATTTCCGGCACCCCCTCCCCTCCAGCCCCCCCCCCCAAGTTATCGGATCCGTTCCAGACTTGAAATTGATCATCTGAGACACTTATTCTTGAAACTTGACAAGTTCCACGTACGTCTGATTACCCGTTTCAAAGTTATGCATGTCACTAGAATCCGGATTCCCCATCTTGCCACTCCCTCCATGATCATCGGATCGGGAAAAGAACTATTTTCAAGTCGACCTGGGAGAGTACCTTCTTCTTCTTCTTTGCAGTGTGTCATTGGACTGGAGTTGTCTACTTTGCCTTTTCACGTCTGGGCGATGTCGTCTAGCCTACTTATACACACTCAAATAGGTCTGCTAATATGTCTGCCAAGTTTCATGGTTCTAGTACATTTGGAAGTACCTCAACTCGTGATCACCGTAAATCCGGTAAAAACCCCCTCCAACTCCCTCTACTTTGACACGAACCGGTCTTGTTTTGTCAATATAGTATCTAGGGTAAATGCTTGTTCTTCCCTTCAAGTTCTTCCCATCCCGATCCCTCGACCCTAAGTATTTCACAAGATTTCCGGTCTCCCCCCCCCCCAGTTTTCGGATTCGATCCAGATTTGAAATTGAAAATCTGAGACAATTGTTCTTCCGTTCCAGAGTTATGTATGTTTCTTGTTTCCGGATTCCCCATCCCTCCACTCCCCCCGTGATGGCTGGACCGGGGAAGTGATAATCTCCAAGTTAAACTGGTTGGTTCCCTCATATACCTGCCAAAGTTTATTGTCCTAGGTTGAAGCGCTTCATGAGATTTACGGTGCCCCCCCCCCCCCCAGTTATCGGATCTGGTTCGGATTTGATTGATCGAGGAAGTGACTGTTTCCAAATTAATCTGGCTGGGTCCTTATACGCCTGCCATGTTTCTTCGTCGTAGCTTATGTGGAAGTGCCCAAACTAGCAAAACCGAGACAGACCGACGGAACGACAGACAGACATACCGACAGAAATTACGATCGCTATACTGCACTTGAGTATGCTCAAGTGCAATAAAAACCGACTGTTTTTCATGAAAAAATCAACTGTTTTGACGAAAAATCATGGGGCTTCGCACCGATCAGTTATTCTTCACCAACTCGCCGACACCATTGAGGGGGCGTTCCCCCCCCCCCCCCCCAGTCGTGACGCCCTTGGTTCCATTTATGTGGTTATTTACATGAAACAGGAAAGGAAACCGGTGCTTCTACTCATTTGAGTCGCCAATACTCTATATTACTGAGTCCGGAACACGACAGGGAACCCCGGGAAGAACAATAAACGTCACCCAAGCGAACCCTCTAAATTAATCCAAATCGTGAGTAGACCAATTAACAACGTTTGTTGTCGTGATGTTTCTGGCTCTTCCCTGGGCACTCGGCGTCTCTTCATCGAAACCCAGAGTTAGAGCGTGTTCCACCCTTCTAACAAAAGTAACTGTTACTTACTATTATCGTTCCAGCCTCGCGAAAAGTTAATACGCTGACCGTTCCAATCTTCTCGAAATAGTAACTAATAGTAACTGTTTGCTTGCCACGCTCGGGAGCACAGTAACCGTGGTAACTACAAATCCCTGTGACCTGATTGGTCCGATTAGCCCGTGGCCCGATATTTCGCTGAAAAAGGAAAATTAAGTTCCAGCCTCGACGCCAACAAGCCAGAATCCGTCACATTAACGGTACGTAGGATGGTACACGCTCATAGTCTAAAACACCGGGCTGACATTGACTTCTCATCAACTTTTTACTTCGCAAAAGACTTCATAAAAGTTGTCCGTCTGTCCCTCTGCCCGTCTATCAGCAAGATAACTCTTGAAGGGGTTCAAGCGTGGTATGAGGATCTATTGGGTCAAAGTACAAGTCAAGTTCGTAGATGAGCCCTGTAGCTCCAAGTTTAGGGGTGGGGAAGGGTGTCAAATTAAGCGACAAAAAAAAAGTTTTAAAAAGCCAATTAGATAGTCGATCTCGGGGTTAGAAGTCATGCTGATCCGAATATGACAATCGTTTTCGACCCGGACAACTAGTTCGGCCGGAATCCGGCCAAAGCCGGAAAATTCGTTAAAAGTGAAAGTTTCATTTGAAGTCGACTAAATGTTCCATTAAGGAGTAAGAAGACATACTGAAGCGATATATGACACTAACTTTCTACCCGGACACATAGTTCACCCGGAATCTGGTCGAAACCGGAATATTTGATGAAAGTAAAAGCTTTGAAAATTATTTTCTTTCCCTTACAAATTGTTCGCCTGGAATCCGGCCAAAACCGAAAATTTGTTGAAAGTTAAAGTTTATGTAAGGTTGATTAGAGGTTCGATAAAAGGGTAAGGAAATATGCTGAATTCGTTTCGAGCTTAAATCAGAATCCGTCTGAGACCGGATATTTGGCAGAAGTAAAGCAGGAAGTTTCGATCAATTTCGTCAAAGTAGATATGACGTATAAACACACGTGCTGAATCCATACCTGAACTTGGTTTTGTTTGATGGCCTAGCCATTGGCATAAATCTGTTTCTAATTTTAATAGTAAAAATGATGAAGGATTGGCCAAGAACGGATGTCTACAAGACGCAATTGTCTGGATCAAATATTAAATTCTGGGATCCTATCGAAAACTTTGGTCTTGACTGCCAGGAGCAGGGTTGTCATGACTGGGGGGGGGGGGGGGGCATCCAATTTCGTCGGCCAGTCGGTAAGATAACCAAGTTGGCGCGAAGCGCCGCGATTTTTCGTCATAACAGTTGATTTTTTTGTTAAAACAGTCGGTTCTTCTGAAAATCAGTCTATTTTTCGTCAAAACAGTTGTTTTATTTCACGAAAACATTCGGTTTTTCTGAAAATCAGTCTATTTCTTGTCAAAACAGTCTGTTTTTCCGAAAATCAGTCAAATTTAAAAAATAAAATTTTTTTTTCGACAAAAACAGTCGGAAAAATTACCAGCCAGTAAGTAAATGCCTTGCCCCCCCCCCCCCACCAAACATTTTGGACAGTAACGCCTCTGGGCAGGAGAGAGAAACTGTAATTTTTCATCAGTATCGTGTATATAGCACAAGACAGAGAAGAATGTCACTCCTTCATTTGTTCAATTGTGAAGTGCGGAATCTCACATTGTTGTAAAAGTTCTGAAGTTTTTGATAGCACTACGTGCATAAGTGAAGGTTTTCATTCTCCTAGCAGAAAAGAGCGGGTTCCATGTGTGCAAAGTGAGTCCCAAATGGAAGGAGCAGACGCTCCTAGTTTTAAGAGCAAAAAATGGGTTCTTTAGGCGGTTAATTGCGTTTACATTTTATAAGTAGTGAACATAAAGACAGAATGCTCCTCAGCCGGGATTTGAACCAAGGACCCTCTCAAGGCCATGGGTTCAAATCTGGGTCTCAAGTGCGTCTTCCCATTGAAATTATATATTTGGTTTTCACCATGAGACCCCGCCTTGTGGGTCCTCATATGTCTACATGGCTCTGACAATGGAGTCGTAGACTTCTAAATAGATAGATAGATAGATAGATATTTATTAACACTGAAAGCCCTAAAGGGACATGGTTAGTACAAATACAAACAAGTGCTGAATGCTCATATGGCACTTGCAAGAATAAGCAAAATGTTGGCGGGAGTTTTTTCTTTGGAAGTTTTGTACAGAGTCGAATATTATTTTATGATACACTAATAAGTAAAAATTACTGTAAAAGGCATTTCTAGAACTCCTCTTCTTCGTTGGGCGATTCAATGGTGTCCAATATGGTTTCGACATTTATATCAAGTCCGTTTCTTCTATTGCTGCTTAATTTCCCGTTTTAAAGGCGCTAGAAATGCATCTGTAAGTAAAACCCTTGAAGCAAAAACGATAGCTGATTCTCAGGGATCATTGATATATACAGTTTGGTCAAAAGTAGAACCCTTGTGGCACAAATGGTCATGGGTTGAGATGTATCGTTTGATAAAAAAGTACTTTTCGACCTTGCGGTGAAGATGCGCACTTTAAGGGAGCTAGAACCTCATTTGTAAGCAAAACCCTTGAGGCAAAAATGGTACTGGGCTCATGGGGATCATGAAATTCATATTTTGCTTAAAAGTATTTTTCTTAATTCGCGGTCATGATTGGTACTTTAAGGAATGGTCGAATCTGGAAAGTGGCGATTTCTAAGCCAATCTTGTCGAATTTACAACTCCACTGTACTTCAGCTTGACAATATCACAATTATTCACAATCTCTCTACAAAAATCGGTTACTAGGCTACTTGTTTATTTGCTTGCTTTTTCGAACAAGGGCTTTGCCATCAAACACCAGTATTTCGTCGCAAGAAAACGTAGTACGGTAATTGCGTTGTAACGAATAGCGAAGAGTTCTTGCGTGTCAGAAACGCACGTAAGATCACATAGAGGCCATCTAGTGTTTCAGAAATGCATACCCTGGTAGCTTTGTTTGGACAGAGAAGCCGCTGACACTTGCCATTATTCCAAACCCCTTCGACCTTCGATTGCTCTCTCCGAACGAATTTAAGCAAAGAATGACTCAGCCACGAGCAGAGCTATACTAGTGTGATTAAATAATGACTCATCCATGCGCAGAGCTATACTAGTGCGAAGAAAGGGGTAAGAGTTTGACGAAAACTAGAAAAAGTGTGTTAAGAGATTTCGGGTGTCCCTCTCCTCCCCCCCCACCAGTTATCGGATCCGATCCGAATTTTACAATGAACATCCAAGACATTTGTTCTTGATACCTGTCAAGTTTAATGCACGTCCGATTATCCGCTATATCAACCCCTACTAAGATTCAACAACGTATTTTGCCAACCCCCTCGACCTTCGATTGATCTAGATCTCTCCGAGCGAATTCTAGCAAAGCATGACAAATCCACGAGCAGAGCTATATCAGTGTGATGAAAGCATGACTCATCCATGCGCAGAGCTAACTAGTGCGATGAAAGGGGTAGGGGTTTGACAAAACTAGAAAAAGCATTTCGGGTGTCCCCCTCCAGCCCCCCCCCCCCCCCCAGTTACCGGATCCGACCCGAATTCGACAATGAACATCCAAGACACTTGTTCTTGATACCTGTCAAGTTAATGCAGGCCCGATTATCTGTTCCAAAGTTATGAATGTTACTAATTTCCGGATTCCCCACGTTGCCACTCTCCCATTGATGGTCGGATGGGGGGGGGGGGGGGGGGGAGTGATTATTTCCGAGTTAATCCGTTTGGGTCCCTGATATACGTGCCAAGTTTTTTCTTCATAGGTCATGTGGAAGTGCCCAAACTAGCAAAATGCGGACAGACCGACAGACAGACAGATATTACGATCGCTATATGGCACTTGAGTAAACTCAAGTGCCATAAAAAACACGAATTTTCAAAGTAATCAAACAAATACCTTTAACATTATATGATCCAATACACACCTCTTTCTTCCTAACTCAATAATATTCGAAAAAACTGTTTCTGGTTTGTTGGTCACGGTATAAGTCCCTTATGTAAAGTGCCATCTATGTATTATTAATTGCGTTTATCTATGAGCTAGATATGTTTTCATGTGCTAGTGCGAACACACGGTCAGGATTTCCCTGCCGGCGTTCCTGCACTTTCATCATCAAGTTGAATATTTCAACTTTTCCATATGGAAGTGATGATGGTGGCAAAAATCCGGTCAGGAATTCCAGTCCGGGAGCTCCCGATCCTGATCGTGTGTTCGCACATCTTGAGTGCCTAAAGATCTGTCTTATCTATTTATCCAAAACAGAAAAACATTGATTTCCTTGTTTTAACCGAATGCGGCTGGGACCCGACAGTCTAGTTATTCACTTAGCACTTATTCACTTAAATAGGCTTGAAAACCCGATAAAAATGTGTTCGTTGTCCACACATAACAGATTTCATCAGATGAACTTATCTTCCGGATTCATGGTACCTCTATGTCAAATCAAATCAAATCAAATCATTTAATGTAAACAAGATACAGTCTCTCATAGGCATAGCTCAAATATGGTATCTTTTAGTCAAACAGTTAATACAAGAAAGAATTGTCAACGAGAAAAACAAAAAGAATAGGATAAAACGCACAAGTTACGAATTGTTAAAAGTACGAACAAAACTCGGCACAAAGCTTCGAGAATAACGCTGTGACCTGGAGTAAACCGGTGTCAGTTTTGGAACTTTCGCAGCCGCCTCTCTGGGGAGTCGGGATCTGAGGGGGACAAAGGGAGGCGGGAGGAAGTTCTTGTAGATGGGGTGGAGGAGGAGGGTTGAGCCAAATTTTAGGCACAGTTTCTCTCGACGGACAAAAAGGGGGTCAAGTTTGTATTCTTTTAGATAAAAAGAGTAAGGCAGTGGGGAACCTCCGTAGATGATTTGTAGAGACCTCTTCTGAACCCGTTCAATTTTATCACTTTCTTCTTTTGTAAGAGCGAAATGCCAAACAGGACATGCATATTCTACTAGTGGGCGGATGAACATGCAGAAAATTAATTTTAGTTTATCCTTAGGAACCCGGAATTTCTTTAGAGTCTTCAGCATTTGGATAGCACCATTTGCCTTTTTTACAATCAATCTTGTGTTTTCATGCCAAGTTAGATCAGAAGAGATCACTACCCCAAGCAGGGTAGTGCTGTTACTGAGGAGGTTTGGGTCTATAGGTGGTTCGAATTCAGGTAGGCTTTTCTTGAGAAATGAAAATGTCATTACTGAAGATTTATCTTTATTTACCACCATATTTAATTTTGCTGCTTCAGAGGTAACTTGTTCAATATAATTGAAAGTTTGACTTTTACACGCTCCAAATACTACCTCTGCTAGGGAAAGATCATCTACATACTTCCATCTTTCTTCCAGCCCGACAGCTATTTCATTGATCATGAGGAGGAAGCATAAAGTACCGATCACTGTTCCTTGCGGGACACCGCAAAAAACCGGTAAAGAAAAGAAAAATTATTTTTATATTTTACGATTTGTTCTCTGTTTGTTAGAAAGCTTTTTACGATATTAATAAGATATTCAGGAATATTTTTCTCTGCCATTTTTTCCAGCAAAATCTTGTGATCTACAAGATCGAAAGCTTTTTTAAAATCTATTGCAATTAGATTTATCCATTTCCCGGGTTCATCTAAATTTTTAAAAATAAAATCAAGTAAACTAACGAGATAGTGAACAGTTGAACACTTCGGGATGTTACCAAATTGCCTCTTATCGATGACTTCCGAGAGGTATTTTTTAGCCAAGAAGCAACAAAGCTCTCGTAAATTCGGCTAAAAATTGATGTAACAGTGATCGGCCTCACACCAGAGAAATCATTAGCTGCTCCCTTTTTGGGATCCAAAAACGTAAGTGGAGGGATACCTATGACATCACAAAAGTTGTCCGTCTGTCCGTCCGTCCGTCCGTCTGTCCGTCCGTTTGTCCGTCCGTCTGTCCGTCCGTCCGTCCGTCCGTCCGTCCGTCCGTCCGTCCGTCCGTCCGTCCGTCCGTCCGTCTGTAAGCACGATAACTCTCGAAGGGAATGAGATATTTTGATGAAACTTGGTGAGAAGGTTCGTTGGGTCGTCGGACCAGTCAAGTTCGTAGCTCTACATTTAGGGGTGGGGGAGGGGATTGATATTAAAGGACAAACAAAATATTTTGAAACAGCTAATGTGATAGTCGATTATGGGGTAAGAAGACATGCTGAACACGATGGTGAAAACCATTTTGTCATCGGACAAGTAGTTCGCCCGGAATCCGGCCAAAACCGGAAAGTTTGTTGAAAGTAAAAGTTTTATTTGAAGTTGATTAGATGTTCGATTTAGGGGTAGGAAGACATGGTGAAGACGATGGTGAAAATTATTTTCTCGATGGACAAGTATTTCGCCCGGAATCCGGCCCAAACCGGAAAGTTTGTTGAAAGTAAAAGTTTTACTTGAAGTTGATTAAATTTTCGATTTAGAGGTAGGTAGACATGCTGAAGACGACGGTGAAAACTATTTTCTCGACGGACAAGTATTTCGACCGGAATCCGGCCCAAACCGGAAAGTTTGTCAAAATTAAAAGTTTAATTTGGAGTTGATTGGATGTTCGATTTAGGGCAAGAAGACATGCTGAACACTTATGTGAAAACAAGTTTCTACCCGGACATGTAGTTCGTCCGGAATCCGGCCAAAACCGGAAAACTGTTGGAAGTCAAAGTTTTATTTCTAGTTGATTAGATAAGCGATTTAGGGGTAGGAAGAGATGCTGAGTCCCTGTGTGACAATCGTATTTTACCCGGACATATAGTTCGACCGGAATCCGGCTGGAATCGGAAAATTTGTTATAAGCTAAATTTCTATTTGAAGTTGATTAGATGTTCATTACTGGGGAAAGAAGATACCCTGATTTCGTCTTTGAACTTTCTTTTTTCGCCGGACAAGTAGTTCTGGAGTTCGGCCGGAACCGGGAAATTGGCAGAAGTGGCAGGAAGTTTTCGTCAAAACAGATATGACTTATAGGGGTAAACACACATGCTGAATCCAAATCTGAACTTCGTTTTCTCAGGTGATTAGCGATTTGGCCTTAATCTGTTTCTGAATTTTAATTGTAAAAATGTTCAAGGAGTCTGGCGAAGACTGGATCTGGCTAAGACAAGACCCAGTTGTCTGGATCAGATATTGAATTTTTGGGATCCCATCGAAACCTTTGGTCTTGTTCGGAATGGGAGTGATGAAGCCAATTTTCCACTTTTTGGGGAAATATCCAGTTTTGGTGATATTATTGTACATAATATGAAGAGGAAACGCCAATTCTTTCGCAAAAGCTTTAGCAATGGCTGGAACATCAAAGGGTGCCACTGATGTTTTCTTTAACGAGGAGAGTTTCTTTCTAATTTCTGATATTGAAATTTCAGGCATTAAATTAGAATTTACATTTGAATCTTCTTGTGAGTTTTGGGATGGTGCTTCAGCTGAAAACGAAGGTGGCTTTTCAGGAGGCAGTGGTGGGTACGACTGTACAATAGAAGCAAAATGAGAGTTTAGGTCGTTCGCTGTTTTCTCTGATGGCCCCTCCTTCATGAAATCAACTGGTTGCGGGCCTCTACCAGTCAGATGTTCAACTTTACCGAAGAACTGTGAAGGCTTGGATTCAAGGAGGTTATCTACTTCCTTTTTATAATAATTTTCCTGCGCCTGTTTAATTTTCCATTTAATTTTGTTTCTTAATTTTTTTGCTTCTTCTTCCTTTCCTTTTCCAATTAAGTGCAGTTTATGTTTAATCATTTGTTTAACCTCTGAATTTACGTATGGTTTATCAGTTGAACACACTTTAATCTTTTTTTCCGGAAACCATTCCACAAACTTTTCATTTAGTTTGCTGTGAAAATTCTGCACCTGTGAATCCAAGTCTACAGCAGTTGAGACTCCGGCCCAATTTTCTTTCGTTATCCAGTCCCCAAACTGCAAAAGTCCCCGATCAGTGATTGGTCTTGAGGTTATTTCGGTTACTGAGTAATTGACTTTAACTTTCTCAAAGGGGGTCCACTGCAACATAAAATGATAGCTACCACCAAGCGGTGCGATTTTACTTGGGTTTTGATAGTAAGAGCAGAAATTCGTCATTATTACATCCAGAGACGTACCACCTTTGGTTGTTGGAAAATCAACAACATTCTTGAGGTTAAGTGACCTGGCCAGAGATTTACAACTTAGTTCATTGGCATCTCCTAGCATGGCTATGCCAAAAAAAGGATGTGTTTTCTGGATATAATCTGCCGATTCCTGCAGCTTTTCCCAAAAAGCCTTTCTTGCAGCAGCGGGTTGGCCAGGTGAATAATAGAAAACACACATCGCTACCGCAGAGAAAGGTCTAGGGAGTCGCTTTGGTTGTATTTTAACCCATATAATTTCATCATATTCATTAAGAGACGGAATATTCAAAAGTTGAGGTCGTAAACTATCATGAACAAAAGTCATGACCCCTCCTCCCTTTTTTCCTAAAGAATGATCATCAGGCCTTAATTTAACAAAAGAAAGGAAGTTGGACATTTTCAGTAAATTTAAATCTTGCCTGTGAACTTCAGTTATACAAATAACGGAAGAGTTGAGCATTTGGGCCGTAGTCTCAAGCTCCGTCAATTTTTCCAAATTCAGACTTTCTGCGTTACAATAGAAGAAAGACGGAAACACGTACCGTTTATCATTAAATTCACGTGAAAACGCTTTCTTTTTAAGAGTTTTACACACTAAATGAGGATAGGCAAGGCGGTGGGGACTGGGAGGGGTGGGATTCCGGGAACGAGGGGCGCCTGTTGCCGGTTCCAAAAGTGATTCCGGTCGGTCAAGCGCACATGCCGGTATGGAATTTATGCCGTGATCGCAGAGAAATTCATCAGTGGGAGAGGAAGCCGAAACGGCGGTAGCGGAGGAGGGCGATTCGGTTGAAAAAAGGGAACACTAACACTGGGAGAATCGCTAAGGGGAGCAAACCGATTTCGTGATGCGTAAGGCTGGTAAAAATCGTCGGGCCTCACTGTGGAATTTTGCTGCAGTGGCGAAGTAAGTCGAACTTCATTTGTTTGGCGACTATTTTGACTAGAACAATGATTATCTGCAAGAATGTCAACTGCGGATATTCGATTGGGGCTAAAACTTGTATTACGGGTTAAAAAAACATGTAAAAATCGGCATTTGCGATAAAAACATCGCCCGCTAGCGTACTTGGAACAAACTCTCGCTTTACTTGCAACATGAGCAAACTTGCAAGCGGGACCACGATTACATTTACCAGTAGCGAAAAATTTGCAAGCAACGTCTTTACTTGCAACATGAGCTTTACTTGCAACATGAGCTTTACTTGCAACTCTCGCTTTACTTGCAAGCAGCGTCTTTACTTGCAACTCTCGCTTTACTTGCAAGCAGCGTCTTTACTTGCAACATGAGCAAACTTGCAAGCAGGACCACGATTACATTTGCCCGTTGCGAAAACTTTACAAGCAACGTCTTTACTTGCAACATGAGCAAGTCTGATCGGGGACTGATCGGGTCTCTTATTATGGGAAAATAAACACTCGGTGCCAAGTTTGTAGTGGCCTTGGCTCAGATAATAAAAACAAGTTCGCGCTAGTTCGGTATTAGCTACGTCACTGCTGATCACGGTCAGAGTGGGTGCACTTGGCAACTCGGATAAATCTGACGTAAGTCGGGCAATTCCACCATCACTGCTGATCACGGTCGGAGTGGGTGCACTTGACAACTCGGATAAATCTGACGTAAGTCGGGCAATTTCACCATCGAGGCTCTTAATTAGATCAGCACTTGATTTGAGTTCGATTTGCAAACGAAGAATATCGGACTGTAGCAAAGTTTTTGTACATTCTGAAGTAGACAAATCGTTCCGTAACACTGAAAGGGTTTCATCAAAGCCTCGTTTTTCTGATTTGTAGGCATCGGATTCTAAACGAAGTGTGGCTATTTCTTCTCGCAGGTTCGTCAAGGTGTGTTCCAGGGACTCAACCTTGTTTTTGAGTTGGGTCAAATTCAGTTCATCACTAGTTTGGAATATCTGATTAAGGTCCTGTGTTGGGGGGTCAGAATTTGATTTGGTGTCCTCCGGGATGGACTTCGGGAAAAAACGGCGTACTGGTGAATCAACGTTGGTCGCCGTGTAGAATTTGTCTAGTTGTTTCTGCTTTTGCTTCGGGACTGTAGCCTGGGGGATTGGTGTTTGGATCGAGGATGGGTTGACATTAACCTTAGAAATGCAGTCCAGGCAGGTCCAGCTTTCGTCCCAAACTGAACAATTTATACCGGCACACCGGTGAGCTCCAGCATGGAACCATTTCTTGCATCCTTTTCCATTGATTTGGCACTGGACCGAATTTGTAGTCACGAACTGGTTGCACTCAGGGCATTTGTGCTTGGTCATTTCGGGGTGGGCGGAGGGGTTGCGTAAATCGTAGAATAACGAGACAGAGCTGCGTTTATTTGTTCTTCAACCTGGCTTTGAGCCTAGGCACTGGTACTTGCTAAAGAAAAGTTCCGTGCTCTGCTCGCGTCACCTGAGCTCACTATCTGCCACTAATTGATTATCACGAACTGTTATTTGTATTCAAAACAAATTAAGTAGCTTTTGGCAGCATGCTATGCGAGCATGATTACCGCGCTAACAACCTCGCCATGCTATGAATAAACCAGGTAACTGAAATGCATCTGAATGGCACGGAGTGCTTGTCCTTCTACGCTTAACGTATGTATCGACTACAAATGTATGCCATTGATGAATACTAAAATAAAAACGCTCGATTCCTTGCAAGCCATATCCCAACATCATCTTCTTCACACACGCCACACTGGATAAGCAGGCGTTAGTTGCGTTTTTGCAGATACCATGGTATCTGTTACCACGGTAACTAGATCTGCATTTATTCGCTTTTGCAGTTGTCGTGGTATCTGATATACGGTTGCTCTGCATAAACGACTATTGCCAAAATTGCACTTTTAAAGTCATCTGAAACGAAAAACTGATATCCAGTTACATCACTAAATGCTAAACTTCTTTCTCACCAATCTGACAAAATATGATGAAAGTGAGCTGACTTTTCAGATACCACGATCAGTTACCACGATCGGACCGTGGTATCTGAATATCAGATATCACGATAACTGGCCAGATACCACGACAACTGCAAAAACGCCTTTAGACCGTGGTATCAGATACTATGGTATCTGCAAAAGCGCAACTATTAATTGTTGATATTCAATTCCCCGCGTCTTTGCGAAATTTGGTTTGTCGTGCAAGCATCGCACACCCTAAATGTTATTACTAGAGCCCCGAGAGAAAGAATGCGAAATACATTAGATGAGTCAAAATATTTCAGCGTAAGTATCAAATGTAAAAATAAAGTGCCTTTTCAGTTAAACTTTAAGTAAAGTAAGGGTTATAGCAGGGAGGCGATAAAGTTGACCACTTCAAATCCTGGGAAATTGAAATCTTCATTTCAAGGATGATTTGTTTCTTCTTTAGCCTAGACTAGTTGGCTAGCAAGGATATTATATATATAGCATATTATTATATAGTATGTATATATATTATTTTATAGAGGCGAAAGCCTTATTATTGCAGTTCTATTATTATTATTGTGTCACTTGGTCACTCGACCGAGGCCTGCTGACAGAAGCAGAGAAGTATATTTTTATGAAACGCGATCCTCTCCACTCGCGATTTTTACAACCGGGATTGTACCTGATTCTTTTTGCGTAGGTTTAATCTCGCCGATTCTAAAAAAGGGGAAGGTAGAGAGTGAATGTAGTTCTTATCGACCCATTACCGTTTCCTCGACACTGTGCAAGCTCTTTGACTTATTGATAAAAGATGTTATTAAAGCTCGCTGCTGGTTGCCGAACATCAGTTTGGCTTCACTAAGGGTCTTGGGTGTGCTCATGCCCTGTTTGTCTTGGCTGTCATTTTATTTGATTCGCACGAATCCGGTGAGGGACTTGTAATAGGTGCACTTGATGTTAGCCGAGCATTTGATTCATCGGTTCATGAGCAAACACTGTTGGAGGCATATAAGAGAGGTGTGCCGGTAGAAATTATTAAAGTGTCATATTACATGTATAAAAACCTTAAGGGTCACATTAAGGTTCCAAACAATCCTAGTGCTACTGTAGTGGTCCCAATTGAAAAAGGGGTGAGACAAGGTTCTCTGATCTCCCCCGATCTCTTTAATAATAGCGTCCTAGATGCCCAATCAAAAGTTCCTTCTTCCTGTGTCCTAAAAAGAATTGATGTTTCTCTGTTAACTTGTGCTGACGACGTACCTAACTTAAGTAGATCAACTCGAAGTACTGAAAGAAATTTCAGTATTCTAGAGGCTGAGTATAGTTTGATAGGACTCAAGTTCAGTGCTTCAAAGTCAGACGTACTATTCTTGTAATGATCGAGAAAAAATGTGCAGACTAATCCAACTTGGTAGCTCTATGCTTTGTCCGACAGAATCAATAACGTACCTTTGTGTCCCCATAGGAAGGACCCTAAAAGAAACTCAGTCTCTCCTTTTACAAAACGCGGAGAAGAAACTTCGATCCGCTTACGCTTTGATCGTGAAAAACAAGGTCCACTTTTCACGCAGTCTGCTCGCCAAACTCTACAGCGCTGTGGCGCTACCCTGTAATCTTCGATTAAAGACTTATTCTAAATATCAGTCAACTACGTCTATTAATTATTTAAGCGCAATGACAGAAATAGTAGCTATACGTTTCTTGTAGTATTTTGTCAACAAAGTAATATTTCCCATACAGTGCATAAACTTCCGTCTAGACCAGAGTGGCGAAGGTTCTCGAAACCGTAAACTGTAAACACATAGGCAAGGTATAGCCAAGGCCTTCTTCAAAATATAGCTGTAAACACAGATAGGCCAACGTTGCTTCAAACTAACAACAACAACAGCTTTCGTATGTTTCGTGTTGAGAATCCTTCGGCAGACTTGTCTTGGCTTTCAAAGAGTTCAGTTCTCTTGTAAGAATGTAGTTTGTAGGTAAAGTAACCATCTTTTCACATATGAAGTGTTTGTACACAGTAAAAATAAGCAGTAACTTTTAAGTCAGTAAAAATCACACGAATTATTATTTCTTGTTTATTTCCTGTCTCTCTGGATAAGGCGATAGTGTTTTCTTGATCTACAACTTTTGTGATTCTTGTTATCTGGGTTCAGTGTTTTTCTTTTTGGATAGTGGGCAAATTTCTAGGAGCAGCAAGTGACATCAGTTAGACAAAGCCTTTCTTTGCATGGGTCCTGGGCGCCTTGCGGTTCTTCAAGCTGTCTGGTACCAAGGGTGGGCCTAGCGGTCTTGATTAACTAAGGCGTGCCTCGGCCCTAGCTCCCTTTGAGTAGTCTGTTCTGTCTTGTACCAAGGGTGGTCATAGCGGCGCAGATTTGCGAGGGGGAGTTCCTGCGTACGTGCTTATCAGCGCTTAGGCGTAAATTCATTGGGCATAAATTCAGTGATATACCGTGATCACTCTTATCTTTCCATTTTTTTTATTTCTTCGCTTCTTCTTGTAAATAAAACCAATTGCCGGTATTTATTCTTCTTGTATGGTTCTGCTATAATTCCTGGGCGGAGGGGTGGCCTTCCGGGAGGGTTTTAGCATCCGGGGGCCTTGCTCGCGCTACCTATTTACTTCTCCCGTCCCACCGATTATAACCCCACGTTTTATATCTGGCTCCATTTTGGAAACTATTCCGAGCAGTCTCGAGTCAGGTCGCTTTATTTTCGTTACCTAAAATATTTGCTAAAAATGCCACCGTGGACACGCAACAGGTACCTAATAAGAAAATTCAGCCTGGTAGAACCCAACGAGGCTGTAGATAAGTTTGTCCAGAAAGTTCTTGGAACTGCCGCACACCCGTGGTTACCAATACTTTGTGCCCAATGGATGACCACTTATTAACTCGCCATTTGTGTTTTACTTTATCTGCAGTGCAGTATACATTTTGTTGTTTCTCTTTTTTTTGTTCTTTATTTCTTTTTCTTCCATTTACTCCGTTCTTGTTCAGTCTAAATGTAACGGGTTATAAAGAATATACATACATACATACATAGCTGTGATATTCTCTTGTATCTTCCTATCTTTTAGGTATACGGTGGAGGTGCAAAGGATCCTGATGATTTTATCCATTTCTACAGCCCATTGGCAGTCCCATTCCAAGCCATTTACTGCGTCTTTGCTGCTGTCTCGTTGGTGTTCATTGGCGACAGGTTAGTGCTCCCACACTCGAACTACTTTCTTGCCGCGCGCACCTCCCTTTTTTTTATGGCACTTGCCCTTCGGCCAAGTGCCATATAGCGATCGCAATTTCTGTCCGTCCGTCGGTCTGTCGGTCTGTCCAGGTTTTGCTAGTTCGGGCACTTCCACATAAGCTAGGACGATAAGACTTTGCAGGCGTATCAGGGACCCCAAATGATTAAGTGAAAGAGTCACTTCCCCCATCCGAGCACCGTCGGGGGAGTGGAGGGAGGGGGAATCCGGAATCTTGAGGTATTTATAACTTTTGAACGGGTGATCGGATCTCGATGGAACTTGATATTTGAAAAGACCGCATGCCTCAGAAGACCCACTTAAAATCCGGACCGGATCCGGTGACTTTTGGGGGGAGCTGGAGGGGGCAACTGGAAATCTTGGGAAACGCTATGAGTGGAGGGATCGAGATGAAACTTGGTGGGAAGACACCTAGCAAACACTAGATACATCATTGACATAATCGAGCCGATTCGGGCACTGTGGGGGGAGTGGAGGGAGGGGGAATCCGGAATCTTGATGTATTTATAACTTTTGAACGGGTGACCGGATCTCGATGAAACTTGATATTTGGAAAGACCTCATGCCTCAGACGACCCACTTAAAATCTGGACCGGATCCGGTGACTTTTGGGAGGAGCTCGAGGGGGATGTTGGAAAACGCTATGAGTGGAGGGATCGAGATGAAACTTGGTCGGAAGACACCTAGCAAACACTAGATACATCATTGACATAACCGAGCCGTGCCTACTCATAACAAGTGCCATATGAGCTCGTAGCTCTTGTTTTTAATCCCTCTTCACTTCATTGGTCCTTATCCAGCACATTTTCTGTGTGCTTGACAGACAATGAGCTGAAGAGTGCCCTTGCTCGACCCCAATTGCCAGAGTTTATTGGTGGCAGGGTAGTACGCCCACACTCAAGGATCTTTCTTGAGGCACGCACCTCCCTCTTTTTTTCTAATCCCTCTCCACTTCATTGGTCCCTATCGACCCTATCTTCTTGGTGCTTGACAGACAACTGGTGGAAAGTGCGGCCTTGCCCGACCGCCGTTATCCGCTACAGGTTACTACTCCCAGACTCAAGGAACTTCATTGAGGTGTAACGCCCCACTTTACTGGAAAACCGAGTAAGTCCAGTTTATGTTTCAGTTTATTTTAAATATCAACACATATCGTGGCTTGGGGCCAAATCGCGTGTTGAATACGTCAATAAACATGAAGGCAAATCAATAATGTCTGTCATATTATCAAGATAAATAATTCAAACTAAATATGGCCTAACACAAAAACATAAAAATTAGACACACACAAGAATGACTAAACCTCTTTGTTGAAAATATGTACAAATTTAGGGATAAAACTATTTCTGTACCGCTCCGTACGGTAGTAACGGGGTTCTAGCTTGGGTATTCGCTCCGCACACGCTCTTTGCGGACGCAAACGTTGAGGTTGGAAGAGAGGCGGCAGAAGGGAGCGGAAGGAGGGGTTCTGTAGGGACTTCATACCAAAATCTCTGCACAGCCTCTCCCGTCTATGATGGAGGGTCTCAAGTTTAAAATGATTTAAAAGAAAACAATAAGGCATTTTAGGTCCTCTGTATATAATTCTGAGAGCACGTTTCTGTACACTTTCAATGGAATCTGTATCCTCTTTTGTCAGAGCATAATGCGAAAACGGACACGCACATTCAAGTAGACTTCGGACAAACATACAAAGTAGATTAATCAATACCTTTTCTGGAACCCCAAATTTAGTCAGGGTTGTAACTATTGACATGGATGAATTGTTTTTATTTTTTATTTTTTGTATTCTTCTTCCAAGTTAAATCTGAAGAGAGCGTAACTCCAAGAAGGGTAATTTGTTCAACAATTAAACCATTTTCAGGGACAGTGCAAAATTCTCTTCTACTTTTTAAAAAGGAAAAAACTTACAATTGCTGACTTATCTGTATTTACAACCGCATTAGCAGTTAGGGCCTCGTCGGCTATATCTTGAAGAATAGTCACTGCGTTAATTTTTAAATTTCGACCAACAACTTCAACCAAAGATAAATCGTCCACATATTTCCAACTTGCATCAGTTCCTTTTGCAATGTCGTCAATTATCCTAAAAAAACACAGATAGCCCAAAACTGTGCCTTGGGGAACACCGCAAAATATAGCACTGGGCTGAGAATATACCCCCTTGTATTTAACAACTTGCTCCCTATCCGTTAAAAAACCAACAAGAATATCTATAATGAAATGCGGTATATTTTTTTCATGCAATTTACGAATTAAAATATTGTGATCAACAAGGTCAAAAGCTCTCTTAAAATGAACTGCAATTAAATTTATCCATGTATCAGGTACATCTAAATTCTTTAAAATAAAATCTATCAGGCTTCCTAGGTAATGTACAGTTGATGTTCTTGGGAGATTACCAAACTGGTTATGGTCAAGTTGGTGTAACAAATGAGCTTTCAGCCACTCAGCAACAATTGACTCGTAAATTTTGCTGAAAACAGACGTTAAAGTGATAGGTTACTGATGGCATGGTAGCCGAGATGGGTTTCTGGGGCGTGTACAGTTTGTCGATGGTTCACCGTAAACCCTTTACGCGGACCACCCAGAGAAAACCTTAGAACGCTCGAGTACGAAATAGAAACATAGACTTTGAAAAAGGTTAATTATAAAAGAAAATTAAAGGACTATTCAGACCCAGAAGGGATCTGACCACATAACATAAAGATGTTAGCTTGGTCAGACCAGGCTGACCCTAACCGACTAAATTGAAGTCAAGACCTTAACTGACCTGAATCATACCTTATAAAGCATGACTCAGCCCAATACCTACACCGTCATTCTGACAAGCGTTACAAGCAACCCGAACCACAACTGACGGTTTTGCTTGGCCATGTGGTAAAAATAGATTGGAGGCACACGGTCGTTATTCAAGGAGAGTCAGAGATTTTCTAGATTGTGCTTTGAATAACAATCGTTACAGAGGCACGCACCTCCCTCTTTTTTTCTAATCCCTCTCCACTTCATTGGTCCTTATCGACCCCATCTTCTTGGTGCTTGACAGATAACTTAGCTGGGTAGTGCCCTTGCCCGACCGCCGTTATCCGCATTTAATTAGCGATAGGTTACTACTCCCACAATCGAGCAGCTTTCTTGCTGCACACATCTGTCTTTTTATTTATTTTTTGTAATCCCTCTCTACTTCGTTGGTCCTGATGTACCCCATCTTCTCGGTACTTGACAGAAAACTGGTGGAAAGTGCCCTTGCCCGACCCCAGTTACCCGCGTAATACTATTTATGACGCTGCTATCTTGGTTCGGCCAGTTGGGATAGAATGGATGAAGATCAGCTCGTCTTCCCTACTTCATTCAAGCCCTTCAATCTGAATTCAAAGCACTTCAGCGAAAAACTCATAGATTTCAACTTCGCCTGCCGATCATGCATATTTACTTTTCGACCACATTTGATAAAAAAGGACCAACCGGAAGTTTTACTTGTTCATGTCGTAGTAACCAAAGGTTGAAGGCTATCTTTATTGACAAACAAATGTATCTTTACACTTTCCACTGCTGAGAGGAGAGTAAAAACTAAAACCAAAAATAACTTCAAACGAAGACTAGAATTTTTTTTTCAAACCCCATAATTGACTATTCACCGTACTCTTCGTCCACCCTTTATCGAATTAACACTTTGCTTACAGCTGTTCTTTCCATTCTGGAGATTGGAAGTTTTACCGGTGCTGTTCAAAATTACAATTTGTCGTGTCTTTCAGGTTAATCTGCCGATTCTTGTCGAAAACTGAAGTTGAGCCACTGCCTCTGGTGTGGAGGATTTTTAGCTGGACCACACTTGCTGGGATTATTTATTTCATCGGCTTTGTTCTCAGCCTTGTCCAAGCGCCAACGGACATGTCGATCCACCTTGCGGCTGAAAATGTCACTCAGTGGTTAGAGTATTCGGTAAGACTTTTGACAATTATCGGTTTTCAAGTTGAGCGCAGCTAGTGGATTAGTTACGATTAGAAACGTTGTTCGAAACCGACGATTGAAAATCTGAGTTTTGTTGTTGGTTTCACAACGCTAAAGAACAGCTTTTGATCATGTGATTATTCTTTTTAGAACATACCGTTTTAAAAGCTTCGATAAGTTGACAACTTCAGCATTTAACTGACAGCGAAGAGACAAAACCAAAGTGTTGCTCTCGCAACACTTTAGTCGGCGAAGCCGGACAAAGGTTGCCGCAACACTTCACGTTGCCCTGGCAACGTAGTTCTAGTTAACTTTACTACCAATCATCTACGCTGAAAGAGTTTTGACGCGACTGTTTCCATCTGTAGTTAAGTCTGCTGCGGGCGCTGAACTAAAGAGAGGATTCTCCTTGTTAGTTCAAAGCTGTTGTACGATTTAGTCTCATTTGCACCCCAAAGATCGTCATTAGCAGTCGTTGACTCAGCTAAAATGTTTCTCTTTACTCTTCAGAACATCCTCTAAGAAAAATTATCTATTTATAGAATACTTGCTACGTAACTACGAAAGGACGTGCAATTTTTTTAAGAAGAGCTAGCTAAACATCTTCTTCTCACTACTCAAGAGTCTAAACGTTACTTAGCTCCTCCAAAAAAAAGCTAAGTTTTGATCTCGCCACAGTGCGAATCAGTGTTTGAGAGGATGACTGTTGTCGACCTTTAATGAATTACTTGGGGCTAGTAAAAATATTTGTTTCTAACTTCTAGGAATCTTTCCAGCATCACCAAGCCTAGTTGAATACTGTAAAACCATGCTCTGCTTTTAACAACTTGCCCACAGTTTTGGCTGTTTTAAGACCTTCATTTTACCTTCTTTTAACCTACCTTACCTTTGACTTCTTCCAAAAACAGGGACAAATTAACATACCCATTTTTCTCACGATCGAGTCGGGAGAGTTTCGCATATCGAAAATATCGAAACAACAGCAGGAGTGAAATTAGTGAAATGTCGTTAGGGGCTGGGGGTAAGAATATACCGAATTAAATTCGCGTTTCCGGTTTAAGAAGGGATGGAGTGATTGCGAAAGTAGGTTACATTGTCTTTAAAGTTTAACCGACAAGGGTTAATATAGGACAATCTAGATATCCAATCTAGATAATTACTTAAATAGGCTTGAAGACCTGATAGAAATGCGTTACTTCTTTGTTCCAGTATTTACCAAATAACCGATTTTCGAATATTGAACTCTCCGGATTTTTTGTACTTCTATTTGCCTTCAGGCAATAAGCAGTCTTCAGCAAGCTTACTACTGGCGATTGAAAAGCCGCGTTTGTGTTGAGATTCAAATTTGCGCGTCATAGTAGAATTTACGTTATGGGAACGACTGTTCAATTATATTAATTTCAAGTTGACACTCCTCTGTTATCATGTTGTGAAACAGATATTCAGGAACAAACATGATGATTGATTCATTGATGTTGTAGATATTCTGAACGTCACTACTAGAGCAGATAGTGGACAATCAAAAATTGTGTAGCAGAATCCAAATAATTCAGTGTCTTCAACTAGACGATACAAAAATAAGTTGGCTTTTCAGTTAAGCTTTAAGTGTAAGACTCCTTGAAAATGTTAAAATATTTTCATTCTAGGACAACACACACGCTCTTCGGGCTTGGCAGATCGGCAACCTCTTCAGATGTCTTTGTGGTCTCATTGGATTCCTGGCTGTAGTCTTTGAACCCACAATCACCTTCTCATAATAATCAAACCGCTGAGAAACTCTTGCTGTTATTAGTCATTTTTTCCCGAGGGTTCGGAAAATCTCCTGGCCGAACTCGAGGATGTATAGTTAGAAGCGAAAAATAATCAAAAATGGATCCAAATGTCACCCATAGTCGATCTCAGTATCATTTATTAGATACGGTACACATTTTTTTTTATTGAGGTCTGAAGAGCTTGAGATAGTTGACCTCAAGTGAGGTAGAACAGAAAACCACGTCGAAATCCGATAACTTTTCAAAGTCACTTTTCTTAGGTCAAAAGTCGGATCAAAGTCTCAAGAAATTGGGATAATTTCCCCCAGGTGATGCTGAATAGGAGAACAGGTACAAATAAGCACAATTTTTTTTTTTAACCTGATCCCATATTGAAGTAATTTTGTTTAAGATACAAATCCTTATCAAGGTCGAAAGAGCTTAATGTATTCTAGATCAAGTGAGGTCGAATGCCGGGTTCAGTTTTGACCTGAAAGGTTCAATTTCAACCCTTAAATGACACCTGAACAATGAAACCATACTTGAACACACCATGGAGAATGCATTTACAGACATGGACACGGAGAGCATTCTTCTCCTGAGCGTGACGTTTTCAATATAGGGATGATTGTTTCCGGAGGTTTGCACATGCAGACTCCAAGACAAAAAGCGCAATTCATTCAAATCTTGTACAGCACTGGTCGGATCGTATTGGAATTTCTTCTAGATTTACGTTTGGGCTTATCTGGTTAAAAAATATTCAAGAAAAAGGGTTGACTGGAGACATTTGTTCACTTCTAAAATGCTCGGTACTGAAATAAGAACAGATGCAAAATGGAGCAAAAATCATAGCTTGGAAACGGTATTTCGTATTGGATTGGGTTTTCTGCAGGCAATGTTAACGGACGTCATACAAATAGGGATGATACTTGGTACTTTTCATTCAGGTGTCCTTTAAAAGGAGCCTCTGGTTGCGTGCAGAAAAAGTTGGAGCTGTTAAAGATTGAATGTATGTTGCAAGGCTGCCAAAAACTCGTCTCCTATCCTCAAAGCTCGCCTCCTACACAGCTGTTATAGCGTGCTCACACCTTTTACTGACCGTCAAACTACTCGTCTTGGCGTTAAGATAATGCCACGATGGACATCTAAATGGTTTTAGTCTAAAAAGATTTTTTTAAAACTGCTTATATTGAAATTTATATTCCAATACCCATGATCCATTTCTCTGACTGAACCTTTTAACCAACCCAAAACTGAACCTTTTACTCGCGATTGTCGAATTCTTACCGTGCGACGGATTGTCGGTAACAATTCAGCAACAATTCTGACGAGGGAAAGAACCGGACGAATTTAAGGCCTACCAAATAAACATTGCTTGAACCTTTTGAAGGACCAAATTGGATCTTTTTACGAATTAGGCTCAATCTAGTCATTAATTGTTGTAAGGACGCCTTTTTGCTTATAAATTGCCTGTCTTTTTCTCACGCTGAGCGGTAAAATTTGACCAAACAATAGGAAAGCTATATTTCTTAAGCTTCATTGTACATTTTTACAGAGCCTAGGTCATGGTGACAGTATTTATTCACTTCACTTTTTGGCGCTTACCTAACTTTTTCTGGGCATAATAGCTGAAACTGTCACTTTTTGTCGAAAGTGGAACAGAAAAGCCGAAAATGTGAATTTGAATAAGAATTGACATTAAAAAAAATATTCGCAATTGCATTACAATTCGTTTGCACCGGTTCTGTTCTATGCTGACAGGAAATGTACGCCATAGAAATCACTTCCTCCTTCTTCTTGACTTGTTCGCTAATTCTTTATGTCTTCCGAAAATCACTCTCGAAATACGATCTGACAAATTTGGGTAGACTTGTCCCATCCGACGCTTGCTGGAGTCTTTACGCGTCTAGAGTCTTTGAAGGACTCCCTTTATTATTCACTGTTTATGTTTCAGTATTGCAAAATAGTTCATAATGTAACACTAGGCACTGTTTTTACCATCTGTTTTGAGCATTTCTCCATGTCCGTTGGCCTCAAGAAAATATAGTGACAATCGGGAAAATTTACATCATCTTACGAACATCGGGAGAATGATACGCAACGAAAACAGGGGTACACAGAAGGTTAAAACATTGTTTCGCTGTCATGAGAGGCTTTAAGCCGCTTTCATGTTGACACTTCCGTACTGAACTACGCAACCCCTGCGTCGCGCTTGCAGCGACGCAACCCATAGCTTACGCAGACAAATTAAACGCATCTCAAGAATAGAACCAAGTTCTATTACTGCGTTGCCTCGACGCGTAGGCATCAGATTTGTCAGTGAAAAAAAGAAGTGTTTGAAGAAAAGCTGGAGAAAAACGTACTAATGATAAGAGGAAAGAAAATGTAAATGCGTACCCAGCGTGAAAAACTCTAGCGCAGGTGTGAAAGGTAGACCACGCAACCTTTCCGCAGTACAAGATAAACGCATACGAAACGATGCGTCAATGTTAAAGCGGCTTTAGAAAGTACCGTTTGAAATTCGGGTCTCCAGGTTAGGAATAAGATGGGCTCTCAAAACCATTCAAGAATAGCGAACTCAGACCGTGACATTTCCAATTCTAAGATGAAGGAAAAAGTTACCGCGATCTCCGGCAAATTTAAACGTGACTTCGAATCTCGCAATGATGTCATTCAATTCGTTTGATGCCAGCATTAACAGAACTGGGGCACTACTCGATATTCGATCTCCATTATTTCTGATAAGCATTTTTCTTTATCAATGTGAAAATCTTTCAGACTCGTAATACCTCAGTAACGGTATGAATACTTGTCAACAACAACAGGAAATGGCCGATCAAAGAATTATCGAAAAAATTAAAGATGGCTAAAGCGTGAATAATCGTACCATTAGAAACAAAGAAGCGTCTCGCTTCGCTAGCTGTACGTTGTCACAGAATAGCCTAAGTCCCGATTTTTATGCAATTCATAGTTCGCGGGCTACCTGTGAGTTTGTTCTTCCCTGGCACCCTTCTATTCGCATTACTCTGATTATCACGCTTGTCACATTTGCTCTTTTCCATGACGGATCAGACCAGTTTAACATAATCCCTGATTTTTGGATAACCTATACCAAATGCTGAAAACATCTAGCATTTAGCATAGCCTATGCCTAACCTTCGAGACCCTATACAAACGCTGGATACCTGATGGTAACCGAACCTTGACCTACCTCAATATAAGAGACTTCTGAGCGTTAGGCATAGGCACGTTAGACATATCCAACATTTCGCGAAGGGTATCCAAAAATCAGGGGTTTGTGGTCGACAAAATCAGATTCTCGATCATTGTTTCCAAGATGCTTATTCTTCAGAAGACCAGTTATGAAAATTTTGCCAAGTTTGTCATCTAAAGCCACGGACATCGAAAGAGGCTGTAAACAGATTAAGTGTTGTGGAATTTACTTTAGGCATAGCTAATTTTAAAGTAGTCACCTACTCGAAGTATCCTAGCAGAAACACTATGTAGTACGAGTAGCCCTTTAAGCATTGGAACCAATCTCTTTTTCCAGAAGACCCACTTTCCAAAGTATGTCATAAGTTTTGAGAGGGTCTGATCCGGGTGGACTACTATGGACGAAAGAAGTTCATCAAGTAATCATAAGTAAAATGAAAGGGACTTCCGCACTTACCGTTAACTGTTTTCCGTCTAGTCATTTGATATATTTGTAACTGCTGTCGTCTTTTAATAGTCTGGTTATTATAATAAATGACTTAGTAGTTCAAAATCGACGTACTCTTTCTCATTACCTTAGCCTACCGTTCTTGCAAGTCTTGCTAAATATTCGCTTCGTTTTTTATCCAAGTTTGAGGTTACCTTCGCAGTCTCTTCATATCGTCTTGGTCGCCGTTTACTTGTCGTCGTTAGCTGGTCAACGTTAACTTTTGTCAAAAACGAAATTTAGTGTTTTAGCGTGAACTCTAATCTTGTGTTTACCACTAACCTTTTCGTCGAATGAATAAATTCCAAAATCTGTATTTTTATCGTCTGCCATTAGTTGCGTGTTTGCTGATACCATGTATCTGTTAGCACGGTAACTGGATCTGCAATTAGTCGTTTTTGCAGTTATCGTGGTATCTGATATATGGTGCTCTGCAAAAGCGACTATTGCCGAAATTGCACTTTTCGAAGTCATCCCAAAAGAAAAACAGATATCCAGTTACATGTGCTAAACTTCTTTCTCACCAATCTGACAAAATTTTATGAAAGTGAGATGACTTTTCAGATACCACGACCAGTTACCACGATCGGTCCGTAGTATCTGAATTTCTGATACCACGATAACTGCAAAAACGCCTTTTGACCGTGGTATCAGATACCGCGATAACTGCAAAAACAACATTGGACCGTGGTATCAGATACCATGGTATCTGCAAAAACGCAGCTATTATGTTTCATTTTCTTTTTTTCCTTCAAACTTCGAGAATAGTCGAGTAAAATTGCAACGTTGACGAAAAGGCGACCGGGCAAGGATTGCCGGAACGCTAATACTCTTGATACTCTTCCCGTGTCGATGACACTCTTCCCGTGTCGATGACTAATCGCGTGTGCCTATTGACGAGCCGAAAACGTACCCAAGGCACACCGTTGATTGGTTGGCATAGGATTTGAGTTTTCGTTCGGGCGACGTGTCTCGTCCTCGCCGAGCTTTGCTGCTGTGTTTTCGACTTAGTCATATGTCAGATCGTCGGTGTCAAGCGTAAACCAAGTATCTTCCTTTTTCAAAACTTTTAAGGAGGTGAAAAAAACATAATAACTTTTTCTCGTTAGTAGTACAGCCCCCTATGTTAATCCGAGATACCTGATTTCCATCTTGGTTGTATCTCCCAAACTATGAGTCGGAGGCATTCGAGGTACGCACCTTCGAGGCAATGTCTATTGTTCCCCTATCTGGGAATCGATAGTCCACACGCTATTGTTCACCGTTTGTGGGGGAATCGATGTGTCAGGAGCTAATGTTCCCCGACAGATCGGGGAATCCACTTGCTTAGGGCTAATCTTCCCCGCCAAGTCGGGAATCGATTTGCCCTGGGCTAATATTCCCCGAGTACGCGGGGAACAGAAGTGTCCAGAGCTAAGGTTCCCTCATAATCAAATAAATTTAGAGATCGGGGAATCGTGAGGGGCTAATGTTCCCCGACATGCAAATATTGATTTTGTTGAGTTGAGGTCTGGGAATCCAAATGCCAGGGGCTAATGTTCCCCGACATGCAAATAATCGATTTTCAGATCGGGGAACCGAAGTGCGAGGGGCTAATGTTCCCCGACATGCAAATATTGATTTAGTTGAGTTCTGGTCGGGGAATCCAAGTGCCAGGGGCTAATGTGTCCCGATAAGTACTAATGGCTTTTGAGGTCGGGGAATCGAAGTCTCCAGATCTAATGTTCCCTCATAACAATTAACCGATTTAGAGATCGGGGAATCGAAGTGTGAGGGGCTAATGTTCCCCGACATGCAAATATTCATTTAGTTGAGTTCTGGTCGGGGAATCCAAGTGCCAGGGGCTAATGTTCCACGATAAGTAATAATGGCTTTTGAGGTTGGGGAATCGAAGTGTCCAGTGCTAATGTTCCCTCATAATAAACTAATAGATTTAAAGATCGGGGAATCGAAGAATGAGGGGCTCATGTTCCCCGACAGGCAAATATTGTTTTAGTTAAGTTCTGGTCAAGGAATCCAAGTGCCAGGGGCTAATGTTCCCCTATAAGCAGTAATGGCTTTTGAGGTCGGGGAAACGAATTGTCCAGAACTAGTGTTCCCTCATAATCGAATAATCGATTTAGAGATCGGGGAATCGAAGTGTGAGGGTATAATGTTCCCCGACATGCAAATACTGATTTTGTTGAGTTGAGGTCGAGGAATCCAAATGCCAGGAGCTAACGTTCCCTCATAATCAACTAATCGATTTTGAGGTCGGGGAATCCAAGTGCCAGGGGCTAACGTTCCCCGATGAGCAATTATGGTTGTTGAGGTCGGGGAATCGCAGTTTCATTCGCTAATGTTCACCGACATGCAAACACTGCTTTCGCTGAGTTGAGGTGGGGGAATCCAAGTGCCAGGCCATTTGATTATGCGGGAACATTATCTCTGGATTCCCCGACCTCCAAAACCATCATTGCTTATCGTGACACATTAGCTCCTTGCGATTGGATTCCCCGACCTCAACTCAACAAAAGCAATATTTGCATGTGGCGGAACATTAGCCCCTCACACTTCGATTTCCCGATCTCAAAATTGATTATTTGATTATCCTGTTTATTCTTCTTAATATCCTCCAGTTCTCAGGTGAAATATCTTGGAATTCTTAGTTAGTGAACATTGTTGCCACTTTTTCTTGTCTGGAACCTGTGACATTTGGCCGTAAAAGAATTGTTGCTTATTTTTTGTATCTACTTGCAAGGAACCGGTCGTAGAATTTTGGCTCGCTCTGTCGAAGAAGTGAAAATCTGTCATTAACCGCAGATTTCTGCTACAGGCGGCAACGCTGCTTCCTGCATGTTGGATTTTTGTTTACATTCTCTTGTTCCTGATTGGTCGAAGGTTCGATCGCGGATGTCAACCGCACAAACCACAACCGCAGAATAGTTCGGGTGGAAGATATCAGAAAATCATATATAGAAATTCCAAAAAGCTGTACCCCGGTAATTTTCGTGGGTAACAGAACGTACAGGAGGTCGTGTGATCTGTAAAAGTACTTTCCCAGCTATAATAGTCCACTTTTAGAAGGAGAAGACTTTGGTACAGTGGACCCCAGACTATAAAGTGCTGGAACATTTGATTTTCGCACATATTGGTCTTACCTTGAAACTAGTGATAACCAGTTTGATTATAAAAAGAAACTGTCGGTGGAGTTTGTGATTTGTATTCTTCGATCAGTTATAGAATATTATTGGTTATTTTCTAGTTACGTGTATACTTCTTTTGTTGATTAAGGAAAGCGTTTGACCGTGTAAATCACCAGAAGCTCCTTAATATTCTAAGAGAAAGGAGTATTCCTGTGCCTTATCTATGCACTCTTTCGTATTGGTTCAACGAGCAAAGGTTTTTGATAAGTTGGGCATGTGACTTTAGCCCCCCTTTGTCTGCGTCAAATGGAGTGCGCCAAGGCGGAGTTTTGTCTGCTTTTTTATTCACTGCTTATTGTGAAGACCTTAATAGGTGTCTGACTGCCAGTGGTAATGGTTGCGATATATCTTCTCGATGTATCAATAATCTGGGCTACGCTGACGACTTAGAGTGTGTTCCACCCTACTTACCGTAGTTACTACGCATGACGTCACAAATTCTTGCTTTTTGCCGTCAAGGCTGGAACGATCTTTCTATTTTCCAGCGGGATATCATACCACGGGCGAATCCGACCAATCACGTTACAGAGATGCGTAGTTACTACTCTTACCACGCTCCGGAGCATGGTAAGCAAATAGTAACTATTAGTTACTATTCCGAGAAGGTTGGAACGGTCAGCGTAGTAACTTTTCGTGATGATGGAACGGAAATAGTAACTAATAGTTACTATTGGTACAAGGGTGGAACACGCTCTTAGTGTTACTAGCAACTTGTCATAATTAGCTTAATTTGTTGCTAGAAGTTTGTGAAAGCTTCGCGGCCGAGCTTGATAATGTCTTCAATACGTCAAAAACCGAGTGCGTACTGTACTGGAGTACAGTAGCAGCTGCTGCCGGAACGTCGTTCCATCCGGTTTCTGGAACTTCTTAGAGTCACGGTATTTAATCCACGGTAAATGATAGAATTTATAAGAAAGGCACTGAAAATTTTGGCCTACAGGACAGAAAAATTGGGTTTTGAAAAGTTTTGCCTGCGACACTTGATTTAGTTTTATCTTGGCTATAATGGATAGAAGCTGTTATGCAATCGTGCCGGCAATATCTTCTCCAAGTGGGCTTCGCCAAAAAACCAGCCTACTAATTGGCTTATCGTCTTCCATGCTGTCCTTAATGTTACTCTTCCTACCTAATCCTATCTGTTCCATAATTTAAAGTTCAGCTGAAAAGCCAATTTACTTTTGGATCCTTTTACTGACATATATTCAAACAACATTTACAACGAATATACGTCAGCTAAGATTTTTCATCAGCGATGTTTCGGCCCTTCTTGGCAAGGGTCCTCGTCAGGCTGTCAATCTTTTGGGTCAACGATGGGGAAGGAAACAAACCTGTAAACAGGTTTACAGGTTTGATTACAGGTTTGTTTCCTTCCCCATCGTTGACCCAGAAGATTGACAGCCTGACGAGAACCCTTGCCAAGAAGGGCCGAAATATCGCTAATGAAGAATCGTAGCTGACATATATCCGTTGTAAACATTGTTTGAATATATTTCAAAGTCAGCTTGGGCTCAAAGAATACTCATTTTACTGACTACACTGCATTATTTCGACTGTGTCAAGGAAATTTTTTTCGTTTTCACTATTGCTCTAGTCAGAATATCTACGGCCGTCCTCACAACGCAAAGTTCTACTATGGCGAGGAAAATCTGAACCTTAATACAAACGCGGCATTTCAGTTATCAATGATCAGCTCGAGGAATTTAAGGTGGCTCACTGTGTGAACACTTATTTTTCGTAAATTGTTTTCATCAAGCATAGAACACAGACACAAGCTGATAGAAGTACTACATATCACAATTCCACTATTTGAAAATCGATTATTCGTGAATAGTTGAAGAACGAAGTAACGCATTTCCATCGTGTCATCAAGCCTTTTTAAGCAAATAAGCCATGGGTACATCTATTTTCCTATTATATCGCTTTTCGGTTAAACTTCAAAGCTCGAATTCTGAGCTTCTAGGATTCGTTAAAATTTTTGAGAGATTCGGTAAACTTTGGCTCTGCACCTCCTCCCCCCCCCCAACGAAATTACACTTGCGTTGCCCCTGGGTCTCAGAACCGGTACTTGCTTTGTAAGTACTCTATGGTAGATTATGTTAGTAGATGAAGATCTTGTCGTGAAACTCAGTAATACGAATCTTGCTCACCAATGAATGGGTATTCTTTTCTGATGAAACTTGTTTGGTTTTGTATCAAGGTTGATGTTGTCTGTTTTAATCGTAGTTGATTTCTTTACTTTTTTCCCAAACTCCATCTTCTCTCTTTTGTGTTGTTTATCCCTCTTGTGTTGCTTTTCCCAATTCATTATCCCGTTTCAGTAAAATCGATGTCCTTCCATGTAGAGATAAGTATAATTAGTCAACGATAGGTTCAACACCCGTTCTTTTATAGCAGTAGGTCATGCTGCATCGTTCCACTTTTGCAGATGGTTTTGGCAGGTTTTTTCCTTTGTCTGTTCCACATGTATATCAATATTTGTCAAGTCTGTATCTCAACGCCGGCTTTAAAATCTTGGTCACGAGTGTTTTCCCCAGTTCACAATCGGTAGAGGATGTGTCCGGTCGCTGTTGCAACCTTTGCAGGTAGGCATTTTAAACATTTTCCTCCACATGAGAAAACACTCCTAGAGGCGTTTTTCCAGAATCAACTAAAAACAGGCACGGCACGGCACGGCATAAGGCGTTTTTCCGTGCTCCTACGAACAGTGTGTGGGAAGGGTTGCCATATGTCGCACAATAGTGTGAATTGTCGCTCTATTTTGTTTTTGTCACTTTTGTCACTCTTGTCATTTTAAACATTTTCCTCCACATGAGAAAACACTCCTAGAGGTGAGGTGTTTTTCCAGGATCAACTAAAAAGAGGCAAGGCACGGCACGACATAAGGCGTTTTTCCGTGCTCCTACGAACAGTTTGTGGGCAGGGTTGCCACATTTCGCACGATAGTGTGAATTGTCACTATTTTGTTTTTGTCACTCTTGTCCTACGTAGGACATAAAAATCACTCTGTTTTAGAAAATGACCAAATCTGTCATTTTTGCAGCAGGGACTCAGACCAGAACCGACTATTTCAAGATTCGGACCAAAAGTGAACATTCCATGAAAACAAATTTCACTCCCAATTCACTCTCTGTTTTGGACCAAAAGTCGCTCTCTAAATATTTACAAACCCTGTTTGTGGGTCGACTGTGACTCGAAAAGTGTGTTTCCACGGTTTTTCGTGCGGCCCACACGTGTGTTTCCGCGACCAGCGAGACTTTTGTGGCTCGCTTTGTGGCTCAAATTAGACAAACAGCTGACGAGGTGATTGTTGATTTTGTGGCTCGATTCTGGCGAGAAATTCAAATTAAGCAGCAAAATAGTGTCTAAACAATAAAGCTAAGTACTTTTTCAAGCGTGTAGACTTAAAACTGAAGATGATTTTTGTACGGAATGGTAAGGAAATAAGCCTGGAGTTCTATTTATTGAGATTTTGTATGAATTTTATTTTTATTTTTAGATATTTGAAATTACCGCCAAAACAAATAGACAAAACGGCGTTTCCGCGAGTTTCAACTAGTGGCTCGACTTTGGGCACACAATCGTGTTTCCGCGACAAACACTCAGAAGTGTGTGGCCCACAACTGTGTCGTGGAAAAAGGCCTATACTTTAGTTGGCACGAGTACTAAAGAGAAACAACAAAAGTAAAGTTTCAGGCGTCAAAGTGAGAGGCAGGATCAATGTTCTAACGTGCCTCCTTTCAGGCTCTGGAGTTACGAACTATGACCCACGTGTCTACTTGCACTATTTCGTAATATCTTTTTATTCCTCGTGCCTCCCGCGTCATGCCGTACCGTGCTGTGCCTCCTTTTAGTCGATCCGTCCGATCGTGTCGCACACTTTTTTAACTGTTCGTCATAGAAAGTGAGTGTGTAGGACACATAGGACTTACCAGTTAAGACAAGGTAGAATTTGTTGAAACAAACCTTCTGAGCACATTCTAAGAACTGTGAATTGTTCAATGTAGACTAGACCCTCCTGCTGTCCCTCCTGCCGTCCCTCCTTCACAGAACAGGAAAATCGGCTGTGTGAAAAAATGACATTGCTAAATAAGGCAACAATATCTGGACTCGACAGGGAAAAAACTTTATTTCTTTTTGAAGTTTCAAAAACCAATAACTTAGTAAATAATATCTAAGGTCAGAAGTGTCACTTGCACGAAATATCTCTTTTGTCTTATTTTGTACTTTTAAAATCTGGCAAGGTCTATGACTTGGGCGCTATGGGCGCCATCGATGTGGCATGAGGAGAATCTAATACTCTTGATGACTAACTCTTCGTATAGACGCAGAATTGGGGTGTCTCAGGCAAAGAGCCGGAAGCGTTACCACAGCTGTCCCAAGGAGCCGCGTTGATTGGTTGACTTGGATTTGGGCCGTCGTTCGGGCGACGTTTCTCGTTCTCCCCGAGGTTCACTGGCGTGTTTTGGACTTGGTCACATTCAGTATTGTGGTTAGAATCATAGGAGTCTTTTTCACGTTTTTTTTAGTTCCTTTTCTGATATTTAAGTAGCTTGGGGAAGTTTTCGGAATTTGAATGAAAGTGAGCGGTTCGTATGGCATCCCAAATTTGTTTGTCGATCCGAAACGATTGAGATATTCCGAAAACTTTGGACGGAGATTCCTTAGACCAAATGCAAGGTTACGAGGATAGCCGGTGTGGAGGTGTATTTATGAGTTTCATATGGCACACTTGCTCGATTGCAAGCAATTTGCAACACAGGACTCAACGCAGTTTGAATGAAGGCTGTCTGTAAATAAATAACTTCTCTTGAAGAGGTATGTAACATATATCATCCTATGACCACCAGTCAGTTTTATTACGATAATCTTCATAGAGTAAGATAGAGGTGGGTATGACTTCGCCTCTATCCTCAGAGGGGCAGAGATGGGCGAATCCGATCATGATTTATACTTGTCCGTAAGCTTATCTTGACCTGAAAGTCAGTGATTAACAGAAGGCTGTAGTAGAGTTTTTGCAGATACAATGGTATCTGATACCAAGGTCCAAAGTCCTTTTCGCAGTTGTGGTAGGTTTTGCAGTCACCGTGGTATCTGGCCAGTTACCTTGGTAACTGCTACGGAGATACCACAGTCTCGACCGTGGTAACTGATCATGGTATCTGAAACTTCTGAAAGATTCAACTCACTTTTATTAGTTGCGTCTCTTATCTCAATTCTCCTCACGATTCTCTTCTCAATTCTCTTATTTCGTGTTTGATGACTATGAAGATGAAGCCAGTTGTCAAGAATCGAAAACGGGGAAAGCTCCGCGATTCTGCAGAATCGTGTAGTTGCTTCGATAGTGAATTCTCAATTGTCCTTTTATGTTGTTCTTCCTCATTGGTCAACGAAGGGAGGATGTTCAGTCTTTGTAAACAGGTTTGAACGGAGAGCAAAATTAGTATTTTTGTCAAAAGCGAGAATGGAGGATTGAGAATTCTTTTTTTTTTTTTTTTTTTTTTTACTGACGGATTTTCAGAAAAATCGACAGTTTTTCAGCAAAATCAATTATTTTAAGACAAAATCTATTGTAAAAAAAAATGGTGTTTTAATGAATTCTCAATCTCAAGAGGAAAAATGGTAATTTGGACGAGAATTAAGAATTGAGAACTGAGAACTCAGGGCAAAAACGCAACGATTATCACCAACACAGGAGCCTGACAGTGAAATGACTGACCAGAAGTTATCCGTTGTCATTTACCTGGCTAAAAATTATACTGATCAAGATTGTGCTGGCGTACGTTAAAAAATGGCGACTATAACTGTCATAATTAGTTTGCACTTCTCCACTCTTCGTTTTAAAGGTTCAAGAAGCAATACAATCGTCTTTTCCATTTACAAGCATGGCTTTTACAATAAACTCATTTCGACTAACGTTTAACGTCGCAGCTTCCAGACGAGCGTCCAATCTTGACCAAGACAAAACATTTTGCTCATAAATGTGCACGGCAATGTTTAGTGAGTTTAGTTACTGAAAATACACAATCTGAGTGGGGAAAAGAATGAATGGGCATAGGGAGTGGCATGGCTGCTTGCGATCTAACATAGTTTGCATTTCAAGTGCATTTGAACTGTAAATGAAGCGAAGCTCAAGAAATGATCTATTCCAAATTGTAAGGTCGCTTCTGACAAAAGCCCGCTATTGAGTGTGATTCGAAAAAGGACATGTTTTGAGGAATCGCTTACTGTTTAGTTGCTAGATATTTCAGGTAAATGATGTCAAATTTCATAGGGGTACCCCGGACCGGAAACAAAAATCCATTCTATGAAGATCCCATAGCGGAGAGACGAAGTAGCGCATTTTCATCGGGTCTTCAAGCCTCGTTCAGTGAATTATGGGAAACTAGACTGCAATATCTAAGCTCTTTTCGGTTAAACTTCAACGAAGAAATTCAATTGCAGTTTTTCTGGGGAGTCTTGGGAACTCCAACGCAGCCACCAAGACCTTCTCCGACCTAGCCACAGTAATAACTACTCCTATATGGAATCCCGAACGAGGCTTCCATCACTACACTGAATCCCTCGCCAGCAGCCCCACCCCCTTGGTTTCAGCAGAGCTCGACAGCTACCGTGCGGAGAACATCTCAGTCATCTTCCGCTACTATGTGTTCGATTCATTCCTGGCTTCGAACGTATCTTCAACCTTCTTGAACTCGATTGTAACTGATCTGAATACAGCTAAGGCATCGGGGTTCAAGATTGTTATGCGCTTTTGCTACACCCTCGTTGAGAAAAAATACCCAAGTGATGCTGCTCTACCGCAGCTGCTTAAGCACATTGAACAGCTTTCTCCTGTTCTAAAGGTAAGCGTTTATTATTACACCCACGTCGTCCAACATGATAATATGCCCAGAGTGGGCAATTCATTGCTTTGGCCGCTGCAGTTGCATTTGATACTCGGTTTTCAGCTATTTCTGTAGAGTTTGTACATTGTGAACAATGACCGGTATCAAGTTGAGAGTTGGTGTATTTGTTTCTAGATGTGCATTCTCGTGGTCACACCCTTCCGATACTCTCATACACTCACTTGCTCTCGTCCTGAATGAATGGGGAGAGCGAGAAAAATGCTCCTGACTAATAAATTTAAAGCCCAGGTGACAACGCAGAATCTTAAATACAGCCCCCTGTTTTTTTTTATGTTTTTTTTAACTAGGATAATGAGCTTGGCTCTTAACCTCAACACGGTAGGATGAGAAAATAAAAAAGTAACTTGCGATAAAGGAGTGGAAATACCGTTTATGGTTTCGGTGGTAGGACAAGGGAAAGTTAATCTCAAAGTTAGGACAAGAGGAGACGATACAATGTCACCCGACTCGAGTAAGCGTAGCAGAAAATGCGAGCCAAAGAGATTGCTAGAGGAGGGTTTTGATAGTAGCTATTTTAATTTCAAACGTTTAGGACTTACTTCAGCTCGCCATTTGATAGCAGATGAAGGAACAAGTAATGTTATTAACCTCAATCTTTCGTGAAGGACATAGAGAGATGTAGCCAGGTTCTTTCCATAGCGGCGGTTCGATCATGCCGGTCGCAGCTCCTTCCATGGCGGCGACTTAATGTGGCCGTGGCGGCGCAAACTTAGCAATTCTTAACGATCGTTAACTTTACTTCGGGGCGGAGCTAACTGCAGCATTAACGATCGTTAACTTTTCCCAGTTCTACAATTGTTAACTATTTTGTAACGATGCTCACCGACCATCGTTACAAATTAGTTAGCAATAGTTAAGTTCTGGAACGAAAATCGTAGGAAGGCGGAGCTTAAATTTAACAATCAGATTCTTGGAACGGGAGAACTTGGCGATTGTTAACGATTTGTTACCAATCGTTAAGTGGCGGAACATAACCTCTGAGAGGGGTGCCCCTTTGAGGGTATTCATACACGTTGGACGTTGGCCTCCACAGAGATTCTTCCAGCTGGGCAGTGGGGTGGCGAACAAAACCGACAAATATTTGTCTATTCGTAGGCCAACTACCACACCATACTGGTTCTTCAGGCTGGATTCATCGGAACCTGGGGGGAGTGGTACTACTCGAAGAACTATGCCGTTGACGACGGTCAGGGAAACTTCGCACCTACAGCAACCCAGTGGGGCTATCGAGTCCAGATTGTGAACGCTTTGCTGAACGCTCTGCCTTCCAACAGAATGCTCCAGATACGTTACGTTGGGGCTGTACAGGTAATATATTATAAGAGTAATGAATGAATGAATGAAATCTTTTATTGCCCATCGACAGCACGAAAGAGGAACACGATGGAGTATGTGAAAAGTCGAAAAAGAAAAAAATAACGACAACCAAAACAAAACAACATTAACCTAGATACAAAATCAAACAAATCTTGTCAAAAAAGAATACACATACAGGGATGTACAACATCCTTGTTATTAAGGTTCGTGACACTTACCCGATTACAAATTTATCTCAAAATAGTACTATGAAGTAGTACGAAAAAGTTGGATGCAGTGCTAACGATGCTACTACATGCTTCTACTTCAAGGCTACCGTGTTACTGCATACTAATATATGCTACCATTAGCAAGACTGGATGCTACTATGGCAAGACAGGATGCTACTGGATACTACTACATAAGATTGGGCCAGTCTGAGGCACATTAAATTATAGTATTCTTTGCTATTACAAAGTATTACATGCAACATTTTCTTACTACTACCATACTACTACGCAGGCTACAAATTTTTCAAGTATAAGGTCTGCAACAGAGTACTTCTGAATGAAGTACCGGTTGCGGGACCAACTGAGAAGTTGCAGAAATTTGTTTGCAAATTTTGAAGAACAACTTTCTTAACTCTTTCTTATCGTGGCGTTTATAAGATCCCAGAATGGAACCACATGCCCGAGCCTCAGCTAGTTTCCAAAAATTCCGCTTGGGTCGAATCGGCGTTCTTGCTCAGATAGAAATAATTTGTTCCCACAAGTTTCAAAGAACACAAAAGCCGTTGGTAAATCGGGTTCTTTTTATACGCAAGAAATGAAATCCTGCAAAGATTTTTCGGGCAAAACACTGAAGAAATCGAAACCTGCATGCTTTTGTTGCTCCTCAGTAATCCAGAAGAAATAATTCTTAATGATTTTGTCGCGCGTTGGTCGGCTCGTTGGCACATTTGGTTTTTTTATGGCACTTGCCCTTCGGCCAAGTGCCATATAGCGATCGCAATTTCTGTCCGTCGGTCGGTCTGTCGGTCTGTCCAGGTTTTGCTAGTTCGGGCACTTCCACATAAGTTAGGACGATAAAACTTGGCAGGCGTATCAGGGACCCGAAATGATTAAGCTGGAAATAGTCACTTCCCCCATCCGAGCACCGTGGGGGGAGTGGAGGGAGGGGGAATCCGGAATCTTGAGGTATTTATAACTTTTGAACGGCTGGTCAGATCTAGATGAAACTTGATATTTGGAAAGACCTTATGCCTCAGACGACCCACTTATGATCCGGACCGGATCCGGTGACTTTTGGGGGGAGCTGGAGGGGGCAACCTGAAATCTTGGGAAACGCTATGAGTGGAGGGATCGAGATGAAACTTGGTGGGAAGACACCTAGCAAACACTAGATATATCATTGACATGACCGAGCCGATTCGGGCCCTGTGGGGGGGAGTGGAGGGAGGGGGAATCCGGAATCTTGAGGTATTTATAACTTTTGAACGGGTGACCGGATCTCGATGAAACCTGATATTTGGAAAGACCTCATGCCTCAGACGACCCACTTAAAATCCGGACCGGATCCGGTGACTTTTGGGGGGAGCTGGAGGGGGCAACCGGAAATCTTTGGAAACGCTATGAGTGGTGGGATCGAGATGAAACTTGGTGGGAAGACACCTAGCAAACACTAGATACATCATTGACATGACCGAGCCGATTCGGGCACTGTGGGGGGAGTGGAGGGAGGGGGAATCCGGAATCTTGAGGTATTTATAACTTTTGAAAGGGTGACCGAATCTCGATGAAACTTGATATTTGGAAAGACCTCATGCCTCAGACAACCCACTTAAAATCCGGACCGAATCCACTGACTTTTGGGGGGGGGCTGGAGGGGGCAACCGGAAATTTTGGGAAACGCTATGAGTGGAGGGATCGAGATGAAACTTGATGGAAGACACCTAGCAAATACTAGATATATGATTGACATAACCGAGCCGATTCAGGCACTGTGGGGGGAGTGGAGGGAGGGGGAATCCAGAATCTTGAGGTATTTATAACTTTTGAACGGTTGATCGGATCTCGATGAAACTTGATATTCGGAAAGACCTCATGTCTCAGACGACCCACTTAAAACCCAGACCGGATCCGGTGACTTTTGGGGGGGGGGGGAGCTAGAGGGAGCAACCGGAAATCTTGGGAAACGCTATGAGTGGACGGATCGAGATGAAACTTGGTGGGAAGACACCTAGCAGACACTAGATACATCATTGACGTGGCCGAGCCGATTCGGGCACTGTGGGGGAGCGGAGGGAAGGGGAATCCGGAATGTTGAGGTATTTATAACTTTTGAACGGGTGACCGGATCTCGATGAAACTTGATATTTGGAAAGACCTCATGCCTCAGGCGACCCACTTAAGATCCGGACAGGATCCGGTGACTTTTGGGGGGAGCTGGAGGGGGCAACCGGAAATCTTGGGAAACGCTATGAGTGGAGGGATCGAGATGAAACTTGGTGGGAAGACACCTAGCAAACACTAGATACACCATTGACATGACCGAGCCGATTCGGGCACTGTGGGGGGAGTGGAGGGAGGGGGAATCCGGAATCTTGAGGTATTTATAACTTTTGAACGGGTGACCGGATCTTGATGAAACTTGATATTTGGAAAGACCTAATGCCTCAGACGACCCACTTAAATCCGGACCGGATCCGGTGACTTTTGGGGGGAGTTGGAGGGGGCAACCGGAAATGTTGGAAAACGCTATGAATGGAGGGATCGAGATGAAACTTGGTGGGAAGACACCTAGCAAACACTAGATACATCATTGACATAACAGAGCCGTGCCTACTCGTAAAAAGTGCCATATGAGCTCGTAGCTCTTGTTTTTATACGCAAGAAAGGAAATCCTGCAAACATTTGTCGGTCAAATGAATAAATCAAGTTCTGCATACTTTTGTCGTGCCTCAGTAATCCCGAAGAAATAATTTGTCAAGGTTTTGTCGGCAATGGAGGTTCTTTTTTTACACAAGAAAGGAAATCCTCCAAACGTTTGTCGGTCAAATGAATAAATCAAATTCTGCATGCTTTTGCCGTGCCTCAGTAATCCCGAAGAAATAATTTGTCAAGGTTTTGTCGGCAATGGAGTTTCTTTTTGTACACAAGAAAGGAAATCCTGCAAACGTTTTTCGGTCAAATGAATATATCAAATTCTGCATGCTTTTGTGGTGCCTCAGTAATCCCGAAGAGATAATTTTTTTGTCGGGCGATGGTTGACTCGTCGGCACATCTTGTTATTTTTATACGCAAGAAAGGAAATCCTGCAAAAATTTGTCGGTCAAATGAATAAATCAAATTCTGAATGCTTTTGCCGTGCCTGAGTAATCCCGAAGAAATAATTTGTCAAGGTTTTGTCGGCAATGGAGGTTCTTTTTTTTACACAAGAAAGGAAATCCTGCAAACGTTTGTCGGTCAAATGAATAAATCAAATTCTGCATGCTTTTGCCGTGCCTCAGTAATCCCGAAGAAATAATTTGTCAAGGTTTTGTCCGCAATGGAGGTTCTTTTTTTACACAAGAAAGGAAATCCTGCAAATGTTTGTCGGTCAAATGAATATATCAAATTCTGCATGCTTTTTCGGTGCCTCAGTAATCCCGAAGAGATAATTTTTTAATGTTTTGTCGGGCGATGGTCGACTCGTCGGCACATCAGGTTCTTTTGATGTGCAAGAAAGGAAATCCTGCAAACATTTGTCGGTCAAAACAATGAATAAATCAAATTCTGCATGCTTTTATTGTGCCTTGGTAATCCAAAGAAATATTTGTTTTAGGTTTTTGTCGGTCAATTCGTCAGCAAATCAGGTTTTTCTTATCCGCAAGAAAGAGAATCCTGCAAACATTTTTCGGGCAAAACAATGAAGAAATCGAATTCTGCATGCTTTTATCGTGCCTCTGTAATCCATAAGAAATAATTTATATGCTTTTGCTGGGCATCGGCCGACTCATCGGCAAATTGGGTTCTACCTGTACGTAAGGAATTAAATTCTGCAAACTTTGTCGGGCGCACCCGGGAAGTCTGGTCCAAGGCGTTAATTTTACACGTAAGAAAACAACTTCTGTACAACCTAGTCGAGCAAAACAGAGAAAAAATCAAATGCTCGATGGTTTTGTCAGGCGTCGGTATTCTCGTTGGCACATCAGGTTCTTTTTCCACATAAAAACCAAATTCTGATAATTTGTATCAGTGCATGCCGAAAGACCACAAGACAACTTATTACACATTGTCAATGGCTGCATCTTTTACACAACACAAATCTTCATTCATGCACAAAAATGATTATACACAAATACTACCTTTCTGTATCAGCCATCTTCACTCAGGACTATTCAGCATGCCACCAGGTACCTAAGCTAGGACAAAAGATCCAGGAAACTCTTCCATTACAGAGAAATAATACTCCCTAGTTTAGCACACTAGCTGCGACAATTTTTTTTCTATCTGGATGGTATGGTATTAGATCCCCGTGGGTATTTCTCGAACTACATGACGGTCGGTCAAAGAGCGCTTCAAAAATCTCTTAATGACTGGCCCCCTGTAAGGAAACATTACAGGAAATTTATGGGTCCCTGGTGGAATTGAGAAAAAAAAAGATACTGAATAACAGTAAATAAAGCCGCCAATCGTATCATATACTTCATTTGTCGGACTAATGAACTCAAGTGAATCAGATATTGTAGACCACAGAACAGAGTAAAACTCTATATCCGAAGACCTTGGTTTAAAAGAGGTAAAGAAAAAAAGGAAAACAAAAGAATGAAGACTTCGTCAACTGTTTTGTGCTAATATTGCATCTTATCAGTTAAGATTTGCAGGGGATTCTCGATGTTACAATTTAATTAGAAAAGAGAACCATAGACAGCCAGGCTAGCATTCGTCTACTTATTAAGTAATTGCTAAACGAAAGTTTTTCTTCTTTAGCGTTACCTCAACAAGACAACCAACATCGCTTCTACCTCAGCGTTCACTGGAACAAAAGAAGCTCGTCTTGGATTACATAACGACTGTTTCCTGACCCCTTACATGGACATGGGCACCTTTGACTCGACCGCACATCAAACCTGGTTGGCTGAGCAGGGCAAGTACGTCATGGTGGGTGGAGAGACATGCCAGGTTACGACCGGACGTACTGACTGTACCAACGCCATGGCTGAAATCACCAAATACCGCTGGACCTACCTGAACACTGACTACCACGACACTGTTGTAGCTAGCTGGAAGTCAGGTGGTTGCTATGAGAAGATCAAGTCCATGTTGGGCTATCGCTACCAGATCATCAATGCTACCTACCCCACATCTGTCGCTCTGAATGGTGCTCTATCCGTCACCATCACACTGAAAAACACCGGATCTGCAAATCTGTATAACCCTCATAGCGTCCGTCTTGCCTTGAGAAACAGAAGCACCCAAGCAATTACGTTCCTTCCCAACCTTGCTTACGATATTCGACGCTTGCTGCCTGGTGTTGTGTCAACTTGGTCCTTCACTAATCAGTCGCTTTCTGGAGTTCTGGCGGGTAGTTACGATCTTCTCGTTGACATCAATGACGACGCCCTTCCTACAACGAAGAATTACCGAGTCCTATTCGTCAACACTGACACTAGAGACGTCACGCGCATGAACATAATTGCTCAGCTTACAGTTGCCTAAGGTTTACTTTTGTGCTGGGTTTGTCAGAAACCAGTTTATGTTAATCTAATGTTTTTAATAACCAACTATTTAGGAAATAAAATGTGTTATTGCCAGGGGAACTTCGTGGTTGCAACGAAACCAGATGATGATTCCTTACCCGGTATTCAGGAGGGTTTGGTCGGATATCGTGAGAACTCCTTGGGCGAAATCTAGTCGACAATGCATCAAACAGAAGGAACCGCCTATAGGACTGTCACCCATACACAATTCTTGAGCTGTCCATGCATACATATCGTGATATTAAAATGCATCTTCCCAACCTCCTGGTTCATGGGCAACTGGGCTCGTATGTACGTATGTAGTGTACTCGGAAATCCCAAAGGGCCATGGTACAACAAAACGAAATGCGAAGCAAATACTAAATACATGTTTCACAAACTTTCTGAACAAAACAAAGAAAACTAACTACATAATTAAAACACTTTAAATGAAAAGGGACCTATGTCTCAGTCCCACCTTTACAAGCACTGACAGTCTTAATAGTGCCAAAGGATGTGGTTCGGAGCAGACCATTTAGCCACTCCTCATCACCTGTATACCTATGGAGCAACCCCAACCTTAGATCATTAAATTCCTGGAAATATGACACGAAGTGTTCTACACTCTCTTCATGGTCAAGACACTTCGGACACGAGTAAGGACCATCTTCCACACGCACCCTCCTCAGGTAGTTCCTTCTTATTCCAACGGCAGAAAATCTCCCCCCAACTCATCTATGATCAAGAATAAATGAGGGGAGAATTGAGAACTTGCATAACCTCGATGTCAGAAAACCAATTAAGTTTTTTTTGCGATTCTGATTTGCCGGGGGTGGAGCCTGGGTGGAGTTTCACGTGTGGCCTCTTACTTTATCAAGTGTTACCTCTAGAGCAAAAGTGATGAAGCAGTCAGAAAAGTCGGGTAGTTCAAACGATGTTTGAACTGTTTGAAATCCTCGCAGAAGCGCGGATTATACAAAAGGAAGACTTGGAATAAGAAGCTTATTTTATCCCGACATTTCACAAGGGCAACGAAGCCCAAGGGAATGTGGCCTTTCATGACTCAGGGAGCAATTAAACAGCTGGAAAGTTGAGGCATTGGCCGAACATGCAAGCATTTAGTTCAGATTCAATAGGATCGGTGTTAACTTTAGTCGTTTTATTTCCAATTACAGTTTCTTATACCATAAGCAAAATCTTGGAATACGTCCTCCTTCCAGAATTAGTTGAAAAATCCCGTTTTAGTTCAATGCAGCTTGGAGTCCGTTCGAGCGCCAGTTGTGCGCAAGTCCACTACATGTTAACAAAAAGAAGAAAACGGACTACCCGTGACAAGTCTGATATTCATATATGTTCTATGGATAGCCCATAGCTGGTGCTTTTGACAATATGACGCATTCTCAGGCCCTATTTTTTTTTCATTGCTTCTAGCGTGAATCTGTCTGTCGCAATTCTGTTAAAATGTTGGTATGGTAATATTGTAGTAACCGTTCAAATGGCAAGGTAGCTTGTCACAGATTATTCCTGTCCGAACTGCTGTTCGCCAAGGGGGATATTATCTCCCTAGAACTTCAATTCGGGCATATCTTTTATATTCTTTACACCTTGCCTACTTTTATAAAGACCTTGCTTTCAGCAACATAGCCTACACGGACGACTTGCGCTTAGTAAGCCGTAGCCGATCCACACTCACCAAAAATGTCAGTAAGCTGTCGTCGGAACTTCTCAAAATCGGCCTAGAAGTTAACTTATCAAAACTTGAGTACCTGCATTTTGACCATTCGTCAAATGGTTCGAATGTATCCAGCTATCTCTCTTGGATCGTTCATCATCAAATCGACAGACTCTTTTAGGACGGATTGGCATAACATTCAAATCTACATTCAAACTTTTGCTCTTCGGTTCTTCAAGAAGTTCGTAAATTCATCCGTACCAGATATGGCCGCATCATCATTTTTTTTTTTGGGGGGGGGGTTGCCTTTCGGGGGGGCTTTTTTGCCTGTCCGTCGGACAAAGAAGTACAAAAAAGACATAGATCAGAGAGAAAAGCCTATACAATTGATGATTTTTGTATGTTTCGGGGGGAGGGGGGGGGGTCATCCACCTACCCCTCCCCCCCCCCCCGGATACGGCCTTGCCCGGGGTGCTATAACCTTAAAGCTTTGGGAAATCGGTACAGCACCTTCTTCACTCCTTCTATTTTTTTGTACGTATTTTTATTTATCACCCGTCATTTCAAACAGTAAAAGGACGTGTGAACATAACAAATGTTCAGAGTGTGCACTGCTTGCACGAAAAACCAAAATTCATCCAGACGCGGAGAATTTGACTTGAACAGAAAACCGGAGAAACCAGATACACATTTGACATTAGTATTCAATCACACACTTAGATACTGTTATTTCGCTTCGTGCCAGTCACTATCCACTCAAGATACGAGGATACTCCAGTGAAGATATGCGGTTCATTGGCTTGACCACATCCATAACCGAAGATAAGATGCCAACCTAGGTGAATTTCTCCGTTTCCGTTAGGTATGTAAACAGAGGACTGCCCGAGTCGCCATGGAAAAGGTTGAATTCAAAGTTATGAATATGATGACAAGCTTTAAGCCGCTTTCACATTGACGCGTCATTGCGCGTATCTTTCACTCCTGCGTGAGAAGCTTTCGCGCTGGATGATCAGTTACATTTTCCTTTCTCGGTTTCTTCTGCAATATGCCTGAATATTCCTGCCAAGTTGCATCGTCCTTAACACACCTTCCTGTCTCTAAACATGTTTCTAACGGAGCGGGATGTGTTGATCAGTCGGGTGTAACCAGGGTGTAACGATTCTCTGGGTCCAGGTACAGGTAGAAACCGTGTTTGGGCACCGGTAGCACTTCAATTAGAGAATGCATCAGTATGTATGTCCGTCCGTCTGTCAGAACGATCATTCTCAAAATGGGTAAGGTAATTGGTTATGGATCTCTGGATCACTGTACAGATTAGGTTCGCAAACGTACCACAGTACCCTACACCTAAGGGTGAGGGGTGGATTCGAATCACAGCACTTAAAAATCTGTTAAATACAGATACCCAAAGTATAGCTAGCAAACAGAAAGCCTAACAAAAAATAAATAAAAAATACGTGTTTGTGGTTAAAAAGAAAAAATCAACGATTAAATGTCAGTACTCTTTCGATGTTGGCGTCTTTGTTATCCTGCTTGGTCGACAATACATGACAATACAAAATGTATAATATTTTTGTCGAGTTGTTCTTTTTATGAAACTGCCTAGAACGAAGGTAAACGAACACGGTAGCTGGGTTTTATTAGCACAAGTAATCTTCATGTTCAAGCTAGAAAAATAAACCTGTGATCATGATGGATGAGTTGAATTGTTGTTGAAGTTCCATGAGTTTCGAAATTTTTTTTACCCTATTGTCTGTACAAAGAGGTCAAATATTTAGGCCTCCCAACGAAATCTTTGGTCTTGTTTCGGAAGAAATGGAAGAGATTGAGGTGTATGAGGAGGTCGCCATATTTTTTGTATTTTTTGTCTTAATGTGTAGATATCTTAGGATATTTTTGACAAGAAAATTTAACCTAACAAAAGAGTTGCTACTCGTTATTTACTACTCGATATATCACATTTTTAGCAATATAATTTGTCTCCCTCGTTTATGTCGTAAATTGAGTTAAGTCAGAAATTCGGCGTGCTTAGTTCCTCAACGTGTTTAGTAAAAACCTCTAGTCATCCATCAAATCCTCTACATCATGTTCTTCCTGAATTTCTTAGGCCTAATTAGGAATTAAGTGTTAATTAACGTCATAAGTGTTGATTCTTATTTTTTATTCAAGCAATGTTTTCTACGGATACGTCAGCTAAGATTCTTCATAAGCGATATTTCGGCCCTTCTTGGCAAGGGTCCTCGTCAGGCTTCCAATCCTCTTGTTCAACTTCAGGGAAAGAAACAAACCTGTAATAAATAACTGAAGCTTCTACCGACTATAAATATCTTTTTAAAGTAAATTATCTTCAAATACTACTACAATGAAAAAACTAGTCCCGAGATTTAATTTTTGACACCGACGCTGTCAAAAAACAAAAGTTCAGTTAAACGGGCGCTCACCCAGAAAAGCTTACTGGCTCGTGACAGTGCGCCCGAAAAAGTCAGTAAGGCTAATTAAGGTTTACCAAGAAACTGAGTTGACATCCAGCTTGGACCTATGCTTCTGGGTTCTCAAGCAACAATATCTCTCAATTCATGTCAAAATCAGGTTGGTTTCTTAACAGAATACAATTTGATGACAAGTATTTTTCTCCAATGCGACGCTGTAATGACGGGCTTGATTATTTCAACATGTCGTTTGATTTTTATTTTGTTTGTTTTTCTAACTGGAAACTTTTTTTTTCAGTTTTTTTTCTCTGGATGACCTGTATAGGCTACTTCTAGTCGGAAAGGACCAGACTAAAGGATATTACCAACCTCCAGCTAAATATCTCGTTTTCTGGATTCGTCGTGAACAAAGACAGACGGCAAGATCCATGCCAAGTGGCCCTTAGTTCCGAAAAAAAAAAAAAAAAAAAAAAAAAAAAATTAAATCTCAGGACTAGTTTTTTCATTGTAGTAGTATTTGAAGATAATTTACTTTAAAAAGATTTTTATAGTCGGTAGAAGCTTCAGTTATTTATTACAGGTTTGTTTCTTTCCCCGAAGTTGAACAAGAGGATTGGAAGCCTGACGAGGACCCTTGCCAAGAAGGGCCGAAATATCGCTTATGAAGAATCTTAGCTGACGTATCCGTAGAAAACATTGCTTGAATAAATGTTTCAAAGTCAGCTTGGGCTCAAAGAAGATTCTTATTTTGATGTTTTTCTTTTTTTCCTTTTATTCTGGCATTTTGTGGTCATAAATTATATATGCATATATTTATTTCAAACTTGATAAACCCCTCTCGAGGCTTCATTGAAAGCTTAAGGAACACCTTAAGGAATCTTCCCAACTGACGAACTCCATTCATCTTTCATCACTGTAACCATCAGCTCCCCATCATATGCTCCTTCTACAAATATTTCTTCCTTCAACCCATAAAACTCTTGCACTACTTAATCCTTTTGCGCCTGGCGTGACAAATAAATCACACATCTTTGGGAATTTTTTTATTTTTCACTTTCAATGCAATCTAGTGGTCCAAGATACCATTCGATTCCTCGTTTTGCGAGCAACAGATTGGTGTATGACTCGAGGGTATTCCACTCGACCATTGGTCACAACAGGTTGAACAGTCGAACTAGCCAGGAAAAGTTTGGAATTCCAGCATCCAGATTCTTATATGTTTCGGAGTTGCGATATAGAAGGAAAAAATGTGAAGTATGATACGTTTTTGGATCCCCCGATTACGTCGAATCTAATGATATGATTTATTCATTCCTGTTGAAGCTGAGTTAGGCCAATTTACGTAAATGCTAACGTGACCTAAACTTCACGTCAACAACACACGCTTTATCGAAAGGGACATATGTGTCACGTCAGGATTTTGCAGCTGTTCCATATCTGTCACGTCAACAAGAGGGGGTGAGATTCGAAGTGACTTCAAATGCACAAATAAATTGAAACTCGGGAATATTAACTGATTTTTTTCACGAAAATGAAGATTTGGTCGATTTCCACGAAATACTCCAACACTAATTTCAGTTCTAGCCCAACTGTTCTTTATGACAGAATAGCTGAAGATGAACAAAGAAGAAACTCTTCTTTTTCTTGAAGAAGACTGAGGAGACGGGTGGTGAGACTGTTATCGAAGAAGATTTCGAAAAATCTCCTCCAGGCTCAGGCTTTGTGTTGCCGAAAGATACCCTGGTCATTAGCACAATGGCATATGCGATGTTGCAGTCATTAGTTCTAGAAGACTGCATGCCTCCTGTTCTAGATAAGTACGACGGAGAGTTGTCTCATTAGATGTTATTTTATTCAAACTAGTAGCCTCACCAGTCATTGCAACACAGCCTATTTGACTGAAATTTGCGGGTCACTTCTTCTGGTCCTATGGCAGATAATACTGTTTTACTCTTCGATGATGATGCTTATTCTGACGAAAGTGAGGTTAGCGTTGAAAGTGAGCCTGGCGAGACTCTGATGACTGCCTTCAAATTTATTATGGAGTAGAAAGAAGTCCAACCGAAGTTGTCTGACTTCGCTAAACAAAGTAGTCAGTCTTGTCGGACCGCAGTAGCTCTCTCGATTACTTTGCTCAGGTGTTTGGTGACAATTTTCTCGTGTTTTACTGTAAAATCTGTATGCAACAAAGCCGTGCTAAAAATCTGAAGTTCACAAGACATTGCGATGAATCTCTCCACGAGACATCATCACCTGCCGTCAACGTGAAATAGAAATTGAATCCAGACTTACCTGTCGACTTCGTTGCAATGGACATCTTCATTGTAGCGATAAATATTATTGCAACTTTACAAGTTTCGGCTCGTTATTGACCAACTGAACCACCGGCAATTCTACAAAGCAAATTAAGGGGAAAGATTCCTATAGGGGCGCTTATATTGAAGCATTATTACGAACAGAAGTCAAGCAAACGAGGATACACGACCTGGTATCGAGGGAGTGATACTGAATATTTACATCGAATCAATGTAAATCAAGGTACACAAGGAGGTCCAAAGCCCACCTTCGCTGCTTTTTGGGCTAGGAGATACAGTGTTACGTAAACAGACGGACAGTTTGAAAGGAAATGAGTACATTTTCATGGACGACAAATTCAATGACGACGACGACACCCCGCTCCTCTACTTGGGTCTGTTACAAAGATATCAGTACCAGTAGACCTGTACAGACCAACAAGAAGAAAATTGTATTTCTGAAGAATAAAGTGGCGCTGCAACGCGGGTCAGTATTCAGTCTTCAAATGGATAACTGAACAGTGCTAATGTGCTCAAACTGCCAAGGTCTGAAGAGTTTCAGACTGCTCGGGGCAGAAAGACTGTCTGATAAATCAGTTTTCAGAATTCAAAGACGGCACTATCCCCAGTCTATCTTTTGTTAGTCGGTTTGAGCCTCCCCGACGTGACACCAACGTCACAGTCGGAACGAGGATCCTGTGGTGACACATTTGTCACACTATTGGTTGCCTTCGAAAGAGGGAAGCTATATTTTTGTTATCTTCAGATTCATGCTCTACGGGTCCAATTACCCGGAAATATGTATTTTTGTGTTGAAGTCGCAAAAAAACGTACTCGTTTGGCGGCAAAGGTTTAAGCATATACGAGAAAGAATTGCAGATGCATCTGGATCTGTGGTATCTAATAAGCTAAGTTTGCAACGCTCTGACCTCGCGGCAATCTACAATTCAACCGCCCTACCTTATATCCTGAATACTATACCATTCTGGAGACTTCTCACCAAATCGGACAAAAACAAATCCGGTCAGCATTCTATCTTTTGCTAAATATATATTAGGCCTCCCTCCTTCGACTAGAAATCCGAAAATTTTAGTTCGTTATCATATTAGTGGCCCATTAGCAGCAATGGAGAAACAAATAGAAGCATAAAACAAAAATATTGATAACGACCGGAAAATCCTCTTGGTTTAGTTCTAGGGTAAGAGTTATATTGTGTATATCGTAAGTTAATTTTCTTTCGTATTTTCCTTTCTTTTTCTCCTTTTTGGGATCCCAAAACGTAAGTGGACGGATACCTCTGACATCGCAAAAGTTGTCCGTCTGTCCGCCCGTCTTTAAGCACGATAACTCTCGAAGCGAATGAGATATTTTGATAAAACTTGGTGTGAGGATTCGTTTGGGTCATCGGACAGGTCAAGTTCGTAGATTGGCTTTGTAGCCCTACATTTAGGGGTGGGGGTTCAAATTAAGGGGCAAACAAAATATTTTGAAACAGCTAATCCTTGAAAACAGCGGAATCCTTCAAAAACAGAAAGTTTGTTAAAAGTAAAACTTTGTTGATTATATGTTCGATTCAGGGGTAAGAAGACTTGGTGATTAATTGTGTGAAAGTCATTTTCTACCTGGACACGTAGTTCCTCCGGAATCCGGCCAAAACCGGAAAATTTGTTAAAAGTAAATGTTTTATTTGTAGTTGATTAGAAATCCGGTTTAGGGGTAAGAAGTGATGCTGAATCCGTATATGACAATCATCTTTTACCCGGACATATAGTTCGCCTGTTAAATTTTAATTTGAAGTTGGTTAGATGTTCGATACTGGGGAAAGAAGATACGCTGAATTCGTTTCTTAGCTTTCTTTTTTCACTGGACAAGTAGTTCCCGAATTCAGTCGAAACCGGAAAATTGGCAGAAAGTAAGCAGGAAGTTTTCGTGAAAATAGATGGGACTTATAGGGGTAAACACACATGCTGAATCCATATCTGAACTTGGTTTTCATAGATGATTAAATATTTGGCCTTAATCTGTTTCTAAATTTGATATTCAAAAGGCAAGGAGTCTGGATAAGACAAGACCCAATTGTCTAGATCAAATACTGGATTTTTGGGATCCCATCGAAACTTTTGGTTTTGTTTCCTTATTATTTACTCTGTCTTTGTCAATTGTACTTGTTTTGACGGGATATAAATAAAGTCATCATCATCATAATGCCGTTGAAAAAAGATCAGATGGAGAAAGTATGAAATATTCGGGGAGTGTGAGGTTTAAACTTTTTGAAAATACAGCTTTTTCTTTTTTCTCTATAATTTATCTGTTTCGACTAGCTTTCGACAAAGCTAGTTGCTAAGTTATCTGAAAACTCTGCGTATCTAACAAAACGGTTTACAGCAGCAAAATCATAAACAATATCGGAAGAGTAAATATTGAAGGATTGTCTTCAGTACCAGTAAACACCATAAACAAGTTGCATAACTAGGTCCTGCTTATTAAAGTTAGTTTATTGTTTATAAACCAGATTAACTTATAAATTGTTTTATGTCCCTTTTGCTGATAGGAGAATAATATAAATCGTTCCTGCGACTGGTTTACTTCAGTGCAGACCAGGCTGATTAAAATGAAAGGTCTGGTCTTTTTGGCTATTTTAGGGGCAGCCTGGGGACAATATGCCCAGGGGCCCGAATGTGGGGGAAAGCAGGCATGTGTTCATCTGTTCGAGTGGAAGTGGACCGACATTGCGGAGGAGTGTGAGAGGTTCCTTGCAGCAGCAGGGTATTGCTGCGTCCAGGTATGCATATGATCGACAAATAGTATTGGTTAATACATGCAAGGTTTGGCTTTAAGGATGGGCTAGTAAATGTCCTTAAAGCAGTGAAGAAATTCTGAATAACTGAAACTGGACCCGAAGCTTGGTCTGATGTTAATGCGCAAAAAAATAGACATGGACTTGTTTTGTCTCGCTATGGATATGATGGTTCAGATACGCTACCGTTTGGCACGGAATCAGCTTGATGATTTCGTAATCAATCTCTTTGTTCTGATACGGTAAAGTCCTAGGGCCGACTGATGCCTATAGAAGAAGACACATTTCTTTATCTGAAGAACGTTACCGATGTCGTTAACGTTCTTGACTTATTTCCTTTATTAAGTTTAACTGAAAAGGTCTTAGATGGGACAATCACTTGTTCACTTAAAGAAGTTTGAAAACGCCGCCAAAATGTGTTACTTCGTTGTTCCGCTATTCACAATAACCGATTTTCAAATAGTAAAGGTTAAGAGCGTGTTCCATCCTACTTACCGTAGTTACTACGCATGACGTCACGAATTCTGGCTTTTTGCCGTCAAGGCTGGAACGATCTTTCTATTTTCCAGCAGGATCTCACGCCAGGGGCGAATCCGACCAATCACGTTCCAGAGATGCGTAGTTACTACGCTTACCACGCTCCCGAGCATGGTAAGCAAATAGTAACTATTAGTTACTATTCCGACAAGGTTGGAACGGTCAGCGTAGTAATTTTTCGTGAGGATGGAACGGAAATAGTAACTAATAGTAACTATTGTTACAAGGGTGGAACACGCTCTAAGTGTCTCAGATCTTCCATTTTAGGTCCGGAACCGATCTGATAACTGTGGTTGGAGTTGGATGAGGAACTGGAAATACCGTGACACGCTTACCCAATGAAAAATTTTCGGGGCATGTAGTAGCATGATACTACTACCCTCGGTAGTAATATGTAGTAGTAATCCAACTTTTTTGTAGACTTCTATACTACTATACTACTTCATAGTATTCGGATACTACTCCGAATATAGTATTTCATGGTAGTACGTGATGCGTGGGAAATCTGTTCCGAACTCGCTGCGTCTGTACTCCATACGATTCCATGCTATCGCTGCGTCTATACTCCATACGATTCCATGGTATCGCTACGCCTGTACTCCATACCCCTGCATACGATTCCATGCAACTACTTAAAACTGCTAAATATAGTAGTCGTTAATAAAATAATTAACCGGTTACCGGGCGGATTTTTGAAGGCAGGGCAATAATACCAATCAGTCATCACAATGCCAGATCGGGTCAGGTCAGTTCCGTGCGAATTGGAGGAGGTAGTCCCGGAACTGTCGTAAGCTCGATAGCATAACTAGCGTCGCATTACTCTCGAAACCGGGTATCCTTGTTTTTAAATCACACCTTCACCAGTTTTATCTTACTTACTTTTTTACTACCTTTATCTTCTGTTCCACTCCACCCATTATGAGATGGCATAATGGGCTTTGGATAACTATTGTATTACAATATTCTTAATATAGAAACTTGACTGATTTCTAAAAACTTATAGGTTAAGGGCAGGCACTCTCAAAATTTGCGTGGTAATGCTTTAGTATTAGATAATACAGTTTAACCGCGAAACGGTTTGTGAAATATTTCGAACTTTACAGAAAAAAGGCACTTGCAAAACAGTGGAATGCAGTGATAAATTTCTAGCAAATCCAGGTTTGTTACAAGTTCTGATTACAATTCTATGGAATTTTCGTAATATCACGTAGTATCACCCATACTACTACATGCAACTCTTATCGGTACCACGGAACGATCCACTCACGACTACTTCCATGCGAAATCGATTCAAACTAAGACGGTCATATAAAGGAGTATCTAGGTGTATGTAGTTTTATGAATCATATGCAATACCACGGAATATCCCTCATACTACTACAGCTCCGAAAAACCTAGTGCTATGTAGTAACAAAGAATCGTATGTGCAACTCCGCAGCGACTTTATCAAGAGTATGAAAGACTATCAGTGCTACTCTATGCAAATGCTTCAACAAGTAGTATGTATTGTGTAGTAGTATGTAGTAGTATAGATGCTTTTACACATTTACATTTAGCGTCGGATAAGCTTAAGTAGTAGCATGCTTTAACACGGTAGTCTTGGCCGAGAAGCATGTAGTAGCATGCTTCACAGTAGTCTTGACGGAGAAGCATGTAGTAGCATTAGTGATACTGCATGCTACTTTTTCGTACTATTACGTACTCCTATTTTGAGATAATTTCATCGGGATATAATGGGGGGACTAGGACGAAACAAGTACAAGTTCTATATATTTTTCCAATAGAACGAGACCGGATCAAGCCACTGTGTGGGAGTTTGACGGAGAGATTCCGGTGAATCTGATTGAAGGTACTTGCAAATGTGCTAGGTCAATGAAACTTGGTAGGCTTATCAAGGACCGGACCAAATTGACTTTTAAATAGTCACTTACCCGAACCGATCACCGTTGAGTGAGTGGAGGGAAAGTGAATTCGGAATCTTCTGTCAAGCATAACTTTCGACCGGCTCCGAATGAAGCTTGATAACTGACAAGAGCACATGTCTTTGACGGACCGGACCAACTACTTTGATGGAGTTAATGGGGGAAATCTCACGACAGTTTAGACTAGAGGGATAGGGATGGGAATGGTTAGACAGTAAATGCTTTAAACTAATCATTTACAGAACCGGATGCTTACAGAAACAGATGCTTACAATTTTGTGCTAATTAATGAATTAGTTTCCACCTTACCCGATGAAAAATTTGTAGCCTGCGTAGTAGTATGGTAGTAGTACGAAAACGTTGCATGTAATACTATGTAATAGCAAAGATACTATCATTTAATGTGCCTCAGACTGATCCAATCTTATGTAGTAGTATCCAGTAGCATCCTGTCTTGCCATGGTAGCATCCGGTCTTGCTAATAGTAGCATATAGTAGTATGCAGTAACACGGTAGCCTTGAAGTAGAAGCATGTAATAGCATCGTTAGTATTGCATGCAACTTTTTCGTACTGCTTCATAGTACTAATTTGAGAATTTTGTTTCATCGAGTAATCGCAAAGTACAAAAAGGACTGAGCAAAAGATATGTTTTCTTGATACTCAGGACCCATGGTCTTTTTTGTATCAAGGGGTTTGCTTACAAATGAATTTCTAACTGCCTTAAAGTGCGCATCAGTACCTTTGACCAAAAGATACATTTTCATGATGCCTTAGGGTCTATGATCATTCGTCCTCGAGGGTTTTGCTTGCAAACAAATTACAAGACCCTATGAAGTAAAAAAAAAAAAAAATCTTGACCAACGATACAATATTATCATGATCCCCAAGAGCCCATGGTGAAATGTGCCTCAAGGGATTTGCTTACGAATGATTATATTAAACCCACGAATTTACAAATTCCCACTTTCATCGTATGACCAAACCTTGCAAGTGCCATATGAGCTTCTAACTCTTGTCTTGTTTCTTGTAGAACTGTCAACTGTTTCGCACGAGAGAGCACAATAAAAAAATAACAAATTAAAACTACAATTATGTGTACCAAAGTCTGGGGCGTGTGTGAGTAGAAATTTGCGTTGTGAGGACGACCGTAGATATTCTGAACATCACTCGACAGCAAATAATTAAACGTCAACGTCAAGAGACGTACTTATTCCTGAAGCTCTACAATCATTAAGTAAAAGTTAAGTAATGAAAGGAAACCAGCTGAAGCTATCTTTAAATGGTAAAGAACAAGAGCTAAATAAATGCCACTTAAATTACCACGCTCAGTAACTGGGGTGAACCAAATAATAAACTCCTACTACGAAACTAACTAAAATATAAGGAGCAGATCGGAAGCAGTATAACTACCGAATTTCGGAATGGAATAAAACTCTTCGCAGAACCACCTAAAACAACCGAATGTGGCAAGCCTGGTTACATATGCGAACCAAACAAAAATCAGGTGAATTACCAAATTCGGTAACGACTTAAAACCAAATGAACCTGATTAATCACCGAATTATGAAATGGATTGACCGAGTGTGATAGAACAGATACGGACTTCAGAAAGTACGGTGAACAACCGAATTCGCAAACGAATGAGACCAAATAAATACATTAAATCCCCCGTATCGAGTGCGTTGAAATCGACGCGGACAGAACAAAAGTTGGATAAATTACCAAATTTGATAAAGAATGGGAACCAAGAAACATGTTAAATCATCCATTTAGAAATGTGGGTACCCAGATTTTATAAAACAGGCATTAGAACCAAAGGAATCTGATTAATCACCGAATTATGAAATGGATTGACCGAATGCGATAGAACAGATACGGACTTGAGAAAAGTCTGGTGAACAACCAAATTCAATAACGAGTGAGACCAAGTTGCTATGTTAAATCCCCGAATTTAAGTACAGACGTACCGAATACGATGACATCGTCGCGGACTTCACAAATGTCGGATTAATGACCAAATTTGACAAACAATTGGAACCAATAAACACGTTAAATCACCCAATTTGAAAACGTGGATACAAAAGATTTTTAGAGGCCGTGATGCCCGTTTTGACCGAATGTTGCGCCCCCTCCCCCCTCGGAACGCTCTGCCTACAAGGCCTTCCCCCGCCTCCTTATTAGGTCAGATAAGCAGACAAGTAGTTGAGCGGTAGTTCCTCCACGCCCTTTGCAAATTTGTTTTTTCCGATAGGACTATTGTCGTCTGTGTGATCTAGCATTACACTATTATTTTCGTTCAGTTGTAATCTGCAAAATTGTGCAAAGACATTTAGTTTTTTGGCGATTACGGCTAATTTAAGGCCGTGCGCTTTAACCCTTCCAAACCAAGGAGTTGATAGATACATTCTGGAAAGATGATGGTAGCTCTCAGCATATACTGAGGAGATTGGGATACGCATTTAGCTGGTAGCTTCAAAGCCTATTCTAAAAATTATAAGCTCCGCCAATTCCCGCCTTTGCTACTGTTTGATTCAGCACATTTAACATATTTTTGGGCTGGGCCGTCTTTGTCAGAGACGGATCGAAAATTTCGCTGATACCTTCAAGGTCCACCGTCAATTCTTTTTTTAAAGTGCATAGAAGTTGCGCTTTTTACTTATAAAGGACTTGGTAGGCCGTCAGGTTTACCTTATGTTACCTTTCTTTTGCTTGGTTTTCCCACTTTGTAACCACTTCGAGCACATTTTACAAATATCTTCCGTCCGAACACTTTCGAGAGCGGAGGTACGGAGTGATTCGACAAGGGCCAGCAAAAGTCGTTGATTCATGGAGCAAATATTGGTATTTTGGAAAGTGATACTTCTAACCCAGTTTTTCCTGAAAAGATCGTTTCTAGTAAGAGTCGTGCTTTAACCTGCTTTTTCCCTGTCGCTCTTAGGTGTCACCGCCCACTGAGCATGTGATTCTTCCCGATGACAACTATCCTTGGTGGCAGCGGTATCAGCCTGCGTCTCACAAGCTCTACTCTAGATCCGGCACAGAAGCTCAGTTCAAGGACATGGTTCGCAGGTGTAATGCTGTCCAAGTCAGGTAAACTAGTTTTGGGCGATTTCGATATCACTAGCTGCGTTCTTTGTCACGGGATATCTCACCGGTGGTCTCCGGTTTTTCTTATAAGCCGTTTTTGCATCCACCGGTGACTTCTCACCAGTCTTATAACCCGTTTTTGCACTTACCAGTGTCCGGTTTTATCTCACCGGTGCGGACTAACCAAAACCAGCTCGTGAGCCCTGCTGCAGCGAGGAGTTAACCGGTTTTCATCAACTCACAGGTGAACCAAAAGAACGCGTTTCAAGGGAAGAACCGGACACTGGTGACTGAACACCAGAGACAGCCCGGAGTGCAACGAACGCTGTCACTGTTGAAAATAGAAACGTAAATAACGATTACAATGTTATTTGAACATTTGTTTCTTTTCTAAATTCTGTAAATAATCTAACGTAACTAATGGTACGTTTTGGATGTAGTTTGACGTACTTTTGTTTTAATTATGAAAGTACAGTAACAAATAAAACGGTATAAAACTGCGAGAAAAGTATGTCAAATTACAGTGAAACTACATCAAAAGTACATAAAAAAAACGCCCCTTAACTCTTATAGAACCGAAGTTGGTTCAGCATGTTTGTCGCTGTTCAGTTATTCGAAGTTTTTAGCACAAAATATTTGAGAGCTCGATTATCGAAGGTTAACAGTAAGAATATCGGGATATCAAAAAAACAAATATCGCCGAACACTGGCCAGAAAACTTGGGTTGAAATAATGACTGGTCTAAAAATTCAGGCAAGAATTGCTGGTGCACGAATGCCAGACCCTGACGAACCGCCAGCTCTAAGATGGTGAAAGAAAGCGAAACTGAAACCGAAACCAGTTGATTTCATTTTGTAATTACTGTGGTCGAATGGGCCAGGGGAATTGTGTAAGCAAGTCAGCAACCCAGTAAAATCGACAGAGTTGAAGAATTTTCTGGCGGCGGTGAGGGCCGAGCAATCGGACGCTTCAGTGGTTACACAATAAAAGAAGGTATGTTTGCACCACGAGGCATGCACTTCTTTTGGTTCTCGAGCCTTTTCACTTGAAAAAAGGGGCAGGGCTCATGTTCTAATGGGCCTTTGTGTAGGGTCTGGAATTGTTAACTTTCATAATGTGCCATTCATGCCTTCTTTTAGCATGCTTGCCTGACAAATACGACGGCAGGACCAATGTTCTAACGTGCCTTCTTTTAAGCTCCTGAGTCCTCGTGAATGCCACCGTGAAAATCATGTAGAGGCAGGACCCCTGTTCTAGCATGCCTTGGGTTCTAGCTTGCCTTTTCTTAGACTCTGGAGTTACGAACTGTCACCATGTATCGTTTCGCGCCTTCTTTCACCACTATCTCCGCGTAGCCTAAAAAAGGCACGTTAGGAAATGGGCCGTGTCCCTATTTTCACGCGAAAAGGCTCAAAAAAGAAAAGGAGACACGCCAGAACGCAGGTTCTAATAAAAGGCATAGACGGTGCACGCCTCCTGGTGTAAGCATGCCTTCTTTTAGTATGCAGAGCCTGTTTTCATTACTCGTGCCTCATGCACCACGTCGTATCGTGCCATGCCTCTTTTTAGCCGATCCTGCGTTTGTCCGCGCTCCGCTTCATTCAGGACGGTAACGAATTGTTTAATGTCGTGAGCTTGCAAGCGGAAGATTTTCAGATCAATACATTTTAGAATCATTGTTGATGCTGTCATCAACCATATGACCGGTCTTGGCCGCCTTGGAGTCGCTGATGGGGGCTCTTCTTACGACGGTGATGCGCACAGCTTTCCAGGAGTACCCTTCACAAAAGACCATTTCACCCCTAGAAGCAGCTGCCCATCCGGTGACGGTAAGCATGCCAAAAAGTACGGCTACACCTTCCAGATTTCCAAATATATGGCAAATATATTTGCCATATATATGGCCGCATAGCCAAGGCAATCCGGGATTCAAGATAATGATGAGAGATAGTTTTGCTGGTCGTCGAGATCTCCCAGATGCCCACTTCAGATACCTTTTGCCTTTTTCTCCATCCCTATCCAGTTGCATATTTACTGTGTCCCGTCCCTTCAATGGGTTGCTTGTATGAAACCCTTCCAGATTCCAGAATCTGTGTGTCCAACACCCCACGGTTTTCCAGTCTTCGCCTGCGGCTTTAAAGTTTCTTTGATGGTAAGAACTTTCGAGGGGTACCTAAGTGGTCAGTGTAATATATTTATGACCATTTAAGAAGAGGAATGAGAAAAGGACAATAAAAAAACTAAAAAAAAAATTTATCTAAAGAAAACTCGACGACAACCACAAAACAATCGATTTGGTCTGCAGAAATCAGCAAAGTGTTATACCATTGAGAGGTAGAAGGTAGAAACAAGGTAGCACTTTAAGTGTTACCCTTTTGGATGTTTCCTCGTCGCTATAAAAAATCAAGGAGAATACGGCCCAATCAGCGTACGACGTTATTTATGGATAAGTGTCCTTTTAAGTGTGTATCTGTGGTTTATTTGTTTTTCTTTCATTTAATCCGCTTTTCCAAAATGGCGGCTTATAAATAAATTACTTACGTACTTCTGTCTTAACTAGTTAGCGTCTGGTGCTGGAACAATTTTTGGGGGTTCGAATATTTACTGTCAGATATTCTAATCTTCTTGGTTTCTATTTTCTTAGGAATATAAATGACCAAATGTTAATAGTTACTAGTTCACCAACAAGAGACATCACTGACTGAATAGTACTCTATCCAACATCTTCCCGTAGGTCAGATAGCCTGCTAAAATTGGGGAGCAGAAGCTGCTATAGCAACTGCTAAGAGATGCTCTCCAACCTAAGGGAACCTGTTCTTCCCTTACGCTCTTTCTCCCTTTCACTCTCTTTTTTTCTAATAAAATTTCCCAGTGCTTCAAGTCCTCAGATTTGTCTGAGGACTTGAAGCAATGGGTATATAAATAACCAAATATAAATGACCAAATGTTAATAGTTACTAGTTCACCAACAAGAGACATCACTGACTGAATAGTACTCTATCCAACATCTTCCCGTAGGTCAGATAGCCTGCTAAAATTGGGGAGCAGAAGCTGCTATAGCAACTGCTAAGAGATGCTCTCCAACCTAAGGGAACCTGTTCTTCCCTTACGCTCTTTCTCCCTTTCATTCTCTTTTTTTCTAATAAAATTTCCCATTGCTTCAAGTCCTCAGATTTGTCTACGTATGTAATGTAGTACATACATACATACAATACGTATGTCTACGTATACTGTATGTAGCTCTTCGCTGACGTAACAGGAGAACCAACTTCCACAACGTTCGTTTTGACGTTTAATTTAGAAAGACACCACTCATTTCATAAATACTCATTACAAGCACGTTCTCGGCTTAGAGGAGGGATGACAGCCCCAGCCGAAAAGATTCTTCCCTATATTATTCCCTAAAGTTGCCTCCCTAGGTCTTCATGAATTATCTCAAGTTATCTATTCTTTGGTTAGGTAACGTCAACAACTATGGGGATCCTAACAACGTTAGAAACTGCTACTTAGTTGGTCTTACCGATCTGTACGGTGTTCTCCCCTACGTCCGACAGAAAATCACTGACTATCTGAATAATCTTGCAAGCATTGGTGTTGCTGGTATTCGTATTGATGCAGCAAAACACATGTGGCCTGCGGTACGTATTTTCTGACGTCTATTCTTGCCGGAAATGAATTTCTCTTTATCTTTTATAAGGTTTGCTCTCCCCTTAATTCTTAAGCTCACGGGCTTATTGCGGTTCTTCACAAAAAATGGTAATTTGGACATAGAACCATTTGGACTTGACAATTGACTTTATTGATCGTTTATTGCGTTGCTGTTAGGAGTGTTTAGTTTTGTTCCGTTCTTGGTCACCAATATCTGTTCAGCACTAGAAGACTGTTCGGGTTTCACGACTGTGATTTCCAGGGAAAAGCTTGGACGTAGGCGAGATTAATGGTTTTGAAAAGTTTGCTATTTGAAAAGTTTGGATTTTGAAAAATTGTATTTTGAAAAGTTTATTAGAACTCTTGCCTGGCTAGAAAGGATGGACCTAGATTTTTCTAATCTTTTCTTTCTGTGGGTATTTGAGTAATTCTTGAGTTTTCTTTATGAAGAGGGAAATAAGCTGAATTAAGCTTAAAGTTCCGTTCGATTTGAGTCCTCCTTGTCTCGGTCTTGTCCTCTTGGTACTGCCTTGAATGGTTTAAAGCCGTTTTATTTGGCCTTGTCAGGTGAATGACTCAACGGACAAGCATCACAAATAAAACGCAGTTGAGAAATCTACCCGACAATGAACGGATAATAATACAAACTATATGAGGACCACCCCAGAAAGCACTGGCCTGTCCTAGGGGAATATTGCGTTCTAGCTAAGTACAATCGAATATCACCGAGAGACACAGAATGCAGTTTGTTGTCCAAATCCCCACTTTGAATTTTTTCTTCTAGCAGGATGCACGAAGGACACTTTCTGTGGAAACTTCTTGCTCCATAGGTAAATTAAACGTTTCATTCAATGCTCGTCTTTAATAACACAAATTCTTTTTTCCCTTTCTTGTAGCCTCCAGAGAATAAAAATAAAAGTATACCGGAGGCCAAAGCTGACTGCGGATACTCTTTGACACATATGAAAGAATAAGTTAGCGGAAAGTTGTTCTGACGACATTCCGGTCCTTCTTGGAAAGGCTCCTGTTCGGGCTGTAGCTTAAGGAAAGAACCTACAATTAAATAAATGGAGTTTCTGGAAACTATAGAAATCCCATTTTGGGGATTCATTTCTTAGGAATTGAAGAAGGGGGAAAATTACTGTAACACCCGTTTAGGACCATCGAATAAGGATAACATCGTCTTTGGTGGTTTTGTAAAAAAAAGTTATTTTCTAGGACATCAAAGCTATGCTTGCTGGCGTCCAGACTTTGCCTACCGACCAAGGATTTCCTCCAAACACCAAGTTCTGGGTTTTCCAAGAAGTCATTGATCGAAATGATGGAGCAGTAACAGTCGATCAATACTACGATACTGGTAAGTTCTTTACTCGATTTCCCATCGTCAAATCATAGAGCATTTTCTAACCAGCGTTTTAAAAATCTTAAGGTCGTTATTTAACACCTTCCAAACTATCTTCTTGACTGATGTAGATATCAAACAGCCCCTTCTTTGGAAATGTGGCCCGTTTCTACCAACTGGTCTAACACTAATGACTGAACATTGATTAATGGCACCGGCTCTCTGATGCACGATTACAGTAAAACAATTTCAAATTACATCTTCTATCACTTGTGCAGTCAAACCCACAATGAGTTTCTTTTTTACTCAGAATTGCAGCAGATTTTCCTGTATATTTTCTGACTTTAAAACTGCTTTTTCAGTTCTTACTCACCCCCCCCCCCTTCTCCCGTTAACCCGACCAACAGTCCGGTCAGAATTTCGCATGCGAAATTGATATCACTCGGGGTAGTCCTGCATCCGACACGTCAAAGTTTTGGAGCGAAGGAGGAAATACGCACCCAACTGCGAAAATTGGACGGTGTGTGATCGTACCTTAAACTGGCCTGTCAAGGTCTCGTTGTTTTTTACTCCGGCTTGCTTTATACTTTCTATCGTATCAAAAACTTTTAGCCGTTCCTCACCTTTCCTCTCTTCTTGTAAAAAACTATTGCCTTTCTACGGCTTGGCTTATTGTCCATCGAACCGTTAGAACCAGTGACAGAAGGTGGCTTTAGTACTGACTCGTCTGTTTCTAGGGTTAGTCACCGAGTTCCGCTACTGCTCTAAAATAGCCTGGGGAGCTCGAGACTTCAGCCAGCTCGGAGGCCTTGTCGACTATGGCTGGGGAATGGCGAGACAGGACAAAGCCATGGTTTTCACTGACAACCACGACAACCAAAGAGGACACGGTGGTGAGTCTTGAAAATTGTTGTTCGGGTCTAGTGCAGTAAGAAAAGCAAACCATCACTGAAGATGGGGTCTTCAACCATTTCAAAGTTCTCTACTCTTCGTAAAATCAGTAAACGGAAAGATTTATTGTAAGAATCTAAAGGATAGATGTTGATGTAATTGCTGGGTCGGTGTCACTACCTCTACATATTAGTTCGCATAAACGTCAGTTCACATACAACACAAATCCGACGGTTCGCACACACGTCAGTTGCTATACACGTCAGTGCCACTACACGTCAATTCAGCTACACGTCAGTTGACATAAACGGTAGTTGAAAAACCGTCAGTTCGCCTATTTTAGAAATACATCAGTTCGTTGACACTTCAGTGCATCTCCAGGTCAGTTCAACTAAAAGTCAGTTCGCCTACCGTCAGTTGACATAAACGTCAGTTGGCATAAACGTCAGTTGACATAAACGTCAGTTGACATAAACGTCAGTTGACATAAACGTCAGTTGACATAAACGTCAGTTGACATAAACGTCAGTTGACATAAACGTCAGTTCACCTGCAAAATCCGTCACTACGCCCAAAGATTCATGCCCGCGTATCAGTTCGAAATCGACTGGGTCACCGAAAGCAATTAACCAGAGGGATTAAAACCCAGGGAACTAATAAAAAGAAGCCGACATTTGCGCATATTGATGAGGATAAAGATAGTTCAGAATCGTTGGGAGCTTGCAATCAAATGTGGCAGGTAAAGTCACTAAAGAAAGAAAAGATGCGGAGTAATCCAATCAGTACAAGCTGTTGGAAGGTTTTGATCGCGGCTAGTCAAACGAAAACTGAAAAATATAATGTGAAACGTATATTAAAACCCAAAAATGGCTTAACAACCATCGCAGGGGTAAGGATCGGATTGTGCCAGCGAATCTAAATGTTTGCAGAAAGGGAACCGGAAACAGTGAGGGACGAATTACCTTTCTTTTGGCCATAGCTTCCACTAAATCCTCTAAAAATAACAGCTGTAAGCTCATATGGCACTTGGAAGCATATGTAGTAGGTACGGATATCAACTAAGATTGCGCAGTCTTGAGGCACAGAAGATTAGGGGTCTTTCGGATTCATTAAAAGGTATGGTTTAGTAAACAAATAATACGCCATGCACTGAGTGGTTAGAATGCAAACTTTAAGGGGGCTACTAATCCATTTTGTAAGCAAAGGCACTGGTACACAAATGATCATGGGACCTTGGCCCTTGGGTCATGAAAGTATATCGTTCGCTTCAAATTATTTTTTGTTTGCAATTGCGGCTAAGATGCACATTTTAAGACAGTTAGAACTGAATTTGGAAGCAAAATACTTGGGGCACAGATGATCTTTCTCCCTTGGGGATCTTAAAAATACTTAGTCTCTCGAAGGGAATAGGATGAAACTTGGTGTGAGGACTCTTGGGTCAAGGGAGAGATCGAGTTTGCAGATGGGCTCTGTATCTCACCATTTAGGGGTGCGATGATTAAATTAAGGAGCGAACAATTTTCTTTTTAACAGCTAACGACTTGGGCGCAAGAAGACATGCTGAACACGAAAATTGACACTATTTTCTCGCCGGACAAGTAGTTTACCCGGAATCTGGCCAAAACCGGAAAATTTTTTAAAAGTTAAAGTTTTTATAATGAAGTTGATTAGATGTTCAATTTAGGGTAAGGTGATTCCCTGAATTTGTTTCTGAGCTTTAGCTTCTGCCGGACAAGTAGTTCACCCCGAATCCGGTCGAAGCCGAAGATAGTTTACAGTCGCGAAATCACTGGACTGTCGTACTGCCTATCGACAAGACCACAAGTAACCGAGGCGACACTGCTTGTAATAAAGCATTTGGCAGTCGAACTTTAAGCAGCTGATGTTCTTCATTCACCATAACTGTGTTATTGATAGCCGACTTATGCGAAAACATTTGGTCCGTCTCGACAGTTTTGGAGCATGGTGACGGTGGACAAATTTAACACAACTTCAACACTCGTCTTTTTAATTGTAGCTATAGCTGCCACGATATTGTATCAAGGTGTTGATCTGCTCTGTGAGGTCTGACGTGGTCTAATGTCTTCTTTCAGGTGCTGGCGACGTTATCACACACAAGAGCCCTCGTGACTACAAGTTTGGTAACGCTTACATGTTGGCACACCCCTATGGTTTCCCCAAGGTTATGAGCTCGTACTCCTTTACCAATACAGACATCGGGCCCCCAACCAGCGGTGGAGGAAGGTAAGCAAACTTCATTTCATCGTCCATTTTTCAGTTCGCCTTCAGTACGACGTGCTGTTTCCTGAACAAGCAAAGTCGGAATCACTTTCCGTTCCGAGTTCCGTCCAGCTGCCTCACTAGTTTCTGTGCTCCGATGATTGTGGCGAATCAAGTCTGAGAAAACGGAAAGGTGGTCGGACTGGTAGTTGAAAAGAAAACGAAAGAAAAGGAGCAAATTTGGTTAATACCGACTTCGTTGGACCACAAAAGTCTGCATAGCGATAAGATATCCAGTCTGGGAAATCCGTTAAACAGAAACTGAAACAGAAGATCTCTAGAATCTTAGCTAAAGATGGGTTTCCACGGCGCGTGGAAAGTCTAATTATGACATCAGTTTACGGTGCCAATAACGATGCCCTTGGCTTGGTAAATAAAACTACCTCGTACAAGAAAAACTTCATAGAAAAACTTGTTGGAACTATATTCCAGAATCTTGTAAGAACTAAAAATTTTTTTAACGCTAACACAACTATTGCTGATTTGCTGTACATACGTTATAAGAATATCCCAGAAAATGGAATTTCTTATCCGAACAGTGCTATTTCATATGTTGTTATTTTAGTATATTTTACTGACAAGCAAGTCTTGCTTGTTGTTAGCTGTGCAGTGTTTTCGAAAATAAAGTAATTTGAATTCAATAATTACCATCCATCTCAATAAACTTTCAGAATAAAAAAATATTTCGAAAATAATCACGTTTTCTTATTCAGTGAGAAATTATTTCCAGAGGATTTAAGATGTGCTTCTTCTTCAGAATGACGTTCCTTCAGGGACCTTTTTCAGATATCTCTTTTTCTCATTATCTTTTTAGTACTAATGACGTCATCATTAACGGTGACAATTCTTGTGGTGGCGGTTGGGTGTGCGAGCATCGTTGGAACGCAATTTTCAAAATGGTAAGTGTCTTGGATTTTGGTCCACCAGGCTGAGAAATATTGATCTAGGGACTGTAGGCAGGTCGAAGACTCCTTTTTGGTGAGATTTAGTAAAGACAAACTTTTATTTTATTTGTATTTATTCAACTTATTCGACATTTAAAGGAGTAATATCATAAGCATTCTAGTACTTGCAACGTGTAGAATCCCCCACCCAAGACCCAAGATGAAGCCAAGACTCGATCCGACCGCTGGGTCATCTAGCGGCGCGGGTTGGAAGCGCCCGACATGGGGAGGACGGAATCATAATTTGACTTTGGATCTAACAAAATATTTTTGGGATCCCAAAACGTAAGTGGTCTGTCTGTCAGCACGATAACTCTCGAAGGAAACGAGATATTTTGATGAAACTTGGTGTGAGGATTCACTGGGTCAAGGGTAAGGTCAAGTTCGTAGATGGGCTATGTAGCTCCACATTTAGGGGTGGGGGAGGGGGTTCAAATTATTAAACAGCTAATGTGATAGCCAATTATGGGGTAAGAAATCATGCTGAGCACGATACTGAAAACCATTTTCTCGCCGGACAAGTAGTTCGTCCGGAATCCGGCCATAACCGGAAAGTTGGTTAAACGTAAAAGTTCAATTTGAAGTTGATTAAATGTTCGATTTAGGTGTACAAAGACATGCAGAAAACGATGGTGAAAACCGTTTTCTCGTCGGACAACTAGTTCAGCGGAAATCCGGCAAAAACCGGACAAATTTTTAAAAGCAAAAGTTCGATTAGATGACAAATTAAGGGGTAAGAAGAGAGGCCGAGTCGGTATATGACGATCATTTTTTACCCGGACATATAATTAGTCAAAATAGGTAAGGCGTATAGAGGTATATCTGAACTTAGTTTTCTTGGATGATTAGTCTGCGAAGACTGGATCAGGCGAAGACAAGACCCGATTGTCTGAATCAAATATTAGATTTTTGGGATCCCATCGACACCTTTGGTCTTGTTATTGTAGCACGCGTATCGAAACTGTGTCGAAAAATTAAACTAACTATTTGCATTATCGATTTCTTTAAGTATTTTATTTTCTATTTGTTCTTGTTAATTCCCATAAGTCCAAAGAACTTAAGAAGTTAAACTACATTACAATAAACAAACGCCTTAAATTATACTAAATTCGTAATAGTGATTTCTTGAAGATTCCGAAACTGAGCTAATATTCAGCTTCCGAGACCAAAAAATGTCAAACTAGCCAATGATTTCTTCTTCCAACATATCTAAACGTCCACATAATCCTCTTACATGCCACTCGATCTTCTCGAAGGTTTTAGTAATCTTTTGAACAGCGCCAGGAGATCAATGAATAGTCAGTTAACAAGGGTGAATTGGAGTTCAGGAGTGAATTGTTTTCAAGTAATCTGTGGATAACGTTATCTACCGTGAGGATTTTGGGGAAAACAAAGGTAACAGTGTGTTCGTAAAAATCCGACTAATCGAAAAATTATGGTGTCTCCTACCTTCTCTGCCCACATGAACCAAAGACTTTAAAAATAAACAAGCAAATTTTAAAATGAAAAATAAAAGTACAAAATTACTATTCTCGAAAACACCTCATTTTTATACTTACAACTTCAGCCCCGTGGTCCCTTACGAGGCTAGAGCCCTAAGCTTCTGCCTAGTTTGCCACTGAAACTTAGTCGGGAGTTTCAAGGACTCTGTCACTCATCCTTCTTTTATTCCCCATTTTTGCTTGTAGGAATAAATGAAGACTAGTTTCTACTGGTCTTTCAAATATCACAGAAAACAGACCCATGCATCATCTGGCCTTTCTTGTGGATAAATTAGAAGAAGCAGCTCTACCCTACTTTCATTTTTTTCCCTTATTCCCCCAAAGAAATGAGGAAACGGAAAATAAATCGCAGTGACTGTAGAGAGGGGGAGGGGGTCTTGCCATTGGGTTCTCTTAGCTTTCATGTTTGCGAAGGCTTCCTTGCAGGGATAGTCTAAAATAGGGAACGGAACGGAAATGAAAATAGAACAAGTGGAAAGCAGTACTAATTGGAGGAACGCTTAGGAAAAAAAAATGACATACTAAAAGAGGAACAACGTACCGTCAGGGACCCATAAATTTCCTGTAATGCATTCGCCATTCGGGGGGCTTGTCATTTCCTATGCTTCTATGTTGCCCGAGCCTCACCTAGTTTCAAAAAATTCCGCTTGGGTCGAAACGGCGTTCTTGCTCAGATAGACAAAATTGCCAGTATGCCACCAGGTACCTAAGCTAGGATAAAAGATCCAGGATACTCTTCAATTACAGATAAATATTCTTAGTTCAGCACAACAGCTGTGGCAAATTTTGTCTATCTGGATAGTCGGGTATTTTATCCCCGTGGGTATTTCTCGAACTATCTGACGCTCGGTCAAGAGCGCATCAGAAATCTCTTATTAACAAGCCCCCTGAATTACAGGAAATGTATGGGTTCCTGGTACCGTCAGTTTCTTTATCTACTAGTACCGAATCGATCCGCTAAAAGAAGGACCGCAATCGTTAGAACAGTGATGATGACAGGGCATGCTCTAAAATGTGTGGCCGAACAATTGAATAAAATAAGGGAACGACGGTGAATCTATTCTTCTTTTTAGTGGCTTCACTCCTGGTGCAGCGTTCCTCTTTTTAGAGCTCGTATCACCAGCAAAATGCACTTCCGTTTCGTCTCCTCTTTCGGTCGATGTCGTTCTTACAGTCAGAGATCAAACTTCAAGGTCACATTAATTCCCATTTAAGGTCAAATTCAGAAACGCAGTCCGTGGTACCGACATGGCAAACTATTACAACGATGGTAACCTCGTTGGATTTTCTCGAGGCAACAAAGGCTTCTTTGCAATGGTCAGGTCTGGAACCGGAGGCCGAACTATGCAGACAGGTAGTACCTCAATTCCGGTCATAGCAATGTGTAATCCTTAGAGCTGATAATCAACCGTGCAGAGAAGCTGCAAGTAGTGTTCCATGTACGTTTCTTGATCAAAGGTGTATACGGGAATGACTGCGATAACTCTCATAAGGCCCTGTGCGTCGCGTGCAGTCGCATCGTAAATTTGGGGTTGTTTGCGAAGCAACCCTTCTAAAATATCCCCTAGCGAAACTTCCCCATTACAAAACGTCCCTAGAAGAAACCATCCTCATGAAAGAACGCCCCTGTGCTATAACCTCTCGAACCAATACGTGCGTTATGTATCCTAAGAAAAAAGCTAAAAAGACACTAAAAAGGTTCACTAAAACTATTCTTTAGACTAGAATCTCCGAAGCAGTCGCCTAGGTATGTAAATATAAATGTAAACAGTAAAATGTACAATAAATTCTTAGTGTGTGCTTAGAAATAAGCGACAAATTTTACCTACTCAAAAAGGAAAACTCCAATGATTCGAACCACCTATGAATCTGTTTGGAACAACAGTTTTTAGGATCCTTGAACAATTCTTGAAGCAAAGTAAATTAGGGGCAACTGCAGCTGAGTAAGATGAATAAGAATATAACGGACCCTCGTTTTTGTTGCATGCTGAAGGTCCATTTCTTGTCCGATTCCGGACTGATTCTTTCTACATCCGTTTTTGCACTGCAGCGCTTCCGAGGAAGACGGCAGCGCTTCTCGAGAATCACGGACTTGCTCACCGACCAAGTCCATGCTTCCCTGCAAAATCCTGCAGCGATGCCACTTCAACGAAGAAGAAAGTGAATCTAAAAACGCATATTGTGCAAAAGCAAAGAAGTGCTGCAGCAGCGATGCGGCAGCGCTATTGCAACAAACACGAGGCTCGGGTTCTCTTCGATACATGAATGGTTCGCAATCTAGGGACCGAAATTTACCCACCTGTCATCTGAACTAACCAAGACAGATGGCACTTTGAATGAATGAATGAATGAATACTTTTAATTCAGCAAATAGCCATAGACGAAAAAGAAAACACACAGAAAAGAAAACAACAACAACAACAAAATCATGCAGTCTGTTCCTGCTGTTGCGTTGCAGCAAGAAGAGACTGCCAGGCAATGAAAAATTGGCACAGTGGCAAATTTTATAACCTCAATCTTTGAATCCCTTACGGCGAATTTCCTCAAAAGTGAGGCATCTTCTCGAAACGAGCGCCGAAGAAACACTACAGATATATGGTAGCTTAAACAAACGCCGGAACACACGGTTATAACTTATTTTAGTGTTGCTAAGACTTTTAGCGGTAGCATTAGTTACCAATGCTAAAGCAAAAAGATGATAGCAGTACGTTCTAAACAGCTGAACGCGTACATCAAGGTCAGCCTTGCTGAACTTACGAATTAAAACGTTTGCACGTTTGCATAGCCCCAATATCAACTCTTTAACATGAAGGTCATCATTCAGGTTAGACTTGAACGTGAATCCTAAATAACGGAACTCATCGACATAACACAGTATTCGACCTGACAGTTGCACATCATTTTTAGCAACACGAATACCAGCTTTGCGAAACAACATCACATGAGTTTTCTTTGTATTAAAAAGAATGTCATGTTGTGACGCAAAACTGTCACAAATTTTAAGAAGCATGTTCAATCCATAACACGTAGGCGACAGTACCACTAGGTCGTCTGCAAAAAGCAGGTGGTTCATACATCTTCCGGCAATGTAGCATCCAACCATACACGAAGACAGACGGGCAGACAAAGCGTCAATATAAACCGAGTAAAGCAATGGGGACAGAACCCCACCCTGCTGAAGGCCGTTCAGAAGGCCAAACTCATTACTTACAGTCGTACCCCACCTTATTCTGAACTTCTGGTTCCGGAACCAATAAGATAGAAGTTTGAGGTAGCATGCTGGTACACTCCTAGCACGGAGTATATCAAGCATCGTCTTATGGTTTACCCGATCAAAAGCTTTACTCGAGTCTATGAAACAAGCAAACACGGGTGAAGAATATTGTAGGAAATACTCCACAATAAAACGAAGTAGAAAAATAGCAAATTCTACACCACAATAACGTTTAAACCCAAACTGGAACGATGAAGTCTGTAGAAATTCACGCAGGATGTCAGCCAAACATCTCTCAAATATTTCTGAAATCACAGTAGCAAGAGCTATGGGACGATAATTATCAGAACTGGTTAAAAAGCCAGCACGATTTTTCAAAATTGGAACCAAATTTACTGACATTAGGGAATCCGGAACAAACCCGTGCACAATAAACGCATTGAACAGGGCACATAATACTGCACACTTTCTTTCAGAAGCAAATTTGAGGTGCTTAGCAGACACACCGTCTGCTCTCCCCGATTTAGCAGTATCTAACTTTCGTATGATAGTACTAACATCCATCTCAGTTACGGGTCTGATACTTTATATCTTGGAGAAGTGTTACACATCTCAGAGCAACTGGTCCTACATCCATCTTTCCGGAATCAGAGACCGTGTCCCAAATTAGTATTGCAAAGCTTCGAAGTTTTTCATTTTTTTTTTTTTTTAACTAGACCCATGCGCCTGAATACCGAGGCAAAATATTAAACTATGCTTGATAATTTTTCATTCTTGAGATATTTCTTTGGGGGCTTCTTCGCTTGGTACTTAAGACCTTGAATCTATATATTTCTGCACTTTTGCTTGTGCTCGTTACTGCGCCCTCATAACATTTGATTAATTAAATTATTCACTTCCTCAGGACTGCCAGCTGGACAGTACTGCGAGACAATCAGTGGATGTTCCCAGACGATCACCGTTGGTGCAGATGGCAATGCTATGATCAACATTAACAATGAAGACTCAATAATAGCCATCTGCCAAGGCTGTAATGGTGACAGCCCAGGGGTTGTTACACGAACTCCCGGTCCAAGTAAGTAGACAACTTTCCGAAGATCTTTTCTATTTCTGTGGATAGAGTTATCCCAATTTTTAGAGAACAGCTTCGTATTCCAGCGAAATTTTACTTAGAGAAGTCAAAGTGGACGTGTGCGATGTTCAGAAAGAAATTCCCGCAGTCATCAGTCTGCACAGTCTTCTTCGCGATAGAGTTGGCCGTTTCTAATAGTCTCTTACTGAAATGTTAGATAACGTTTATTTGCTGTATATTATCTTCACAGATAGATGCACAGCAATAAATAAATAAACAAGTAAATATACAACTTTTATTACATAGTCATATTAATTGGCGATTTGATTGCATTTGTCACCCTCTGTTAATATCTAGAAGTTCATAAAATGTATAAAATACTTCCTGAACGAGCGCCTGTATCGCGAAGACACAGACGCTTTGCAAGGCACAAACTTGTTTTGGTGCCTTGTTGCATGTCTTGGCTGCGGCGCCTCAGGTGGTAGAAGGTTTCGGTGCTTCCCCGACATAAATACTTGTTTACCAAAACTCACGGTTGGCATCTGCAAGACAGTGTTGATCCAGCTGCGAGCTTAAAAGCGGTCCACAGCCAATACAACAAATAAATATATTAAGTAGTTCTACGAAAGATCGGAGTGATTGTCATTTATCATGATAATGGTTATCATTTCACGTATTCATGCGGAGATGTGATGTTGGTGAATCAATGACAAGCATCGTCTTATTTGAAGAGTGTAAGAGAACACCAGAAAGAAAAAGACAGAGAAACTAAATACACAAAATAAATATATTTAGACAAGATAAAAATAACTACAACATAGCTGCCCAGATGCGACGTTATGGTGAGCCTCATGGGGTAGGTAGGTACTTTATTCGTGAATAAAACGATACACAGCATTTCACAGAGACCTCTGGGGTCTTAATAAAATTTTGAGTTCTTTTTTTTAAGACAAAGTAAGGTCAGTTCCTGAAGTTTTGTGATACGTGCATATCATTTGCTATAGGCTCTGCAACAGGCCTTCGATTTCATCCGCCCGGGATAGTACTCTGTGTATACAACAATCCTCAAGTTCTGTATGAAGAACATGTGGCTCTTTTTATGTAAGACACTAGATTTTTCACTGTTTCATGATATTCTATGGTAGCCTAGGCCCTGGGGGTGGGGATCCAAGTGTTGCTGGGCAATTCCAGACATTGCATCGTTTGCCGTGTCTCGAATTTCAACTCCCCGATATTCATGCCAGCATCGAGATTACTTCCAGAACTATGTTAAAATGCTTAGATCTTTTTCACTAGAAGGTTGGTCCTCTCCGTGCCAAATCAAAGAATGTGTGTACCAGTACTGTTTAAAAACACAAGTCAACTACAACAGTGAATATAAAACTTCTCCTTAGCAACTAGTACCACCTCTGGACCTACGCAGCCACCCATCACATCCGGTACACATCGAACAGTCATCTTCATCTACCAGACGACCAATCCAGGTCAAGACATGTTTGTCCGAGGAGGAATCGACCACACAATCCGTCCAGGCTGCACCCAAAACGCTTTGACGTCAGCGTGTGCGATTGACATAAGCGTAAGAATTTTACTAAGTATTAAGAATTTGAGTTGACCAGTTCAGGGCTAGCTGCAAGCGATTTAGTCCTCGCCTTTTTTCGGCAACAACCAAACAGAGATAGTGCAACAGATTCATCTCTTAATTAACAGAGAAGAGAAACTGTCACCTTTTAAACTGAAGTGTAGGGCAAAATATTCATTGTCAGGGATCGTTTTTTCTGCTGAATGAACGTAAAAAAAAGCCGAGAATTACTGAAGCTTTGATGATGGTGATGGCAACTGAATGCCTGATAGAATAACCGCATGGTTGCTCTGAACTGGAGTAAGAAGAATTCCCTCAAATTTCATCTTTGCTCCACAAATAGCCGTATGATTGGTTTAAAATCACAGGGATTTGCTGTGCTAGAAAGCTGGATCTCGCCATGAAGCATGCAAGGACACGTTGTTCAAATTATAGCATATTGTTCAATTAGCACTTGTTAGGACCCCCAGCTGTATTTGTGTAACATTTCACACCTCGAGAATACTTAAATTCGTGGCAAGTATTTCCCCATCTGGAAGTATTTCCTCTGCTGGGGTCTAAGTGATGACCCCCCCCCCAATGAAATCTCAGAGTAATACCCCCCCCCCCCCCTCCCCGTCTAAAAAAAATATACCAGAATTCTCAAAATCTTTCGTTAGTAAATATTTGACTTTACTTCCCATGATCTTGGTCTCGATTCAGTATAGTAAGTAAGTAAGTAATTTATTTATAACCCGCCGTTTTCATAAAGCGGAGTAAATGAAGAAAATAAATAAAACACATAAACACACACAAAAAGACACTTAAATTCAATTGTCGGCCAGGAAGCAGTGTAGAAGGTCGTGCGTCTAATCTAACTTTATTATTTCGACTTTGCTGCCAACTTTGAGTTTCTCGCAAAATCCCAGCCACGAAATCGAAAACCACCTCGACAGTTCTTTTTCAAATTTGAACACCAGTGCAAGGTACACCAGCCTTGTTAGGCTCGAAAACATACTTGTTGACCACACAAACGACCTCGAACACTCTTTTCGAGCCAGAAACACTTTGTGGGATCACGTATTAAGGAAAAGGAAAGTGTTAAATCATGTCTTCCTACAGGTAAACAGTTTGGGAACAACAGCGCATTATGCTAAGTACAACTCCTGGAACGTGGGAGAATCGAAGCTCGACTGGTACGGTGCACAAGCTGGTCAAGGATCTTACAGTGGCCAAGCTGCTGCCGGAACTGCCCTTGCTTGGACATCAAAGACTTCCACCAACCCTGGATACCAATCTTTGAATTTGTAAGTATTTTAACAACGGGAAACTAGGAGCGTGTTCCACCCTTTTAGCAATAGTAACTAATAGTTACTATTTTCGTTCCAACCTCGTTAAAAGTTACTACGCTGACCGTTCCAACGTTATCGGAATAGTAACTAATAGTAACTATTTGATTACCCTAATCGGGAGCGTAGTAAGCGTGGTAACTACGCATCTCTTTAATGTGATTGGTCGGACTCGCCCATCCAGCCTTGACGGCACAGCGAAGAAGAAAACAGATATTCGCTGCTACTATGATAAATGAATGAACAAATGCAGATTTGGTTAAATGTCAATTGATATCATAGAGAAACGATGGAGGAAAATAAAGAAAGGAACAGAAACAGCCTCGATTGCAAACAACTGTGTAAAGTAAAGTTTCAACGGAGTAATGCAGCTCATGGATCGACTAAAAAGAGACACGGTACGGCACGACATAGTGTAGGAAGATCGAGGACTAAAAAGAGGCACGACTAAAAGGGACCTTTCAGACTTCAGAGAGAGGGGCAAGAGTGATGTTCTAACGTGTCTTCTTTTAGGCTCTTGAGTTACGAACTCTCACTTACTTTACTACTCCTACTACTGGCTAATCTCTATTATTTCTCGTACCTCCTACGCCATACCGTGCCTCTTTTTAGTCGATTCCCGCAACCTACATTACAGTATTGGAACAGGAATTGTATCTACTTAGACTTTTGCTTTAAAATTTACCATATTTCAGATATGGTGACCACTATTGGATGGTCGAAGTAATGATGGACTGTTCTAAGACTGAGAGCGGCTGGTTTGAAGTGAAAGCGTTTGTCACAAACGGTAAGTTCTATACTCATTTGAGGTTGAAACCCTGACGGTCGGTATAGGCCCGTATTCAAATCCATGCCAGGGTATTTACATTATCAGAAGTTTGATAACGGTTAACACAAGAATACTCAGTTTTCAACAGACGGTAGTTTTGATGTTCTCTATAAGTGTTATAGAATATATGTGCTAAACTATACTAAAGCTGGACGTCTAATCTATGCTTACCCTTATTTTCCTTGTCAGCCACCACCACTATCACCAGAATGTATAAGTTCAATTTTCATTTTGCCGTTGTTGTCGTGCTTTTGCTCTCAAGCCAATTCCAATTTAACATGATGAGTCGTTTCACAGTTGAGCCCCACCCATCCGGTTGTTTGTGATTGGTCCAATACGAGGTGCAAACCGTTCAAACCGGTTGCTTCTCACATGCTCCTTGCGGACGCATGCGTTTGGGATAAAAGGGAGGCTCAAGAAATTTAAGGCGTGAAAGGAACTCCTGTCCGTGGTGACTCTATACCAGACTCTTTGCAGAGTTTTCAGCGTCTATCATGGAGGACCATCAACTTAAATTGGCAACTCAAATAATAACATTCTAATAATATTCAATATAATTCTTCAACACTTTTATTATTTAATACTTAGTTCACTGGAGCAGTTAGGGGCGTCATAAAAAGAATGATTGCTGAAGAAACTTTGTTTTGTTTAATTGTTTAGTTTAAATAAGATTTGTTAGTTATAGTTGTATTATAGTTGCAGATGGTAGTTTCCACTTCTAACGGAGAAATAAGTTTTTTCTTGATTGAAGGTTTTTTAGGCAAGGATTTTTTTTAGTTATAGTTTGATTTTGGATATTTTCTCCTTGTTCAGGTGTTAGTTGGCACTTTAGAGGAGAAATGAGTGTTTTAGCTATTCAGTGTCTTTTTAGCAGATGAAGAAGAATAAATCAGTCAATTTATTTTAGGAATTGGCTGGGAGGCTGATGTGACGCAAACTACTTGCAGAGGCTCTGGAGCAAGTACACCTCCTTACACCTCAAAGAATCACATTGCAAAATGTGGTTACGTCAACGTCTTCAAGTTCGGTCAATCGTTTTGTGAAATCAATCAGTTCCCTGGTCGGCTCTAGTAGCTCTAGTCATCGTCGAAATGACAGAAAGCATCGCTGCAGAAACCATCACATTTAAAGCTGAATCAGGATATGTTGGGAACCCCGGTGAAATTGCGATTGCATTATACCTATTTTGTAAAATCTTTATTTTATTTTCAAAGTATAATTTCCTGTCTTGAATTATTTAATCACGTGAGAAGCTTCATCTGAACTGGTGTCTATTCCGCCCAATTTTGTTCATATTTAACTGGTTTCAGACAAGGAATAGAATAGTGTTAATTTAGCCACGGGTGTCCCATAGACAGAATTTACATATAACACAAACAATAATAACATATATAATATTATATGAGCAATTCGTTCAGTGTTGGACCTGCTGTTAAAGGCACAGAAAACTTGACTACGCCCTTGCCCGTAATGCACTCTAATTATGCACTTATACACTCTAAAAGTTCACCTTTGGCCGTGTTTCGGCCATAGTATCGGGGTAGTAGTCAAGAGGTCTTGCGTTCGATTCCTACTCCCGGCACAAAAACCTTTTGCTTTTTTTTCTACTAACTCAAAAGTCTAATTCGCGGAAACTGGCCGGGAACTGCAATGGTCGTAAGCGAGAATTTTTCTTACTCTCAATATCGACTCAGGGTACATTCTTGAAATGTCAGCTTGCTCCCCGAGTCAAGTTTGAGTCAAGTTTTCTGTTCCTTTAAGGTTGTCGATGTAGGTGACGAGTTCTGTCCCTGTCGTTTGTCAATAATTTGCACCGTCCACCTAGGCAGAGGCGTTACTAGCCAAAATGTTTGGGGGGGGGCGAGGCATTTACCGACTGGGTGGTAATTTTACCGACTTTCTCTGCAGAAAAACGACTGTTTTCAACAACAAAAATTTCATTTCTGAAAAAAATCAACCGAATTTCAGAAAACCGACTATTTTGACGAAAAATCGACCAATTTTCAGAAAAAACGACTGTTTTCATGAAAAAATCAACTGTTTTGGCGAAAACTCGCTGCTTCGCGCCGACTCCGTTATTTTTTACCGACTAGCCGACAGCATTGGGCGGGGGCCCCCTCTCCCCCCCCAGTCGTGACACCCCTGCCCAAAGGATGATTGCAACAGCCCCTGAAGAGAGTTGTCACAGAAACTCCATCCTTTCCGAAAAAGTGCCGTTCACAATCTTCGAAATGACAGAAAGCATCACTGCAGAAACCACCACATTTAAATTTGAGAAACAACAAGTCCTCCTCGACGAATCTCTATACAGACTACTATTCCTTCTTCCGACTGCGCATCCACTTGCTCCTTTCTAGCCGAATATCATGCCGCGGTCTGATCCGGCTAATCACGTCACAGAGATTTAGTTACCACGCTGAATACACTCCCGAGCGTGGTAAGCAAATAGTTACTATCAATTGTTTTGAGAAGGCCATGGAACGGTCAGCTTAGTAGCTTTTCATGATACTGGAACGAGAATAGTAACTAATAGTTACTATTGTCAGAAGGGTGAAACTCGCTCTATACACACGCTGGTGATCCTAGAGAAGAACAACAAAGGTCACCCAAACGAATCCTCCCGTTGACTTAAATCCTACCCAAGCCAATCAACAACGTTTGTCGTGGAGACGTTTCTGTTCTTCGCTGGTCACACGGCGTTTGTTTGTCTGCACGACAGAGTATTGTACTTGTACCCTACTTACCTTATTTTCTTCCCTGGTGCTCTACTGCGAAAAACTGTTTGTAGACTTAACGAACTGTGGTGTTGCGCGTAGCTCCTACCCTCAGCTCGTTTGCATCGGCAGGGCATTTAAAATATATTCGACTCCGCATGGTCGTATTACAGAGATTGGGAGACGGAGGTTCTTTCTCTTATTTGTTCTTGTTATAATAGAAATAAAAAACACACAGTTTCGAATACAAACGTGAAGATTACCGAACTGTAAGTCAATTCAGTAGGGAGGGTGACGAGTGACCAAAAGCTTGTCCAGCACGCCCACAATAAACACGTTTGCATTATGATAAACAAAATAATGGTAGGAGGTTTTGTTATAGTAGTAGCGTGTGGTGTGCGAGCATGGTAATATTGGCGACTGGTTTGGGTGCGAATACACCGTTATACCCCGAGTCTTTTCGAAGGCGATACTCAGTTCGTAGGTCAATAACTAAAACACATATATTTCGTATTTACTTACATTGGAGTTAGGTCAATAGCACTTGTCACTAGGTCAACTGTGTCGGGCTCGAACTGAGCTCCGAATCGAACTGAACTCCGAACTGCGAAATCGGTCCTTTTAAACCCTTGGAAATGTCAACTGGGTGCCTTAACGAATAGGGTTACTGTTCGTACGTCCTAGCAAATCTCTATCCAGTATGAAAGGGTTGGTGACCAACGGAGTGAGTTTGTCTAGGTTCTTGATGGGGAAAAGAGTTCTTTGATTGGAGAAAAGGAAGTAAACTCTCTCCGTCGGAGAAAAGCGTGGGCGTTAGAGCTAGTCGGAAATAGAGAGAGTTGAGGATAGAGCTTGTTGAATAAGCTTAGATCAAGGTATATTTGTATGCTAGATGTATCCTCACAACATGTTTGATGATATCTGTAACCTTCACATTTTTATTCGCAGTTCTTTTTGCTTTAGTATTTCGTAAAATGAACTGTGAATCCAGATGTGAAGATTTTCTTCTAATAATAATAATATATTGCAAAAAAAAGACCACAAAGCTTCTACAAAAAATATTGTACAAAATATAACGTAAGTCAATTATATTTGAGGGCGACGGTAACCAAAAGTTGTCCGGTGTGGCTGCAAGAAACACGTTTTGGGCCTCTCTTGGTAGTCCGTCGAATCTGGATCGACTAAAAGAGGCACGGCACGGCAGGACATAGTGCAAGGGGCACGAGTGCTAAAAAGAGGCACGAAAACTAAAAGGGCCCTTTCAGGCGTTGGAGTGAGGGGTAGGAACAATGTTCTAACGTGCCTTCTTTTAGGCTCTGGAACTCTCACTTACTTGTCTAATCCTACTACTAGCTAATCTCTTTTATTAATCATGCCTCCTGCGCCTAACATGCAGTGCCTCTTTTTAGTCAATCCCCATTGAATCCACTTCACATCATTGGGATACTAGTCTCAGGGAAAACGAGCCTAAAGAACCTTATTAGAACAGCTAAAGAACCAAAGCTTTCCCCAATAGACCGATAATGACATTTTATTTACGAATAAAGGTACATTACAAAGAGAGAAACGAAAAAAAGAAAGAAAAAAAATCCGCCGAGAACAAGACACTTTAATGCATATTTCGAGAAGGTTTGTACAATCTTGGTAGAAAATATTGCAAACATGGGGTCATCCCTTCATTCTTTTGAATTTTAAAATTGTATGGATTCCAAACGAGGAAACAAATTTCAAATCTGATTTGAATCTCAATGCCAGCAGAATTCATGTAAGCATAGCAAATCCAACTGAATTTTCTTAACTCCCACAACGTAGCTTTGTGCGAGATTAGGATCGAAGAAAGACAGAATTGTTCAGTTGTACATTGTCACATGTCATCTGATAAGATTTAAATAGACTAAGAGCCAAAGCCAATTGCAAATACATAAAAAATAAACACAAACAGACAAAAATAACACCTCCTATAAGCACCTGTACCTATGGGCTGATTCACACTTTGCACTCCAACATATTTATCTGTCAAGAAAACAAGAAAGTTTCGCCGTATCGCTGAAAGTAGAATTATAATAAAGGTACCCAAAAAGAAGATCTAGAAGCTCCTATGGCACTTGCAAGGCTGGATCGGAGGATAGAAGTAGGAGTTTGCCACTTCCCGGTTTTGTTGTGAACATTTGTAAGCAAAATCTTTGAAATAAGAATGATCAGGGGCCCTTGGAAATCACGAGAACGTATGTTAAAAAGTATTTTATTCTTGCACTCGGCTCTGATTATGCGCACTTTAAGGACGCCAGAAACAAATGATGATAATCTCACTGGGATCAAGAAAATGTATATTTGGCTCAAAAGTATTGTTCATACTTTAAAGAACTCACGTGTAAGCAAAACCCTTAAGACACAAAATGATTGTGGGCCCTTGGGGATCATAAATATATGTCATTTGTTAAAAAGTTTTTTTTTTGTTTTTTTTTCGATTAAGATGCGCTCTTTAAGGATGCTAGATAGGGGCCTTGGAGCTCATGGGGATCATGGATATGTATATTTAGCTTAAAAGTATTTATTTTACTTTGTGGTTAAGATGAATACTTTAATGGATGGTCGGATCTGGAAAGTGAAGATTTCTAAGATAATCTTGTTGAGTCTCTAATGCTCAAGCCAAGTTTCATCGTCCTAGCCCATGTGGAAGTACCTTAGCTTGTGATCACCGGAATTTCAGACCCCCCTCCAGCTCCTCCCATAGTTCCCGAATCCGGTCCGGTTCTGTCACTTATTTAGCTATGGCTTGTGACTGTTCTTCCCACCAAGTGTTATCCCGATGGCTCTACTCGAAGCGTGTCCCAAGATTTCCGGTTCTCCCCACCTACCCCCTACATTCATCGGATCCGGTCAGGACTTAAAATGGAACATTGGACACAAGTCTATCCAAATCTTAAGTTTCATTAAGATCCGATCACCTGTTCCAAAGTTATACATAGGCTTACCTCAAGATTCAGTATTCTCCCTGCGACTCCCCCCACGATCGTCGGATCGGGGAAGTGACTATTTCCAAGTTAGTTTGACCGGGTAAATGATATGCCTGCCAAGTTTCATCGTCCGAGCAGTTCTGGCAGTACCCTAACTCGGAAACAGTGTACCGACAGAACGACCGACCGATCGATCGGTATATAAACTTTCATTCTCAAGTTGATAAAATCTCAACACTTCCATACGGAACTAGACGTCTGTCTTAGTTCTCGGTAAATTCCGGACAGTGTTCTATCCTGCACCTCACTACAGCCGGGCAGCTTAATAAAATAAGGTATGTGAACTATCCCGCCGAGAATTCTCCCGGAGAGCTATCACAAAAACAAACTGCCTTGCTGTATGTGAACTTATTTTTTTTTTTTTTTTTTTTTTTTTCTTAACCTTTCCAAATTTCATAATCAAACCCAAAATGGTGCTCTCGCCAAACTTCCTTTCCTCCCAAACCAGAATAATGAGAAACAACTGGTTTGGACTGCCTGCCTCCGCAAGCGCGCAGAATAGTGGCTACTCCTTACCAGAAACGTGGAACGGGGTTATTAAGGGAAGAAAATTTAAGCCTCAGTCCCTTATTAACAACAAAACCGAAGTCGATCAAAATACAGAAAAAAATATTTCCTGCCGTCGCCCCAATCGTGCACCAAAAACAGCAGCCGTGTCAAAGATTAAATCTCAGCACTAGTTTTTCCGTGCAGTGATTATTAAAGTAATAGATTAGTAATAGAAACGTAGAACGAGGCCATTAATAAAATAATATTTAAGTTTTCAGCCCCTTATTAAAGAAAAAACCGAAGTTGACCAAATGCAGAAAAAAACATTTCCTGTCATCGCCCCAATCGTGCAGCAAAAACAGCGTCGTTGTCAAAAATTAAATCTCAGGACTAGTTTTTTCATTATAGTGGTATTTGAAGATAATTTACTTAATAAGATATTTATAGTCGGTAGAAGCTTCAGTTATTTATTACAGGTTTGTTTCCTTCCCCGAAGTTGAACCAGAGGATTGACAGCCTGACGAGGACCCTTGCCAAGAAGGGCCGAAATAACGCTGATGAAAAATCATAGCTGACGTATCCGTTGTAAACATTGTTTGAATAAGTGGCTGAGATCAGAGAACTGGTAACACAATTCTCCCAAAATCAGCTCAAAAGTTCCGATCGAGCTATAGGACTGAACTGAAGTACGATTCTTGGAGGCATGGGGTACTGCGTCACTCCGTCTCCCTCTCCCCTGGTCTCGAACAGTCAACTGCTAGGCAGTGTTTAAAGTACACCTTTAACCTTAAACGTGATGTGTTTTGTTTGAATAAACCGATTCGCGTCAACGACCACTCCCTTTTGACCGACGGTCATCTTACTTTGAAGGGGGAGGGGCTCTCTATTATTGATAACCCGGCTCCTTGGCTACGTCTGAATTCTAGCCGAGTCGACCCATGGACTCTTTGTCCCAATTATATAACTCCTTTACTAGGTATTCTACGTTGCTACCTAGAACTAAACTAATACCTATGGATTAATCTTATTTACTCACTATTGATAAGGTATATTATGCTAAGAAATCTAGAAAACATCGTCAGTTGAAGATTGATTCATCCAAGAAGATGAAAGGACTCATCTTGTTGACCCTACTAGGGGTAGCCTGGGGTCAGTACGCCCAGGGACCCGAATGTGGGGGAAAGCAGGTCTGCGTTCACCTGTTCGAATGGAAGTGGACAGATATCGCGGAAGAATGTGAAAGATTCCTTGGTCCTGCCGGCTACTGTTGTGTCCAGGTTCGTCATTTTTTTGTTTTAAGATCGTTAAAGGATCCTGCGTACTTATCAGTAACTTTGAAATGTATTGGTGACCAGAGGCGTTACTAGGCAAAATGTTTGGAGGGGGGGGGGGGCAAGGTAAATCCCGTCTGGCTGGTCATTTTTGCCGAATGATTTTTGCAGGAAACACGACTGTTTTTAAGAAAAACGACTGTTTTTTAAGAAAAATCGTACTGTTTCCAAAAAAACAATCAACTATTTTTTTCGAAAAATCGCGGCGATTCACGCTGACTCGGGTATTTTTTACCGACTGGCTGACAACATCGGAGGAGGGGCGACTTCCTCCCCTCTCCCCATACGTGACGCCCCTGTAGGTGACTGCGTTGATGCTCAAGCTCGAAAACGAGCCTAGGAAAAAGTGATGTTAAATGGTACTTTTAACCATTCAAACTTGAAGTACTAACACCAGTGGGTTGAGGAGGTCCCTTAGCTAGTGCTGTATACAGGTTTTTTTTTTTTTTTTTTTTTTTTTTTTTTATAAAACGGCACTTAAGGCTGGTCATCGACAGTTTCAGATCGCTGTTGCTGTATCGATCGCGGATCTGAAAGTTGAACCGGTGTCAATCCTGCGCAATCTTATTCGTTGTTACTTATTAATTCAGAAGTTTTTAGATATAACACAGTAAATTGTTTCTAACATTCTTAATCTAGTTTTATTTTACTTTCGTGCTTGAATTATGTTACTATGTAGGCTAGCACAAGAACGTTTGATGCCCGGAACCTTAGCGTCTCTCTACGGTGGACAACAGCAGAGGGTAGGTTACTTTGAAGCACAACTGGAACATTTGACAAGGTCCGAGTCAAGTCCGAGTTTGGATATGATATGGATTTTATTCTCTATCCATGGTCCAGTCGTGTCGGGTTCAGCGAATGGCTTTGTAGTTTTCATGATCGAACCATGTAGGCGTACCCTAAAAATCAATGGAAAGAAGACTGGAAATAAGACCGGACTAAAATATGCTTTCTACTGTAGTGCACCAGTTGGTTTAAAAACGTAGATTACTCTGTAGATCAACATTTAACTCTCCCATTTTTTGCCAGAATATTTAAAAAAAAAAAGTCTGTGCTTTCTCGAAGAACTTGAGCTGAAAGCTGTGTCACGGTTTCAGTAGTGCCAAAACCAGCAGGCCTTGTTTTATTTATTTATTTGTGACCCGTTTTTTGCAAAACAGCGGAGTATGAATAAAATACACAAAGTAAACTGTACATATTAAACTCGTATACAAAATAATGTAAATAAACATGACAACATTCTTCAATGTTGTTTAGTGATCATTGTCATCACTGTTCACTTCACCCATGATCAGGGTTTCGAGTTTTGGACTTCTATAGAATTTTAAATTGTACAGATAAAGGGTTGCTCAGACAAAGGAAACAAGTACCGTAGGGAAACAAACTTCTTACAGGCAGTGCTTGTCTAATGATTTAACGGTAATGTACAGAAAAATTCCCTCTTAAAACTATATAACAATCTTCCGACTTCTAGCCTCAAAAGATTCCGGCTTTCCTGTCAAGCTGGCAAAAACCTTCCTCTAAAAATAATCAAGTTAAAACTTAAAAGGGTATCCCATATCACTTCTCAGGATCCCAGTCTGATCCAAGTCATATTTCAGGGAAGCTAATTCACCGTTATGCAAATTCCGTTTTTGGTGCCGATATGCCGTCCGTTGTGACGGCAGTTCTGCAAGTTATTGTATCAGGGAAGCTAATTCGCCGTTATGCAAATTCCGTTTTTGGTGCCGATAGGCCGTCCGTCGTGACGGCAGTTCTGAAAGCTTTGGCTACCTAACCCAGGGTCCTGAAGTGAGGCTAAGAAATTACGGAACGGATTGCACTTTCTTTTTAAAACAGAGTCTTTTGAAAGGATCATTTATCCTCATCTCCCTAACTTTTACACCCTTTAAAAAACACCGTGGTCAAACCAGTGAACGACTGAGACTCAGTCTTTTCAGGAATAAAAACTTACTAATTCTGTATATTCCAGTCACCAAACGGTTTAATTCCTACCATTCCCATAATGAACATCACTATCATCAAGGTTTGGATAAAATTATGCAAGCTCATTTTCATCTCCTCTCTTTAAGAAAGCTATTTAAGTGTGATGGACATTGATAATGAAACGAAAAGGGACGAACATAGAGTGATCCACCTGGAGCACTGAACTGGTTCAACGTCAATGAAAGTTTAACTGAAAAGCCAACTTATTTTTGTGTCATTAATTGAAGACACTGAATTATTGCATTAGGCAAAGGGATTTTTTTTTAATTTTCCACTATCTTTTTTTTTTTTTTTTGCCTGGCAATTGCGACCGGATTATTAAGATTAACGGTGTGAAATCTGCCACCACATCATTCCGTGATCGTGTTAGTCGCTACTTTGCTTGGCCAGCCTTCTCAATCTAGAGTTGCGAACGAACTCGGGAAAACTTGTCTTGGTAGGCTACCCGATCCAACAGCAACCAGAATCTTTTTAACAGCTGCTGATTCAACATGTTTATTTTGCAATCTATAGTCTTTACTTCAAATCTTGTGAAAAATCTTGTTAATTTCCACTATCTGTTCTAGTTATGACGTTCAGAATATCTGCGACGTTCCCCACAGAGTAAATTCTACTATGACGCGGAAAATTTTAATATTAACACAAACGCGGCTTTTCAGTAAGCAGCGGTGAGATTGGTGAACGTTGCTTAGTGCCTAAACAAAAACAAATCAGAATTTTGTCTCGTAGGGCATACAACAAAAATACAAGCGCATAGAGGTACCACACATCACACGAAAACTCCACTACTTGTGGACTCACAATTATTCGTGAGTAGCGGAACAACAAAGTAGCGCATTTTCAGCGGGTCTTCAAGCCAATTTAAGTGAATAAGTGATGGGTAGCTAGATTGTCCTATCCAAGCCCTTTCGGTTAAACTTTAAAGAAGATATTACCACTTTTAATCTAGACTACATCCGTTTTTGTCTTGACTTGATCATTACTTCAACGAAAATTTCCTTGTAGGTCTCACCACCAACTGAGCACGTCATTCTTTCCGACGACAACTACCCTTGGTGGCAGCGTTATCAGCCCGCTTCACACAAGCTCTACTCCAGGTCTGGTAATGAGGCCCAATTCATTGACATGGTTCACCGCTGTAATGCCGTCCAAGTGAGGTAAGACCGTGTAATACGCCCTTCGCAAAATATAATGAGGAATTGCCGCCAGATACTCCGCAACCTGATAAGATTTCATGGGACGATTTCACGTTCCGACTAGAAAAAAAAACACCAGACAGAATCTCCTGCAGTGGTTCCATAGTTCCGTCTATTACCTTTTTAAAGCCCAAATTTAGAATAACCTTGTCTATATTATTAAACAGATCTTCCTTCTCGGAAGCTGCAAAACCCTTGACAATGTCCATATCAAGAGTTCAAGAACTAGCTTAAGTCTGACTCTATTTCATCCCCAGATCGCCAAATCGATAACAATGCTCTAGACAAACAATATTATACGATATGATATTTAATTGCAGTAAATATAGCAAATAGACATAGCGAACAGACAAAAATAGACAAATGTAAATACACTAAGAAATACTACTACGTCACACCAGGGACCCATACACTTCCTGTAATGACTCGCCATTCAGGGGGCTTGTCATTTCCTATGCTTTTATGTTGCTATGATGCCCGAGAATCACCTAGTTTCCAAAAATTCCGCTTGGGTCGAATAGGCGTTCTTGCTCAGATAGACAAAATTGCCAGCATACCACCTGGTACCTAAGCGAGGATAAAAGATCCAGGATACTCTTCCATTACAGACAATTTTGTCTATCTGGATAGTCGGGTATTTTATCCCCGTGGGTATTTTTCGAACTATCTGACGCTCAGTCAAGAGCGCATCAGACATCTCTTATTGACAAGCCCCCTGAATGGCGAGTCATTATAGGAAATTTATGGGTCCGGTCACACTAATCACCACTCGACCACTTTTCTCTGTGTAGACTAGCCACTCTGAGGGACCTCTCCAGGTTTCTCAAACTAAGAAAAGACCTACTCCGCATAATCTTACCAATTGGTCCGTCCCATAACTCTTCCCTTAAACCCTCCAATCTATCACAGATACACATAAAATAAACAAGACCCTTATCTCCCTCACAGCACATTGGACAAAGTAGGGGCCAGACAATAACAATCACACGTTAGATCTGGGTATAAGTTGTCTGAAGAGTGAATAAGCGATATAAGGGGTTTATCGAATTTGAATTTCGTAAATAGCTAATGTCTTTCTTTTGTTAAATTTTGTACTGCATTTCCATGGCCCTCGGGCTTTTTGTGCAAACAAATATCATATCATACCATGCGATAACTCGCACCTACTTTAAAACTTCTTCACTGCGCGCTTGCCTAATTATACTTGTGGGGAAGTGGAGGCTTCTAAAAAAGTACTCAAATTCTAGCCCCAATATCCGAATATATCCCTACATGTGTTAGGGAACTTGGCGCCTATTTTTCCATGAACCAAGTCTTTGGGACCCTTCAGATCCGTTCCTTACGTTCTTTACATCGAACTGCAAAACATACGCTCTTGACGAATCAATGTTGTGGGGATTTGTAGGCTTCTAGCAAATACTCAAGTTTCGGCCCAGTATCTGAATTTATCTTCAGAAGTGTTAGGGAACATGGCGCCCATTTGCACATGAACCAAGTCTTTGGTACCCTGCAGATCTGTTGCTTAATTTCAACCAGAACAACGATTTTTCTTCTCGTAATCCAAAACGCTGTCAAGATAAAAAAAAATTCAGTTTACCGGTCAATGTAGACCCAGTCTTACCTTAAACTGATATCAGTTCACAAACTTGAGTAATGAGGAGGGTGAATAAATTCCGTATTTAATTCCATACCCTATGATCTGTAAACGTGTCTTCGTCCTATCTCCAGCCGTGGTCAAGTTCCCCACTCTCCGATCCACTGAGTAACTCCAGGTCGTGTTTCTTCTGCACGGTCGGTAGTGGAAGCTTCTGAACATGACCATGATGAATTTCAGGATCGTCGTCGACGCTGTCGTCAATCACATGACTGGCCTTGGCCGTCTCGGTGTTGCTGATGGCGGCTCTTCATATGATGGTGATGCCCTTGACTTCCCGGGCGTTCCATTCACGAGAGAACATTTTACACCAAGAGACAAGTGTCCCTCAGGAGATGGTAAGCTTACATTGACATGATGTGAGGCCCTGACCTTTTCTTCTAGGCTTAACGGTGTTTCGAGGTTGGGTTGTGTTTTTCAGTCGACTGAAGTGCTAGAGGTTCAAACGTTAATTCCTTCTCCAACAAGAGAGAGTGCCGGAAGTTCGGCCTATTCGAATTCCAAATAAAGTTAGCCTCCTACAGACAGAAATAAAATCTGAATGTGACACATCGGCCCCGGTTGCTTCCAAATCTGGGAGACCGGTTTTTCGGTTCGGAATACCTGTTCAGATCT